>CM076601.1:124012500-125262500 GCA_038502835.1 Octonoba sinensis | reverse complement strand
AAATCACTTGAGTAAAATATGGAATCAATCAAAACCGTTACGTAAAAAAGTTGAAATAAAGCAGAAGATCGCCGAATTGTACTATAGCAATGGAAGCATAACGCAAATGTGCCCAGATCCTACAGTGTAAATTACCTATTGAATTGAATGAGAGCGATATTATTAATAAGGATTTTTGGCGTGGTTTGAAAAAGTTACTAAACGTAAAATAATATATTGAGAACAATTAACTAGATGGGAGGCGAAAAAAAAAAGTTATCACCACTAGGCGAAATTTTAAATTTCATCAAAAATAAGCAATATCGAAAACCTTAAAACCTAGTTTTTATAGAAGAAATAAATATTAAATTGCCAAAAATAAAGAAGAATAAACCTCATAATAAAGTAAATCCACAAAATATGCATAAAGATGAAATGAATTTTTAGAATTTGTTTCGCTTTCAGTGTGAATAATGATAAAATAGCGTTTTTTCAATCTTACGTTAACAGAAATCATTTATTTGGCGACAAAAGTACTCTTTACTAACACGCAAATTAAGCGGATAAATTCAGAGGTAAGCCTCGTTTTAAAATTCGAAAACTACTTTGAATGAATATTGCGCATGTTCTATTTCTCCTGCGAACTGCAAAAATCAACTTGTGCAGTTTTTTACGGGCATTCATATCAAGCAAAAATTGAAAACGCGGGACATTTCTTCGATTAGATAAACCCAAAATCAAAAGTTTTGCTTAAAATTGAAATAAAAAAGAACAAATTCGAATTTGAGGGAAAAAGCTTCGAGGTGCACGAGGACATGACACAAGGTAACTGTAACCAAAATTTCGTACTTCTAGACCGATCCATCTCGCCAGGAGGTGAGCGATACACAAACTCTCTGTTTTATTTATATAGATTAGTTCAGTCTTGATAAATAAATAAATAAAAAACAAACAAACTTGAGAATGGAAAAATTACTTTGAACAGCTCAAAGCATAAAATCTACACGAAACGGGTACATGTAATGAACATTACTTTCATACCTAAAGTAAGGCTTTAATACACAAAGTTACACTACATATTTATACAAAAGAGGAGCCGTTCTTAAAACGGATTTTCAAACGAAAGACAGATAGTTTTAGTAGCCTGTTGCCACTGGAAAGAAACAAATGTAGGAAAACAATAAGAGCATTAAAATTATGCCACAGTCACTCCCCTCTAAAAATCTGTAACATAGTCTGATAAGTAAGCTGGTTTTCTTTTAGAACGGACTGGACGGGAAGGCCGAGTTTGACACTCGATTGTCTGAGAATCAAACGCCTCAGGATTCGAAAAAGAGAGATCAGAGGGCTCTGCAGGAGAATTTTCTTCCTCTATTGTGACGTTATTATCTTCTGCTGGTAACTCACCACGAGGAGCTAACCTTCTAGTTGATATAGTAGACTCTCGTCCATCCTGAAAGCGAATATGGGCGTAATCCGGATTAGATTCTATGAGTTGGACCTCCTGCACGAGTGGATCAAACTTACTCGTTCGAAAATTATTTTTCATTAGGACTGGACCTTTCTCCATTAACCAAGTCGGCATAGATCTTCCGCTTTCAGTTCGTCTGGGATGGCTGAACATGCGTTCATGAGGAGTTACATTGGTTGAGGTACAAAGGAGAGAGCGAATGGAATGCAGAGCAACATGTAGAACTTCCTCCCACTGGTCGATTTTCATATTGTTTGACCGAAGCGCTAGAGTTATGGTCTTCCATATAATGCCGTTATATCTTTCAACTTGGCCGTTTCCTTGAGGATTGTAGGGAGTTTTTCTGCTAGTTGCTACACCTTTGGAATTTAAGAAAGCTCTCAGTTCTTGAGACATAAACGAAGCACCTCTGTCTGTATGCACATAAGAAGGGATTCCAAAAATACTGAATAAATATTTCAAGTGTTTTATTACAGTAGTAGCAGACAGATCTGAGCAAGGAAAAGCAAAAGGGAAACGAGAATATTCATCCACAATCGTCAAGAGGTATTGGTTTCTGTTTCGTTTAGGTAAAGGTCGTTAAAAGTCTAAGTTCAATCTTTCAAAAGGTGTAGTTGCTTTAATTAATTTTCCTTCATTTTTGTGAAAACGAGGTTTTAATTCCGCGCAAATTGGACAAGAATTGATTACCCTTTTGACGTCCTCTACTGAAAACGGTAGGTTTTTCGCCCGTACCCAGTGATTCATTCTAGTCACACCGGGGTGGCAAAGAGCTTTATGCAAGGACTTTAGGTCAGTTGTATAGTCCATACTTGCACTTATCCTAGAAAAAGTATCGGCAGATGCATTTTGTTTACCTGGTCTATAAATGATATCAAATTTGTAGCAAGAGAGTTCTAAACGCCATCGAAGGATCTTTTCATTTTTGATTTTAGTAGTGTGTTGTTGATGGAACATAAAAGAAACTGAGCGCTGATCTGTGAATTTTAAAATACCTTCCAATTAAATAATGGCGCCAATGTCGAAGAGATTCAACTATTGCATATGCTTCTTTTTCTATTGAGGAATGCCGCTGTTCTGATTTATTAAGGGTGCGCGAAAAGAAAGCTACTGGTCTACCTGACTGGCTTAGAGTTGCAGCAATAGCAAATTGGGATGCATCTGTTTCGACAGTGAAACCAACTCCATCCTCGATAGCAGCCATAGATGTATTGATCAACTCTGTTTTCAAAGAGTGAAAAATTGAGATTGCTTCTTCTGATAGAGGAAAAGCTTTCTTCCACAGTAAAGGCCGTATTCTCTCGGAAAATCTAGGTAGCCATTTGCTGTAATATGAGAACATTCCTAAAGCTCTTTATAGGGAAGCTGTATCTTCAGGAATGGGTAAATCAATGAGTGGTTGTAAATGAGTAGGATCAAGCCTAATAGTTTTGTCCGAAATAATATAACCGAGCAGATTGATAGTTCTAACGGAAAATGAGCACTTTTTTTTGTTTAGCGTTAAATTATACATCTTAATGGCAGATAAGAATTTTTCTAGGTTTCTGTCGTGATCTTCTTGACTCTTCCCACAAACAGCGACATCATCTAAGTATGGGAAAACACCAGTGAGCTTCTCTTCATGAATTATTCGATCTATAACCCTTTGGAAACAAGCCACACCATTCGTGACACCGAATGGAACGCGATTAAATTGATATATCTGTCCACAGGTTTCGAAAGCAGTATACGGTTTCTCCGATTCCAAAATTGGTATTTGGTGATATGCGTTTTTTAAATCTATGACACTAAATACTTCAAATTTCGAAACCTTAGAAATTATTTCATCTATTCTCGGAAGTGGATGAGCATCTAAGAAGGTGAACTTATTTATAGTTTGAGAGTAATCTATCACCATTCTTTCTTTTTCATTTCTTCCTTTGACAACAAAAGCTTGCGCACGCCACGGAGAGTTACTAGGCTCTATGATGCCTTCACATAGAAGTCTTCTTATTTCTAACTCAATGAAGCAGCTATCCGTGTTAGAATGCCGTCTAGATTTCTTTGCAATAGGAGCGCAATTTTGAGAAAGGTTAGCAAAGATAGAAACAGGCATAACTTTTGCAACAGCTAAATTACAAATCTTAAGAAGTGGTTGTGATCCACAGAATGTAATTTCAACTGCAGAATGATACTGTAATACGTCGAGTCCAATTAAAACATCCGAGCAAAGATTTTTCATAATTAATAGAGAGACATTATCGTAAACATAACCTTGCATTTTAATTTTCACTTTGCACTGACTAACTACTTCCGAAGATAAGGAAGAATTTGCCATAGTAATTTTTCCATTGTATGGTAAGATCGACATGTTACAGTTCTTCCCGAAGGTATGATCAATAAAACTCAAGGAGCTCCCAGTATCAATTAATGCATATGCACTGACACCATTCACTTCTACTTGAATTATAGATTTCCGAAGACAATAAAGTGATGCAGCAGAAACTGATGCGATACAGTCAGTAGAAGCAACTGTATTTCTTTTCGCTGGAGTATCTCTAGAAAGGCAAGCGCGTTGAAAATGTCCCCGTTTAGAACATAATTTGCACACGGCATTCCTGGCAGGACATAAGTTTCTTGAGTGGCGATGACCGCCGCAAAAGTAGCAATCGCCTTTTTTTGATATAGAAGCAACTGCTGACGAAGAAGTGTCTGAGGCTTCATTACTATTATCACTGATTTGAGCTGTAGCACTATCAAAAGAAGTGGAATGACAAGTTTGTTTAAAAGCGTCTGAATATTCTGGTACACCAGAGTAATTCGCAGACTGTAGTTTCGCCAACTCTAAAGAACGAGCCTGATTGCAAGCGCTGTCGAGAGATAGAGATATGTTTTCCAGTAATCGTTGGCGAATTTGGCTGTCATTTAAGCCTCTGATGAATGAATCTCTGATATAATCGTTTTGGTTTTGATCAGCAGGTACAGCTTCGAAATTGCAATCTTTGCTTAGTTGTTTCAAAACAGAGACATATTGATCAACAGATTCTCCAGTCAATTGGCTTCTTGTCGCCAAGCCATGTCTGGCGTAAATAACATTTTTAGGCTTCACGTACTATTCAAGGTATCGATTGCTTCTTCAAAATCCTTACAACATGCTATGTACTGAAAAACATTCGAAGAGACATAATTTGTAAGAAGTTGCTGCTTATCACTGTCAGAAACATTTTTTTTTTTTTTTTATATGGTTTAAGAAATTATCAAAAGTCTTTCTCCAGTGTATCCATTGCTTATCCGCTGTAGAGCTAGTAGGATCTAAATCTCCAGGCGTCCGTTACGACAAACCCAAAGGCTTCGGCTAAGTGGTCATGGCGTCTGGTGGAGAAAAGTAGGATCTAAATCTAGTCTATCTGGCTTCAAGTATTTTTCCATTACTTAAGAGGAATTCCAGTTAGAGTTGATTTCCTTAATTTTTGTGTATAAATTGTAATGAAAATTACTCTCATACCTAAAGTAAGGCTTTAATACACAAAATTACACTACATATTTATACAAAAGAGGAGCCGTTCGTGAAACGGATTTTCAAACGAAAGGCAGATATTTTTAGTAGCCTGTTGCCACTGGAAAGAAACAAATGTCGGAAAATAATAAGAGCATTAAAATTATACCACACATAAGTATTTCCCATATGACTTTTTTGACTGTTAACCTTAAACATGCTATTGTATATGATACTTTATATGAATGAAAAAAATATAGTAATACATTAAATGGGATGGTTTACTGTGACCCTGTCTCCCCTATCTACAGATCTATGTAAATATAAACAGGAAAACCCTTCTATAGCGGACATCAGCAGTACGAAACTTTTTCTGTAAAAGAGAGGCTATTTTTTTTCTTTTTTTCTTCTCGTGCACTGGCTTTCACTACCACCATATTTATACGATTTTGCATCCACTTAACTTTTTAGTTAGATAATTAAAAAAACAGTGTATAAAGTAAATTATTATCTCTTAAATTTTTTATTCAAATTAATAAGCCAATCAAACATGAGGAGGATAGTCTTTCATGGCTTTTTTGGCATGATACCAGTTAATAAATAAGTATTTTAAATTCTGAACTTTAAAGCATCGAGGAATGGTTACTTTCGCGATATAGTTGCAAGTTTATCAATTTTCGGAAAATTGATAAGGCTAGAATTCGCCTAGCGGTCGAAATTCGAGCGTAATTCATTAAAATTCTCAAGTTCAACGTTTAAACAATTTCCAGACATTTTATTTTTTCTGTTTGATAACAGTTAGTTTTATTTACACATTTCAATTAGCGATAATCTCTCTTCAGTGCGTCTGATTGACCATTAGTTATTTAATTTAATGCATTTGTAACACATATTATGCATAAATTTTATCATTCTGCACTCCTTCTCCTGTAAGGAAAATAGAAATAAAAATTTTCATGCCACCATACTGTTATTGATTATCTTATCAATACAAACACTCACTTTCAATTTAATTAAGAGTTCAAAACGCTAATGCAAATCAGCAAACTTATGAAACGAGATTCGAAGCAAAATAACGTATCACACCGCACTTTATTTTCTCACTGTATATAAAATTAGACATTGTTAGCTTCAAATTCTACTTATTTTATTTGACATTGTACTGGACAAACAATCTGACTAACTTCTCCTACATACATATTTCAGAAATGGATTAACCGACTGCTCAAGGTTAGTATTGTTTTGCTTTGCCATTCATTTCATAGAATACATTTTCTCTTTCGTTTTGTTCTTGACATTTATTAAATTATAAATAATAAAAATTGTATTGAGCATCGTACAAATACTGTAGAATGTAGATGCAAGGAGCAGTATGAAAGTATGACGAATAAACTCTTCTAAAAAAAAGGCTTCGGAACTACGTTGACGGTAGAAGGAAAGAAAATATTAGAAACGCATGTTTATATTTTAAAAATAATTACTACTATTAAAGAATGATTCGAAAATAGAGGGTTTGATACCTGAGCAGACTGACCTGTGCGCAAGCCTACACGTGCATGAGCTTTATTCTCTACCCAAAAACATTCAACGTATGATTCGAAATACGTACTTGGCGGTTTACAATGACTCAAAATAACCAACAATTTGTAAAAAAAAATATTATATGCAATCGAGAAAATCTTTCGTGAATAGGTCAGAAATTTTGTTCGTCTTAGCCGAAATTTATATTTTAGCCTTCGTAATATGCGTGAGATATTTAGTGTAAATAAATAGTAAATTAAACTTAATGAACAAAAAGTTCGTTTCAGCCGTGAAATAGTATTAACCGTGTTCGTATTAAGAACGTTCAACCGTATTTTGCAATAAAAATGTTGTGAATTTTTTTTAAAAACATGCAACAGTTAATTTCAGTCAGCGTCGACGACATCTACCTATTATTAGTACACATTTACGTAATTCGGTAAACAATTTACCAGGGGCATGGGGGGAGGAAGAAAAAAAATGGCCGAAAGAAATAGGTTTCTTCTAAGAGGAAGATATGGAAGAAGGTTGTTCCTGAAAAATTATTTTATTTTAAATTTGAAAAATTGATTTACTTTAAAGTTTGAATGCGTGTTTCTCTTACCATTTCCCTTTTTTCCTCACTAGTGAAGAGAAATTTACTAAATGAAAAATTTTGCATTTCCGGATAATTTCTCATATATATATATATATATATATATATATATATGTGTGTATATATATATATATATCCGGTTCCACTTTAAGAGGAATATATATTTCTCATATAAGGATAGAACGTGAGATCTTTGAGATGCGATTATTTGCCTAAAGACTGACCCGCTTCATCATGAATTTGATGCTTTCTTCAAATATTTCGATTTAAAGCCAAACTGTTTTGACAAATACGCAACGTGCTTTGATGAATAAAGTCGTCTTACCTATTAATCACATTCTTTTTTTTTTTGAAAATTTGTTGAGTTTTTATGCATTTTTGTGGCAAACATTTTCGTACGATGACCACGATTTGCTTTTGATTTTAGGACAAAGTAATTAAGCCTTAGGATGGAATATTCATGTAAATCTGCTAATGATGCATTACATTCAATAAGTAGCATATTTATGACTTAAAATCACTAAGAACGAGAGTAATTTAAAAAGGAATGCAGATGATAATTAGCAATTACTGAGTTGGAAATTACTTTAAAGAAATTCTTCGAAAATCGATGCCTCAAACAGCAAATAACATTTTTTCGATTGTTAAGTTTGCATGATACAATATATTTGCATTATTAGCTATGATTATATTTACCTTCATTTTTATTTATTTATTTATTTGTAAATAAACTTATTTTTCTTGTGCTTATTTACAAAATAAAATAAAAATTAAATCAATGCATGTTTAAAGTTCAGACATTATAAATTGTTTTGCAATGACTCCGTGGATTCTAAAAAAAGAAGACTTAAAAAAAATACAGTGTCTTTAAACCTAATATTTCGGAATTCCTATTCTTAATCATGGAAAGCAAAAAATATGAAATTAAGCTGAATAAAAAAATAAATAAAATAAATAAAATAAATAAATAAATGTATAAATAAAACCAATGCACTTTTAAATCAGAATTCTTATTATGGGGAAAAATGGCTTATTTTCAGGAACATTATGTTCTCGGAATAGCTCTGAGTCAAAATAACTTGCAATAAAAAAACTGAATTTTTATTTTTTAAGAAACCTTTTTTTCAAAAATGACCCAGTACGATCTCTTTTTTGAGACCACTAAAAAAATTAAATAAATAAAATAATGAAGAAGAACAGAAATTTCCTCACTGAAGTTAGAGAACGCGAACTTTAATGACTCTTTCCAAATACTCTTCCACTGCGCCACGAGAATATCAAGCGACAAAGGAAAAGTTAATTTATATAGCTTCCAAAAGTACCAGATGCAGGTGCTAAAGAACCCAAATTGCTTCATAGCCCAATCCGGAAGAGCGTTAATTATCCACTCGTCCATTTCTTTTTTATTTAATTTATTATTATTATCATTATTATATTTATTTTATTTCACTGCTTCCGTTCCGAACTCACATTCTCGAATCGTTCTAACGTCTCTCGCGATAAATACTTAATTAATTTTGATACAAATACGTAGCGGAAAGCGAAGGATTATTGTTATTCAAATTCTTCTGCAGTAAGTAATGACATAGGAAAGTGGAACACAAGTAAACAATTCATTTTTATTTTCTCACATCGTTCACCAAAAACAATAACTGCATATCTAAAAAAACCTAATTTTAATTAAGCTAGGTAATTATAATACACTGAAAAAATTGCACGTTACGATCACTCTTTCTACAGTCTGAATTAATAGCGCATACATGAAGTTCGCAAAATTTTCTTCAAAATTGCAAAATTTAAAATATGCCATTTTTGAAGATGCCAAGTTCACCACGCACTATTTCTGTAAAATGATTCTTGGTCAGTATTGAGGCAAGAAAGAACAATAAATTCAAATTTTAAACCAATAATTATTAGATGCTTTCCAGAACTTTTTGAAATCAGCCACTTTAGTCTCCCGCAAGCGACATATTTTCCATTTTAAGGAGCGTGAATACTACGATGAAATATTATATTCATTCAAAAGTAGAAATGTAATGTTAAGTTCGAAACCCCCAGAACGCAACAAAATAGCTCTTGCGTAAGGGGTTATCAAAATCCCATTTTGATTCGAAACAGCTTCCGCAGTTGAGCCGGATATTGATCGAAATTAAGAGGATTGCATTTCGTTAAGGATTTATAGCTGAAACCAATTTAGAATAACTCCTCAAGATGTGATTTCGAACATTAGATCTATTGAGAACGACTATTTTGGAAAAGTGTTATAAACTAGTGAAGGAAAAAAAATATTTAGTGGGTTTTTGCTGTGTTAGAATCTTTTAACAAAATTATTATTATTATTATTTGTAAATCTTCTATTTCTTAAAAAAAAAATAAGAATAAAAAAAAGAGGCTTTTGAAGGACGCGGGCTATTTACACATCTTATGTCTTTTCCAGAAGTTATTCTCTTTAACGAAAGAAGTGGATTAAACCATACTTCCAATGCAAGAAGGCTTCACCTAAAAAAGGAAAAAAAATATAAGAAAAACAAGGGTGAAAATGGCAGTAAATTTAGAATTAAGTATGTTTTACCTAATTTTTCGTTGTGTACGAATGGAATGTCTTTATTTGGATCACGTTTAAAGTTAATCGGGACAGTTGAAATTATAACTGCAACTGAATTATGAGATAATTCCACACTTATGCCCAAAGTTGTATATGCATTTAAAACCAATAATACCCTATATTTTAACAATCCAAACCGTTATTTAACTTCAGATAAATTTGAATTAAAAAGAAATTTTTTTTTTAATTTTGTGATTAAATTGCTCATGCGTCTCAAAGGTAGTCTTTTTTTTTTTTTTTTTTTTTTTGATGTACCTCTCATTCACTGTAGTTACGAAATAGTATTTGAAATGTTTGTTGCTCTTGTGAAGCGAACTGTATGAAGTTTTGTGATCTATTTAGAAACATCACCAATTACCAAATATGCTTTAAAAGATCCCAAAAATATTTTTGGGCTTCAATAAAAAGTTTCTGCAACATCAGCTCAAACTAATATGGCATCCCTCCTCCCTAACAGAAGACATGTACTCCACTGCAGTATGATATGGAATATCTTTACACTGTTTTCTGTTGTCAACATTATCCATATGAATGAAATTACAAATTCGCTTCCCTCCCCAGGTCTTTGCGCAGAATTTTCACCCCTAAGACCACGTGCTAGCAGGAGAAGACTAACTAAATTATTGTTAACTCGGAACTAAATTATTGTTGGTTGAAAATTCACCACAAGAAATAGCTGCAGAGCGAGTTCCATACACTCCCTAACTAATCAGTTAAACCACTGAGAGTGCCTGTTGTTTGAAAATTTTGTTAATGTATATTTGTATCACAAACAGACATCATAATTTGCATCTACGTTTAGTGTCCCAAATAGGAATTAGGGATAAATAAATAAATAAGTTAATTAATATGAATACATCAATTGCTTAAGTAAAAAACAAACACATTATCTGGAAAAGGTACCTGATTCTAAGCAAATAGTTTAGAAAATTAAGATAGATGTAAAAAATAAATATTAATAGCTATTTATATCAAAAAATTATTTCTAATAGTAATTTAAAATTGTTTGACAATATAATAATTACTTTTTATTATTTATAATGTAATTATTAATAATATAATAAATAATCATTAAAACATCAATAAATGAATAAAAATTAAAAACATCAAAATAATCAATTAAAATTATTTTGCAGATAATTTTTCCTTATTTAAATTAAGGCTCTTCAATAATTTACTGGACACTTATTGACTTTCAACAAAGTTTAAAAAAGTTATGGCAAAATTTTATTAATATTTTATTTCTAATTCGTCAAACAAAAATAATGTTTTGAATCTCTGCAATTTTTTTTCTTTCAGTGCAAACGCATCAAAATGGATTTTAGTATTACACAAGGGGTTTAAATTTTTCCGATCAGTCCTAATGCTGAAATTTTTTGAATTATTAAAAATGCCTATAAAATAATTTTAAAATACGTGATTTATATCTAAAGTTGTTTGTCATAAAATATGTTTTCAATTTCTTTTAAGTATAATATTCTATAAGCAAAATGTCCTAATAATTGCAGTACTTTTTAGCGATGAGTGTAACATTTATTTACGGGTATCCTACTTTACTCAACATGAATTTCCTTATTTTTCAGATGAACAACGGAAATTATTGTTATAAAAATCCCTATTTACTCATAAATTATTTGGCCAATTTTTAATGTCTCTTATATGTCTCAGAACCTTGACAGAGAAAGTGCTACTCAATTGTCTAAAGATGTTCAGACAAATTGTTCTTTCTTTAAATCATTTTTGAATAGCTAGACCAAAAGTGGACAAATACGTGGAAAGTTTATGCCGTCTGGTAAGTACGAGTAACATAAAGCCAACACATTTTTAAACATTAAAAATAAATTAAAGACAAAAGTATTTCTGGAATATTTTTATCTAAACGGTGTGGTATTTTTCTATGCATTTCATTTTTTTCAACGCCTATCAACTACGAAGGAAACTTTGCTGATTATTAACATATTCGTGAATAGATCAAATAACTGCATACTTCATTTATCACTGACATCTGGAAATATTTTGCAACAGTACACGAACTGTGAGAAGAAATTAAAAGAATAATAAAATTATTTAAAATCAATAAAAATTACTTTAATGGTAAAAGTGTTTACATGTAAAAGTTTTTCCACGTGTAATAAAACAGATCAATTTCATAAGAAAAAAGGTTTCTAAAACAATTTAAAATCCATATTATGTATATTTCAATTTACGTGGACCAGTTACGAATAAATTTTGTGGTACGATACGATACTTACATCATGCAAAAAGTAAACTATAGTACAACGATATTTAAAATATTTTTTAATGATTATCATAAAAAAATAACATAATATTTGTATTTATTACCATAACTTACGGGGGGGGGGGACCTTTAACAAATTAATTTCTATTTCTTAAAAAGTATTTCCATTCATAACTCAATTTTTAATTTCCGATTCTTTGCAGTGGCAACACCTTAGTTTAAGACAAATGATCAAAATGCTTTATGCTAAAATGTAAGTACAAAGATAAAACAACGTAAAAAAGCACAAATTCAGAATAAAAAGTAACGCAAATAGCTATTTCGAAGCTACAATGGAGCCTCTTCATCAGTGCAAAAAAGAAACGCTCAACACGCTGAGAAGTGAACAGGCTGTTCACTCTCAGCTTTCTAGCTGCGTGTTGAGCGTTTCTTTTTTGCACTGATGAAGAGGCTCCATTGTAGCTTCGAAATAGCTATTTGCGTTACTTTTTATTCTTAATTTGTGCTTTTTTACGTTGTTTTATCTTTGTACTAACACCTTAGTTTGTTTCTGTCGAGCTATCATTCTCATGTGCATATCTTGCAATCTTTTCTTAAGCCTTTCAAATTTAAAAGTGTTTTTTACGATTTTAAAATGGTTAATTGCCGATTCCTTGGAGTGGCAACAACGTAGTTTGTTTATATCGAGCGAACATTCTCATGTTTAGTTTGATTATTGAACCTATAACCGCAGATGTTCTGTTGGGATCAGCTAGTTGTATATAATTGCGATAAGGCGATATTTATAACCACAACGAAATAATTAATTGAAAGGAAAACAAAATCATTATAGCGCTATTAAAATCAATGCTTAATAAAATCAGCCGTTTATTAAAATCAAATTTTAAAAACGAATTCATATCAATGTGAAATTATTGTAAATCCAGAGTTTAATAAAATCAGGGCCGCCACTTTTAAAAACCAAAGCTTTAGGCACTTTAATCCATTGCCCGCGTGGAATAAATGATGAGCTTTTCATATTAACACAAGTATGAGTTGCAACTTATTGTGTTTTTGTTACAATAATTCGCCCTTTATTTTAAGCAACAATTAACTTAGCAAAAATTATAAGCACGATAAAATTTTCAAATCAGATGTGCCTGAAATTTTTTTTTTACTGAGAACTTTTTTTTTTTTTGCGGATAACTTTTTTCTTTACTGATAACTATGTTTCAACATACTTGGACGTTTAATAATAAATAAATGGCAGGAAAAATAAAGTCTAGAAAAATTATCGAATATTGGAGCAAAAACATTGAGATTATGGACATAACGGCGAATTTTACGCATTCTCAAACATTATTGATAACTGATTCCTTGAAACAAACCGCAATAAGTCAGCATTAAAAAATATATATATACAATCAAACTATATGTTAAACAATTAAATCAAGCGTACAATGTGTTAAAGTTAGTGCCTTTGATTTATTCCTTTTTATTTGTGGAACTGATTCTAGTAATGCATAGAAAACCTCATACTTATTTAAATGTAACGACAGTTATTGAAATCATCCACTTAATGAAATGAAATCCTTCAGAACACTTGTGATTGCATAAAACGGCTAGGACAAAACAACTGGGGTAATTGTAAACAAGCTTCATAACTACACTTGTGGTGGTTTTGAAAACTTAACTGCTTGTGAGTGATAAACTGGAAGCATAGGGCAGACATCAAAACAATTTTGTAAATTTCGAAACAGCTGTAGAGGCGTCACAATTGTTCGAAAACGGCACATTGAAAAAAGTTGTTTAACAAAGTTTAGTGATCTTACATTTTCCTCTCCAGCTCATCTACAAAAGGATGTAAGCGGTTTCAACCATTTTCATTTGTCATATGGAATGCTGCTAAAAACATTTAGTTATGAATTCATCCTCCCTGTTATTTTTCATGCGAAAGTTAGGTGTTTACAATTACCCCATATATTTCGTACTCTGGGGTAATTGTAAATACTTAAATTTATCCTATTTCCAATATTTTAGGGGGACAATAAGTATTATATTTTGATGTAAATTACACTTCTGTGTCTATTTTACATAACTGTTGTTGTTGTTGATATTAACAGTTGGAAATCCAAGCCCCCTTTGCAGGGCGACCATGAATTAAGGATTATTAATGAGCTCCGTTAGAATGAAGTACACTTGGCTCAGAGGGGCTTAATGATTTTGAACCAGCTCCCAGATGAGAGATCGTCACCTAGGATGGTCCGAGCGGAATTTATTTCTAACTTGGTGGACATTTGAAGCTACGATGTATTTTACGTGCACAGCTCCCTTTAGCGCACTCGGTCTCAGAGTAGTCTGTCGCGGGAGGTGGTCACCCTCCCCAGCGTTGACCACGGCCAGTTGTGCTTCACTTTCGGTGTTCTGTGGGATCCAAGCTTAACCGACTGATCCACTGCGGGACAAATTTTACACAAATTTGTCGCATTACTTGATTTTTTGCAAGATATTTTTCGTTAAATGATCTCAGCCGACCCATAACATAACTCAGCGGACCACATGCGGCCGCATGATTGAGAACCATTGCTCCGGAACTTCTTAAGCCTTCAAGCAAACTGTGTATGAAACAATTTTCCATTTGCATCAACCTTATTCGAAAATGAATCACTCTTTACAATTTCCCCAGATCTCTGGGGTACTTGTAAACACGAGCTCATTCGCTAACAAAAAGTCATAAAATCAAAATTTTTGTACACATTTACTCACATGAAGTACAGTAGTGGCTACAATGTTCACAATTTTATCTCTGAATTCATTCAAGAGGTAGGGAAGGATGAAAAGTTAAAACATTGAAAAAGCGTTTACAATTACCCCAACTGACCCTACAATATTTACAGGTAATTAACACCACTTTGACCGTGATTATCATAAAAACTACGACACACACTGTACCCACATGTCTACTCAGGACCAGATCTTCCGTTCATCTGCTGGCTTGTTCCTTTTTCCGCCCGATGGCGCTTTCGTCGCACCGGCATTTCCCATTGGATCCTACACACACATAGTATATATATATTATATATATATATATTGATGCATAGATAGACAGGAAGTGTTGAGCAATTCCATAATTAGAGAGAAAGGTTTGAAATGATATTGAAATTTATCTAAATTCTCAATAAATTTCAATTTTAGCAACATACGAGTTTTATCAGCTATTAGAAATAACTCTTGAAGAAGATTACAAAAACGTATCTAGTTTGCTTATCATCGACAGCTGAGAATATCACCCATTATTTATCCGCTGTGATATAGTTTTATTAAAAAGACAAAAGTAAATTGCTCAATTTTCTCACAGAAAATAGCAAGCATAATAAGATAACACTATTCCGTTTAGTATAAATTTCTTTGAACAAAGTTACAACCACAGTTTTTGAAAGAATTATATTTTTAAAACCATGAAGGCTGTTCTTTTAGTGTTTTGCTTGGCTTTTGCAGCTGCATCCGGTCAAAGCTTACAGAAAATCCTCAATATCGCAGTTCAGGAGCTGATTGAATATTACCGAGAAGATTACGTACTAAGAAATTACTATTTAGAGTTTGTTGATTATGATAAGGTAACATTACTTTTTTTCCCCTCATTAAAATATTGCTAGCTTTAACATTACACTAGTAGTACCCGCACGCGATAAAAAATTAAAAACAACACGAAACGAATGCAGCTCATTTGCTGGGCACGGACCCACCAGCACGAGCAGAAAATATATTCCTTCAACGGCGTTTCCAGTGGTTTACATATTTAAAGGATTCGCTAGAGGTGACACTCTCCTTCAGCAAAAAAACTCAGTAAAAAATAAATAAAATAAAAACAACTCCGGTTCATGTATTATTAGTCTCATTTATTTCATTAAAAATCAACCAAATCACAAAATAAATAAATAAATAAGAATTAACTTCAACAATCTTACTAACCTTTACATTTCGAAAAAGTTATAGAACACTATTTGTAATCTCTGGTATCATATCTTTAAATGTATATATGATTTATAAAAATCGATTAATTATTACTTCTGTCAAATTAAGAAAACTAATGGCAATAAATAAATTTAAAAAATAATACCGAATAAATAGTTTTAAAAAATACACATTTTGATATATACTATCGAATATTATTCAAAATCTTGTAAAAAAGAATAATTTATTACGAAAGGTGATTATTAATTAAAAAAACTAATAGAATTAGCAACTAATTATTAAATAATAATAGCAAATAAGAAGTTAAAAAATAGCAAATAAATAATCATCTTCTGTAAAATTTTTTATCTTCTTTTTTAATTATTATTCTATTTTAAATTTATATTCTTTTTTAGCCTACTTTCCCGTAAAAGTAAAAAAAAATAATAATAAAGCATGAAAGAAGGCTTAATGTATCGTGAAAATGTCGTTAAAAATCAAGAAAAGTCAAAAATAAGTGAAGTAATTAAATAAAGATTGAAAAATAAAAAATTTGAAAGTAGGGTATTGAGATGGGGAAAAAGTGTGTCTGTCGGTCTGTCTGTCTGTCGGTCTGTCTGTCTGTCTGTCGGTCTGTCGGTCTGTCCCCCATAATAACTTTTGAACGAATTGTCCGATTGGAAAAATTCTTTTTGCATTCGAAAGATCTCGGCGAGGACATCTCATTTCTATATTTTACTTTTTGATTTGAACAATTTTTTGTTAAATTTTGAACAGTTCAAAAAATTTTAACATTAGCGCCTATGGACAAAATTGAAGCAAATTCTGTAAACTCTGGGCACAAGAGCCAAGTTCCTATTGCAAGCTTATTGAAAGGAGTTCTCGGCGTGAAATATTGATTTGAACAGTTTTTGTTCATTTTTGAACAGTTCAAAAAATTAACACAGAGCTTACGGGGAAATTTCAACCCTATATAAATCCTGATCTAACGGACCGATTTGCTTGGAACAAACTTTATCGGAAAGCTCTTATAACGTAGAACATGTAGAAATAGAAAGTTTATCCAGAACTTACGAGCCTATTTTGTTATGAAATTTTTTTATCGGGATTTTCAAGGATATTTCTCAGTGACTCAATGAGTGAAATAATGAATGAATGAATAAATTAAAGAGTGAAAGAATAAATCAATGAATAAATGAATGAGGAAAAGAATGAATGAATAAATTATTGAATAAATGAAAATATAAATAAATGAATGAATAAATACATGAATGCGTAAATGAATGAATAAACACTTGAATGAGGTAACGAATGAATGAATAAATGCATGGCTGAATAAATGAAAGAATGAATGAGTGAGTGAATGAATATGTATTATCCGTTGAAAAAGGTATATTTTCAATAATTAGAACTAAAGATAAATAAGAAAGAGAGAGAAAGAGATAGCTAGATTATAAATTTGAATTTGGTGTATACGGGAAAGTAGGCTCTTATAGTTCTAGACCGAACTTCTTGTTATATATATTCTTTTAAAAGTTAATTTAGAAATGATCGAAACTTGTAAAGCATTTTTAGGAACAGCAGCTCTTAAAGGTTTGTAGTCTAATGGGCATTTTTAGTCACTGACATCTTTATTATAACAGATATAGTCAGGGACCATTGTTCTTCATCTGCCGGGCATTCTTAAAGATAACACAGACCTTATTCTGTTGGGAGTTTTTAGATGTGGAGTTGTCTATATTGTAATTGCGATTTTTACGGACTCTTGATATCATTTTTTAACAATTATCCTGATGAATCTGTGCATTTTAGTTACTGCTGCCCTGACCATTTTTATGATCTGTTATTGACATTTTAATGTGGATTTTTTACGGACTGTTATTTTTGGTTTAAAAGGAATTTTTCGAAACTGTTGTTTTTAATGCAATCGTGATTTTTAATGAGTTTTACTGTTGGAATGAAATTTTTAAGGACTGCTGCCTATGTTTACTTTTTTTTTAAAGAAAATTTTCGTTGTATATTTACAACAGAGTTTTGGGTATGTGTCACCTGGCCTGCAAATGATGCAATATTATCCCGCGCACCGGGCATGTCAGCAATTATGCAATAAAAGGAGAGCATCAGGGGGGCGTAGATGTTAGTAATATCTCATTATTAAGGCACAACGAGATCTCATGCTAATAAACGCTATCTTATTATTTGCGTTCTATCCATCTTCTTTTGGTTAACAACTGTTTGAAATAAAAATCTTCAATACTTAATCATTAATCTAATCATGTAAGCTTAGCTTTTAGATATGAGGTTGTACTTCTGTGAGAAAAATTATAGCGTTTTATGAACCCATTAAGAATTTGTTGGTAACATTTGCCATATTTTCCCACCGCAGTTATGATGTCATAAACCTCCCGGCTTAATCTCGGGTTTAAGTAGAATTAAATTCTGGTACATGACTATTGGTACTGACTAGTCCAATTAAATTTTGTTACGTGACTTGAAATTTAATTATTTTTTTTCATAGCTTGCTCTGTACAGGAAAAATAATTTAATAATTGACTAGTAGGGTTTTCGAATGTGTATAATCGAATGCCTTTGATGAAAATTCAGAGTTTGGGTTTTTTATTTGCAGTAAGCTTGCGGAGGAAATAAAAACAAAACTTAATGTTAACAAAAAAAAAAGAAAAAAAAAAAAAAAAAGGAAAAGAAAGATTGGAGACGATTGGAAAGATTCCGTAAAAGAAACAGTATGAGTTTATTGAGGACTTCTTCAACTAGTCTTTACTTGCATTGATTTTTATGTTGTTTGACATAGTTCAAATTATAACTGGAACTGCGTTATAAGATAAGTCCATATTTATTCCACAAAAGTGTGCTTATATTTTAAAACAATAATGGCCACATAAGACAATACAAATGGTTATTTAACTTTAGATGAATGTTTAAAAAAAGGGATATTTCGAGATTTCAAATAAAATTTTCAAACACCTCTCCTAAGAAGTCGACTTTGAGCAGCGGTTTTGAGGCTGCTTAGCACTAGGCTCAGCGAGAATTTCTCCAAATATAACGACTATGATCTGACTCTGGATATGACGACCTTTTTTTTGGCGTGCAATTTGGAGACAACTTGGCAATATTTGGCTAAGTTGTTTTTAATTGGTCGCCAATTTATGACATCATAATGAAAAATCAACAGCTTTCTTGTACCGAAAATTACTGTTATGTTGTGGACACCACGAAACTTTCCTTTATTTCATTCATTTATATATATATTTTTTAAGATTTAACTTTTTAAATTAATATAACTATATCAATGATGAAATTAGTAATATACTCTTTTCAATTTATTAATATAGCAAAAGAAGGAGTTCATTATGTTTTGGTGACGCCCCAGTGCCTGTTCCAACTGAGGTACACTTGTATACCAATTTCCTTTGAATTCTTAGAGAAAGAAGAGGAGATTCTCTTGAGGTATACGTTTAGCGAGAAAAACGTTCGATTGCGTACTTGTCTCTCCCCCTGCTTCCGCTCTGTCCGGAGGGTTTTGTAACTCTTCTTAACGTTTTAATCTCAGGAAGATTCCTTTTGTATAATGTATTGAACATTCTTGGACTGATAATACGGATTTCTTTCCATCAAGCTTCTGAACAATTTGTGCATTCTTTAAAGGTGACACTATATTTCTGATTTTGTGCCCGCAACAACAGCAACTGTTTCGTAGTATCAACAAAAAGAAACAAATAAAAAAAACAAAAGAAAGAAATTTTTAAATTTCGGCAGCCAAATCCTTTAAATACCGTCATCCTACATCAAAGACATAATTTTATTTAAAGTTTTAAAGTAGATATTTGATTTTTAGACCGGGTACGCTTCTTCATATAGAATAATTCATCTAAACGTTCAGTTTTTGTATTTTTAATATTTCAGGAAAATGACTCTTATACCTTGAGGATGGTCGTTGGACGCACAGATTGTAAAGTTGCTGAAACAAATCCTGATAACTATGATGCCTGCAGATTTATTGTGAGTATATATGCAGTCAGGCCCGACGTTATTTGGCGCACTAGGACATTATCAAAATAGCGCCCCTAGCCCTCTCTCATCATACAAACTAAAATACTATCAATTCAATTGTGTATAATTTTGTTGCGTTTTCAATAATTATAAAAACTTCTGTAATTATGTAATAATTAACGAATAGCTATTTTTTCCTTTTTATTGGGTTACTGTTGGCTTCTGCCAAAGGCAGACCTAGTACGTTTCACAGGGAATGACCCCAGCTCTTTCAACAGCACCACAATGTGCGTGATACCATCGCCGCAGGTGAATTTTGACGCCCATTCATTCACTTGAAAGGTGGAGCACCTAAGCTGTGTTGATGCAAAATTGCACTAGGACTTTAATTTAGCAGACAGTATTCAAGCCGAAGAGACACTCAAGGGATCTTTTGTTGTTACTAATCCCCCTGGCATAGGAAATCCTACCAGGTCCAGAAGATAAATAATCCACTGGCTTTAGGGTAACTATGCAGCTTAATTTAGAGCGAGGTACCACGAGGGCTGAAGTCGGACTTTTACCTCAAATGTTGTGGTCTCTTAATTTTGAACCAGATCCCAGACGAGAGACCGTCACCTGGGTTTGGCACCCCCAGAGGTATCGTTTCACTTGGTGGACATTGGAGCCACGACCTACTTAACGTGCACCAGCTCCCTTTAGTGTACACGGCCCCTTCAGGAACCAGCCGCGAGAGGTTGTCCCCCTCCCAAACACTGACCTAAGTCGATGTTGCTTAACTTTCGGTGTTCTGCGGGAACCGAGCTTCTACCGACTGGTCCACTGCGGGAGAGGGGTCTTTTACATGTGGCATAATAACACGACATCGGCGAAGACGATTTTTTGCATCATGAAAATCCAGTGACATGGCCGGGTTTGAAATTTGTGTGTATGAGGCCACCTCGACGATAACTTGCGGTTCAAATTCCTAAGATTGAACTATATATTTTTTACGAATCCCAAAACTTTTAAAAAGCAATGGCAGAAAATATATGTTTTTCCCCCTTCAAAATAACGTTTTTTTGTCAATATTTTATCAATACAAGGTTAACTTTTTACTTCAAACAATAATTTTTCACTTAAGGCGTTTCATTTCGAGATTTAACGCTGACATACTTTCTAAATTCACTTCTTTGAAATACTGAAAGGGATGCGAGACGAGAGATATTTTCAAAACTAAGCTCCCTACAGTCAACTTAACGGCAGACTTTTTGGATTTTCCTTTTTTAACCGACTTCACAAAGGAAGGTTATACATTCGCACTGTATGAATGTCGTTTTTTTTGTTTGTTTGTCCACTCATAACTTCTCATCGGATGAACCGATTTTCATGGTTTCTTTTCATCGATCGAGGGTGGTTTCCCATAGGTCCGAAGTTGTTTAAAGAATAATTTTATTTTTTACTTTTTAGCGCAATTTATAGTTTGAAGTCGGTTCTATTTTTTCCAAAAATTATTTTATTTTTTCTTTTTAGTGTAAATACATTTTTATATAAATACTCCATTTTTAAAGCCTACATATCAAAGGGGAAACCTTCTTTGAGGGAATGACACTAAAAACTAACCGTTTGTTTGATAAATTTCGTTTTGAAATCGATTTTAAAGGGTCACTAGAGCAAGCAAACTGATTGGTTTTAATTTCTTCTTCAGAGAAGACTTCAGTCTATTTCTTGTTATAATTACTTTTAATATTACATCTTCATGGCAACAAACTCTTTTTTAACAATGAGTTTCATGTTTATTAACAATTTTCCCAACAAAGAAAAATCAAGCCTAGCCTTTCCAATTAAAATGAAAAAATACTTATTTTTCACCCATACCGTTTTTTCTAAAAGTCAAATTGGTGTGTGATATTTGAGTTAGACGACCCTCTGTCGATCAAAGAAAAAATAATCAAAATCGGTTCATTTTGTCAAAAGTTATGGATGAAAAAGCAAAAAAAAAAAAAAAAAAAAAAAAAGACCACATTTCAGCCTATACTTTTTTTTTCCAATTATCGAATATGGTCAAACCAAGGTATGGGACCTATGGGTAACCACCCTCGATACATTAAAAAAAATCATGAAAATCAGTTCATGTGGTAAGAAGTTATGAGTGGATAAACAAACAAAACAGATACGACATACATACAATATGAATGTATAACCTCCTTCCTTTGTGAAGTCGGTTAAAAAGAAATAAAGAACCAGGGGTCGCAAAAGAGGAAATTCGGGCTCGTTTTTGGGATCCTTCACAAAATTCAAATCAATTAATTAAAGAAGCATTATGAAAATGAAGTAAAAAAAATACAAAGTGGTGCTACATTTTTATGCATGTAATATATATATATATACATATGCATGAAAAATGTAAAACGTTTTTACCTGTATATATATACATACATACATAAATATGTATGCACAAAAAATGTTCCTTTTTATCCGTACTTTATTTTAAAACAGATGATTTATTTTGTTTTTCAGCAACCTTTTAGAAAGTGCACTGTAAATCTTGTTCCTGGAGGACCTCGAGGATACCAGTTGAAACTCGTGACCTGTTCTCTTCAGGAAAAGAATCCGAAGACTTCATAAGGAGGTTAATCCCTTTTTTTCAGAGACTTTGAATTAAAACCAAATTATTCTACTCTAAATGTGAAATAATAGTGCAAATAAAGTAGATGTTGCTCCTGTAGATGTTGGTCTCATTAATTTTCTTTTGATAATTCTGAGAACGCAGATTCTATAGCCAGTTTATGCTTCATAAATGCATAATTTTATAGTTTATGCAGCTTTTGAGAGAGCTTTTGTGCTTAAAGTGAAATGATGCAGTGAGATACAGAGTTGTAAGGGACGAAAAAAATCAAGCTTTTGAGCAAAGCAGCTTGCAAAGCTCGAACCGCATGGAAACGTTATAGAATTTTTTTTTCTAAATCACACTGGGATAGCAGCACCTGCTATGACTACCACTAACATCTCTTGCCACAAAAAAGATGGATTTTTCTCATACCATTTTCAGCAGTTATCTTCATATTTTATATTTTGCCATTTTCGACTCTTTTCTTTTGAATACTTCAAATATCAATGTCGGAGGGGTAGAGATCTGCTGCTGGGAAGCTAAAAGTCGTTGAAATGCGAACGTGGAATTTGTAGCTGAAATAATGGGATAACCGAGGAACATCGTAAAACAGTTCTGAAATACATCATGTGCATTCAAGTGGTTTCGTTAACACGTCTTCTTCATATGAACCCAAATAATATGGGTAGGAACTTACACCAAAGATAAACATCCAAATGAAGCCCCTTCATTTGGATGTTTTTGCATCTAGAAGCTCCACTATTGTATTGAAAAAGGGATTCCAAGCAAGTTTCGGGATGAAACATATGTCTGCATTTTAATGCTCATTTGTGCTTTCTTAAAGTGAAATTTTTTTTAGTTTTACCCTCGTAGGCTCGTCAACATTAGAATGTCTTGAATACAAGGCTGCGGAATCGATTGTGAAAAGGCTCGACTCCGACTCCGACAACAGGAATTTAAGAATTCCGACTCCCGACGCAGTCGCTGGATCCTTCACAAATATATATCAGGGATGCACGCAACGAATATTCGGCACGTTTTTAAGCGACCCTGACTCCGACTTCTCTACCTCAATTCCGTCAATTACTATGCCCCCAATCAGCCCGACTCCGACTCCACCACTCCGATTACGTCTCCACAACCCTGCTTGAATGTCAGCCCTGCTTGAATGTGACGACAAAAACGGCGGTTCTCTTCACTGCGTTGCTATAGCTTTCGTCCAGATTGATCCAATCAAGGAACGGTAATCTGGACGAAAACTTCAGCCGCGATTGAGCAATGAGCTAAACGGACAGCTATTGTCGCCACTCTGAAATTCAAGGCACTCGAGTCAACATGAAAACGTTTCTGACCACAAACACGTGGCAATTAGGTGAGCTAAACTTTGTATATTTCAGTGAGTCGCTTTTTAACAATGATATTTCTCGTTAATTCAGTTAAACAGATGTAATTTAATTTCACTGATAATGAGGAATACTCCAAATACGGACCAATCCTCATTTCTTGACCACAACATTCACTTTTATCCGGACATCGGGATTCCAGCTTGCGTGCGAAGTTCAGTCTACTCATTAAAGGTCTGTCACTAGGACATCGTATACAGAACAACTGTTGCTTGCTTATTTTTCCTTAAAATAAATCTACAACTGGAAAGTTTTTGGACAATAGGACGGAATACCTTACTGCTGAGCTGATAAACTCTATGCCTAACAAGTGTCTATAGTTATTGTCTCTTTAGGTGAGTGTTTCCCAACCGGGGGTTCGCGAACGCCTAGAGATTCGCGCGATGCAGAAAGGGGGTTCGCGAAAATAATATTGCAATGGCGGAATTTTTTTTATCGCAAACGTGAAAGAAAACACGAAATAATAAAGTTTACCTTTTCAAAACTTTACCGAGTTTTGTGTAAGGTAACTCGGGGAAGATGTCCCACTTAAGGGTTTTTTAATTACTACATCGAAAATTGAACTAACAAGACCAATATACTTTATTTCCCAATGTTTAATTTGTTAGACCGCCCCCCCCCCCGTGACAAGTTACATCTCATCTCAGTATGAAAATAAATGAATTATTTAATGTTAAAAAATGTCACCCAATTGTGACATCTTACCCCATATATATGGGGAACATACCACCAGTTATGGGATAAGAAGGCCGTAGTAGTCTAGTGGTTAGAGCATCGGACTTCCACCTGAAAGGTCACGTGTTTGATACCCGCTGAAGACCCACCATGTGCACTTGGGGATACGTGCATGTAAAATCCGTGGACCAAACTACTTCGCCTCGTGCGCAAGCAATCCTAAGGCTACGGATAACAGGTAGGGGTCTGGTGGAGAAAAGTTACTCGGTAAGAAGTAACGCAACAATAAATAAAAAAATAAGATGCACATTACAGAACTAAATGTGGATTAACAATAACTATAGCAAAACAAAACAAATTTAATTCCTTCATAATTAGTTTGCTAAAAATAATAACAGCATAGGACGAATGATAGCCTACACAACATTTAACTCAGTGCAAATGATTATCATTGCAATCTTCGTGCAACCATTTGTTGCATTTGATGCACCGAATCCAGTCACACTTGGGACCTTTTTTATGTGGTGTAGGCGTAGTGTTGTGGGTGTAGGCATGTCACATGCTCCCCTTATTAAAGACACAGCTGTATCATTTCTGGAACAATCAGAAATAGCAAACGCATGCTGTGGGATTGCTTGTGGGTTATAGGCGTAAGTAGCTGAAATCCCGGAAGTACCATTTCCTACTGTGACTGCCTTGCTTCAAGTTGCATTCAGAAAATATCCAAATTGAAGTCTTGACAATTTACAATCTGGCTTATTGTGTATCCAAGAGTTCAGAGCTTGTCACCAATATGTTGCTTTTGAATGGTTTGCAAAACGAGTGATCAAGTAGCTGTAAATAATGGGGGTGTGGCTTGGAAAAACTGAAACGACTTACGTCATTTGCTGTATTAAACAATAAATAAAATAAAAAATATATTTTAAAGTTCATTTCATTTGTAGCGGTACGAGTTCAGTCCTTCAAATAGCCATCTTTGCCCGTGCCCAGGGGGCGCGCCTTTTGGGAAAGCGGTAAAGAATACGGCTACAACCAAAAAACGATCTTGGTTCGACTCCCGGCGCTTCACGGCCACTCTCGCACCGTTATCTGGTGACCCGGCATTCACGCTCGCAGCAATGGGAACCCGAACACTCCACAGATGGCGCCACGAGATGACTTGCTCGCAAGCATTCGTGCAGTCTGCACGCGCTCGCACTTGAGCCCAGCCACGGATCCGAGCAAATAGGCCCAAACTTCACTCACTCTCGCACCGTTTCATCTGGACCGTGGCTTCACTTCACTCTTCCCGTTGCACATTTATTTCTGAATTATGAGGCGTCTTCCAACAAGTATAGGGGTATATGCCACACAGGCTTATTTCCTTATTGCTTCATTGTTATGGCAGCTTCTACATGCATCGTATGTGTAACATAATGCCTAACTCACTTATATTGCTAATATCTTATTTAAAATAACGAGTACGTTTATAAACTTTAAATAAGAGGAACGGAACATTATAAAAAGTTTATCACGACGTTAAATGCTCACGAGATCCAAAAATAACATTTATTAAAGACGGTTAATTCAGATAAATTCACAAGACACACCTCATGCCGGACCAGACTCTTCACACAAGTGGCTTTAGTTTTACAATCTATCGAAAAAATAAAAATACTTTTAATAAAGTGGCGTTTACCCCCAACTGGCATCTTCCCTCGAGTTACCTTATTTCAACCAGAAAGTGGAAACTATCGGGAAAATAAGTTTTAAAATTTTTAGGAATGCATATATTTACTGCTCTAATAATTATTCAAAAAGAACAGATAATGAAAAAATAATAATAAAAAATTATTTGTAGTTGTATAAAAGTTTTATTTAAACTTGGACGTTTTACAATAATTATGTTTTCATTTCTTGTTATGATGTACATGCTAGAAAATTTTATAGTCTTGTCACCCCTTACAAAAGGGGGTTCGTCATTTTCTTTCGGATCTCAGAAGGGGTTCGTAAGGACAAAAAGGTTGGGAAACAATGCTCTAGATAAACCATGCCTCTTATAAACTGGATTTCACAACACACATTTACACATTTTAAACGTTTCTAGACCCAACTGTGCACAAAATGGTCATTTTTCCTTCTTTACCAAAAATATCAATGAAATGAATAGTTATTTTCATTTACATGTGTGATTTTATTTATTACAGTACCTTAAAATGTGGATAGTGTCACACCCTAAAACTCTTAATTTACCGTGTGTTATGTGCTAGAACTCGTAATTTTCCTTTGGTATCTTAAAAATGTGTACCTCAAAGGAAGAACTGCAGCTTTGGAGAATGACAGGAAATAGACTATGTTGGTTTGGTTTGAAAAATCTTAAGAAAAACTTTATGCGTGTTTTGTAATGCTATAGCAAGCGCATACTCATAACTTCAAACATCTAGCAATTAAATATTAATTAGAAGTGCAGAAAAAATAGTACACGAACTGTGAGAAAATGTTAAAAGAAGAGTAAAATTAGAAATCAATAAAAATTACTTTAATGGTCAAAATGTTTATGTATAAACATTTTCCCACATGTAATAAAGCAGATAAATTTTTGCAATAGGGCGATATTTATAGCTACAACGAAATTATTAATTGAAAAGAAAACAAGAGCATTATAGTGCCCGGCGCTATTACAATCCCTGCTTCTATATATACTTCTGTATATATAATGTATAACTGCTTTATATATATATATATATATATATATATATATATCAGATATTAGAAATAACTCTTGAAAAAGATTACAAAAAGGTATCTAGTTTGCTTATCAGCGACAGCTGAGAATATCACGCAGTATTTATCCGCTATGATATAGTTTTACATAAAAAAAAAAAAAAAAATTGCTCAATTTTCCCACAGAAAACAGCAAGCATAATAAGATAACACTATTCAGTTTAATATAAATTTCTTTGAGCAAGGTCACAATCTCAGTTTTTGAAAGAACTAAATTTTTAAAACCATGAAGGCTGTTCTTTTATTGTTTTGCTTGGCTTTTGCAGCTGCTTCCGGTCCAAGCCTTCAGACAATCGTGCGGATCGCAGTTCAGGAGCTGATGGAATATTACCGAGAAGATCACGTTCTGAGAAATTACAATTTAGAGTTTGTTTCTTACGATGAGGTAACATTACCTTTTCCCCCCCTATTAAAGGATTACTAACTTGATCATTACACTAGTAGTACCGCACGTGCAAAAAAAATTAAAAATAACCCGAAATGAACTATAGCGAAATTTAGAGTTCGCTGCCCATGGCCCCACCTGCACGAGCAGAAAATATATTCCTACAACGGCGTTTCCAGTGGTTTACATTTTTGAAGAATTCGCCTGAGGCATCGCTCCTCCAACAAAATTTAAACTCACTGAAAAAAAAAAAAAAAAAAAACTCCCGGTTAATGTATTAGTAGTCATTTATTTAATTAAAAATCAACCAAACTTTAAAATAAATATAAAACATAAAATGAAAATTTACTTTAAACCATCTTATAAACCCGTACTTTTTGAAACAAGTTATTGAATATTATTTGAAATCGACGTTATCAGATTATGAAATGTATATATGATTTATAAAAAGCGATTATTTATTACCTCTTGCAAGAAAAATAACGCTGGTTAATAAATTAAAAAATAATAGTGAATAAATAGTTTTAAAAATGTATACATTTTCAAATACATAGATTATTATTCAAAATCTTTTTAAAATGAATGATTTATTATGAAAGATGCTTATTAATTTTAAAAAACTAATAGAAATAGCAATCAAATAAGAAATTAAAAACTAATAGCGAATAAAGCATAAAATAAACATCTTTTGGAAATTAATTTATCTTCTTTTGTATTTATATTAAATTAAATTCATGATCTTTTTAATTTATATTCTTTTTAATTTATGTTATTTTTAATTTATATTCTATTCAATTCATGTTCTTTTTAATTTATATTCTTTTAAAAGTTAATTCAGAATCAATTGCAACTTGTTAAACATTTTTCCTTTTTCGAGGAAAAATATGAACGAACTTTAAATTCGGTTAAGTTAATAGCGTTAAAAATGCAATTATCCAATAGATTTTGCTTTAATATATCAGTGTGATGGCTAAAATTTTACATATTAAAACAGGTGGTTGTACAAACACCATCATAGCATTAAGATAAATAGAAGAATTACAATACATTACAGAAGGGAAAAAAATCGGTACAAGTTTGTACCTGCAATATATGAAAAGCATTGATTTAAATTAAAATTATTGCGTGCGTTTGAACAGGTTTTTATGAGCACTTTAAATATTGAAACCTTGTAGTAGATCTTAAAAGAAATCGATTACTACAATTTTTCTCTGAGACAAAAGTAGCAAATATTGCGACTAAAAAACGTTTCGTATTGAATAACAGAAATACCGATTTGCAGTACTACCGGATTACCGGGGAGGTCTGGGTTATGCCCCCCCTCTCCCAAAATGCAATGAAGGGAGACCGTCAGAGTTTCGCAGGTAGTAGTAATATCTTAGGGAGGTAGGCATAGCTAGTTTCCATGACAAAAAAGGCCATCCTATTATTTGTGTTCGATCCATTTTCCTCTGGCTAACAACTATTTGAAATAAAAACCTTTCATACCTAATCATTAAACTACTTATGTAAGCTTATCTTTTAGATGAGTGGTTGTATTTACATGAACAAAATTATAGTGTTTCATGAACCTATTAAGGATTTGTTGGCAACATTTGCCATACTTTTCCATTGTGGTTATAATGTCATCAACCTCCCGGCCAATCCCGGGTTCAATTAGAATTATATTTTGGTACATGACCTCAACTTTAATTATTTTGTTTTCGCAAATTGCTCTGTACAGAAAAAATAGTTTGCTAATTGACTAGTAGGAGTTTCGAATGTGCATAATCGAATGTCTATGATGGAAATTCAGCGCTTGGGTTTTTTATTTGGAACAAATTTGAGGTGAAAATGAAAATAGAATTTAATTTTAACAAAAGAAAAAAAAAGAAGAAAGACTGGAGACGATTGGTAAAATTCCGCAAAAGAAGCAGTATAAAGTTGCAAAGTACATCTTCAACGAGTAATTATTTGCATTGCTTTTTACGTTATTTATCATAACTGGAACTATGTTATGAGATAAAGCCATATTTTTTCCACAAAAGTGTGCTTATATTTTAAAACAAAAACGCCCACATAAGATAAAACATAATTTGTGCCTGTTCCCATTGAGGTACCCTTGTATACCAATTTCCCTTGAATTCTTAGAGAAAGAAGACGAGATTTTCTTGAGATATACGTTTAGGGAGAAAAACGTTCGATTGCATAATTGTCTCTTCATCCTGCTCCCGCTTTGCCCCCTAGGGAGAATTTCGTACCTCTTCTAACTTTTTAATCTCAAGAAGATTCCTTTTGTATAGTGTACTGAACATTCTTGCACTGTTGATACGGATTTCTTTTCATCAAGCTTCAGAACAATTTGTGAATTCTTTAGATACTATATTTCTGGTTTTGTGCCCGCAACAACAGCAAATGCTTCGTAGTATCAGCAAAAATAAAAAAAAAGAAAGAAAGAAATTTTTAAGTTTTGGCAGCCAAATTCTTTAAATATCATCATCCTACATCAAAGACATATTTCGGTTTAAAGTTTTTAAGTAGACATTTGATTTTTAGACCGTGTACGTAGGTTTCTTCATATAAAGTAATTAATCCAAACATTATGTTTTCTATTTTTTTTTATTTCAGAAAAATGACTCTTATACCCTGAAGATGCTCGTTGTATACACAACTTGTAAAGTTGCTGAGACAAATCCTGATAACTATGATGACTGCAAATCTTTTATAGAGGTGAGTATATCTGTGATGCCTGTATATATATATATATATACTTCGAGAAAAAGAAAGTTATCTGGCATTTCTCAAATGTGCTCTTTTATAACTAGCTCTTGGTCAAAACACTTACGATTTGTTATATATATATATATGTAAGAAAATAAAAAAAGGTAAAATTTTAAATCATATCACCAATATAACAATTAGAACAAAAAAAATTTAGATAAAGAGATAAATAAATTAAAAAGAACAAATGAATGGAATGCGATAGCCTAGTCTTCATGGGAACTCAGTATAGCTAACCATTCGAGGGGAGTTTCTGTAGAGTGCAAAAATAAAAACGTTAAAAGTCTAAATAGTAAAATAAATCAATCAAATATAATTAAAAGAAAAACATTCTAGAGTTCCGACGACCCGACAAAAATTGCTTGGTAAAAAAGTAATAGATACAGTATTAAATAAAGCTTAACTACCTTGAAAAAGTTACGTGAGTCAAAGCCGAGAGCAGAAAAAGTCACAAACAGAAAAAGCGTCAATGCGTTTTCTGGACGTAAACAGTTAAAGAAAAAGTTAAGTCATTTTACATGCAAATTATGCCGTGCTTCCAAACTAATTTCAATAAGAACCCTTAAAACTAAACCACAAAGTTATAAAAATTGGAGATAATGATACATTTCAGAAAGGTATTAAAATTATAGACAAAAAACAGTTGGAAAGAAATAAATAAGGAAAATGAAATAAAGAAACAATAACGAAGGAAAACAAAAAATAAGCCAAGTCGGCCTACTCCCTTAGCACTTAGAAATCGGCCTTAGATGTTAGCAAAGAAGAGAAGAATACCTATTTGGAAATAGAAATGGAAATAAAATGTTTAGGAAAACCATCAAGTAATAATTTATTATGAAGCAAGAATTTGTTTTTTACAACAAGCTCATTTATCTACGAATTCGTTCAACACGGATGGACTTGCTAATGATGAAGTTACGAAAAACATTTCTGGACATACAAGAACCCCACTTTATCAAAAAAAAAAGAGGGTAAAAATTATATGCAAGTCTTTTATCATATATGCCGATATAAACTTCATTATTTATTTCATTATTTTATCTGAAACATTGCCTTTTTATAAGGAAAAACCTTTTTTTTTTAAATTAGGATCGGTGGGATACATATTTTCTAAGGAAATCAAAATTGCAATGATTAATCTAACGTAATCAACGTAATTTAAATCAACGTAATGAAATGCTCTAATGTGTGGCTCAAAGGTGTTACAGGTTCTTTCATAATAGTATAAAAACATATTAGGCAGCGTACTTGAGCATGAGGTTCCTTGAGGAATACCTGCAGTTTGCAAACTGATTTGGTTGTCATATAAAATAAGACATAAAGATACAAAACATAATAAGATATAAGACATTAAGATACAAAAATTGATTAAATCCTCCCTGTAGGAAAAAGAGACATAAAGTAAATTGGCATATTCATCGTAAAAGAAATAAAGCACCTATCTAAATTCTAATAGTGGAATTATTGTAAGAATTGTTTTGAAGTCAAACGTAGCAACAGACTGGATATTTTTAATTTTAAAAACATCGGAAACTTTAAAGTTATTTTCAATAAGCCAGTTTTCCCTTGTTTTCTGAATATTAATGTAAGCTATTTTTAATCAATCAAAACTTTTTTATTGGCTTCAGAATTGCAGTAGTCTCTTCCGTTTGTGATAAAGCTAAATGAAGTAGGATTTTATGTAGCTTTAGTGTAGCAGAGAGGTAAGGAAATTCGGTAGAGGTGGAAAAACTCTTAACGTTCAAAAAAGGCAGACATGTTTTATTGTTTCGCTTAAAGAAGCAAGATGAAAAAAAAAAAAAAAGTGAAGCGGTGCTACATTTTTTATGCATATTATATATATAATATATATATATATGTGTGTGTTACTGTGAATGTCGGAAATTGAAAATTGTCGACAATCACCGGTCTGATGGATAGTAAGTGTCGACATTCCCCGGTGATTGTCGACATTTTCCGATTTCGGGCATTCACAGTGACATATACAAATGCAAAAGAAACATAGCACTTTTTACCTATATATATGTAAGAACGGCAGTCCCGTTCTATCTTCTACAGCTGTGGCCGCTAAAACCCATGTAAGACGAGGCACAGGGTTTCGTTGCAATTCTTTATTGGTAAACTTTAACACACAAATATCATAACAGTAATATTGTTGGGAGGAAAGACACGAAGTCATCAGCAAGTTTCAAGAAGCAAGAACCACGATTTTCGTTCGGGCAGTCGTATTTATATGGCGGAAAATCTCTTAGACTGCAGACAATGTTCCCTACACCACGTGATGGCACGTGGTTTAAATAGGAGGGCCATATGGAAAATAAAATATATTATTGGCTTTAATCCCGTAGACAGAGGCTGGCCTAGGTCTACGGGGAAAAAAATAGTCTGGAGGGAATTACTGAGGGAAACCAAATTGAGCTTAGGCATGACCATATATGGTAACGCGTTAGAGAAATTTATGAGTGGGACAACCCTGAGCTGTCAAGTTTAATATGGAAAAAGCCAGACAAAGGACTTCTCCATATCACAGCCTGACAAAGGATACAAAGGATTTTTCCATATTACATCCCCCCTCCCCAAAAGTTCTATTACGTTAAATATTGAAGAAGTGAAATATCTGCAGCCTTTTTCTCCACATAAATTTATGTATTAAATTTTATATAAACATATCACATTTTGAATGAAATACTATACAGTTACAAAAATTACTGAACATTTTCATCACAGATTATTATACTCTTACCAAACGATATTTACAAAATTGTATATACAGTTCAGTTTAATTACAGTTGGATTATTCTGTTGCAGTTCAAAAGTGAATGACTTATATCACATTATTCATGTGATAGTTTGAAATTTGTTGGTTTGTAATATTTCCTCAATCTTGACACATGTACTATGTCTGATTTTTCTTTGCTGTGTGCATTTGGTTTATTGATTTCATAAGTTACGTCCGTAACTTTTCGAAGAATTTTATATGGTCCACTGAACGGTTGCGAAAGTTTTCGTGAATTCGGATATTTGAATTCTTCATATATCACAAAGTCATCTGCATTAAAAGTTTTGTCGACAAATCTGGCATCGTAATATATTTTATTTTTTTCATGATACTCTTTAGTTCTTTCCACTGCCAGTTTTCTAGCTTCCTCAACAGGAGGATAAATGTCTTCATTTACTGGATTTTGAAAAGGCACTGTACCGTACATTAAATACGCAGGTGGGAACTTCGTAACTGAGTGTGGAGTTAGGTTGTATTCTTGAGTCACCTGCTCTAATAATTTAGGCCATGGCACGTTTCCAGAAGCTGTGTTCACTTTGCACTTTAGGCGAGTGACTATTGTTTGGTTCAGACGTTCCAACTTACCATTAGTCTCTGGTCTATGAGCTGTGGTTAGTAACTGTTTAATTTTGTGGTGCTTTAGAAATTTCTTGAAATGAGATGAAGTAAATGATGGATTTCTATCACTTAATACACTTTTAGGTATTTGAACACTGAAAATTTGTTTAAGAAAGTTGACGTAAGTTTCGGTAGTGATTGATTTTGATGCAAAAGACCACATGTATCTAGTATGATGATCTATAAACAATGTTAAATATTTTTTCGTGGAATTGTAGTAGTTGAAACCACCCACACTATCTACTGCAACGAGATCAAATGGTTTATCAACTGGAGGCATAGACTGTAAAAGGCCAAATCTTTTTTGTCGAGGCTTTTTGTTTACCTGACAAATATGACAATGTTTGTTGAATCCAGTTATATCTAATGTTATATTTTGCCAATAATATACAGGCGTAAGTAAATTAATTGTTTTTTGAATTCCTGGATGTAGAAACTTTTCATGGACAGTCTCAAGTAATTTACGGCGTAAAGAAAAAGGAACAACAATTTTAGTAAAAACCCTTTTTACGCAGGCATAACACGTTATTAATTTCGACAAAATTACCAGTTAAATTGTCATTTTTTTGAGCCTCTTGAATTTCATCCAATTGCAGTAGATGCGAAACGTGGTTTCCTATATTTTTTTCAACACATTCATTATTTACAGGTATATCTCTTGAGAGCATGTCAGCCTCGAAGTTTGTGGTGCCTTTCGTATATTTAATATCATAGTCATACATACTTAATTGTAAGGACCAGCGGAACAAACGACCTTTTAAGGTTTTTACATTTTTGAGCCAAACTAACGCCGCGTGATCGCTATGTATGACGAATTTATGGCCAAAGAGGTAGTGGTGGTACTTATTTAAAGCATCCACAACAGCTAGACATTCCAACTCAGTAATACTATAATTCTTCTCGTAATCTTTTAATGAGCGGGAATGGAAAGCTATGGGATGTAAGGCACCCGAACTGTCTGGCTGTTTTAATTTTGCTCCCACACCAGTTTGACTTGCATCAACACAAATATGACATTCTTTTTTAGGATCAAATATTTTTAAAATTGGTTTACAAATTAAGGAGTTTTTCAAAACTTGAAATGCTTCTTGGCATTTGTCAGTCCATTGCCAAGTTGTATCTTTTTTCAGCAAGTGGTTTAATGGATTTCTAATAGTTGCATATTTATCTATAAATTTATGGTACACATTTATTGACCCCAGAAATCTTTGGAGAGATTTAACATTTTTAGGCGGTTGTAATTTTTTAATAGCCTCAATATTACTATTATCGGGCGCTACAATACCATTACAAATTTCATACCCTAAAAATTCAATTTTAGTCTGTAAGAAAAAACATTTTGATGCTTTTAACTTTAAATCTTCCTGTCTGCATATCTTAAAAATTTGTTGAATATGATCTAAATGTTCTGAAAAGGGTTTCAGAAAATATTATTATGTCATCAAAGTAATTGGCTGCAAATTTTATTTTATGTTTTGTAAGTATTCGACGCAAAGTTCTTTGAAAAATACTTCCTGAATTTTTCCACCCGAAGGGTAATTTGTTCCACTCATATAAGCCACTATTAGTGACAAAAGCGAGCTTTTCAGTATCGTCGGGATGAATTGGTATATGCCAATATCCGGAAGCCATGTCTAATTTGGTAAAATATTCGCTTTTCCCTAATTTATCTACAAGTGTTTCTATCAGGGGTAATGGTTCTGCGTCGGACTTAGTAATTTGATTTAATTTTCTGTAGTCTATACATAATCGACTTTTTTTATTTTCGTCTCTTTTAAAAACTAGTGTAACAGGTGCAGAATACGGCGATAAGCTTTCTTTTATTATATTAGCCTTTAATAACTCTTGAATTTGATTTTCAATTTCTTCTTGTTGCTTTGGGGAAGTTTTATATGCCCTTAACGACACCGGTAAGTCGGATGTTAACCTTACCCGTTGAGGTTCAATTCTAATTGTTCCAACATTATATTTATTTTTGGAAAATATATCTTCGTAATTTCGCAATATTTCTTTTAACTTTGAATTTTCCTCAAGTTCCGAATGTCCACCGACTTGATCGCGACATTGTAGGCCTCCAATGCCGCAACCAGTCCCAGAAACATCGGACGAAATACGAAAATGCTTATTTTTTTCGCAACTAATTTTTTTATTTCCATCTTTCTCTAGACAAGTTTTCTTTTCGGTGCTACTCTTTTTCTTTTCATTTTCGTTATAATGTAATTCCGTCACCCTTTCCTTAGTTTTACTTTCTTTCGGATCTTTCACCCTTTTAATTTCCTTATCAATTTTCTTGCGTATTTTTCCCGTACTATTATTTTCGTTTTTATTTTCTTTTACTTTATTTCCACAGTTCCTAACTAGGATTTTAGGTAAAATATGCAAAGACAAGTCATTCGGTTCGGAATCAGAAAAGGTGATCAGTCTTCTCTGATCCTGCATAACGACATGTCCTACACAATCTATGACCAAACGAAATCCCACGCAATTCTTTAAACCTAATATGGCATAAGGTAAATCGGTGTCTAGAACATAAAATTCCACCGGTTTAACTATATTGCCGACCTTAAGGTAAAGAATACACGTTTGGTTAAGCTGTAGCATTCCCTTCGTTTGTTTTATTTTTACAGCGATTTTTTCTTTAATCGAAACATTTAATGTTTTTGCAATTGCACTCGGGATGATATTTAATGTTGAACCGGTATCAACATTTAAATAAATAGTCTTTAAATTCGAATTTTTATTTTGAGTGTACACTTCATTATATAGTTGATAATCATTTTTAAATTTCGACTCATTTTTAATAATATACCCGGGTATTATTAATTGTCATACTTCGTTAACTCTCTCATTTTCTTCTCTTAATTGATTATCCTTTTGCTGAGGCGGTAGTTTAAATCCAGCATTCGATGTATTTGGCTTATTCACACAAGTTTGTCCCCAATAATATGCGTTGGAGATTCCTTGTTGTGCGCAAAATTTACAAGGATTAGGGGGTAACTCCTGCGAAAAATGTGCAGTTTGTCTTTTTACTGCATTTTGTCTTTTATTATGACCTACAAATCTAGGTCTATTCTGTTGGTAAAAATTAGGTTGGTACACATTGTTTCTATCTTGACGAGGATAGTTATATCGTTGACGAAAATTACTTTGGTCTTGATTTTTTGGTATCCAATTTTGATAAAAGGGAGGCTTCACCCTAAAAATATTTTGTTGTTCCCCTTTATAAGCGGAGTTGGGTGTTTCATGTGGAACTTCATTTATTAATTTTGAAACTACCTGAAGCCATTCGGTGGGAGTTTCTGGCTCTTTTATTACCAAAAATGCCCTAACTTGGGCAGGTAGCCCAACTGAAAGCCCCTCAAGGATATGTTGATTACTAAGTTTTATTTTTCTTCCCATTTCTACTTTTTCCGTAAAATAGGAGTACAACTCTTTCGGATTTCCAGAAAATTTTAAATTTTGAAAATCAAGACAACTACTTGCTGGAGTAAAGTAATGTTCTTCAAAAATTTGAATGATTTCATGAAAGGAATTACAGCAAAGGCATTGATTGATGTAAAGCTTTAAGGCTGACCCGCGAATAAACTTCTGAAAATTTTTTAATTTCCAATTATCATTTAAATTGTTCTGAGCCGTTTGCTGGTTAAAGTGAGCTAACCATGCTGAAAAATTTATCCCTAACTCTGGTTCAAATAATAAAATTTCAGGTGAGCTACCCGAATTTTTGTCTATTTCAATTTTTGAAGTAGAAGAGCCATCTGCCAAACTTATCTCTTTTATTTTATCACTAATCGTTTGACATTCTGAATCCATTTTTATTAAGCTTAAATCGGCAGTTGCCTCTGCTTGAGTTTCGGCATCCTTACGGTTTAAGTTATCACCATCCATGTTTGAATTTTCTTTGTGGGAAGACTCTAAGTCAGAATTTTTTTCATTTTCAATGGTCTTGCTCATTTTACCACTACTTAATAACATAATTCTAATAACACACTGATTTTTGACATTTTTCCTTTTTTACCTTCCCACTTTAACAACAAAAATATTCCGCGTAAACAAATGCATAACATCTAAAATATATACAGAACTATTCATAATACTGCGAAAAGTATACCATAATTTCAATTACACAGCACATTAATAAATTTACTATTTCAAGCATCTTAATGTCCAAAAAAAAAAAAAACCGTGCTGACAAGATCCCTTTTAAAAATTTAAACCGATAATTAATATATCATCAAATAAAGAACTTATTCTTTCAAAGCACATGATCAATTTATATCATAATAAATTCTGAAGCAATATCATGTAAAAAAAACCCAACGGGAGAAAAATATATTCATATAATTATAAGATATTTATGAAGAAAATTCGAAATAATACCATTTTGGAATAACATATTAAAAATTACTCTATCAAAATTCACTTCCAGCACATGAAAATAATTTCCATTCTAAAGCACCACACATTCACGATTCTTTGGTAAAATCACGCCGCAGAACGCAAACACTCTTCTAAAAGCCACAACAGGGGCGAGCTTTTCCCCACTCGGTGAAAGAAGCCGCACATTGGTTCATTGAACCGTCTGGAAAGATGATCCACGCTGCTACATCGGCGCGGCACATTGCAGATTTAGCTTTTCTTCGATTGTTTTTTTTTTTTCTCTGCAGGAGCCCGGATAGGAACATAAATCCTACCGGCTTGTAAGAACGGCAGTCCCGTTCTATCTTCTACAGCTGTGGCCGCTAAAACCCATGTAAGACGAGGCACAGGGTTTCGTTGCAATTCTTTATTGGTAAACTTTAACACACAAATATCATAACAGTAATATTGTTGGGAGGAAAGACACGAAATCATCAGCAAGTTTCAAGAAGCAAGAACCACGACTTTCGTTCGGGCAGTCGTATTTATATGGGGGAAAATCTCTTAGACTGCAGAAAATGTTCCCTACACCACGTGATGGCACGTGGTTTAAATAGGAGGGCCATATGGAAAATAAAATATATTATTGGCTTTAATCCCGTAGACAGAGGCTGGCCTAAGTCTACGGGGAAAAAAATAGTCTGGAGGGAATTACTGAGGGAAACCAAATTGAGCTTAGGCATGACCATATATGGTAACGCGTTAGAGAAATTTATGAGTGGGACAACCCTGAGCTGTCAAGTTTAATATGGAAAAAGCCAGACAAAAGAGACAAAGTACTTCTCCATATCACAGCCTGACAAAGGATACAAAGGATTTTTCCATATTACATATATATATATATGTGTGTGTGTGTGTTGTGTGCATAAAAAACGTAACACTTTTTACCGTACTTGATTTTAAAGCAGATGATTTATTTTGTTTTTCAGAATCCTTTTAGAAGGTGCACTGTAAATCTTATTCCTGGAGGTCCTCGAGGATACCAGTTGAAAACCGCGACCTGTTCTGAGTTGTAAAAGAATCTAGAGACTTCATCAGGAGGTTAATCGCTTTTTTCAAAAACTTTGAATTAAAAACAAACCCTTGTACTATTAATGTGAAATACAGGTACAAATAAAGCCTTCTGTAAATTTTGGTCTCATTAATTTTCTTTTGATAATTATAAGAACGCAAAAAATGAAATGATGCAGTGAGCTGCTGAGTTGCAAGTGACAAAAAAAAGTTATGAGCAAAACAGCTTAAAAAGCTCGAATCGCATGTAAGCCTTACAGAAACCTTTTTTCTAAATCACGCTGGATAGCAGCACCTGTTATGGCTACCAGTATCGTCTCTTGCCACAAAAATGATATATTTTTCTCATACAATTTTCCCCCGTTATCACCATATTTTATATTTTGCCATTTTAAACTCTTTTCTTCTGAATATTTCAAATATCAATGTCGGTAAAAACTTGGTATTCGTTATTGACAGCGCGTTTTCTCTTCGGGTTGTTAGAAATCATCACGCACATTTCGGTCACTTTCATATCATTTTTCTTCCTCTTGACTCGAAATAGCCAAAAAAAATAAGACATGAGACATTAGCAAATATGGTTGACAGAAGTGAAGAATGGGGGAATGTGTGGCATGAGGTATGTACGGCAGCAGAAAACATTTTCTTAGGGTGCTTTGACATTGAGTGGGACGTCTGACAAGAACGGTTTTCAAAGCGCATCATTGGTTCTTCCTAATCTGTCTGTTTGGCCTTTTTTTTTTTTGGTGTCAATAAAGCAGCTATTTTTTGTGATTTGTTAGTTACGCTGTGGAATAGCTACTTCCTCGCAGTTAGTTTGATTACCATAGCGACAGTTTATTATTACGGACTCAAAGTGTCTCCGCCGCAATTGGCATATGGATTCACCCTTATTATTTTTATTAATAAATGTACCACTTCGACAGTTAGCTGGTTTGACATTTTAGCACTTTGATTATGATGCTTATTTATGTTGTCCCATCCAAAAAAAATCAGATAGTTCGTCCTTTTTCTCTTATTTTTTTATTTGAGTTTTCGCTTCGTTCTGCATGACACAATCGTCAAGATGTCATGGAATAGAAAGTTACTCAATGGATAAACTTCAAAATCAATCAATATTGAGGGCATCAATTTGGACTTGAACTTGACTTGAAACTTGGAAGACTAGAAATCTTGATGCATGAAAGATTCACTTGCTTCCAGTACAGAGATACGAAAACACACAACAATATTTTATAATAACAGTTGTCTATATTTTGCTGCATGAATCGACGAAGATGCAGTACGGTTGTAAAAGAATAAGTGTGAAATTAAGATTAAAAAATTAATGAATTAGTTGATAAGAAAACCGCGGTCTTGCTGCTAACAAATAATAAATTGGCACTAAACTTATGGTTAGTTTATTAATATTTTGAATTTTAACTCCTAGGGCTGTGATAGCCAATTTGATGAGCTCGATCTGTAAAAAATTAGGAAAACAAATGTGTCGTATGTAGTAATATTCACAACATTTTGACATGTATTCGTTAATTTACTAAGGAAAAAAAAATAAATAACTGAAAAAGGTATTTTTTCACGAAGGAAGTGTGGATGACAGACGAATGCAGAGGGCGCTGCTAGTGTTCACAGAAAAAAAAACAAAAAATCATTTTTATTCGAACTTTGAAACTCTGACCGCTCGGTGAACTGTCTGGCTCTCTAAAATTGCGCGTGAATCGTTGATTTCGAAAACTCATAATGTTAATCAACTTCTATTTAATAAATCTCAAGATATACATATACAGTGTTCCTTCGCGCCACTTCGCGCTTCATGTTTCGCGGCTTCAGTGCTTCGCCGGGTTTTTCCAAAATATTCATCAAAAAATTAAAATGAAGAAATACAACCATGTCGGCAGCCACATTGCGGAAAGGAGCGTTGCTTCATGTTGACGCGCGAGAGAGAAGGATCTCTGCATGTCAAACAAAGAGATGAGTTGACTCAGAGTACGTACTACGGGCTCTCAAAAGCTCCCACCAACACAAGACTCTTTGCCTCTCTCAGAAATCAATGGTGATTAATGTTTATTATTGTACTATAACGTTTTGTAATTGACCTTATTAATTAGGATCGTTTAAGTAATTACGTATACTGTTGTAATTTTTGTCTTAAATGTGTGAAGTATAAATACTGTTTACGCATTTAAAACATTCGTGTACCCGCATACACGAAAATTCTTAGGGGCAAATCCTACTTCGCGGTTTTTCAGTTTTCGCGGAAGGTTCTGGTCCCCATTAACCGTGAAAAATGAGGGATCACTGTACATGTAGTAGTAGTTGCGTTCGAATTCCATCCATTCCTGTTTTCAGATGAATGGTGATTTGGCCCCTTTTAACCTGGAATTCTAAATTAGTCGCCATAATTTATAGACAGGTAAGCGGTATTAGTTATTCTAAATTCTTAATAACTAACTGTATTTCAAATCGTATACATTATTCCTAACAGGAGGCGTAATAAACATAATATAAAAAAGGGAGACATTTGATTTCCATTACGCAACTGAAAACATCATAGAGCAATGTGTGACATTAATTTCAATGCGTGAGAAGATTAGAAACTATTTCGTTTTTCAACGACTCTTAGTGTTTCGATTACACAGGCCTGCGAGGAGAACAGTACAAAAGAATCAATAACTGAACCTTATGTATTTTTTGGTGCTGATTTCAGAAAAAATAACGAGAAATTTTCATCCCGTCACGCCTTTCTTTTTGAAAAATTAAATTTTACTTGTATTTTTACTCTCATTTTCCGTATTTTTTCTCCCGCTGTTGAATTTCCTTCCTCCTCGCCTAACCATCATTCTACCAAGATGAATCATACAGAATACCCCTCTGAGACACTTTCTGTTCTGCTATGTCCGTATTTATAGCCGTAAAGATCAAAAGGTAATTTCTCATCCTGATAACATCCAATTGGGCATACGCCCCGTAGCCCCGTTCCTCCATGGACCTTATGTGGCAGTGCTTATGCCTCCAACTCAATTAACAGTACTTCAAAGTATTCATACCTGGAACATCCAGAAGTTCAAGGCTCCGATACTGAATATAAGCCTTCTGCAGGCGATTTATCTCGGCTATTCTCAGAGGTTGAACTTAATAATCTGATTAAAGACCTGGGTTTTCAAAAGAGGCAGCTAGATCATTGGGCTCCTGATTAAAAGCAAAACTCTTTGACCAAAGAAAACTCTTTATATTGGTACAAGAATGGAGAAAAGAAGTTTATCAAGTACTTTGAATACGAAAAATCTAAATGGAAACTTTCTGGATTAATCGAAAATGCTCCTTAAAACAGTATATCTTCTCCATAGAAGTCAGTATGCCTCTGTACTAGTTGAGCACTCGGTGCATTTAAAAGAACGCTATGAAAAGCTGGCTGTCGTCCTCAACGAAATAAAATATGCCGACCACGGTTGGATCTTTGCTGTGATTTGAAAGGAATCTCCATGCTTCTAAGTCAAAGAGGCGGAAATGCGTTTCCACGCTTTATTTGTGAGTGGGGAAGCGGTGATAAGACTCAACATCGCGATTAAAAGAGAATGACTGAAAAGGCAGAATCTTGTACCAGGCACCAAGAATGTGATTCTACACAGTTTAGTTGTTGAGTCAAAAAAGTATTGTTATCCTTTTTTAACATAAAGTTAGATGTAAGAAAGTGGTTTATTAAGGCTATTCTAGAAAAACGCAATTGTTTTAAATGCCTGTGCAAAAAGTTTCCATGTTTATCCAAGGCAAAGTTGAAAGGGAGAATCTTTCTTGCCCCTGACATCCACAAGTTTTTTTACAGGATAAACAACTTGAAAGTAGCATGATAACAAAGAAAAAAGTAGCTTCGATTGCCTTCAACAGTGTCTTCAGTAAATTTCTGGGTAATTATAAGGATCTTGATTATAAAGCAATTGTTATGAGTATGTTGACAAATTTCAACTGTTGGGTTACTCCATGAGTGTCAAAAATACATTTCCTTCACTCCCATGTGAAATTTGCCCCCTAAAATTTAAGATCAGTTAGCGCAGAACAGCTTGAAAGATTCCACCAAGACACCAAAGATAGACACCGCATATATTAAGGAAGGTGGGACAAGAACATGCTCGCTGATAACTGTTGGATGTTAATACAAGATAGTTGTTAAACATAAAAGAAGAACGTAAAAAATAAGTTAAAAGTAAACAGAGAGTACGTACTTAAATAGATTTTCTTTTTTTGCTCCGTCTAAAATTTGTTTCAAACTTTCATGTACACATACTCTTCGTAATCAATAGTCTATATTATATAAGTTACCTTAACAGAAACCAATTAAGATAGTATGTTGATGATTTTCTTCTAGAAATTGCCGCATAATTTGAAGTCAAAAGTTTTAACTCAGGGGAACTTTTTGTTTTTCTTTCGCCTAGATGCGGATCGTGCGATCTGACAGCAGTAGTTTTTTTTTATCCATTTAAGTATATAAATAATAAAACTGCTGAAAAAACAATTTGTATCAGAAAGTCAATCAAAACTACTGTTGCCAGATAGTACATGCAAAATTGTTCGAGAGCATTTCTTTACTACGGGATCCAAATTGGATTTTATCAAAAATATCGTAGTCTGCCCTTCTCTTCAGAGCAGGAATACAAGATGATTAATTCGTCGGATTCGGATCTGACGTTGCAAAACAAGAAATCAGGAAACCACAATGGACGAGCGGATAAATAACGCTCTTCTAGCTTGGGATATGAAATGATTGGGCACGGAAGTATTTTATCACCCGCAGCTGGTACGTTTGGAAATTATATAATCAAACGTTCCCCTGTCCGTTTGATGTTCTCGAGGCACAGCGGTAGAGCATAAGCTTACAATCAGGCAGCTCGTGTACTAACTTCAGATTCAACAACGGTTTACTTACTGTTTCCAGCGGCGACGTACTTTTGTTTCGCACATGTACGGTTTTGTATGACCTCTAATATGAGGAAATCAGAGGCGTAGCTAGGTGGGGGCAACTAGGGACAGCTGCCCCCGGGCGCAGCGTCAAGAGGCGCCAAATTAATGTTAATTTATTTTATTTTTAAATGCGAGAAGAAAATTATTTGAACTGCAGAGGTGTGAATATGTTCGACAAAAAAGTGGGAGCATCGCAAATCATATCGGAAATGACCAATGCAGCACAGGAGTGCGTGGGAAATCAGACAAATAATTTTGCGAGCCAAAGTGTCCCATATTTCCTTTAGAAGTGAATGGCCGCTAATAAAAATGAAAGTTAAAAGGACTGCTTTTTAGAGCTATTTATCATTTAGGAAGCATAAAAGTTTTTTAATTCCCTTTAGGGGTGCCCCCAGGGCACAAGGGGGGGGGGGCGCAAAATCTTCAGTAGACCCCGGGCGCTGAAAACCCTAGCTACGCCTCTGGAGGAAATATCTGTGTGTTTTTTTTTTTTTAATTTTAAACTTTCATTTACTTACTTTATTTTTTAGTTGTGTCTCAAAAATGAGATCGTATCGAATCATTTTTGATAAAAAGTTTACTTCGAAAATAAGAACTCAGAGCTATTACAAGAACCCACTGTGCTGGAAAATAAGAATTTTTTTTCAATAATAAAAATTTTGATTTAGTAGTGTGTCACCTCAGACACGTGTGTCTGAAGTTCGCTGTCCTAGGGATATATTTTTTCATGAAAGTGACTAGTGAAGTTCTTTATATGATCGTAGAAAAATCATTTTGTCTTCGTTTTTTTTTTTTTTTTTTTTTGAAAAATTAATTGAGTCTGAAAACTCTTTTGACACCAGTCTAGAGTATTAGTATTTAATGAAATCCAATAGTATCAACATTTAAAAATTAACTTTAGCAAATGATGTCGTAGAAAAAATTACATAGAGCTTTTCCGCAGGCAAGAAGAATTTTACTTTTTTTTAAAGTTTAGCTAATGTATTTAACTATTTGATAATATAACTAGTCAACTTTCTTTACCGACGAAGCTTTTTTTTGGAAACTTTTTACACATATTCCTTGTATTTAATTTTTGGGAACGTAGTTGAAATATTAGTTTAATGACTTCGGTAGTGTTAATGATTTGACAAGATTTTCAAAGTAACTAAAACAGTCAGTTCGTAAACATGATGAAAGTAGCCTGGCTCTCTTTAAAAATGCACTCAGTTTACAGTGTACTTCCTTTAATTAAAAGTCTGCACCAGTTTATAGTAACATTAGCTTCCTTCCAGGATGAAGGAGATGTAAATTAATTTCTGTGACGCAAGAGGGAGACAACTCCTGTATTATGTTAATTCCTAACGCTAACTTGTTTAGAGGGAATTTCCGACGCAAATGCGGATATTGATTCAAATTGAGAGTATTGCCTTTCCTTGGGAATGGGGATTCGAAGTTGAAATTGATTTAGAAGTACTCAAGGAATATGTAATTTGCACTAAGACAGATCTCGTTAGGAATTAAAAAAATATTTATTTAAAGGAAAAATAAAAGCAGAAAATCATTTTCTAAATTGTTTACACGATCCTGAACTTCATTGTGCATTTTTCCTCAACTAACACAGCCATATATCAATAATTACGCAATCGGAAATAAATATTCTTCGTCTTACTTTAAACCAATGACTAACTCCTTGAACATACAGAACAATTTATTTACAAGTTATGTACACTATGTACAGATTTTTAAGCGCACAAAAATGTCTCGCAAAGTGCACACATCACCGTAAAATCGACGGTAATCTCGTATTTAATTAACAAATACGAATATAATCAAGTACGAAGCTTACAGCACACCAGTTCAGACTGACATGCACTCGCCGAAGACTGAAACTGAATTGAGCTTTTTAACTTCTCGGCAGAGCTCTTTATATAGCATCTCGTATCGCGTGACATGATTATTCCAGAAAATTCTAGCAAAAGCACTACGATTATCCTACGTGATCGGAAAGTCGCCAAGCTTGGCGAGAAATAATCATCGGTACCTCTAATTCATAACAATATTATTTAGCCACTAGTTGATCTACCGTGGAACATCTGCGGTCCATAAATTTAACAATCAAGCTGAACATAGAATGATCGCCCAATATAAACACACTAAGGGGTTCCCATCCGCAAAAATGGAAATTAACCATTTTAAAATAGTAAAAAAAGCTTAAAAATTCAAAAGGCTTAAAAAAAGATCGCTAGATATAAACACGTGAATGATCGTTCGATATAAATCGCTACCTCCGTAATTCTACGTATAATTTAGTATTACGGTCGGCAGCGTATAAATAAACTTAGGGGTTGCCACTCCAAAGAATCGGAAATCAAAAATTGAGCTATGAATGGAAATACTTTTTAACAAGAAGTTCCGTCTAGAACTATACGAGCCTACTTTCCCGTATACACCAAATTCAAATTTATAATCTAGCTATCTCTTTCTCTCTCTTTCTTATTCATCTTTAGTTCTAATTATTGAAAATATACCTTTTTCAACGGATAATACATATTTATTCACTCACTCATTCATTCTTTCATTTATTCAGCCATGCATTTATTCATTCATTCGTTACCTCATTCAAGTGTTTATTCATTCATTTACGCATTCATGTATTTATTCACTCATTTATTTATATTTTCATTTATTCAATAATTTATTCATTCATTCTTTTCCTCATTCATTTATTCATTGATTTATTCTTTCACTCTTTCATTTATTCAGTCATTCATTATTTCACTCATTAAGTCACTGAGAAATATCCTTGAAAATCCCGATCAAAAAATTTCATAGAAAAATAGGCTCGTAAGTTCTGGGTAAACTTTCTATTTCTACATGTTCTACGTTATAAGAGCTTTCCGATAAAGTTTGTTCCAAGCAAATCGGTCCGTTAGATCAGGATTTATATAGGGTTGAAATTTCCCCGTAAGCTCTGTGTTAATTTTTTGAACTGTTCAAAAATGAACAAAAACTGTTCAAATCAATATTTCACGCCGAGAACTCCTTTCAATAAGCTTGTAATAGGAACTTGGCTCTTGTGCCCAGAGTTTACAGAATTTGCTTCAATTTTGTCCATAGGCGCTAATGTTAAAATGTTTTGAACTGTTCAAAATTGAACAAAAAATTGTTCAAATCAAAAAGTAAAATATAGAAATGAGATGTCCTCGCCGAGATCTTTCGAATGCAAAAAGAATTTTTCCAATCGGACAACTCGTTCAAAAGTTATTAAGGGGGGACAGACCGACAGACCGACAGACAGACAGACCGACAGACCGACAGACACACTTTTTCCCCATCTCAATACCCTACTTTCAAATTTTTTATTTTTCAATCTTTATTTAATTACTTCACTTATTTTTGACTTTTCTTGATTTTTAACGATATTTTCACGATACATTAAGCCTTCTTTCATGCTTTATTATTATTTTTTTTTACTTTTACGGGAAAGTAGGGTAAAAAACAGAAATAAATTTGTTAAAGTCCATAAAGCTACGATAATAATTACAGATGTTATGTTACTTTTCTATGCTAATCATCAAACAAATTTTTAAATATCGGTTTACCATAGTTCGTTTTTGTTGTAGTATTGTATCGTATCGTTCCGCAAAATTTAATCGTAACTGGTCCATGTTAAGTGAAATATATATATGGATATTTCTGCTTACTTTTTTTTGTAGAAGTCATTTTTGTGAGTTTTCCAGTTCTGAATGCTGTGTCACGAAACCGGAAGTAACGTCACAAGTTGACGACTATTTGGTAATAGTATGCGAAGATACTGCATAGTTGTTTACAAATTTGGCACTATAAATGAGATACCGAGTTCAATACCAGTTTGGCAATATGACGAGATTCTGAAAGAATTTAAAGTGAGCCGAAATTTCTATCGCCATAGTCATTGGTTTTGCAACTAAACATTTCAGATATTCACAAAAACAATAAATTTATTCACGTTTGATGTAGATAAGTGTCATTCTTTACGCCACTCTACTTTTAAATTAGGCGCTGTAGGTCCTCAAATTGTTTCTATTGAAATTTTGAGATGATATTTTTATGACTTTTAGTTCTGTTTAATAAAGTATTTATTTACAAGTAATACAAGTCAATTTTTTGTCTCCAAGAAAAATTTTATGTTTAAACCCTTTGCATAAAATCGAAGAAACCAAAACCTATCTATCTCTCTCTACGCGACCTTTAATTGCGAAAGTTTTAATTTTAGCTTTTCAGAATCAGCTTAAGAACAAAGACAAAAGTTAAGAACTAAAACAAAAAAACCTTCCCTCCCCCTCCAATGGATAAAAGTTACTACTGGATATTTTCTTGTAATTGTTTAACTGTTTGTTGTGTATTTTGTATTTTTTACAAAGTTTTATATTTACTCACTATGCAGGCTATCGTTGTAGTTAAATATTTTATCAAATTTATTGAAAAACTTAGCTATTATTAGTTGCACTATGCATAGAGAATATTGGAAAAACGTCTTTAGATTATTCTCTAATGATATCTGAAATTAGTTTAATGGTATTTTAATTTATTTTTATCGTTCCTTTGAAATGAAGAGTAATCCATTTTCTCCAATAAAATATTCTATCTCTCACACAGAAGAAAAAATGAAGGCAGATAAAAATTATTCAGTTAATTATATTTGCAATTGAAGTTTGTTCAGTTTCAGTTAATGAGTTAATTTACTAACGTGAAAATGTTTTAAATTGTTCAAAAAAAAAAAAAAAAAAAATCTCTTTAAAAATGATCAAATATTTACCCTTTTCTTTAACCTCTTACCCTGTAAATGATAAGTGTCCCTCCTATAGAAATGTGAGCGAATCAAATAAACCTGTTAGATCGGGATTTATAATTACCCAGAAGACTTTTTTTTTAACTGTTCAAAGTTGAGACTGAAATTCTTCAAATCAATTAATGACATCAAGGAATATTCTGACTTATTTTATGCTTTTATATTTTGGCGTTTATATGAAGCCTTCTTTCAAACTAGTTCAATTTTCTTTTACTGTTTACTTGCTTTTTATCTTAGCGGGGAAAAAGCTAAAAGGGTCAAAAATTCTTAATTTAATTTATACTTAAGGAGGTGATGAAGAGAAAAGAAGGAAAGATGAATAGGGAAAGAACTTTCATAATTCTTTTAAGGGAAATTTTGTGAAAAGGTTAAAATCACTTCCCAAATGTTATCTCTTTTCTTGTGTGGACTCTGAAACATTATATCTGTTCTGATTTACATAATCGGTGAAAATGTACTGATAGTGACATCTGTTTTATTTTAGCGTGAGAATGCAACAAATGTCTCTCGAAGTACTTAAATAAGAAATGAGCTCGTTGTTTTCTCTACATTACCTCTGGTTGCTCTAGAACGGTAACAAATCCAGCTACATCATGTGGAAAGCTATTGTTTTACTTGCCTTGGTGGCTTGCGCCACAGCCGGTCTTCTCGGTGGCTTTGAAGTCGTCGATGTAGATGATGAAGGCGTAGTGACTGCTGCCAAGCATGCCACCGTGGAACTGTCGAAGAAATTCGCAGGATCCTACCACCACAAGCTTACTAAGGTCCTCAAGGCCAAGAGACAAGTGAGTTGGATATTTTTGACATTTTCAATCCTCGTTTAATGATATTTTAACTGCTAAAACCTTCTTTTTTAAAGATACATAAATGCCACCGCATTCGTTACCATTAAATAATTATAGAAAATTGCTCAAAAATGATCCCAAAGATGCCAAAAGAATTGAGAGAATAGTAAAGGGTCATAAATACTCATTGTCAGTTAAACGAAACGCGTCAGATAGAATATTTCCAAACTGAATTTTTTGAAAAAATTATTATTATTGCAGAACTAGTGATTGCACAAATTTTGGTGGAGAAGCAAGGACTATCTTAAAGTACATTCTTTTTCGAAGGATCTTTTAGCTTGCACTCAAGGGGTTTATCAGACATGTGATTTTGAGATTTAGTTTCTTCACCTTTCAATTTGCAGATGTTTTAGTGCACTATAAGAAAATTTTCATTTCTTTGGATGTTGGCTGGTATCTGAAAATTCATAATCTCTAGCTTTTGCCTTTCATATGATAGTCCATCCTGAAAGAAGGATTTTGTAGGAATGTGTCGAAAGGTAATTCTTGAATTTTGAACAAAGCTTTTGATTTTGTAGCAAAAATGAGAATTTTAAATAAGCTGTTTCGATTTCTGTTTTAAATATTAAAAATGAAAAAGGAGTTCATAAAGTTATTTTTTTTTATTTAGCTTTTTCTGGCAAATTGCTATAGCGACTAATTTTAGGTTTCGTTCAAGGTAAATATTCAAACAATTTACTTTATATCAACAACCAAAAAATTAATTTTGCTATAATAATTATGAAACTCTTTAGCACGTGAATTGTTCAAGTTATAAGATATTTATACGAGAAACAAGTTTTTTGCATTACACTTTCTACCCTCAAGTAATTGTAAATGTGCTTATTAAAAACGAGATTGTTGATTCATTTAAAATCCAATTATTTGAAAGCTAATTATTTCATAAAGGAAATTATATTGCATCTGAAAAACTGTCAGTTAAAATGACTTTTACTCTTTCAATAAGCGAAAAATTTAACTTTGTCAGGTAGGGAGAATGGAAGGTACTCGAAAAACTTGAAATTAATTGTCTCGGATATTAGTTTAAAAATATAAATGTATCCCAATGCTTGCAGTCCTAACAGTTCCATTCTAAGTGCATAACTAATAATTGTAAATTACAAGACTGAATTACAGTTGAAAACTGAATGAAACCATGGACCAAGTACCAAATATAAAGTGTAAATTGTTAACGAAAAATTAAATTTTTTTTTGACATATTTGATAATTTTTGCTGATCATGAACATGGAAAAGATTTAAAGTATAAACGCAGTACTAACCTTCACACGTTTTACTATATTGAATAAAAATATTTTATCTTAATATATATACATATACAGGGTGGTTATAATTACGTGTCCTTGTGAATTAAGTTAATGCATTAGATCTCAATTAATGCATCATTTATTTAAATTCTATAATACGTTCATTTCTCAAAAGTACTTTCATAAAAAAATACACTGCATAGTGTACATATTCTACAGAACAAATTAACTGATTAACAGCTGTTGAAGAAATTATTGTACTATCGTTAATAAAAAGTGAAGATTTTTATCTACATTATTTTGCGCTAAAAAACGGACATCTCCTATGTTGTTTAAAGCTGTTAGATGCTTTTTAAAAATAAAATTCTTCTAAAAACGTAAAACTTAAGTCTCGGAAATATTAAGGACATTCTGATGCCCTAAACCAGTTTCATATTACAATGTATAGTTTGGCTAACAGGTATTTAAATATAATAAAATCAGGTTTTTCTTCCCATTGGAATCGCATGAAATATTCTTCCATCAAGATGAAAATAAATGCGGTTGTATTTTATGAAGTATTTTAAGGAAGAAAAAGTAATTTTTTTCTTGTAGGTTGTTGCTGGTCTGAACTACCAAATGGACATCATTGTTGGCAAAACCTCTTGCAAGAAAGAGGAAGTCAATGCTAACGAAGTTGATGACTGTGAATACCAAGAGGGCATCGTAAGTGTTTCTCTGTAGTTAAAGTCTTTTTCGGGATGAGTGACAATGCATATCCTCTTAATAATTATTCACAAAATATCTCGAAAAATAACTACTTTATAAAAACAGCATTTTTTTCAGAACATATCGCAATATGCGTATTTTAAATTTTGATTTCCAATGAGTGTGCATGATCAATAGAAACAAAACAAAATTGTTTTAACAATTTATAATCTTCATACATTAACTGAAATAGATAGTAAATGTAACCCTCTTTTATTAACCGACTTTACAAAGGAAGGAGGTTATACATTCGTACTGTATGTATGTCGTTTTTTTTTTTGTTTGTCCACTCATAACTTCTTATTTTTTTTCACAGTACTTTGGTACTTTTTTCTTTTTAATATGCAATAATATTAACAATGAAAATTATTTGCAATCAACAAATATGAAGTGAATATACTTTTTCTATTCTTGCTTCCTAGAAAATCATTTGATGAAAAAAAAACTGTTTTATACTAAAAGGAATCTAATGTTATGGCTAAAATCTTACTAATTAGTCAATATCACTAATGCCGAGGAGAAAATTGTCTTGTTCTAGCTTTAAAATTTCATTTGACGTATCATCTATTCGCTTTAATTGCAATTACTCTTATAGCATCGACTCAAAAATCGTAACTATGTCGTTGTGGCAAAGGAGCGTTACGAAGAAAATCCTCACATTTTTACTATGCATATTCAAGTATACATTGCATTACTTCCATCCATATTCAATTGTATATTTAAGAGGGAAAATTGTTTTAACTGAAAACAAATATTATATTCTTTAGGAGCTTCTGTTTCAAATATTTAAACAACCTCTTAATGAAGTTACAATTTAAAGCCCGAAAGGCTATTTCTCCAAACAACCTTTTGGTACCTTAGGTATTGAAAGATAAAATCGTCCAAGTAATATGTCAGAAGTTTTTAAATCCTTCCCGAATTTTCAATTAAAAACCAATATAAACACGGTTTATACAAATTCAAAATTCTCTGCTTTGAAGCGTCATTTATGTATCCTATTGAAAGGCAACACGTACAAAAAGAAACACGCCTAGTGAAAGCAAGCACATTCATTTTTATTGGTTTTGCGGTTTTCATTACTTTCTATGATTGGTCGACTTCGTACTCTTTTTGTGTGTGCCATTAAGCCTCAGTGCGTATTTTGTTGCGTCCTTTAAAAATGAAAGTTATTGGAGCAATAAGGTACACGTATTTACGTAATGTACTTAAACAACTACGTTTCATGAATTTAGAATTTTTCTACTCGTAAATATTAATATGGCTAAGTTTGATATTTTCCTTTGTAAACAATTAACTGCTACGTAGTGATAGCAGACTTGATTCATTATGATTTAAATTTATGAGCCATCAATTGCTTAATTTTTCTTAATGTCACACTGATCTTATTATGTTTGTGCAATAAAATGATTCAGCAGAATGATTTTAAAAACTATTAAAATTTAAAAATGAACAGTTGATTTTTTATGAGATGGTTTACCAGTCTTAATCTTCTTGTGACATTGCAATGTTTTTCTTGAGCATTTTGAGCAATTTGATCTTTGAGAGTCCGTATTGTATTTATCATTTTGTTTTGAAGTAAATAATCTTTTCTTAGATTTCTATTCTAGTTAACTTACATCTTTTGTTTACCGGACGAATTTTCATTATGCTAGTAGAAATATTAAAAAGAAAAAAAAATGAATAATTAAATAAAACACTCAGTACGTTTTTGTGCCAAGATGGATTTTTCCCTTGCTCGAACTATATATAAACATATACTATTGTTTGGTTCAACGAGAAGATTACCGATAAACTAAGTATTAAGCGATTCCATTTATTAAAATTGGGTAGGTAGAAACAGGTTTGTATATCCATCAATGTACTACAGTATCCATCGTATCCGTGCCAATATATGGTTCTTCCTCTATTTTGTTTATCACCCTCCCTCTCCTCCAAGAAGAAATGAGCTCTTTCATGGTCAAGCACCGTGACCCAAACGATAACAGACTAATTGGTAATGAAGTTCATCAGGATTAAAAATAAAGCTAAATGCTTTATATATTTAGGTTTAAACGGTAAATTACCCAATTCAGTAAAGCGTCAATCTGCATCATTATTTACACAATGCAAAATTTAAGATTGATTTGTAAATGGCGAGGGAACGGGTATTTTGACTATACGAGCTTTACGTGTTCTCCGTATCCGTTCTTTCGTATCTCCATATTCACTCTTTTGTTTTAATAATTTCAAACGGCTGAAGCTTAAAAAAAAATCTTATGTGTTTTCAGAGCACCTACAAAAAGTGCACTGTTCTCGTCTACCGTGACCTTCAGGATCACCACAAGCTGGTTAACTCCGGATGCATCTTGGCCTCTCACAAGGATATTGAATACTAGACCGACCGATGTGGGGATTGTCCCGTAAAAGCTAATCAGGAGCTTGATTTATCTGAACTTGTATATATGGTGTACATGTTTGTATGAACTTCTTGGTCCAACAATAAACACAAATGCATTAAACGTGAGTTGTTTTGTTGAAACATTTTTTTAGCAGATACCCTTACGATGTTTAAAAAGGATTCGAATCTTTTGATAACCGTGCTCGTGTTAATCCTTTTATCAATATCTGCTTCTGGCACTAATGAATATATTTACCTTCGCTTTTGTTGTGTGAAGCGTGGTTTTTATTTACGGCAACTAACGCGGCGTAAGTTCGTAACTCATAATAAACCAGAAAATGAATTAAAACATGTATAAAGATTTTAATGTATACAATTGATCTTAAATTTTTAAAAAAAAATTAGAAAAATCATGTTAAGTACTTATTATAACAGAAATAAAGGAATAGTTTCATACGCTTTACGTGGCATAAGAAGGCACGTGTGTCATCAATATATTCTAAAACCTTGCTTAGAAGCATTTTATTCTCGTAGTCGGGTTTTTGTTGTTTTGTTTGCTTCATTTGGGTGTTTTTGCATCTAGAAGCTCCACTACTGCATTGAAAATGGGATTCCAAGCAATCCCGAAACATATGTCGGCATTTTAATGCTTATTTGTGCTTTCATAACGTGAAATTTTTTGTTCAATTTTACTTGTGCACAAAGTCCCTTTATTTTTTATTTTTTATATTTAATATGTTTCTTTAGGGTACACTACACAACATATTTCTAATAAAAAAAAAAAAATCATTTACATATTTTAACCGGAAAGATACAAACTTTTGTATCAAGTAGATGAAAAAAATAGCTGTAAATCTTCTGTATTTTACGATTCAGTATCATTTCTTTACTTTGTTTTTCACTATAAAAGGAAAAAAAGGGACTTTTATGAGGTAACTAATCTTTATTTTAAAATCTTGTGATCCTTCCTACCAAGAAAACCCTAAATAAATATATAAAAAAATTTTTACAAAACGTTTTGTCTCTCATATTTTGTCAAGTCCGTTACCAAGGTACAGTTTCATGAAGAAAGGGTTAAAAATTTTACCAACAGATGTCAACACATTTTCAATAAAAGCACTAATACTAGTTACATATTTACCTGTAGACATTTTTTTTTCAGTTGAAAAACAACAGTGTAGTGGTGTAAAAAATTTCTTGTAAGATGCGTATTTTTATTTAATGTGAAGTCTGTTACCTAAATTTTTATGTTAAAAATATAAGTTCAGTTCTTTCTTTTGCTGCAACATTATCTGCTAATCATTTTTCTAAAGATTTTGTTTTGTTTCTTAGTGATATTAATTAGCATGTAGATTTGGAAGATATTTCGCTGTTGATATCAAGTCCGCTGCTAGTCAAGGCCGTACCACGTAACTGGTAGAATACAAAAGTTTCCTTTGATTGATATTAATTATGTTAAAACCGTTGAAAAGCTACATTTGAAAGAATTTAGAATTAAAGCTAAGCGAGAAAGGGAAAGAGAAAGAAAGAGAGAGAGAGAAGTTAGCAAGTTTTTCAAATTGGTACAGGGGAAAGTATGCTCGATTAATTTTTAGACGGAGCTTCTTGTTGATTTTCATACAGGAAAAAAAAAGTAGGGGAAAGATGCAACTTAAAAAATGTTAAGAAAGTCCTTTTAAATTTTCTTTTCATTTTTATTTCTTGGGTAAAAGCTCATAAGTTATGAATTTGTTAAGAGCGGTGTGTTTGAAGAAAAGTTCCTAATATGGATCGTTGCGAGACAAAAAAAAAAAAAAAAAACAGCACACGCTTACGGCAAATTTCGACTTAGAAGCGCAGAATGAATGAACTTGAAGTTGGCAAAAAGGAAAAAAAAGTAAGTCTTTAGTTTTAACCTTTTTCAGAAGCTAAATTTCCGCTTTCGCAAATAATATTTTAGTGGTTGAAGAAATTATAAGATGGGCTTAAAGTTTACGAATAAGAGATGACCGCAATGATTTTAAAAAATTGGAATTTATCAGACTAAAAATTAAAAAAAGAAAGAAAAAGGTATAAGTAAATGAATAATAAATAAATAAAACTATAAATAATTGAGTCGTTCAATGCCCACATCGATTAACTCCATAAAACAAAAAGTTGAGAAATACGTTTAATCCTGCACATTGATTTTTAAAATTCCCTTTACTATATAAATTCAAATAAACGCCATAGAAGGCCTAAATACTGTTGTAACTTCCATCTAGCGACATAAAAAATTAATAAGATAACCAACCAAAAAATAATCATCAGTAATACAACACATTTTATGTGATTGGTGGAATTAATCGATTTAGCAAGGGAAAAAAGTAATGAAGTTAAATTCAGTGTTTATATTTTTAAAGATGTTTATTGGAAAAGGATTAAATAATTCTATTTGTTAAAGTAAGGGTAATGAAAACAGGTTTGTCTGCTAATAACGCTATTGGCTGTGTGCCAGTGCTTGCTAGTGCATTTGATGTGCATTCTTGCAACGAATTTACATTAGAGTAAGGAATTAATCAAAATGACATCAGAAATAAATTAATAATTATTCAACGGCCAAAATTTTTTTTTGTCATTTAAGGGTGTTAATTTTTATTATTCAGGAAATTTATTATAAATATGAGAAGTTATGACAGTATAAAGTGCTTTGACACTAATATTTCAGATTTTTCAAAAAGTGGAGTTAATCCGTTTGTGCAGTGAACGTCTCAACTAAAGAAGCATCAATTAGTGTTATCTTCAGAGTCCCTTTTATCATACTATTTTCTATATTACAGAGCAAAGAACTAATAATACATTCAGATTATCACATCCCTCCCCCCTCCCCAATTTTTGCGTAACAGTAAACTACAGAAAAGAGACGTAAAGTTTACAATCATTCAGACAATAAACGTTTTTAATATCTAAATAAGTTTTCAAAAAGAAAGGAAAAGCGCGTTGTAAATTATACATCGTAATTGCATATAAAAGTTTTTATAAACTTTCAATTTTGATGAATGTTAGGTAAGATAAAAATAGTTTCAACGTGCAAAGGAAGCTGCGCCGTGCAGGCAAAGACACTATAAAGATAGTTTCCGACCTAAGTTGTGGCACAGAGTAGAGTTCAGCTATTTGATGAAAGATAATGGTTAGAGAGGTATAACTTTTTCTCACAAACCATGGTGGAAGAAAGAAACTATGTGTTGTACCGGATTAAAAAGAGAAATGTTTGCTTTGGCTAGAAAAGCGTTTATTTGCAGCAACTGTAGCTAACTCCCTTATTCAAACAAAAGCCACAATGTATTCAGATCTTGTTTTGGAATGATAAGATCAGTCTGAATACCTAAAGTACCTATATCCCCTACTTTAACCCTTTATAGGGCCATTTTGTTTCTAGTATCGGTATGTTAAAATATTTTTCAGGTTTTGTTTTGTTTCAAAAAAGAAATTCATATAGGACAGTAAATTAGATTAGCATGATTTTCGCCACCCCTCAACTATTCCCTCTTTGATATTATAACTATCCCCCCTTTGAGGGGAGAGAGTTATAATATCTGAATATTGATGCATGTGGTGGTAAATATATTTCCCAGAGTCTTTGTAAGATTCTGCTTATGAGAAAGGGTAAAACAGCTTAATATAAACATCTATAATTTGATGAATTTGGTGGGAAGCATACTTCATAATACTTCATAAAGGGTTAAAGTATAGCGTAATACACATTAGAATCACACTTATAAGCTTGAAGAAAAAGCAGTAATCCTTTATTGACTACTGAAATCTAAAATTGAAATATAAATATCTATAAAGTACATTAATATAGAACAAAATTACAAAATAAAAATAACTCAAGGTGACGAATAGAACCGTTTAAGTATATGCACCAGTGGTTTCCAACCTGTGGGTTTAGGCCACTCTTGGGGTCGCCATATAATTTATAGAATTCAATAAAAAAAAAACTTTACCTTATAGACAAAATGACCTATTTCTTATGGTAAATATCAAGTTGAATCATTTTATGTTAAATTTAAAGCTATAAACTACAAAGAAACTGTCTAGTGACGTACAATTTTCATCATACCCGGCCAGGTTAAAATCCATTGAAGCTATTTAAAAGAAATAACTATACGAAAAATATTCAAACAATGTAGATAAGTATTAAAATAATGTATGAAAAATATTCAAATGACATCCAGAATTTTAATAATTCAAATAATGTGCAGAAATATTCAAGTAAAAGCTGTTTCATTATATGTCGTCAAGAAATTTTTGTTTGAATTTTTCCATTATTTTTTGACAGTGGTAATGCGTAACGAGAAAAACGTTCAATTCAGCTATCCCTATTAATGGTATTACCCCCCCTCCAAAAAAAAAAAAAAAAAACTTATCAGCACTACTTTACATTAGGGTCCATGTGTGTACCAAATTTAATTAAACTTCAATCATTATATTTTTAGATAGAGCGGACACACAAAAAGTGTTAAAGAAAAAATGCTATTTGTCAGCCCAACCACGCTGTTAATTTGTTTATTTTACAGTATCCTTTGATAATATAAATTTAAAAAAAATTTAAAGTGCGGTTCGATTCAGAGAGCTGGGAATCTAACGCATCGATTTTGTGTCAAAATACTTGAATGAAAGTGTTTGTGTGTACATATATGGGGTCGCGGGGAACTTATTTGTTAAAAATGGGGTCGCAACGTGGAAAAGGTTGGGAACCACTGACCTACACTCATGTATCTGCGTCTAAGTATAAAATAGTGTTCTAAACTGAAAGAAATTTAATGCTTTTCTTGTGGACTGAAAGTGGGACTTTAATATCAATGATTAACAGGCATGTAAAAAGGTTCGTTTAAATGAGGAACATCCTATGTTTTGTAATTATCTATAGAGCAACATCCTATGTTTTGTAATTATCTAAAGTATTGTTGTAATAGAAAATGACGCTTCAAAATTTTAAGTACATTAATGTACCTTGACAATTACGGACTTCAAATTATGATAACACTTCAATGAAATTCCGTTTCATTACTTTCGTAGTGTGTTTTAATTTTCTTTTATGTTTTAAATTTTGTGGTAAATAGGAGAACAGTTTCATCATTTAAAAATAACTTTCGTCCTAATTGTAACAATTTTTTTCATTTTCCAAAGCAAAATCAATTCAGTCAGCAACGTAAATGATAAATGAAAAAATAATTCGTTTCTTTCTTTTCTTTTCAATAATTATTTTAAAGACTTTTTGAATGCAAAATTCATCTTATAAGTTTAAGTAAACTTCCCATTTTATTTGATAAAGGAAAAGACCGAAAATTCAAATAACAGTTTCTCGAATTGCCTCTGTGAACATAGAGTACATATCCTGCTATAGGATCACAGACATAACACCGAAAGTGCGTGAAATGTTGCAATTGTTTCCAAAATAGAATATTTTCATTAATAACGTCTCAAGAAGTTGATACTCCCCCAATTGCTCATACAAATTTTCATTTCAGAAAAGTCGTTTAAATATCCTGTCTCGTTTCTCATTAACAAAATATTTTTTCATGTAAAACTTCTTACGTTTATTTTAGCTATAAGTTTGCTTTAAGTTTTTACTTTGTCTTTTTCTGTTTATTAATAGCGCAAACCGAATTCCTTTGGTTTCAATATTTATTAGTGAAGTACAGTTTTTATCAACAATATTAGCAATATTATATTTTCGATAAGTTTTATTTCCTTGAGATCTTGATTAAGAACATATGTTTGGCATTAATGGAGTATGCAATGAATTTCCGGTTAACTAAGTCATAAAGCTGATTTTTTTCATTTTAAATAAGTAAATGTTTTAACATTATTCAGGGCCAGGAATAATAAGTAAATAACTTCGTTAAACTCTAATTAAAATACTCTTTTTCAACATGGAACCATCAAAAGAAGGGCTACCGCTCACCTTCTTAACCGGTCCTTTAAGATGAGGGAATAGAGACTTAGGAAGTGGCGTTGTCTTTTGAACCCAGTTTGTCAGACCGCCAGCAAATTCGTGTTGACACCTCGAGTTTCTGATCGAATGCAGGCTCACAACTGCACGAACATTGTACTTTTGTATTAGTAGAGAAAAGTGACGAAAAACCACCTGGTGGTAATAATTTAATTTCGCAAAATGGAATTAAAAAATAATTAAATCGTATTTCGAAAAAATGGCTCAAAGGTGTACATCCTCAGGGTCCAAAGAATATCTGTGCCGAATTTGGTAGTTTTATGTTCAATGTTCTGTTCTATTGACCTCCAACAAGCTCACCCACACAGATTCGAATATAGCCCTTTATTAATAGTAGAGACGGAGAAGTTCATTAAATTTTCCGTTCTCGCTTCACTTATCAAAATGGTTTTTAAGGGGAAACTTAGTCAATGCTTTCCTCAGTGATGCTGTTTCAAATGGTGTTATTATTTTCTCCCGCGAATAATTTCGCAAAATTCCAGCCTTTCATCTAACATTACAGCTTGCTGTTTTATCGTTTTGGATATTTTAGTCACAAAAGAAAAGGAATGGTCAGAGAATGGAAAATTAATTCTTTATTCAGTTAAGATCAGTTACATACGCTACGTTTATCATGCTATATTTAACATATTATAAATTTACGGTATATTTAACATAAAAGGAATTAGATTGTTTGATTAAAAATTCATAATATTTATTGTACTTATTTACGTCATTCAGATGAATTTTTACAAAAGTCATTGCCTTTCTGAAAGATAAAAACGAACTTCTGATTAATGAGAATTCGAATTAAAAATGATGCAGTTCCATGCTGTGTGGCGATTTTTTTTTTACAACGGTTGGTTCTCCTTAAGACATTATTTATTTTAACGTAATAATGAGGCATTCCCCCCCCTCCCTTAGCACGGCGAGTATAGTCTTCATGAATAAATGCCATACCTTTTTACATTAAAATAGCTGACCAAATTAAGAAAATGATGCATCATTTCCATCGAAAATTTTATTTTTAAACATTTTTGCTGAAACGATGTTTTTAAAAATTTATTTTTTCTACCTTCGTGGCTGAACATCTTCAATTATAGTAAACCGGCAAAGGCCACGAATTTCAGATTATAAAAAAAGAATGCAAAACGTATGTAAATCAAATTGATATAAATAATTTGTCTTTTGGATATCTGTCGGAACAAACCGTGGAAAATGAAATTCAAAAAATGTATGCAATCGGAAAAAAGCTATATCTTTTAAACAAATCATAGCGAAACCAAAGGATCTAATACTGCATATTGTTTCAAGAATTTTATATTATATTACCCTTAATTTTATCAATAGTAAATCAACGGAGAAATGAGTTTCGAATTTATGAATAATTTCTTTCCCATTTTTTGAAACAAACGAAAAATATTCAGAATCTCCACAAATTTACTTCGATTTTATGATGCTAAAAATAATTTTCAGTGCCATGATAAAGAGGTTACTTTGCGTGTTACACAGTAAAATGGAGAAGCAACGTGAATTGGAGCAAATGAAAGTCATAAATTCTTTTTGCCTTGTTTCTGGAACAATATCTCCCCTCGTCAATGTGAAGCGAAGTATGAAAAATCCATTATCAGAGCGAAGTTTAAATACTACAGAGACGATTCCAAAAGATGGAAGCCTTTTACATTTGGAAGCTTTTCAAGCGCACAAGAACTTAGACAAAATCTAAAATTTGTCTTTTACAATATTGTACATATTTTATATTCCACTAAACAGTATTGGATTTACATTTCCCAATATTTCTCCGGCCAATTCTAATTTGAAAAATGCTGATTGGTTTTGGAACCGTCCTCTATAGTATTTCAACTTCCTTCTGATACCTTCTAGCAGTAGGTCTTCGATTGGCTTTGTGAAAGGGGAAGGATGATCCAGAACCCGGTCTAACAATTTTAAGTATTTTTTATTTGCACCAGTTCACGTTGCTTTTGTTACTTCACCAATTTTTTGTGCTCTCGGGATTTTAAATTAAAGTATTTCAAACTTCTTACGTAGGTTTATTAATTTTTTAGAAATATTTAAATAATACGCCTAAAATAATCAATTCAAAATATCCTTCATTTATGCACGATTTACGTCAAAATTTCTCCCCATTAAAAACTTACGAGAAACAAAGCTCGCCTATTATATTGGGATTTACTCATCATGAAAATTTCCCCAATATTAATGTTTTTTTTTTTGAACCATTCAAAACTACATGCAAAATTAATTAAATAAATCTGTTAATGGCCAAGATCTTTCTAACGTAATTTTTTTCTTGTTTCAATCGAACTATTGCCTCAAAAACTATTAAGGGATCGAGAAACAAACAAACAGAAAAGAAAAAGAAAAAGAACAGACATGGAGGAAAAAAGTTTCTTTGTACAGAAACTTGATTTCCTTCATGTCAGAATCGTACTTTCACTCCCTTTGTTTTTAAATATTTATTGAATGAATGAATTATATTTTATAACTTATGTTTGTTTTCAAGAGAGATATTTTTAAAAGATAAAGTTTACAAGAAATCAGCCTTCTTCTATGCTTTAGAAAATATTATTAAATTTATTTTTAGCTTCAAAGAGAAATTAAGCTGCAAAGTTCCGTCAAACTTTTAACTTAATTTTTTAGGCTTAAATTATAAAACAAGGAAAGAAAGCTTTCATGAAGAAATAGGAAGGAAAGAAGGAATAAGAAAAGGAAGCAACTCTCACAATGCTTTTAAAGAGAAAATCTTGCGAAAATGCTAAAATCGTTACAGAAATGTGATCCCTATTCCATTACAAACGATTCTGGATTACATAATCGAAGAATACGAAATGACAGGAAGATCTCCTTTGTCTCGACGTGAGAATAAACATATATCTTTTAAACTATTACAAAAGGAACGAGCTCGTAGTATTTTTTATATTTGCCACTGGTTTGTTCTAGAATGGTAACAAATCCAGCTGTATGATGTGGAAAGCTGTTATTTTGCTTGTCTAGGTGGCTTGTGCCACAGCCGGTCTTTTCGGTGGTAGCTTTGAAGTCGTCGATGTGAATGATCAAGGCGTAGTGACTGCTGCCAAGCATGCACGGTGGAACTGTCGAAGAAATTCGCCGGATCCTACCAGCACAAGTTTACCAAGGTCCTCAAGGCAAAGAGACAAGTAAGTTGAACATTTCTGAGACTTTTCAAACTTTCATAAAGATGTTGCAACTTTTTCTGCTAAAATATGTAATGTTTGAAAAAGGAACCTTCACGCTCTCTTTACTTCAATTAGAAAATTAAAAAATAAAATGTAATATCGGTACTCAAACTGATAATATTTTACCCAAGTTGACTAAAAATGAAGTCAATTCTTTTGCCACCATTGTTAATAAAAAGCGTACTGCACTAATAAATATCGAAATCAAAGCTAATACGAACACATCAGATAACGTTATTAATATCAAGAAAACGAAGAGAAATAAAACTGGCAAAAATGCTAAATGGTTTATAATTCAACTGATAAAGTTGAAATTGCTCGCATTAGAGTTTTTTGTGAACAACAAAATTTTAGATATTTGAGTAATACTTTTCATTAAATTCAATAACATCTTTCCTTTTTAACATAATTGCATTCGATGAAAGAAAAACGCATTTGTAGAAACGGTGTTTCGAATTACCAGTGTATTTTATGCAGTGCAATATATTGGTGGAAGTCTTGAAGAATAGTTATAGCTAAAGCTTCTAGATTTTGATTTAGGAATCTGGCATTGCAGTTGTTAAACCAGTCTAATTGCCAGAGTACAGGTATCGTTGTTAAATATGTTATGCTCCCCTGTGAATTAATTAGTAGTAAATTTTACGTTGTCTGAGTTTTTTAACACTTAATGCGGTAAACTTAAATTGTTGTATCATTTATATAAATTTAATAAATGCACATTATGTGTATTTAAGTTATTTTATGTAATTTTAATAAATACACTACATTCTACAATAAATCTTGGAATGTGTTCATCTCCCAAGCCTATTTTTTTTTTTGAGAACTAAGTTAGAGACACATTGTAGTGCAAATTAACCAAATCACCTTTTGAAGAAATTATTGCACCATCGTAGAGGAAAAGGACGGATTGACAAGCTACATTGCAATTAACCTAAGAAATTGTAAAGTCCTAGGTGGTTTAAGGATGTTATAAGTGGTTCTGACGAAGAAAGTAACAATAAGTAACGTGAAAGGAATGCCTGGAGAATATTAAGAAATTATGATGCATAAAACCAGCTTCATATTCCAATGCGTAGCTTGAGGCAGATGTTTAAACATAATAAAAAGAAGTCTTTCTTTAAGTTGAAAACGCATCAAGTATTATTATTTTACATGTGAAATAATTGTGGTTATATTTCCTGAATTATTTTAATTTAAAAAAAAAGTAAATTAGGTTTTTCTATTAGATTGTTGCTGGTTTGAACTACGAAATGGACATAATTGTTGGCAAAACCACTTGCAAGAAAAAGGAAGTCGATGTTACCGAAGTTGATGACTGTGAATATCGAGAGGGCATCGTAAGTGTTTCTGAGAACCTCTTTTTTGATAAGTGATAAACTATATCCTCTTATTATACTATTTATAAAATAGCTAATTAATAGCTATTACACTATTTATAAAATAGCTAAGAAATAATAAATTTAGAAAAGATGCCATTTTTTTCGAGCGCTTAAATTTTTTACAAATTTATAAAAGATACCATTTTCTTCTAACACTTAAAATGTTAATAAATGTTCGTTTCCCATGTGGGTGTGTAAGCAATAAAACAAAACAAACATGCTAAATCAATTTATTATATTCATAAATTAATTAAAAATAACTTGTAAAATTAAATTTACAGTATTTTTAACGCAAAGGAAAATATGAAAATAACTTCTTAGAATTATGAAAATTGGACTTTCTTTTCCTAATTTGAAGCAATAATATTTCCATTGACAATTCATTCACAATCTATTTTAAACTAGAAGTGTATAAGATTCACTGCTTATTTAGTTCCTAGATAACAATTCAAAGGAAAAACTCCTTTAAATGTAAAAGGCTTTATCTTGACAAGTAATTTTTATCACAGAGTTATTTGTTTATCTTATTGACTTTTATTAGCAGACAAAATCCTTTTGTTCATGTTTTGACGTTTATGTACGACATGAACAAATATATTCGTATTTGACTATTCATAAGCAAATAGTTTCATTCATTCGTTTTAGTATTTAAATTTTATTTCATGACTTTACATTGTTTTGCCAATACATACATATACAATTTTTCAGAAGCTTTTCTAGGGGAGTTTCAATACTTTAGAAGATTCTAACACACACATCGAAGTGGCTTTTTTTCACAACGTGGAGTCATTTGCCTTGTCGGCATTGGCCCTTTTCAAAGCCACGGGAATTGATAGCCATTTGTGTAGGCTCACCTGATAAGAGACCATGATTATCCTTAACACGCTGGATGTGCGTTTGGATGATACCAGATGGCGCCACCATAACTACACCACCTCCATTTTGGACCTGCGACTGAAGGGGGGGAAAATGTTCTCCAGTCTCCGAACGGTATCCTTGGAACTGCCTCGGCACTTCACGGTCCACAGATTTTACATGCACGTATCAAATCAAAGTAGTTATTACTGGAAAAGTAGTATTTGCAGAAATAGAGAAATAAAGAATAGCCTTAAATGCTGATAAATTTGAGCTTCAATAAAAGAGAACAATTTGCGCGAACCCAGCAGGAATCACTTAAGACATTTCAAAACACGGATTGTAGTCTAAAATGGAAATTAAGATTATGCACATTGAATTCTTTTGTGTCCAATTTTTTTTGTGTATTTCCACCATTCATTTCTTTGTTTTAATAATTCCTAATATCTGAAGAGTTTAAAAAAGAATGGAAATTAAAATTCTACGGACATTGAACTCTTTTGCCTCCTATTTGTGTTCTGCGCTTCACCATTCTTTTCTTTGTGTTAATAATTCCTACTGGCTGGAAAGTTTCAAAAAGAATATTATGTATTTCCAGAGCACCTACAAGAAATGCACTGTTCGCGACTATCGTGACCTTCAGGGTCACCACAAATTGCTCAACTCCGGATGCACCTTGGCTTCCCAGAGGGATATTGAATAGTAAGTAGATCTACCGATGGGAGAATCGTCCCATGAAAGCCAATCAGAAAACGAATCCTGCGTCTGACTTAGTATGTATTTTGTACAGTTTTGGTTCATAAATAAACAAAACCCATTATCTATGAATTATTCATTGAAATAGTTACATCTCTAGTAACATACTTCTAAATATTCTATCTCTATTTGAGATTAGACAGAAATTTGAACTGTCACATTAAAAATTATTTTGATACACTAAGCGAGAATGGAAACTTAAATGACTTCTGTGAAATGAAAAAAGTTGTGTAAGCAAGAGCGAACTCCCTGATGTGTTATTAATGAAACTTTTCTATTTTGGGAACAGTTACAACATTCTTACACACTCTGATGAAATGTCTGCGATCTCTGAGTATGATAAAAACATTCCGTGTGCCTGCAAATGCAATTAGAAAAAACTGTTATTCGAATTTTCAGACTTGTCCTTTATCAAATGAAATAGAAAATTAAAAATGGTTTTAAAATCTCGAAAAAAAAAGACTTACATTGTTGTTTTTCATTAACATCATAGTGATTCAGCTATTTATTTTGAAAATAAAGAACACACTATATACTTCAATTGTAACGAACGTTAATTCAAAATAATTTAAAAAAGATTTTCTATTGCAGCAAAAAATTGTAAAACATCAAGTGAAAAAATTTGCTGCGAGCTTTTGTGAAAATGGACGCCGTCGTTTTAGAATAAAACAACACCAACTACAAAATTTGGAGAAGGATTGACTTTTTTTTGTCGATACTAGTAAATATTATGATTTTCTTAGTTTTTTACATAAGAACTACAACTGCCTGGCATTAAATGGTTCTTTTTTTTAAGTAATTAAAAATGAGTTCTATTCGGTGTTTTCAGGCCTTAATGTTGCAGATATTTTCTTTAAATTATCAGGGTCTATTAAAGAAATAAATAAATAATAGGAGGTCTTTGAAAATTAAGGAGACACGATAGATTTACCATGTCAATACGCGGTATTTTCCTTTAAATTTGATTTTACGACAAATATTGAAACACATTTATCAAATAAATAAGTGTGGCAAAAAGTTTCAGCCTTCTTACATTTAAATTGCAACTGATTCCTTGTGTGGTTGCTTTTAACCATTAACGGTAAAATAATACAACATAAGGGTTTTAAGGATTTTAGAAAAGGTTATTTTATATGTACTTATTATAACACTCTATAAACTTCATAAATGTATTTGAATTAGAACAAAATGAAATAAAATATTGATCTAAAAAATAAATAAGTTTGCATAACAGATTTAATATACTTTTCACTTTATGTCTTACAATTTTTTTTTGCAAGAGGAAATCTTTTAAAAATTATTTTGGAATAACTTTTGTTACAATAGAAGTATACAGTGTGTTTTTTATTTTCTGAAAATAATGTTGAATCATTGAAATGAGTGTGAAAAACAACAGTATAAGTCCTTTTTCGAGATTTTTAAAACCACTTTTAGTTTTCTATTCTATTTCATAAAGGAAAAGTCCACTAATTCGAACAACAGTTTCTCGAATTTCCTTTGCAAGCACACGGAATGTATGTCGTACTCAGAGATCGCAAACATTTCACCAGAGTGTGTAAGAATGTTGTAATTGTTCCCAACATAGAAAATTTTCATTAATAACGCCTCAGGAAGTTCACGTTCCTCTTGCTCACACGAAGTTTCATTTCACAGAAGTCATTTAAATTTCCGTTTTCGCTTCTCCCATCAAAATAATTTTTAATTTGAAACTTCTCGGTTGTTCTAGTCAGTATTACTGCATCATATGGTATCACTCTTCTATGTCCCCAACAATATCATAGGTTTCAAGATTGCCATTTTTAACAACGGAGTTTAGTATTTGATTTATTTATTTATTTTACATTTTTTTAGGGTCTGGAATGTAAAAGGAATAGTTTTTATACTTAGCCAGTAGAGTCAATTTAATTGGAGTAAATACTTTAAAGAATCCATCTAGTGTGATTTATAGATCAGAAAATTTTGATTCCTGAATGTATTTCACTGCATTTGACCGCTCTAACTTTTATAAATTTATGAACTTAAATTGCAAAGAAACTTTTAATCTGTACTTTCTACGGATTGAATTTAAGTTAATCAGAATAGCATGAATAAATGATTATAAATTAAGTGACATACCTATTATGAGGACTGTTGGAGTGTTATGCATTCGGACTTAAAGTTGCCTTGAACATCGTGTTACTTGAAGTTTGAAAATATACACAATTACTAAGTTTCGTTATATTGTTAATTTAAGCTTAAATGAAAAAAAATATTATTAAGCCAATGCAGCACAATTAATCCGTAATAGATTACATTGTGCTGCACAGTATGCATGAAATTAAAATAAACTGATTATAAACTCAAAATTCCTTCGTTTCTGAACACACAAATGACGAAATTGAGTTAAGAGTACCTTGAATATCTAAATACTTTATGGTTAAAAGTACAACATACTTAATACCGAACCGATTCCTCCTTGTAGAAAAGAGATGAAGAACTCAGTATACAAGAATAAGCAGCATGTAAAGCTACATTAGTAAGCATTAGTAGCATGTACAGCTACATTTAAACTTGGTCGCTAGATGAAGAAAATGATGTATCGTTTTCAGTAAGGAATTTAAATTTAGACCTTTGCTAAAATGAATTATAGTTATGTTTATAGACAGATAGCTAGCTATAACCTCCTGAGACCCGAGAAAAATAAAACACGCATATTCTCTCAACTATTAGGTTTTATGAACAATTGGGCATTAATGGTTTTCAAAGAATTAATAAATTTGAATTTTTAAATTTTTCTGAGGGGCATATCCATTTGAATGTATGTTGAGGTCATAACTACAGAACTATGCGATACTTACACAAAAATAGATAAACAAAAAATTTTTATTCATTACTTATAACATAAGAAAAGAGAACAAACTTGTATACAAATCCTAGAACAATATTAAAGAATAAAAAATAATGTGAAAATCAAAACAACCGCGAAAGCGCCGAATTCCAACTTGACTCGTGTTTTTTGCCATATTGTAAAGAAATAAACCACCATTTCTGAATTCTTTAGGTTAAAAAGTGATTTCCTACTCCTCCTTTATAATTCCAGTATAGGTCTTGCTTGCTAAAATAAAGTCTGTCACAACAGGTAGAAAAAGAAAAACACCCATTTTATTGGATGCCAGGTCTCAGGAGGATATATTCTTTACCTTCGTAGTACAAATGCTTACATTCAAGCAAACTTACAAATGCCGAGCAGTTCAGATTATGTGAATATAAAATAATGTTAAAAGTACATGAAACAACCGGAAAAGAATAAATTCTCTTCTTGAAATCTGACGGAATAAACTGAGTGAAATCTAATATTTTAAATGTGGATCATTAACATGAAATTGCACTTTGATTAAAACTTATAGAGAAGGGGAAACTTTTCTAGATCCTGTAATTACTGCCCGATGATAAGATAATTCATTTCCGTACTTTTGACTTCAGCTGGTACTAGCAGTTCAGTTCACTCTTTTGAATATTTTTACATCATTAGGGATACTGCTAAAATATGCGTAGTCGTGGGTGAGGGAAAAAAGGAAGGAAAAAAAGAAAAAAACCTTGAAAAAACTTTACTAGATATTTAGTCTATCAAGCGATTTTAGTTTTAAAATGCCATCAATTGATTTGAAAATTGTGTATATCTCTGCGAATATTTTTTTTTTCTATTTATATTTGATTTACACGAAATATCTAAAGAAAACACTATCCAGACAACAGGGAAATTAAAAAGAAACTCACTAGCAATTAAAATAAGGGAATTGCATCCCTATGCGTAATAAGCAAAGATAAATGGTGCAATAGAAAACGCAATATTTTAGAAAAATTCAAAATAACGAAAGCAAATTAACTAGTATTATTGCTGGTAAAGGTGCAAAACCATACATTCTTTTGCCTATAAACGTAATATATATTCTATAAAATAAATAAATAAATTTATGAAAGAGTTTTTTTTTTTAATTGAAAGGAGGACAAGAAGCCTTAAAAAAAGAATGTCCATGCGTCCTGAGCACAAATTTGTGCCATTCAGCGCTTATTTTCATTCTACGCAATTTTTAAACATAAAAGAATTCTTGTATATAAACTGAAAGAGTTCAAATTCAACGAATTAGTAAAAACATGGTTTGTGAAACATAAAAGCAAGTAAAATTTTTCCTTACATATAGAAAAACAGCCTCAGGCATTAGTTTTTTTGTACCTAGCAATTTTTTTTCTCAAGAAGTTGAATAATTATGCATAATTAAACTCACGATAAATATAACTAAAATCAATTTCGAAAGTATTTTAATGAATGCGCCAAACCCTTGTTTCGGGACTTGCGGGATTTTTGCTGAGCTAATTGATTTTTATATAAAATATGTTTGGTTAGCTTTCATCGAAGTAATTATATATGCTATATAGAAGCAGTGGCGTAACTAGCTTGGGGGCAAAAAGTCGTTGTGTTATATAAACTTGTAATTTTGTTGTTTATCTTATCTTCAGTAGCTTCAATAGTGCAAGGAAAAAAAACTTAAGAAATTCTATTTTATTTATTTGGTATATCTTTCAGTAAACTACATTTACTTTCCGTTACACGTTGAAATAGCATCAGTAAAGTTGAAAATACAAGTATATGTATTTTTCAAAAACTTTTTATCTCATTTTGAGTGTCACCCCCAACACGCTCCAAAAGGTGCCACCCCGTTCGGACCGCCCACTCCGCCCCCGCGTAGTGACTTTTACTGTTAAAAGTAATTTTTTTTTTACAAAATAAAATAAAAATACGAATAATATTTTTAAAAAATACATTAATTAAAAAGCATTTTATGTTGCAGCTCAGTTAGGTAACTGATTAAATTAGAACTCAAGTAATAGGTTACATGATTACCCGCGAAAAACATCTTGCAAGCATATTCTAACTAGTAAACATTCCGACTTACAGAATATGCAATTTTTCCGACAGAATGTTTTATAATTATAGACAGAATGTTATGTCATTTTCGAGTTATTAAACGTTGAGTTCTACCATAACGTGCATTTTATATTCTTTATGACAGTCGACAGGGTGGCGTAGTGGTAAGACGCATGCCTCGTACACCCAAGATCGTGGGTTCAAACCTGGCCCAAGTCGGTGGATTTTCACGATGCAGAAAATCGTCTGCGCCGATGTCGTAAGATTATACGGCATGTAAAAGATCCCTTGAGTAGACATTTGGCTTGGATGCTCTCTGCTAAATTAAATTCCTAGTGCATATTGCATCAATGAGAGCTCAGGTACCGCCATCTATGGGTAACTGAGCGTCAAAATTCTCATGCGGCGAAGGTACCACACTCATTGTGGTGCCGCTGAAAGAGATGGTACCAATTACTGGGGAACGCACTAGGTCTGCAATGGTTGAGGACCAATATCGCAGCCCCATTAGAAAGAAAAAAATATTCTTTATGACAGTGTACTTTATGTTTTTGGAAGCTATCAATTACAAGCATAACTGTAATAAACACAAGCATAACTGATGAACGTATTACAACAGAAACGTAGAAGAAGTCATTTGTGTGTGTTTCTCGAAATAAGGTTTCAAAGAGTCGTTTTAGTGAAAACAGCGACATGTGAGTGCAAAATAGTTTCAATGATTGATTTGCGTGAAAAATACTGATGAAGAGACGATACCTTTCATTTAGATCTATTTCGAACGTAAAGTTGATTTGCCATTTAACCGCGTTGGTTCTACAATTTAAAGAGAATCATGTTTCTCCGTACTTTTCCACAAAGTTCATTAGTGGATACTTGAACGTAAAGTTCTCACTTTATCAAAGACTAATTTGTCCAGTTGTTTCCAATTTCTTGGTTTAGTTTTAATCAAATAGTCTAGGATAACCTGTCTATGCTATTTGAAGTGAATTTTTTAAATTTCTACATACAATTAAGAGAGCTTTAACGTATTTGATAAAATCAACGAACTAAATGCACATTCTCACTTTTCCGTATTTCAGCGAAATTAATTAACTCGTGCAGTGAGAGAATATTTTAAGGCAAAAAATAGAATTTATGTAAAATAATATTTTTGCCTGTAGAGAAAGTTTGGCTCTGACTCAATAATAAAGAATTGGAATTTAACCATTTAAAAATCGCTTTAAAATTCGAAAGGCTTAATAAAAAAATCGCTAGATGAATAATAGCTCGATATGAACAAACTTTGCTGTTGCCACTCCAAAGAATCGGAAAATTAAAAAATGAGTTATGAATGGAAATACATTTTAAGAAATAAAAATAAATTTGTTATAGTACCAAAAGTTACGATAATAAATACAAACATTATATTACTTTCCACGATAACCATTAAACAAATTCTTAACTAGCGTTTTACCATAGTTTGCTTGTTGCGTGATGTCAGTATCTTATCGTTTCGCAAAATTTAATTGTAACTGGTTCACGTTAAGTGTTAATATACACAGTGAAACCTGTGTAAGTTGACCACTTGTGGTGCAGCACTTTAGTGGTCAACTTAGACAGGTGGTCAAATTTACAAGTTGTACTGCATATGCATATTCAAAAGAAATAATAATAATGAAATTAAGGGTAATATTTCTGTAGAGCTGTTACGAAGATAATTTCCTTTTAAAAGATTTATGATGACTTTAATACCGGACACTAATAGAAAAACCTTTTTTTTGGGGGGGGGGGGGGGGGGGAGGGTTGCTCCGTTCTAATGTACTTTCCAAGAACAAAATTCTTTCTTCCTCCGATTTTTCTCCAAATTGAGAAGAAAAAGGTACTTTTTTTTTGGAATGACGTGAGATAGGGTTGAGATTTGTGCGAGAGAAAAATGGTAGTAATTGTCGTCCGGTGTTCCAAAGTTCAGGAAATGTCCATTTTTCGTTTTCGGAAACGGAAATAAATATCGAATGTTTTGCTTCACTTTATTCCTAACTAACTTTCAGATCAGCTCTGAACTTCAACTTACGATCTCCATTTTAAAGCTTTCACTTTGAGATTTGTTGTTTAAGTAAAAACACTTCACATTTTGTGAAGAATGGAAATTGTTACAAAATAAACTTTGAGTAAGAATAGTGCAGGGTTCCAATTATTAATTTCCTAAAAATGTAACGTTTTTTACTTAAAAACCTTTTAAATTTTTAGTTGATTGGTAAAAATATTCTAATTTCACGTATTTACATCTTTCATCAAATTACACACACACACACAATTATATATATATATAAATGTACTATATATACATAGCGTCAGCCGCACAAGTTTTACAGTTAGTATTTCTTTGATTTTTTTCCTTTAATTATATTTCTACAACGAGATGATGAAATCGGTTAAAGCAACTACTACTTAACATAAATGTTAAATTAAAAAAATAATTTTAGATAATTGTTCAGTAGATTTTGAAACATAGGCAATATTAAATATATCAAGTATAAGAGATATCACATGATTTGCGGAAGGCAAAAGTTTCTATCTGCTTTTGAAAAATGATCTTCACATGAAAAGTCGCTTTCTTGGAAATTCTAAATGCCTCTTATAGTTCCTAAATTGCGAAACTTGAGAGCTACTTTGAACTTCTTGGAAGAAAGATAAGGCTTCTCTGTACTTTTAGATTTCGTAAATAATCAATCGTTGGCATTGTCACATGAGTTAGAGCTTCTTGCCGAAAATTCACATAAAAGTTGACCTTAATTTCAGAAGTTTATAGTACAAAATATACTGCAATGTAGCTCAAAGTCAGTTAAGTAAGAAGTAATATCATTTTATTGCCTTCCAATTAAAAATCACCAAAACAAGACTTCTCCTTTTGTATATAAAGAGAAAGTGTTCAAAAAACTAAATTTTCATTGTCTTTTTTTTTTTTTTTTGTCTTTAATTTCCGAACAATGCAGAAATTTCAATAAAAAGCTCGCACACGTGTTACGTGTCAAAATCGGCAAAAACGTTTTCGACCAAATCGTTTATATCATTTGGTTTTAAGAAAATCAAAACTAAACAGAATTTAAACCTGGTTCTGCAATAAATTTATAAAAACATAAATAAACGTTTAAAAGCTTGTCTCTTCTCATTAAATAAGCAGCTTTTATCAGCGAGATAAGTTTTGCCTATGTTTACCTTACTGTTAAAAATGTTGTGCTTAAATATGAGAAAATATACCTTCTTATTTTTTAACCGACTTCCCATGGGAGAAGGTTGTCAATTCATACCATATGTATGTCACTTTTTTGTTTGTTTCTTTGTCCATCGATAACTCCTAACTGGATGAACGGATTTTGATTATTTTTTTTATTGATCAAGGGTGGTCTCCCATAGGTTCCGTACTTTGGTTTGACCATATTCGATAATTAGAAAAAAGTTATGGACGGAAATATATGACATTATTTATTTTTTAGCCTACTTTCACGTAAAAGTAAAAAAATAATAATAATAAAGCATGAAAGAAGGCTTAATGTATCGTAAAAATATCGTTAAAAATAAAGAAAAGTCAAAAAAAAAAGTGAAGTAATTAAATAAAGATTGAAAAATAAAAAATTTGAAAGTAGGGTTTTGAGATGGGGAAAATGTGTGTCTGTCGGTCTGTCGGTCTGTCCCCCCCTAATAACTTTTGAACGAATAGGCCGATTTAAAAAATTCTTTTTGCATTCGAAAGATCTCGGCGAGGACATCTCATTTCTATATTTTACCTTTTGATTTGAACAATTTTTCGTTCAATTTTGAACAGTTCAAAAAAATTTAACATTAGCGCCTATGGGCGAAAATGAAGCAAATTATGTAAACTCTGGGTACAAGATCCATATTCCAATGAACAAGCTAACTGGAAGGAGCGCTTGGCATGAAATATAAATTTGAACAGATTTTGTTCATTTTTGAACAGTTCAAAAAATTAACATATCGCTTACGGGGAAATTTCAATCCTATATAAATCCTGATCTAACGGACCAATTTGCTTGGAACAAACTTTATCGGAAAGCTCTTATAACGTAGAACATGTACAAATAGAAAGTTCTTCCAGAACTAACGAGCCTATTTTCCCAGGAAATTTTTTTATCGGAATTTTTAAGGATATTTCTCAGTGAATAAATGAATGAGTGAAAGAATGAATCAATGAATAAATGAATGAGGAAAAGAATGAATGAATGATTGAATAAATACATGAATGAGTAAATGAATGAATAAACATTTGAATCAGTAAACGAATGAATGCATAAATGAATGGCTGAATAAAGGAAAAAATGAATGCGTGAACGAATATGTATTGTCCGTTGAAAAAGGTATATTTGAAAAAATTAAGAACTAAAGATAAATGAGAAAGAGAGAGAAAGAGATAGCTAGACTATAAATTTGAATTTGGTGTATACGGGAAAGTAGGCTCGTATAGTTCTAAACGGAACTTCTTGTTCATAAATAATGTTGGACTAAATGAACCGATTTTAATGATTTTTTTAACCGATAGAGGGTCGTTTAACTAAATTATCAAGCATCGATTTGATTACAATTGTTGTCTTAGAAAGAATGTTATGAGGTGAAAATTAGGTATTTTTTCTTATAGTTGGAAAGGCTTGACATGATATTTCTTTGTTGAGTATTCATAAATGTAAAACTCATTGCTGAAAAGAGTTTGTTGGAAATAAGCAATAATCTATATAAATGAAAATGTAGGTGTTCGTTTGTTCATAACTGCAAATCTCCGAAAGTACTTCACCGATTGCTTTGAAATTTTGTCAGTAGACAGAGTGATTCAAGAGGATGGTTTATAGACCCGTTAGAAAAAATCCGACAAGTTGTTCCTTTTGTATTCCAATTTTAAGGAAATTTCTACATAAATTCCCCATTATGGGGGTGAAAACAAACCTTGCACATATTAATATAATATATCGATCGAAAGCGCTGATTTTTCTGCACAAAATGGAGTTTGTTAGAAGCTTCTAAGTCAAAAAGAATGCCAATTATAAGCTTTTTAGTTCGATTTCTTAAGGCTTACCTTGATCAAAAAATACTAATTAGAAGTTTCCTCAACTCCGTGAATTTAATCTATATAAATAAAAATGTACGTATTCGTTTGTTCATACAAGGCTGAATTTGATCCAGTTTACGGTTACGATCAAGTGCAGCCTTGGTTCCTAACCTAAAATCTCCGATTTGTTTGAAATTTTATCAGAGCACGTGTTTAATTTATTTCAACTCTGATTTAATTATTTCGTTTTTTAGCCTACTTTCCCGTAAAAGTAAAAAAAATAATTATAAAGCATGAAAGAAGGCTTAATGTATCGTGAAAATATCGTTAGAAATCAAGAAAAGTCAAAAATAAATTAAGTAATTAAATAAAGATTGAAAAATAAAAAAAATGAAAGTAGGGTATTGAGATGGGGGAAAAAGTGTCTGTCGGTCTGTCTGTCTGTCTCTCGGTCGGTCTGTCTGTCGGTCTGTCCCCCCCTAATAACTTTTGAACGAATTGCCCGATTCGAAAAATTCTTTTTGCATTCGAAAGATCTCGGCGAGGACACCTCATTTCCATATTTCACTTTTTGATTTGAACAAATTTTTGTTCAATTTTGAGCAGTTCAAAAATTTTTAACGTTAGCGCCTATGAGTGAAAATGAAGCAAAAAACTCTGGGTACAAGATCCAAGTTCCAATGAACAAGCTCACTGGAAGAAGTTCTTGGCGTGAAATATTGATTTGAACAATTTTTGTTCATTTTTGAACAGTTCAAAAAAAATTAACATATTGCCTACGGGGAAATTTCAATCCTATATAAATCCTGATCTAACGGACCGATTTGCTTGGAACAAACTTTATCGGAAAGCTCTTATGACGTAGAACATATACAGATAGAAAGTTCATCCAGAACTAACGAGCCTATTTTCCTATGAAATTTTTTGATCGAGAATTTCAAGAATATTTTTGAATTAATAATTTTAAAAATAAGCAAAAGAACCGAACCTAAAAAAGCTGTCATTCTTTTAATGACAGTTGTTTTAGAGCTGTTTTATAATGTCATTCTCTTATTGTTTTATTGTTCATTCACACATTTTTGTGCCTTTGTTTATTTATTATTTAAAAAAAAAATAAATAATATTTGCACATGCATTTTGCCATTAAAATTATAATACAAAGAAAAATCATAGGACTTTTAATTTTAGGTGTCAGTTGATTTAAATGTATTTTTATACTTTTATTGTGCATGTTATTTATTATTCAAATAAATGGTGAAATAATATTTACATATGCATATTTTATCATTAAAAAATTCCATATTTTTCTTATAATTTAAGAAAAAGTTTGAAGAAGGAAATCTTATTGCTTTATGGGTTTTTGTTTAAATATTTCACTAAACATTGTTATTTTAAAATTGTTGTAAATATTACTGCAATATCTTACGGGACATTTAAGAACTGCATTTGCAAAATTTTTGCACTACACCAATACGATATTGTGTCGTTCTTTATTTTCGTATAAGCAAAACAAAAGTAATCGATTATGATGGAAGTGTATCGATCGGATTTAAGAGGAAAGTGACCTTGTAACGAACTTTGAACGATATTTAAAGGAAATGTTACTAGAAAAGATACCCTTTTTCAATATGAGCTTAGAAGAGTTATACCTGAGATTACGCAAATCTCTTTTTGAATTTAAATCACTGGTTTAGATTTCTAAGCTTCATTTCACTATTTATAACCAATTCAGTTCCCTTAAACACGTTAATACAACTCAGCTGAATGACTTATTTTGTCTAGTTAAACTTTTTGCTGAATTTTAAGTCCATTTTAATGTCAGCCGTAATTTATCACAAGACAAATGACACCATATTACTTCACTTTATTATCAATAAACATTCAATGTAATGGTTCATTGAATAAAAAGCACGTTTATTCAACTATTTTACGGATAAAAAGGAATAAGATCTTTTGAGATATAGTTAACGAAAAAGTTTTATCAGAGCGATATTTATAAAACGAACACAAATTATGGAGTAATTCATTGTTCCAGCAAATTTGTTTGTGAAATTAAACGCATTAAAAAAAGTGCAACGAATATTTTATTGTAGAAAGATTAAATAACTCAGCCGTTCTGTTTTCTTATCAGAAATTGAATTTGTTATGAATTCCTTGGAAATACATAAGAAACACAATAAAAATAAAACTGTTTTGCATTCTTTTAAGTGAACGATAAATCATTATATTAAAATGCATTTAGCTATTTGCAAAATAAAAATGACGAACGCATTAGTGAATTGCATCAGTATCTGGGAAAGGTTATGATGCCATTAAACAAGATCATAACTACAGCTTTACATTATTCTGATGTTCTTTAACCATCTTAAAAGAATTTCCGCATTTTAATGCTATGTTTAGGATCACAAATATTGACGTTTATTTTATCGCAAATTGTTTATTCTACCCTTATTCCTTCCTAAGAAGCTAATACTTAGAAATGAAAGCCAGACAGATCTATATTACATTTTCTTGGCCTGTGCTCTGACGTATTTTCAGGCTTTCATTTATGATAGCATTAGACAACAGGAATAAAAATTTAAAAAGACAGAAAGAAAAAAAAAAAAAAACTACACACACACATACAGACATCTTATATATAAGCCGCTTAAGTGTCTGTTTGTCGCCCATAGCTTATGCCGAATTTCTTACTCCGAGAAAACTGCATCGTGCTGCCATCTACACAATTGTTTCTATAATGAAAACGACTAATAATCAAAGCATTTCTCTAGCATTTTGAGTGAGGCATCGCTTGATTTGCAATTTCCGTTAAAAATCAATGTAAACGAGAATTTAATTTAATCCTTCTTTCTTTGTTTATTTATCGTCTGCACTTTTTATATATATTAAAGTGGCAGCGCTCTTTTTTTCAGTTTCGTTAAAACTATTGTTTTGACGATGATTATGTTGGATATAAATAAATATTTTTCACAAACAATTTGATTATATAGTAAATAATATTTTTATTTTACAGATTATTATAAGTTAGATGGGGTTTTTCGGTACGAATATTTTTTCCGAAATTATTATATGTTTATTATTTATTCATTAAACTTTACTGTTCTACCTGATAAATATCTCTTTGATTTGATGTGCATTTCCGGTTACTGGGAGAATTGCATATTTATAATATCTAGAACAGCGGTCATTTCGTATGACCTCCAGGTTTACTAGTATAAATATATATATATATAAAAGCACTGTATATATATGCATATATCTATGTATGTACAAAAGCAATTTCTTTTTTAATAAATCAAATTTATATTTCAGAATTCGATTTGAAAGAACTATGGACTTCAAAGCGTGCTACACATTTGAATTAGTTTTAGAGGGATGTGTCAACTATTTTTAGTGGTCACGCAAAGGCTGGAAAAAGCACTCAGGAGCCAGACATAGAATTATATCTCACTGAAATGTCTACTTGTAAACCTAGCCAGGAGGTGGTGACGTGATGAAAATTGGGCATTACACTCAACTTGCTTCCACGCAATTTTTTTGTATCCCCCCTCCCCCCAATTTTAACTGTGTCCCTATCTACCAGAGATCTAGCGGAGAGTACAGCAGAAGCAGGAAAATAGAGCAACAAGTTTTTGCTTGAAGCAGGAGTGCAGAAATTCAAAAGAAGTTATTGAGGTTTCAATTCCCTCGTGTAAAAATCTATAAATGTCTTTCAAACAATGTACCTTATATCAATTTATATAGTTTCAAAAAATAAAAAAGCCTTTTATGTGATCCTTATTAACACACGAAAACAGGTTGGAGTATACTTAACCCTTAACTACACGCACTAATTCTGTAGCAAAATTTCCCGCGTAGATTTTTCTTTCACCATAAAATTCAAAAATTTCTAGGAGAAAAGATGTGTTGTTAAATGTTGTATAAGATTATTTTTTATATTAAATCAAATGCAACCAATAAGTAAAAAAATACTTAAAACAGGCATTACAAATCATATATTTCATCAAACTGCAAAACAATTTAAGTGTACTTATTTATTATCGCTTGTTTTACTGTTCATTTTTTGCACTTGACAACTTATGTGGTATTTTCTTTGCAAACAAATATGTTGCATGCAACTTCATTGAAATAAGTTTTCGGACGAACCAAGATGATACAAAGAACCCGAAACAAACTTTCCCGCGTTGTGCACAGGGCTATACGGAGTTAGTTCGAAAAAGGACCGACTCCGAATCCTGGAAAACTCCAACTTCATAGCAAATTGCATATATCGCTGAGCAAGCGTCAACTCTAGTTTAGTTAGATCACAGAATTTTGATAGTTGGACGCTTCTGCGCATGTCAGAAAAGAACGAATCCATTCGAGTTTTAGGGAAGTTGGTTTTGCAAGTGCGTTTATTTGGTACGCGAATCAGACGTTTACTCCGCTGCTTGTCAGCGGTAAACAGACTTATAAACTAGCACATAGCATCAGTTCGCAAGAAAAAAAGTATGCTAAACGAACAAGAACGAGAACAAAAATGGCACATGCCTTATACCAGCAGTTCCTCCCTTGAACATGAATGGATTCTTCTTGGCACTCTGCCAGGGAGAATGCTTTGGTTTATGGTAGAACTGTAAGAGTGAAGCTGAAACAAAATTTCAGCCATTATCCCCAGCCAGCCCAATGGTGTACAAAATACACCACCGCGAGTAATTTAAGGGTTGAGAAAAACAACAGAAGCATCCTTCATGCGGGTTTTTGTAGTTGACGTTGTTAATGAATTTGAAAAAAAAATGTATACTGTTACATTATATAATGAATAATTTTCAAACATTACAATGGAAAAAAGGGAAAATGACGAACTAAAGCATAACGAGTCAGTCCTCAGTTATTGTTTTACAGAAGCGTAAGTGGCTTGTATTTTAATCAAAATATATGGTTGACTTTTCACATGCTTCTGCAAGCAATAAACGTAGTGCCATTCTCAAAACCAATAACTTTCCAAAGCACAAAACGACAAATTAAAAAATAATGAACTAATCTTCAGTTAGTGTTTTATATACTAAAATTTATTCTTTACTGAGCAACAGCATTAAATATCGTAAAATCTTAGTTGTTTCAAAAAGTGCAGTTGGACTGCTGCTTTTATAAGGTTTAAACCTTTTTTCTCAAGAAGTAAGTATACTACGTTATTATTTTCGCTTATGGCTACGTTAAAGAGATTACAACAAGCTAAATTTCCTTGATCGATCAGGAAGTAAAATAACTAATCAGTCTAAAAGCATTTGTTCTTAAGAAAAATAGAGAAAGTATCATGTGACAATATTTACTTTGAATTATGGGACGCTTTCTTTTCCCCTTTTGGCGTATTTCGGAAACGTACATCATTCCACACAACTTACTTGAGTTCTACTCGTAATTACACTTCTTGTTTCAAATGTTTAGTTATAATTACTGCTCGTCAAGAAATATTTTGAAATGTTGAGGACAATTATGAAAAAGAAGAAATAGTTTAAAAATAGATTTTATAACTGAATGAATAATTTATTTGCTATTGATATGTTTATGCACATTTCCTCCAAATTTGTTTTCCTACTTTCATTCATTTGCAAATTAGATGTGAAAAACCGGTTGTACCTTAACTTTTGGAGGCAAGTATAATTTATAAGAGGGACAAAAATATCATCGTACGTATGAAGGAAAGGTTTCCCTTTGTGATTAAATTAAATGTTAGTGAATAGCTTTGTAACGAACAACAGAAAATGCTGCGATCTTAAGAACATAATTTCTCTTACATTCTCATTATGATCATACGGTTATCGATATTCGGTGAAAATCAGGCCTGGAAGTGGAGAAAGGGAACTTACAGCTGCTAAATATTTAATGAATTCATCAGGAAAGAGAGAGAGAGAGAGAGAAAACTAAAAACTAATTTCAACAATCGCCTTGTTGTTATTGGCGATATAAGTTTATTAATTTTGATGTGATTCAAGCGATGTAATCATTCTTTGAATAATGCGGAACGAATGTAAATTGCAATTAGTTATTATGAAATGTACTACTTAATCTTTTACATACAATTCTCTAAAATTTATTGATCCCTTTTTTTGTTTTTACACAGCAACTTGCATAAACGTCATTTTCTTGGAACAACAAGACGTTGCCATTCATAAACTCGAAATTAACACCGTTGCCATTGGTGATTTTTCTTAACTTTTTCTTCTTATATTTATTTTTTAATTTAAATTTTTACTACAGCTGCCGCTGCATCATATTTGTATAAAAAATTGCCCTATTAAAGTTTTCAGTTCAATAGGAAACGTTGTCTGGTTGGCTCGTTGGGTTCGTTAAGTTAATTCTATGTATGATGGGAACTTGGTTTAACCAGAGCTCCCTATACTAAATGCCATACGATAGGGCTTTAAATCCATATACATTTTGGCCGCAACTTTTTATATAGAGGGCGCTAGTTTCCTGCTCATAATACTGTTTTTATAAGTAGATACATATGGCAAAGATTAATGAACTGAGTGTTTAAATTACATAAACTATTTAATTTTAAACATATCAGCAAACAAAATATTCTAGAAAGCAAATATTGATTAAAATTAAAACCTAACTAGTTCTTAAAAGAAATTTGACGTTGATACAGCAGGTTATTTGCACCACCTAGCGGAGAACTTTTCACGGCCGTTTTTTTCTCATATCGGAAGGCATTTAGTATAGGGGGCTCTGGTTTAACACTCCTGAGAACTTGGTTTAACAATGTTTCATTTTAATATCATGTTTGGAAGTGCAAGATCAAATGCACTACAAAAAAAAAAAAAAAAAATAATAAATTATTTTTTAAACGTTTCTTAACTTATTTTGTCTCATAAAATTTACTTTTAAGAAAAAATTTATTTCACTGAAAGTTTTTTCTTAACTTTTAAGATTTAATAATAAATAATGTAAGTTTTTGATGCGTAAAGGGATGCATGATGTAGGTAAAATAAAGTTTTTGCATTTTTCATGTATTTTCGCATTTTTATGCATGTTGTGGTCTTTTTTGCTTTGTTGTATTTGATATTCCTTTTTCAAATTGTGTACTCTCAATTGGGTTCGTTTGTCGCTTTATTATTCGTGCCTCTTCTTCCACTTCCACGCTGCCTTTATTCTCATTGGTTTGCATGTAAATCTTAGGCTATGTAAGCCGTGTTTTTGTTGTTTTTTCTGCTTCATTTGGATGTTTTTGCATCTAGAAGCTCCAATATTGCCTTGAAAAAGGGATTACAAGCAATCCCGAAACACATGTCTGTATTTTAATGCTTATTTGTGCTTTCTTAACGTGAAAATTTTTATTACAGTTGATTATTCATTCACCAAACTTTAACAAAATACAATTAATGTCACAGAGTTAATCAGTCTCACAAACAATTAAAAATTCACCAAAGGTGAACCAGAGTACAAATTATGACGCAATTCCATTTCTATGTATTCTTCATTGCTTCACACCTTACACTTATTTTTCAAACGTTTACAAAAATACAATTAATTTCACAAAACAAGTAAATATTCGCCAAAGGTGAAATCAAGTAAGAAATTGCTGCCAATTCCCCATCAATAGCCGCATTCACGTGGCCACTTTTGCAACCCGTAAACCCCTTCCACATAACAAGAGAAGTTTTGGGGGGCCGTATATAAGCTATGTTTTTGTTGTTTTGTCTGCTTCATTTGGGTGTTTTTGCATCTAGAAACTCCACTATTGTAATGAAAAAGGGTTTCCTAGCAATCCCGAAACAAATGTCTGCATTTAATGCTCATTTGTGCTTTAACTACGTGCAACTATATTTTAGTTTTTTACATGATATAGGAACTTTCTGAAAATCGTGGCTCCTTGGTAATGTATTCGTCTCGAAAAGTGAGCCGCAGTCCCCGCTTTAAAGCCTAACGTTGTAAAATCGTTTCAAGAAGACAAAATAGTTTATTGTGACGCAATGGTCTGTGCCAGGGAAGGGAATCGTTTTGTACTGAAAGGCCGCATTAAATTTGACAGTTGTGCTGCAATAGCACAGCCCAACGAGTTATTGCTCAATATTTATTGTACCATATTTCAATATACAATAGACACACTAAAACAGTTCTTTAAATATTATTTTACATCAAGCAAATCTAACAAAATCACTAGCACGTTTTATCTTAATATGCTAAATACGCTTGAACAAAGTGATCGGATATATGGATTTTTAGAAGTGTCGTAACCATAAAATATGTTTTAGAATTTAAAAGGCTAAAGCAGCATCAAAATGTCAATAAGATCCCAGGTTCTCTATCCGTGCTATATGCCTTATACAACTGCTACTGGGAAGTTTCCCGTGTTTTCATCATTTCAACGCAAAAGCTCTCGTAGAAATTCTTTAGTGAAGTAGCTTTCTTACAAAACGTGGCGTACCTAAACACAATATGTGGAAATCGGTTACTTTGAAAAGTGAGTGAATGGAGGTAGCAGCCGTAACACCGATCAATCGGTGCTGATCGCCAAGAACGTATATCTTTACTATTTATTCTTAAGATTTTTTTCGGAAACAACTTTTCTCTTAAGTAATTCGGAAAATATTTCGTTACATTTCAAATTTAGGAGAGAATTTAATTTTAACGATACCTGGCAAATTTAACTTATTTTAAAAGTTATAGTCTGGATTTTTGCTTTCTGTTGAAAAGTTTCTCTCTCTTTAAAACTTACTTGCTTTAATTTTTTAGGATTCAGTAATTCTTTAATAAAATTCCCTTTTTGTAAAGAATAAAAAAACTTTTTAAAAATCTGCGTTTAATTTTAAGTTTTTCAAATAGTGTTTAATAAAATATCTTCACAAGTTTCAAATCGAACGATTTCTTTGTGTTCTTCACTTATGCTTCATTAATGAGATTCCTTATTCAAAGTGATATTTTTTGTAGATGCTTTTCTCTAAGCTCTCTTTTCGTAAGAGAAGAAAATAATTTCATTAATTTGATCATGTAATACAACGACGTCTTTCTAAAAGGTTGATTTAAACTGCAGTTTAGGAACCGAAAATTGGAATAAAAGGATTGCATTGCTAAAGAAAAAAGTTGATTAATAACGATAATAAAAAAATTTAAAAAAAAGGAAGAAAACATGGAACAGTATTCATAAAGCAAGGAAGTTAACAATTACACAAATGTGGGAAATTTAGTGTTTACACAAAACCAACGAAAGATAATTCTTATAAACTTAAGTAATTTAACATTTACACAAAGCTTACGAAAGTTAACATTTACAGACTAAGAAGTTAAATACTTTAACACTAAAGACTGTTTATAACAAGAATTGCTAGTGGGGCACACAGAAAATTACAGTGGTTAGAAGAGAATAGCATCTTCTGTATCGTCAGGTTTTGAAGAAAGTAGAAATCAATCTGTATTACGGATTAATTTTAGGTAGAAGTTTTATTACGGATCTGGTAATACAGTTCGACCACGGGAATTGACATTTGGACGCCTCTGCGCGTGGCAGAAAAGAACGAATCCGTTCGAGTTTTATGGTCGTTATGCAGGTGCGTTTATTTTGTACGCGAATCAGAATCTTTGCTTCTTTATTTGTTGAAAGCAACTAAATTTATAAACTGGCACACAGCGTCCGTTCGGAAGACATCAAGTATGCCAACGAACTAGAACGAGATCAAAAACGGCACATGCTTTATACTAGCAGTTCCTCCCTTGAACATAAATGGATTCTTCTTGGCACTCTGCCAGGCAGATCGGTTCGGTTGATGGTCGAACTGTAACGTGTTGTCTTGTTCTCCTCTGACTATGGCTGGCATTCCAGATCATTCTACACTTTGCTAGTTTTTACTTGTCATAAACGTCATTGTTAACGATCAAAGTAATAAACATCGCTCCCGTCTGCAAACGATTGTAAAGTTTATCTTCTGCGAGCAGCGGACCCATTTGAAAGTGGTTTTGCCGCTGATGAAGAAAAGGAGAATTTTGGAGTTCCAATTCTGAGACCGTAAAATTGTTTTGCATGTGCTTTGATTTTTCAGCATGAGTTAATGAAAAGTACTGCAAGAAAATTTGCAGTGATTCCAATTCATAAGTTTTAAAATTCTTCGCTCAGGGGAGCAAAAATAATCTTCAATACAAAGCGAAAACTTTCAACAAACAATTTAAACAATGTTCAACATCACTACAAAATGTAGTTTTAGACGGCAATTGAAGCAGTTCTTTTCATTATAAAATGTATTTGGTTAGTACGTACATTCAATTTCATTATGTTAAACTGCTATAGATTTAAGTTTGATATTTTAGGTGTAAAAATTATTCATTTTATTTGCACGCTCTAAACGTACAAAATAATGCTTAGAATAAATAACAAATGGGAATCAATCAATAAAAAAAATATTTTCTGGTTATTTTCTCGTTAATGAGTAATAGTTCATTTCTTGGTAAAAGCAGTGAAAAATATTTATTCAGAAAACATACATAAAGTTTAGTCCATTTTATTATTTTCCCGGTATTTATTTCATCGTATCCATCACAACTCAAATAAATTCATATCATAAATATTAAGTAATGGCATGGTTGTGCCATAAAATTCTGAGCTATCTTCCAAAAAGAAGCTTTCAGTGTTTCTTAATCTTGTGACTTATGGAGGTCTTTAGGCCTCCATTACTCCGTACGAAAGTTAGCGAAAAACGTTTATTTCCCATTATCGCAATGAGACATCAGTAATGGTATTATCATGAAATTTTCTCTTTATTTCCTTGCTTGAAGTAAAGGAAGTATTCACGGAAAAGTTCTCACTCAAATTTCCACCTAAATCTCCGTTTTGATCACTCATGAATAAATTTTGGAGGGCCTTTTCGTGAATACTTACGTATGGACAACCGAAATATCCATTTAGACTATTCCCAAGATTTATATCTCCCTTTTTGGTTGCAATTCGACGTTCTAAAAAGGCTGTTTACATGTGTTTGTTTAAAACTCATGTTAATTTCAAAGACCGTTAAGTATCAAGACATTTTCTTGAAAGCATCACTCAGTCACTTCCTTTATTTACACTGGTGGCCTACACTAGTGGCGACAACATGACTGTATCTCACCGAATTCTGGAGCTAAAATGAAATGCCAAGTTTAGCTACATTGGTGATGTTTGGCGAGTTTCTTGTATTACACCAAGTTAAATGATTGTCGAGAGTACAAGGGCAGTCACGCAGTGCGCACATCAGATATTTTCCCCACCAAAACCGTAATTGTAGAGCCTAAAAATGTCAGCTATCCTCTTGTTAATATAAATAAAACGGTTTACGTTCCAAGTGATTAGTTAATTACTTATTTACCCGAACACGATATACAGTGGAGTGTCGCTTATACGACACCAAAGGGACAATCGAAAAATGTGTTATAAACGATAACGTTGGGCATAATATCTACCACTAGCTAAATCCAAGAATTGGACCATAGTAAAATGTCGTATAAAAGATACTATACTGTCGTTGATACGCTCACAGTTTGGGCTTTTTTTTAATTTATATACATATTTTTTTCTTGCAACAGTGGACATATGTGTAACGGCACATTGTGATGTGTATTCAAAAGTATCAAACGTTTTAGTTATAAAGCGCTGCGTTTAAAAGCTCCAACATGTTATGTCATTTGGTTTCTTTGTTGAACATTGTTTTTTAGCCTACTTTCCCGTAAAAGTAAAACAAATAAAAAATAAAGCGTGAAAGAAGGCTTAATGTATCGTGAAAATATCGTTGGAAGTCAAAAAAAGTTAAAAATAAGTTAAGTAAATAAACAAAGAATAATAAATGAAAAATAAAAAAAAAATTGAAATTAGGGTTTTGAGATGGGGAAAAAGTGTGTCTGTCGGTTTGTCTGTCCCCCCTAATGACTTTTGAACGAATTGTTCGATTCGAAAAATTCATTTTGCATTCGAAAGATCTCGGCGAGGGCATCTCATTTCCATATTTTATCGTTCAATTTTGAACAGTTCAAAAAGTTTTAACATTAGCTCCTATGGGCGAAAATGAAGCAAATGATGTAAACTCTGGGTACAAGATCCCAGTTCCAATGGACAAGCTTGCTGGAAGAAGCTCTTGGCGTGAAATATTAATTTCAAAAGTTTTTGTTCATTTTCGAACAGTTCAAAAAAATTAACATACCGCTTCCGGGGAAATTTCAATCCTATATTAATCCTGATCTAACCCAATCCTATATAAATCCTGATCTAAAGCAAATTGTCCGATTTGCTTGGAACAAACTTTATCGGATAGCTTTTATAACATAGAACAAATAGAAAGTTCATCCAGAACTAACGAGCCTATTTTTCTATGAAATTTTTGATCGGGATTTTCAAGAATATTTTTGAATGAAGGAATGATTAAATGAATAAGTGAAAGAATGGATGAACAAATGAGTGAATAATAAATAAAAAAGAAGAAAAATGAGTGAATAAATGAGCTAATAAATGAAAAATAAGTAAATTAGTGAATAAATACATGAATGAGTGAATGAATGAATACATGAATCACTGATTAAATGAATTAATGAATGAATGAGTGAATGAATATGTATTAACCGTTGAAAAAGGTATATTTGAAGCTATTAAGAACTAACGCTAAACGAGAAAGATAGAGAGAGATAGCTAGATTACAAAAAATTTGAAGGAGGTGTATACGGGAAAGTAGGCTCATATAGTTCCAGACGAAACTTCTTGTTTTTTCTTAATTTTTTCTGCTAGTTTTCAGAAGCGAATAAACGGGACAGCTTCCTTCTCAGGATTTAAAGTTTACAAGGATAGAAATTTTCATTTGAAAGGATTTGTTAGGAAATTCAGAAAATGATTGCTTTCTAAAAAATGGATATATTTATTGATATGTTTCAAGATAAATAAGTGCATAAATAAATAACCTAAATTTTCAGAACAAAGATATTTTATTTATTTCTTGTTTTTATTATTATTATTTTCTTAGAAATCCATGTAACTACTTTTAGCAGAATATGTGCCCGTATATATGTCCCATAATTAGGAAAATTAAATTAAGTATTAAAACTAAATAAACTTTTTTTCTACAAAAACAACTACTTTTAAACAGGGAGTAATTTTATCATTTCTAAAAGAACGCTCAATAAGGTGTTTAATTAATAAAAATTTTTTCATCAACCATTTTTTAAAAGCAGACATTCTTATTAGTCAACAAAAATGTATTAAAAACAAAAAATAACTAAATAAATAAATAAGTGTCAATATCAAAACAAGTAAGAACTTTTGCGACAGTAATCACTTTTAACTGATAAAATTTTTTCCGCCTTTTTCTTCTTTATGTTATTTAACTATTTTACAGCTTGAGGTACGTATCTTTAATCGCTCTTTTCAAAATGTTTAATTTCAGTATGACTAAAAGTTATTTACGATATGACGTGGATTATGGAAATACATTTCTTTAAGTTTATTATATGTGTTGCGAAAGACAACGCATACTTTTCTCCTGATACGCTAAATTTAAACTAAAATGTCATGATAGCTTCAGAAAATTTGTAGTTAAGTGCAACTAAAGAGCGAAGCAAAATAAGTGGTGTCTTAATAAAGTCTTAAAGTGTAACCTACGCTCGAATAACTTTGACGCATCTACTTTTTAATTCGCGCTTTCCTTCTCCTTTGAGATATATGCTCGCATCCTGTTCGCGTTATTAAATAGGAATTTGCATCAGCTGGAATTTTGTCTCGAAAGGAAGTGAAGTGAAATGGATGTGGGTGTTAATGGAAACTGTTTAGTCGGAAAATTTCTGGAACAATGTGCTGCAGAATATAATTTTTTCACTGTCAACTGGTCATTCATATTAAGTTCATTGGGGTATATTTCCTTAAATACCATTAGAAAATGATTAAAAATATGAGAAAAAGTATTAATTGTGAAGTTTTTCAGAACAGAATTTCGTGTTTAAATACAATCACATAGAAAACCACAGAAAGCAAATTTCTGGGTCATCAGTGTAGTTAAATAGAATATTTTAGCTTCAGTTGTTGACTATTTATTAAATAACGTTAACGTATAAAAATTAATAAAATGGAAGTTAAGATAACATAATTTGATAGTTTTTTTAGTTTTAAAGCAAAGCGTTACAGTAAATAAATCTTGCCTTGCTAATTTTTGCCGGAAGCTAAATGATGTTTCAATTTCACAATACACACACACACACATATATACATAAACATAAGATTGTATGGAAATCTGTCATGTATAAAACTTGTATGAGAGTATGTACAATTTTTAATTATTAAATAATAATTAATGAATATAAAGAACTCTGAGATTTATTTTTTTTAATGCTCAGAGCAAGTTTTCTTTTGCAAGTTCTCAAACTTAATTATTATTATTATTATTTATTTGTGCAAAGAAAGATGAAAAAGTTCTGGTAGGAGTGCTCTTTAACTTAGCACTGAATGACACTGCTAAGTATTTTTTTAATATAAAAATATAAAATCTTTCAAAGAAAATAAATAATATATCAGTTATTTTTTGCTAATACCTTAATTAAAAGAAATATAAATATATGCCTGCTTGTAGGACGTTTGTCGTTGTACAGGAAAATAATTGAGGAAAACGATTTGCTTAAATCATGAAACTACGAAAAATATTACATTCACGTGTTTTGAGGTTCCAAGCCATGCATTTTCATTGTAAAAAAATTAAAAAAAGCTTCTTATTCTAAGTAGAAGACGCAAAGAAGCCGAGGTTTTATCATAGAAACTCTTAAGTGTGCACTTTAAAAAAATTCCTATAAAAGTACATAAGGAAAACTGAGTGTTTCGTTAAATTTACGAAGAACTTGTTTTAAATCAAATGCTCAAGTTTCTTAATTGCAGTTTTTCAGTAAAATTCTTGTTTTTCCGCATTCCTTAAAACTAGAGAAAGATTTATCAAGTTACGTAAAACTAAACACTTGAAATTTGTGACTACCAGTTGAAAGAAAACAAATGCGTGAAGAAACGCTTGAGATTTGTAAGTTCAATTTATAAACTGTCAGAAGTGCATTATACATTGTCGGCGTATAATTTAACTTCCGCTATAGTGAGTACCCTGCCAGCCATCGCCGGCCATCCTCCGGAGGAATCATTGGCCTAGCGGGCTCAGCTGAGCTCGCTTTTGACTTCATATAATAGAAATAGTAATTTAGCTTATTTGCAGATAGCTCCACTACAGCGGCACGTTGCCTGTTGCAATAAATTTACAGAATGTTCTCTGTTTTTTATTCTCTGTAATTTCCTGTTTAAAAGCCTCTGTAATTTTATATGAGACACCGGATAAATGCTTTCCATGAAATTCTCAATGTGTTCTTGCAACAATTTTTTCTAGTCTGCTCGTATATAAAGTTATATTCATGTTGGATTACTAATCCCTTTGCTATCTTGCAATTTCTCTTTAATTATCTAATTAAAAAGGATTATGATTCAACAAACAAGAGTTTTTAAAAGAAATGCAACATCTACCAGGCAAGAAAGTTATTAAATAAACTGAGCTTTTGCTTTTATAAAGGTTTTGCCGTTAATTAGGGAGCTGATTACGCAGTAGTGCTATTTTTATACAACGGCATATTGTTTCTCACATTAACACAAGTATTTAATTATTTTTTACTGCGGTAAGTTGTTCCTTTAATACTTAAGCAATTGAAATTTTTAGAAACTAATTTATTCGATGTGGATTAAAACAAAATTAAATGGCAAATATGTAAATGGCAATACGCAACTCTGAACAAATTTAATGGCATTAAATTTGAATTTGGATTTTTTTAAAAGCCCGTTTTTTTTTTCTTGGATAATTAATCTATTTCCATGACGTCTAGCGATATTAACACGTTTGTTGCGATTTAAACACTCTTGTTCTGCAACTCAAGGGTGTGAAAAACATTGGTATAGAAATACTTCGAGATGCATATGTTGAGCTATGTTATTTATGTGTTCTATATAAATCAATGTCTTGCTATTCCCCTCATTAATAATGATTATGCAACAGTCGCCTGCAACGCCACCTTGCATGGTGCGCATGCGTTAATCAGAGCTCAAGAGAATGTGGAGCTGAGGACATGTATGTCTTATGTCTCTGTGTATTTATATCCTGTCCGTATCCGATATTAAAGGATTATTTTACATTATCAACTGTCTTAATTCTGCCTAGCTTACACACGCTGCTGATTTAGCCCAACAGCATATGTGCTAACTTAACATGTAGGATTTTTTTTATTTTTGAGCAGCCTTTTAACTCAGAGACAAGAAAAGAATTCTAAAAAAATCCCATAAAGTTGGTTCATTTAATCAAAATTTATCGAATGAAAAAAAAAAAAAAAAAAGAAGACCGACCATAATATATATATTTCCGACCATAACCTTTTCTCCTAATTATCGAGTGTGGTCAAACAAAGGTACGTGACCTATGGGAAACCACCCTCGATTGATTAAAAAAGTAATCACGAAAATCGGCTCATACGATGAGAAGTTGTAGGTGGACAACAAAAAAAAAAAAAAAGGGAACATACATACGGTATGAATATATAATTTCCTCCTTTAGGGAAGTCGATTAAAAATAGTCACCAAACATATTTCTTAGCTTTTTTTTTTTAGAAACTGATAACGTTTTACTTTTTTTTGAGTGTCATTGAAAGATATTAAAATTTATTTTTGTTAACATAATTAAAAATAGATAATGAAATGAATGACATTTTTAAAATGGAAAATGATGTGAATGGAAAATACTGTATTATTTAAACAAAGACATATGAGTATTAAATTAAAAGTATTTATTTAAATACTTATCTTGCATATATGTAAAAGCATTATGTTATGAAACTGTATCTTTGGTGCACCATCAATTTAAAAAAAACACAAATTTGATAAATTGAAATGGAAAAATCAATTTGACTGCAGATTAAATAATTGCACATTAAAACAACATTAAAAAAAAGCATTCAAGCCTATGAAGTGATCGAGAAAAATGGCGCAAACACATTTCTATTTAGCAAGTCTTTCACTGACAATTATTTCATAGAAAATGATTTGATCTAATCAGTGGAACATCTGAATCGACGTCAGATTATTCCAAAAGATTGATCTGGAAAGGAAGATTTAATCTCACCCGAAAGGCAGCACATCTATACTGGTTTTGTACCGAGCACGTGGGAATTGATTAATTGTGATCCAATTTGTTCTGGCCAATCATTTTCTGTAGAACAATGATTCTTTCAGATGATCAGCATCTTTCAATTTTTTTGATGGTAGACATCTATACCTTCAGATATTTCCTTCAGCAATGCTTAAAGACTTCAGACTTCTGCTACAATGCGCTTGTCCACATCATGATCTAACTTCATCTTCAGATTTTTCCCCTTTTTCATTTTTTGTTTCTTGAATATTAAACACAAACACTATTATTAAATTATTTCACACATTATTTTTGTAAGGCTACTTTGCCTTTTTTTTGCATTTTTTTTTCCGTTTTTTTCTCCTCCCTCCGTTGTCTCTGCGCAATTTTTTCCGAACCGCCATCGTCCTTGCACGAGAGAGAGAGAATAGAATGTTCTGGAAGGAAAGAAACTAGATACTTTTTGCTTGGTTAGCTCTCATTGGCTAACTAGTAGATTTGATGTTAGTTACAATATTGCTTTATCAGATGCTGCCATCTAGCGATGAATTTGCTAATTAATAGTAAATGGTGAAACAATGTAACAAAAGTTTACATTTTATCCCCCCTTTGAAAAAAAAAAGAGAAAAAAAAACGACATATATACAATTTCACAAAATTTAAAACAATGTGTCATGATTTGGATAAACACAATATGTATCATGATCTTTGGATGTCAATATCAAATGACACTTAAATCAAAAAAATTTATAATACAGTATTTCCAAAAAAAAAAGAAAAATTTCTTTTTTTTAAGACATATTCATGATCACATTTTTTAAGTTCACACAACACTAAGAATGCAATTTTGATTTCAATTGTTAGATTCAGATTATAATTCAATTAGGATTGCAAAGATAATCAAACAATAAGTGTTGCATCACAAGTACAGTAAAATATTTCCTAGTTGCAATAACATAAATGGTAATCAGAAAAAGATAACCAAGAAAAAAAAAATCGTTTAATCTTTGAATGGGATTTTCCCTTATTCAATGATAATTGGACTAGCCATTTGACATTGAATATAAAAATTTGAGCTCAGTAGTTGAAAAATACAATTCAAAATCTCACACTAAAAAAAATTTGCACACTTATATATTTTTTAATGACTTGTACAGTGAAATTATCAATATTTTAACCCAAATTGATATAATCTTTCTTTCTAATATTCAACACTTATGTCGAGATCCCTGTCAGTATTTATCTCATTATCTAATTCATTCTTTGAAGATTTTTTCTTGAAAAGTTTACTGACATGAAATTTTTTATACATATCCCTATCTTTATCTTTTATATGTATTAGATAATTATTACCCCTAAATTTTTTACTTATTTTAAAGGGTCCTTCATATTTTGGTTCAAAGGAATGAATGTCAGTATTAATTTTGAGATAAACAAGATCATTTTCGTCAAAATTTGGAATAGATCTACCCTTGATGTATTTTTTGTGCTTCTCAAAATATTTGTTTTCATTTAAACTAACAATTTCTCTAGTTTCTGCTATATGTTCTTTTAGTTGTTTTATATATTCAGATGGATTACTTTCATTTTTGCTGGTTATATGTACATTCAATGGTAAGGTTAAATTCCTTCCAAAAAATAACTCAGCAGGAGTATATCCAGTTACTGCATGAACAGAGGAATTGAAATGTAATTTGAAAAACAATAATTTTCTTGCCCATTCGCAACTGTTGTTACACATAGAAGCAATTGATTCTTTGAGAATTCTGTGAGATCTTTCTAAGAGTCCATTTGACATAGGATAATAAAAAGAAGTTTTTCTATGCTCAATACCTAAAGATGTTAAATAACTTTCAAATTCATTAGAAGTAAAATTTGTCCCATTATCAGATATTATTGCTTGAGGTAAACCAAATTTAGAGAAATATTCATTTAATTGATTAATTTGGTTGATGATTTGATGTTGCTTAATGGAATAGCTTCTAAATAACGAGAGTAATTGCCAATGATTGTCAAAATAAAAAATTTGTTGTCAACAGATCTGGGTAATTTTCCAACAATATCAATGGATAAAATTTGTCCCACACTTAGATTACCTTTTTCAATGAATTTTGTTTCTGTTAATTTTGCCTTTGGTTTGTTAGCAAGGCAAGCATCACAAGACTCTACATGTGTTTTTGTATGATCTAGCATTCCATACCACGCATAATGCCTTTTTAATAAGTTATAGGTTTTAAATACCCCAAAATGTGAAGCGTGAGCAGCTTTTAAAATTTCCCCTCTTAATGATTCAGGTATATATATCCTGTTCAGAATTCTGTGAGGATATTTTGGTGGTTTAATTTTCATCATTAATACCCCTTTTTCATTTATGCAAAATTTGTTTTTTGTGAATTTATCATTTTCTTTTAGTTTATTTAAAATTTACCGAGTGTTTTTACAATTTTGTTGACTTTTGATGATATTTTCAATTTTTAAATTTTCATTTACTTCAAATATGTTGATATTATTTATCACAGCATTAGTCACAGGTTATCACAGCATTAGTCACTCTACTTAGGTAGTCAGCTGGATTTTTTACTCCTTCGATATGCTGGATTTCATAATTGAATTCTTGCAAATACATTAACCACCTACTAACAATTTCAGGCTGTTTTTGTAGATCAATATGAAAGGTTAATGCCTTTGCATCACTCAAAATTATGAATTTTTTGCCATACAAAAGCCAATGGAAATGTTTCACCGAATCAACAATAGCAAGAAGTTCTCTTCTAATGGATGGATATTTAGATTCAGGAAGAGTTAATTGCCTTGAATAAAATTCAATTGGCTTAAAATTTTCATCAACTTTTTGCATTAAAATTCCACAAAGAGAGTTGTTAGAGGCATCAGTCACAAGATAAAATTTTTCCTCATCATCAATATTTTTGAGAGTAGGTTTCAATAACAATTGTTCAGTGATGGTATTAAATGCATCCTGACATTCTGTAGTCCAAATATATTCAACATTTTTTTTTTGTTAATTTAGTAATTGGTTTGGTTACTTCAGCAAAATTATAAATTAAATGACGCAAATAGTTAATCATACCTAAGAAAGTTTGTACCTGTTTGGTATTTTTAGGAATAGGAAATTTTACAATTTTGTTAATATTTGCTGTTGCAGGTGAAAAACCATTAACATGTAAATTAAATCCCAAATAGGTGATTTCAGGTTTACAAGTTTGAATTTTGCCTGGATCTAAAGTTAGATTAAAATCCTTTAACCTGTTAAAAACCATTTGCAACAATTTTAACATCTCTTCGATGGAATCTGCAGCGACTACAATGTCATCAAGAAAATATTGCAGATTGGGTCCCTTCATATCATCCAAACATTTAGAAATTAAGTTATGAAAATATGAAGTACTGTTGCGAGATCCCTGAGGCAAGCGTGTGGGCTGAAAATTGCCAATTTCACAACAGAATGCTAATTTAGCTTTATCCTGATCTTTTAGTTGAATTTGAAAAAATGCACTCTTTAGATCTAAAACAGTATAAAGTGCCTTTCCTGAGATGTTATGTAAAATGTCGTTAATTTTTTGAAGACAAATTTTGAAAGTTTCTGTTACAGAATTTAATAGCCTATAATCTATAACCATACGGAATTTTTGCAATTTAGGATCTTGTACATAGGGTTTTTTTTTTTTACAAATAATACAGGAAAACAATATTTAGATGAAGAAGATTCCATAATTCCTGCATCCAGCAAACTTTGAATTTCTTTTTTGGCAAAAGTTTTGGCAATATTAGGTATAGGATAGGGCTTCGTTTGTATAGGAAATTCATGCATCAGAGAAAATTCAGGAATAACTGCATTAGTTGAACCAAGAGTGGCATAAGATTTTGAAAACACCTCTGCATTATTCATTAAAATTTTGATGACTTCCTTTGCATCATCCTTATTTAAGTGTTTTACATCAAAATCACTTTCTTTAAGTTCAGTTTTCCTTAGTTCATGAATTTCATTTAGGTTCAAATTATTAATTTGCAACACTTGTTCTTGTTTAGGTTTGATGATATCATTTTCATCTACACTTACAATTTTACCAAGTTTAGTACCTTTGTTTACAATGATCTTTTTATCTGTATTATTTTCAATTAAGGTTGCAAAATGCTTATTATCAATTTCATTTATAGACTCATTTAATGTATACTCTAATTTTTGTTTGATAGGAGAAAATAATATTTGTTGACAATTTTTAATTTCCTGAGACATACCTAATTTTATCATTTTTCGAGAGTGTGGTTCAATCACTATTTTATCAGGAGCAAAAGCAAAAATATCTTTTTCAATCTGCACGTTATTCACATTATTTACAATGCAAGGAGTGTCTTCAAAAAAATTAAATGATTCATAACCCATGATTAGTTTTTTTTGCGGAATATCTAGAATGATTTTATTGTAATGGATGAAGTCATATCCAAGTATGATTTTTTATTTATAACGCCAAGAATTTTGAGTTACATAAAATACTCCTGAAAACCACTTGCTATCAATTTTGAATTTAGATGATATAGCAGACATATAAGGTACAGTGTTATTATCAATAGTGTGAATTCTTACTGACCTGGACAGATAATTGATTTTAGATTTATTTTTTATCTCATTGACAATCATGGGATCAATTAAACTTAAATTGGCCCCAGTGTCAAGTAAGGCAGGAACAGTAAGATCCCCAAATTTCAATATGATAATTGGCAAAGAGTCAGACTTATTCTCTTCATTGCATGTCATTACGTGTTTGTTATTTATAGTATTTGAATTTTCCCTATCATTTTTGGATGTTATATCAATTTGATTTTGATTTGTATTGAAATTTTGAGTTGATTTTTTTTTATTTACATTTTTATTTTCCCATTTTTTTTTTATAGTCAAGTTGTTTAGAGCTAGTAATTTTGGTTCTTGTTTGCTCTATGTTCTGTTTATAATCACAAGAACCATTTGTTAGTTTAAATTATGTCTGCCCCCCATTCTTCTAAAATTGCCTCTGCTTCTTCCCCTTCCAAAATTATTTCTGAAATTGAAATTTTGGTTGTTTCTATTGTATGGCATATGCCTTTGATTTGAGTTGCTAAATTGTTGCTGTGAATTACTGGGATAGTACCAGCACTCTGTGGTTTTGTGACTTTTATTACAGATGTGGCAGGTATATCTTTGAATATTATGACTGCTACTTTGCGTGAGATTATTAGTCATTTTCATTTTTGATAATTCATCTACTTTCTGAGTTAAGATTTCGATTTGTCGATTGCTTTCTATTTGGCTTTTCAGCAATATTTCTATGTCTGATGATTTGGTTAAGTTCTGAACATGATTTTCTGTTATTGATAAAGCATTTTCTACATCTTTTGCTATTTTTCCTATCATTTCAAATTCTGTTGCCCCCCTTTTCATGACTTCTAATCTGATGTCTGGTCTCATGCTATCCAACAATTTTTGGGCTTTCATTTTTTGAGCAAGTTTTAGAGTTTCCTCGTTACTGTTTTTGTCTACCCCTAGATATTCATTCGTTACTTTTTCAACCTCTTCATTTAGAGAGTTGATTCTTTGATTTGTTTTCTGAGTTAGAGAATTAAACTTGTTCTGAATCTCAGAGTAACTCAGTTTGTAAGAAAATTTGATCTTTAAAAGTTTAACTATTTCTTCGCATTCATTATCTTTCTCAATTACAGTTTCACTAACAACTTTTAATGCTTTTCCTGAAAGATTTAATTTGAGAATTAGACTCTTTTTGCTGTCATCCCACTTCTCCAACTCTGCTATCTGTTCTAAATTATTGAGAAAAAATTGCAGGTTATCATCTTTGTCCCCCGTAAATTTTGTGAGAGAGTTAGCCAGCGAAAAACTGTTTTTAGCCATGATCAATAATTATTGCAATACCCCTAAATACTTAACTCCCTATTTCAAATTTTAGCTGTTTAGTTAGAACATAATTTCATCATTTTTTTTTACACACAATCATGATTACCTTAGATACTGATTTGATGGTAATATACTTGAAATCAATTTTATGCAAAATAATCATATGCATAATTCTTAAATACAATTCAAAAAAAAAAAAAAATTTCAAATGCACAAATCATGAACATATCTAAAATTAGAAAAGATATCAAATAAACATACATTGCTGTTGTAGATTAGATTTTTCTTCAATTCTACTTAATCAACAATAGCAATTAACCAAGATTCACACCTGGACTTAAAGGCACCAAATGATAACTCTTTCTATGATAACTTTTTACTTTTTTTTGAGTGTCATTGAAAGATATTAAAATTTATTTTTGTTAAAATAATTAAAAATAGATAATGAAATGAATAACACTTTTAAAATGGAAAATGATGTGAATGGAAAATACTGTATTATTTAAACAAAGACATATGAGTATTAAATTAAAAGTATTTATTTAAATACTTATCTTGCATATATGTAAAAGCATTATGTTATGAAACTGTATCTTTGGTGCACCATCAATTTAAAAAAAAACACAAATTTGATAAATTGAAATGGAAAAATCAATTTGACTGCAGATTAAATAATTACACATTAAAACAACATTAAATAAGAGCATTCAAGCCTATGAAGTGATCGAGAAAAATGGCGCAAACACATTTCTATTTAGCAAGTCTTTCACGGACAATTATTTCATAGAAAATGATTTGATCTAATTAGTGGAACATCTGAATCGACGTCAGATTATTCCAAAAGATTGGGGAAGGAAGATTTAATCTCACCCGAAAGGCAGCACATCTATACTGGTTTTGTACCGAGCACTTGGGAATTGATTAATTGTGAACCAATTTGTTCTGGCCAATCATTTGCTGTAGAACAATGATTCTTTCAGATGATCAGCATCTTTCAATTTTTTTGATGGTAGACATCTATACCTTCAGATATTTCCTTCAGCAATGCTTAAAGACTTCCGACTTCTGCTACAATGCGCTTGTCCACATCATGATCTAACTTCATCTTCAGATTTTTCCCCTTTTTCATTTTTTGTTTCTTGAATATTAAACACAAACACTATTATTAAATTATTTCACACATTATTTTTGTAAGGCTACTTTGCCTTTTTTTTTTGCATTTTTTTTCCGTTTTTTTCTCCTCCCTCCGTTGTCTCTGCGCAATTTTTTCCGAACCGCCATCGTCCTTGCACGAGAGAGAGAGAATAGAATGTTCTGGAAGGAAAGAAACTAGATACTTTTTGCTTGGTTAGCTCTCATTGGCTAACTAGTAGATTTGATGTTAGTTACAATATTGCTTTATCAGATGCTGCCATCTAGCGATGAATTTGCTAATTAATAGTAAATGGTGAAACAATGTAACAAAAGTTTACAGAAACAATTCAATGTATGACGACAATGTTTCATTACATCAGTAAATAATAACAATCAGCATTTAAATAATTATATTAAAATAATATAGAAAATACATTTAGTACAAATTCAAAGATCATATCACAATGATCTAACTCAGCTGTCGGCAACCTAAATTGCCTGAAGATCTACTTTCCAAGTTCGGCGAACACCAAGATCGACTCGAAGGAGGGGGGGGGGGGGGGAGATACACTATTAATAGGGCCTGTCAGGATGGCGGCTGTCTTCAAATTGTAAGTTAATTCTTGTCAGAACAAAGTTTTGATGCTTATAAAATACCTACTTTAAAATTTCTAAAATAATGATTTGTTAACACCGTTAACTCGCGTCAAAATTATACTAGTATAGTATTTCTTTTGAATTTGATTAAAAAAACTTTTTGTTTTTTAACTAAAGCACACATACTAAATGCAGTTACATTCTTAAATTAACTCTCGCCGAGAGTATAGTTAATGTGACGACTGACATTCCATATTATTGGAATTTTTTTTAGGTCCTCTGAATGGTCTGATAAAGTAAAGAACATTTTCTGAAGGAAAAATAAATTCGCCCTCCAATTCAAAAAATATTTTATTTATTTTTTTAAACTAGAAACTGTCCAAAATGCTGTCGCGATCGACCTGTCGATCGCGATCGACGTGTTGCCGACCACTGATCTAACACAACCCTACATAATAATAGCTCGTTCATTACACATCAGAGCAATTCGAAAGACTAAATCTTTCTGATGATAGCGTGTCGATGATTTTTTTTCCAAAATTAAATTTAAATTTTGGTGGCGCCACTTCTTTAGAGGTTTCCTTGTTTTAATTCATTGTTTTATCAAAAGAACTTATAATTTTTAATATCTTTCGCAAAATTAAGATATATGTCAGATTATTATTTACAATTAATTTTATTCCATGCTTTTGAATAGATCTCGCCTTTAACGGGTTAACTCTTGATTTTTTTAAAGATTGTTTTTCAAGTCCAAGCACATAATAAGTTTGGTAAACAGATTTTTTTAAAAAGCAGACAAAAAGAATAACCAATTTTTTTTAACACAAATAGTCCCAATATTCGTAAAGTTTTTTGTCATGGGAAGAGCTATTAGCAAGTTGTTCCACTGCATCTTATGATTCATTAAAAAGCCGATACCACTTGCTCATAAGATTCGAAAAATAGCGAAGCTCTTTACATTTCAGGAGAAAGAATCTTTGATCCGTAGCTTCCATCAGATTTTCTTGTGCAATTGTACAAAAAAAAAGTGTAATTCTACATTTAATGCACATAATGCCTTTGTAAATTCCACAAAAATAAAAACATCTTTCTTCTTGTATTTCAATTTTTTAATACAGTTTTTAAACATATTACAAAGAAGGTATTGCACCTGTTTTTTCAAATTTTATTTCTTGCCAGAATTAGAAAAATGATATCACGGTTCAATTCCGAATCGCTATGTGTCCAGTTCGATGTTGAGACTTAAAAACATATGTTGTTGAAAGTTTTAGTGATTATTTTGCAAAACTTCCTAAGTACGTTTCATTCCTTTAAGATTTAAGTTAGTTGCTGAAAAGAGAAAGAAGTAAACAACTCGGCTTTCATAAAGAGAAAAAAAACGTATAAGACTCAGTCATTTTTGAGCCTTATAGTGAACAAAAAACCTTAAGTATATCAAGCCACTTAAAGCTGTCGATCTTTTCCAGTTTGTCGATTTAACTTTGGGGGGATTAGAAGTGGTGAGTAAATTAGATTTTTGTGCTTGTTTTAAATTTTAAATCAGGAGAATATTGACGCGCTTGAAGCAATCACACAAGTTAGACTTGAGTCCTTTATGACATCAACACAAAAGATGAATGAGTAATTTTGCCACTTCTCTACAACACATGAACGTGTATTTCTTTTGAAAAATCAACTCCGAGTACGGGTTCCTTGTAACCCTGAAACACGTGTGCGAAATAACTCCATTTTTTTACCCTCTGACTCTTTATGCCGCGATTTCCACGTGCAACGTAAATGTAGCGAAAATTGCTCATCCAGCCTTTTACATGTACTTCAATTATTAACCCGATGTTTTGTCGTTTAAACTACAGTAATGCAATTTCTAAAGTATTTAGACTGCAATTAAAGTTTTATTCCCGGCAGGGCTTTAGTTGCATTAAGTTTGAGAACTTTATGCTAAACTTGATGCTTTAGAACATCTATCTGTTCTTATGACCAAAAATAATTAAAAAAAAAAACTTTGTTGCAAAAATATTGATTTAACTCCAAAACATATCTAGATTTCACATATGCAATTAAAAAGCTGCATATTTTGAATCGACGTGACTAAAAAAATGAGTACTCAGAGGGTTAATGTCGTCAATTTTATCATTAACACAGGTTTATATTTTGGTTTTGAAAAGATTGCATTCTGAAAATGTGTTAGTGGTTGTAGTACATTATTTGAAATGATACCACACGTTTTTCTTGTTTTAATTTTTTCTTTATTTGGGGGTTTTATATTTTCGTGGTTTTATAAAACACAAAATGCAATTTGGGAGTAGAAAACATTCATGTCATCATAAAAATTCACATGTGAATTAAAAATCGCAACAAAAAGCCGTATTCAACAGTTATTGCATCATAAACATGTCCCTGTAAGTTATTGAAAGCATATTTTCAAAACATGTAATCAAAATTTTTCTTCATACCCAGAATACTTTTTATACATTTTTCCCATTCCACAACTTCGTTTTTGAGGACTACAAAAGAATTTCTTGCACTCATTAACTCAGGTATTTTCCCCTTTTCATTTATTCCTGTCCCCATTTTATGAGTCTCTAGATGCTGGATTAGGGGAAAACAGCCATTATGATTTTTCATTTTTGTGCGGAAAACGGTACGATTTTTATTTATGATACGTACAGTTACAGCGTATATTTCGAGATATTTGAATTTCATTGAAATAAGAGAAAAAATGGCCTCAAATCGTTTCCTTTGCTTTTACGATACAAAAAATTATTTTCATGAATATACTGCCAGTTGTAATTTGGATGAACTCGTCGATCAACAATTGTGAGAAGTTTAGGATTAAAGAACGAATAGTAACTCATCGTAAAGTTAAAGGGAAAGTAATAAGTGGAAAGGTATGCTAAAAATAAGAAAGGATTTTAAATACTCTTATCATTTAATTGCTTTGTTTCATTCATAAACGTTTACTTGCTCTGATTTAATTATGAATTCTTTTACTGCGAACATTTTATATTTTGCCAGATTTAATCTGGAGCATAAATGAAACAATTTATTTTCGGTTTCGAAAATAATTATTTTCTGTTAAACAATTGTAATGGGATTATTTCTAAAAAAGATCTATTAACTCATACACAAACGCGTTTGGTAAATACCGAGTTTTGTAAATACGTTATTTATAACATTAGGTCCTTAAAATGTCAATTTCTGTGACCACTTTGATACGTGTTTAAGTTTCAAAACCATTTTGTTCACTTAGTTTAGCTAATGTTAATATTAGTAAAATAAATAAATATATAAAAAACTAAATATTATAAACAAGGGCGTAGGGAGTCATGAGTATGCGTTTCATATAAATCGAAAATTTGTTGTGTCAAAATAATTTAAAAAATAAACTGTGTATCTAAAATCAATAAATCAATTTTGTGGGGGCAAAGTCATACGGAAAGCTTTAGTTGAGAAAACTTTGACATAAACTTCGTAAGAAAACATTATATAAATCTAATTAATCATATATCGTAGGAAAGTTCAAGTTTCAAGGAGGATTCCCGTGGTATGATGGATGCCTTAAACAAGATCGTGAGGAGAAATGCAAGCAAATTCGTATTAGCAAAAAATTTTGGCTTTTCAGATAAATGCTGACCTGGTGGGACGTGAAGACCCTTCAAATTTCAGATGCTGCTATTGGACAAAATGCATCACCATAAAAAAGAGCTATTAAGGCATGCAATTTGTCACTTTTTAAACATTGCTTCAATATTTAATTTAATGCAAATGGCTACGTTTATGAATTATTACATCATGATATGTATGATGCACTTCGCTTTGAAATCGTCACGAAAACCACGTTGAGGAATTTTTTCACCATCTTTCACAGGACTCTTTGCTGATGGATTAGTAAACTCCTTGCTGATCTTTAAAAGAAATGTGTATGAAAATAATTTTAAATTTCATGCGCTTTTCTTTTAAAAATTGGCAAGAACTTTGATAATTAGCAGAAAATTTTAAATTTAATTGCAAAAATTTGGTCTCATTCATATTTGGTCAATTCCATTTTTGTTTTGAGCTCTTATGCGTTGTTTAGTTTTTATTCTTCTAACAATCATTTATCTAACAACACCCTAAGGTTTAGCATGAAGCCTTAGAGTTACTACGCTTTGCCGTGCAAGTAGAGATGCACGGTAGGTCCTTCCTTTGTCAGTAGTTTTAATTTGCCTACGTGCTGATATATTACATTTCAAATTACAAATTTCTACTTTTAGGAATATAATGTTTAAAATTTACTCAAGCATGACGTCTCTAGCAAATCGGTGGAAGGAAATTTATATTGCTTTTGGAAAAAAAACTAATAGTCTTTTTATTGTGTATAAAAGCTGTTTTGAGTTGAAATTTTTTCTTAAACTGTTGTATTGAAACATTTAAAGTATGAAATAATTGAAAGCTGGAGGAAATGGGGCGATTGATGTTTAAAAAACTAATGCCGGTATGTGGAAAAACATGCTCGTTAAACTCTGGACGAGTCTCTTTTTGTCTATATCTACGAATCGAGAACTAGTTTTTAAATAAAAAAGTTTTACTTTAAATTGCTTCGTCATAACTTTCAAGATTAGTTTTTTAATGTGAAATACCTTAATTTCTATCCATTCATTTTGGAACTCCTTTAAAATTATCTAAATTCAGAGCTCCAAAGTTCGCGTGTATTACATTAATTGTGATTAAATATTAATATTCGTTCTAGGCACAACTTAATTTGTAACTTTTATGTTTTAATTACAATAAATAATTGGTTACACTAAATGACGTCTTTCGAACCAATAATAACACCCACACGCGTGCTACTAATACCTGTGTTAAACAAAATTTAACATTTTATAATAATCGAATAATGGGGGAAATTGAAAATGTATTTTAAGCAATGAATTAATTTGTGATTAATATTAAACTGGTTATAACGTTTTTAATCTCTCATGCAATGTTATTCTAACGTTTAGATCATGGTGTATTATTTTTGCCAATTTTTGCAAATCTATTAGTGGCATTCAAACCATTTACACTATTCTGAAAATCTACTTATAAGATGCAAACATATCAAAAACTGTTGACTGCAAAACTACCCTTGCATTATTTAAAGAAAACACGAGTGTCTCTATATTTAATCACAATCAATTACTCTGAAAGCCTTATTTGTCAAACGCAAACGAAGCGACAGCAACTACAATAAACGCGCTGAAATATCACTCCAGAGATCAATCAAATTGATTTGCGAAAGGCGAGTGTCGCTAAACATAATTATCGTTTTAAGAGCCTTAAGGATCGGGAAACATATCCTTCTCTTACCAAAATACTTTTAAGTGGATTGCAGAAAGAGAAGATGCTTTTTGACATAAATTGGAAAAGAAAATGGATGTATTATGTTTCAGTAGGAGAAAGATTGTCATCTAAGTACTATCAGTGAGACAGTTAGGGTTAAGACGATTACAATTTCGACTGTTTTCGTCGATTGGCTTGGGAAGAAACGGGAGAAATTCTGGGCAGCTAAATCAGTTTTTCCATGCAGTGCGCGTGACCTTTTGTATGGTATTTCCCAAGCTTTGAGGAGAAATAATAGATTTGAAAATATTTTTTTTGTAATGATGCTTTAAAATAACGTTTTTTTAATGGAAATGATAGACCGAAAAGGTAAATAAATAAAAACCTATCTGCGATTCTGAACGTCATATCCTCGTAGTATCTCTTCGTGCGTTCGTCATGCTTCAGTGCACCCTGTTGCTCTTTCTAGTGTTCCCTGTTGCCTTTTCGAGTTCTCCCTGTTTCCCTTTCGAATTCTCCCTGTTTCCCTTTCGAATTCTCCCTGTTGCCCTTTCGACTGCGCCTTTTTCCCAGTTTGGTACGCCTCTCGTTTTTTACTGTCTGCCACAAGAAAAGGCTGTGCCTGTCTATCACCATGGAAATGAGGTGTTTCTCATTTTTTCAAAGAAGTTCACACGACAATGCTGATTGTACAGGAGTACCCTCATGTCGTCTAAAACTAGCAAAAGGCACTGCAGTTGCTTTTCAAGTAAAATTTTGTATATGTGCGTGAACCACCCATGTCAGCAATCTCAGCCTCCCTATAAAGAAAGAAGCGAAAAATAGCTGTCTTGGCTTTATTCCTGCTGTTGTTTTAAATTACAGAATAACAAGGAAACAGTGATGGAAATGCATACGGCATGTATTCTATAATATTCACCAAAATTAAGCAAAAAGTAAGATTTTCATTCTTTTTCATAATTTTCTCCAACTGCGCGCCAACTCTACCGGCTTTGCCTCGTTCTTCATTAGCTTCTAACGTCATCAAGCTAAATTCAGTAGCTTAAAATCATACAGGGAAGCATTTCTTAAAAATATTTTGCCCTAATTTTATTTCTACTATGAACCTATACGTCTTTAAATGACGAGGTCGCAATGAAAGACGTCAGTTGCAGGATATCAAGTTTAAAACTGAAACAAACAAGAAACAATTTAGTCTTCATTCTATGAAAGTTAATTGGGTGATGCTATGAAATTCATGAGGAGGTAATGATCCCTTAGACAAACTAGATTCCTATTCCAGTATTCAGCCACAAGCGAAAGAATCAAACCAGAGAAGAAAAAAATCCAGCAAGGGTATAGAAAGGGTGTTTAAGTTATCTATATGTACCTTTTGGGAGAGCCGTTTTTTAAAACAAATATCTTCTCAATGTGGCCCTTCCATTCTATAGCCAGCACTAACTGTAACCTCATGAAAAAACACAGTTAAGAGAAAACTTTTCGTGGTAGAAGGAAAATGTATTTTTGAAATCATCAAGTCAATTATAAGTAGGACCAGCTAAATTATGAAGTAAACAAGAAACACGTTCAAAGATGTTCCCCAGTGTAATATTTGTCGCAAAGCATCAAACTACTAAACTAGAACTATTTTGTCATACGATTTTCACACAAGAACCGTTTTTACTTTCCATAAAAGTCCCGCAGAAAACGTTTAAAAGTGCTCAATCTTGTAAGGGTTTTGCTATTAAACGCAGAACAAGGACAAATAAGGCTATTCACTTTGAAACGTTTTTACTTCTAAAGAAATTGATCTCATGATGTTCTTTTTCTTCTGAAAATTGCTCTCAGGAATTACGTAAAGATTGTTTTTCTTTTTCAGCTAACGTAGCAAGAATATTTTCCTTTAGATTCTTGAAAAGCCACCGGAGCTAAGTTTAGCAGAAAACTATTAAATTATTCATTTCAAGCTTTCACGACGTCTGGCGAGTTTTCGGTGATGAAATTGCGACATTGGAAATATGACAGTCACGTTTTCGGCAGAAGTAGAAAAAGAATCAGGCGCAGGATAAGTCTCGTTATTTTTGTTCCGAGTAAATATTTAAGCGTGTTTCTGTAGAAATAACTTAATAAAAGGCGGAAACCAATTAAATGTGGCGTTATTCAGCTGGAAAGCATCCTTGCTGCGTATCTAAAAAAAAGAAAACTGAATCTCATGTCAAAATTGTAAAAAATATTGCTTGAGTCAATTATATTTATTTAGTGCAAGATATTAGCTCAAAGTATACAACAACTGACGACGAAGTCTTTTTATCTTTTTGGATTTAAAAAAAAAAGAAAGAAAGAAAAACTTAAAGTGAATTTTTTATGACCTTCTGAATTGGTGACGAAATTATAAAGACGAGAGACCTGGAGAGGAGTAGGAATGAAACGCATTGGAGCAACGAGTTTTTCCTTGGAGCAGGGGCGCAGAACGCGCACAAGAAGCTGTTGTACTCCACAGCCAATATTATTTTATCAACATTTCATTAAAATCTCAAAATGATTTTCTTTGCATTAAAATTAATTTTGAAAGAAAAACGACAAAGAATGAAGCATACTTTTTCATCTTTAATTTTATTAAAAGAATCATATACGAGGATGAATAAATATAAAACACATATCTTTACTGCTTAATTATAACTACACAAATAAAATGAATAAATTTATAAATAACACAATTTCAATTTAAACTACTTGGAACATGGAGCGGCGCAAGAGCGGTGTTGGAGAAATTAGAAGTCAAAGCGGAGTAACTCAGAAAAGCTGTTTCTCCAATTCCCTGATAAAAACATGTTTTAACCATCAGTAAAACATCGATTCATCGAAGCGTGCTGACATCGCAATTCGCGTGTCAATTCATCGAAACGTGATGACATCGTAGCTCGCATATCATTTCATTGGAACGTGATGACATCGTAATTCACGTGTCAATTCTTCCGAACGTGATAACATCGTTATTCGCATATCAATTAATCGGAATGTAGTGACATCGTAATTCGCGTATGAATTCATCGACGCATGGTGACATCGTAATCGCGTGTCAATTCATCGGGACGTGGTGATATATAATTCACGTATCAATTCATCGGGACGTGGAGTTATATAATTCACGTATCAATTCATCACATTTTCTCAACGTGATACAAATTCGTCCCAATCTTAGTAACTTTTCATGCTTTATTTATCTCATTATTTATTTAGTCAGACGGTATCATAAAGTATTTCAGTCATGTTATATGATTTATACTGTAGATAATACTTTTGATTCAAAAAGAAAATTACAGAAATGATAAAATAGAGTTATCGTAATAAATAAAGAATGCACACAATAATTTCCCCGATGAATTTAACTCGTACCATGATGAAGATATTATAGTGAATTGATATATCACGATAAGCCGCAGGTAACGGGGAAAACATGAGAAATATTTCGATATTATTTGACATGAACTAAAGCCAAATAAATGATTAGAAATGCAATATTCTTTTGAGAGTCATCAAATAGGTCTCTTTTAGTTTTGTCTTGCGTTGCTTAACGTTCATCAAAATAAATACTCCGTGCTTGTTTAGCCTTGCTTGTCTAGCTATGTCCAAAGGTTATACTCCATAGTTACCGCAAATTAGCTGCATTGCAAAGATCCAGCCTCGATTTCTAAAGATAGGTTTTAGATCGTTCTTGCTTTACCAAGCTTAGAACAGTTTTAATGGGAAATGTTTCAAAAAAGAAATTAAATAATGTTAAATGAAACAAGCTGGATTCATTGAAATGTTGAGCATTTAACTGTCATACTCCCACCTAAGCATTTAAAACCGTTTTATAATTAAGCTTCTTATTGTGCGTATATGGTGGAATCAATACAAATATAACAAGATTAAGGTCAATTTTCAATATTTCGTTTTTTGTTCCGTTTTATCATGAAAGAATCAAATCTCCGAAACACATTTTAATGATTGTTTCAAAAATTTGTTCATGTTTACGAAGGTAGGAAAACGTCCACTTGTACGGAAAATATTCGAAATCTGGATATTACACTGTTACCAAAAACAAATATCAGAATAAAATTAATGTGAGCACACTTTCATTAAACGCAGATCGTGGCAATAATTCCTAATTGTCCTAAAATGTGAGCAGTTTGGAGAGGAAATAAATCCTATTGATGCGAAATTAGAAAACGTAATATAACTTTGTTCGTCTGATTACATTTTTTCAAAAGTGTATTCAATATACATGATTCATTGTAATACGTTAGTTGAAATGCACAGCCAATACTTTCATTGTTTGTTACATGTGTGTGCATGTGTAACTTCTGATATCATTAAATTATTAATAGATTTTTTTTCATTGTGAAATATTTATTTAAAACTTTGGAAAGAATCAATTGATTTCCTAATTGTAGTTATTGAATCATTAATTCAAAGCTACTCTTCATTATTTAATTATGTATATCATAATTAGCTGAATATAACATTAGTACATGATGTTTTTTATAGGTGAAAGCTACTATTACTAAAGTAAAAACCAGCTTGTTTTAAAGTGCATTCAAGTTACATGGGAAAGTAGTCTGTTTGAGCGTTAAGCGCAGAAAGTTAACAGAGCAAGGGGTGTAACATTAATTAATCGTGGAAATATGAAAATTATACTTTTCGATCATAAAATTTTCTTCCTGTGAATTTGCTACACTTTCTAATTTTAGATTTTGATTGTTTATAGTAAAATGTGTACATCATTTAATGCGCTAGAATTGCTTTATCTCTAATAATTGAGATAGCAGGAAATTTTTGATTTAATAGCCCTATAATGATGTCACAAGCTTTTCAACCTTCAAAAATTATTAATGTTGTGAAGATTGTACTTTCACAATATAACATTAATAATGCAAATGGTTGCAATTGGGAAACTAATGAATGCAGTTGGAAAATTAATGAATTGCGCTTGTTTCATATTGCAATCTTTTAATGTTTCAAACATTTTATCTGCTGGAAAAATATTTTTCATTTCAAGAAAGAACAAATTTTACTTACACTTCGGCAACATCCTATCAACAAACGAGAAAATACCAGTTTGTTCTTTATCATACTTCTTAACTCACGATGGCTGCAGGTTCTATGTAAGATTCTTCAAAAAGGAGCGAAGACAAGAGATTCTAAATATAGCACTGTGCCGCTTAATTATTCATTCCAGGCTTTCACAATTTTCTGACTTGCAATTTCGGAGGATGAATTTTCCGCTGGTATTTACCATTAGTGAAAATTGAATTAAGAAGTAACTTTCAACGATTCAGTAAATCAAACAACTTGTGCTGGTGGAGAGCGAAGTTAATGCTCGAAAAATATTCTAAATATTTTTCGTACTACTTAAAAAAAATAATATATCAATTTAAAAAAAAAAAGTGAAAGAATAGAAAAAAACTCACACTTTTTTTGTTTAACGACAGTAATTTCATTTTAGTATTTGGATTAGTATAGCTAAATTAAGTTAAAGTTCTGTTTTTTATTCTGTATTGTTTGTAGCTTAACGCTACGTTGACGTCGTGGAAAAGCGCGTGCCTCGTACGCGGAAGATCGTGGGTTCAAACCCGGCCATTGTCGGTGAATTTTCAAGATGCAAAAAATTGTCGGCTCTTACGTCGCATGACTATGCGGTATGTTAAAGATCCCTTGAGTATCGATCTGGCTTGGATACTCTGGGCTAAATTAACTTCCTAGTGCAGTTTCGCATTGTTAGAGTCCACCTTCAAGTGAAAAACCTAGACGTGAAAATTCTTATGTGGCAATGTCATCCATCGATTGTGGTACTACTTGAAAGAATGGACACCAGTTTCTGGAGAATGCATTAGGTTTGCAAATGGCACTAGGTTGCGATACGCAGCCCGATTAGAAATTAAGTTTTATAAACAAAATTTTAAAGTCAATTCCTACTCAAGTCAACAAATAAAAATTTTATTTTAGTTACTGTTTATTAACAGTTTTTCATTTCTAATTTATGAAGCTGATAGTGGTCTATAATTTCTCATTCTATCCAGTTTTTGTAATGATTGATGATTTTAAGGAATTGTTCCAGTGAGTTTCGAGCAGCCCAGTTCTTCTCTTAATATTCCATGTAATGATATCACACGACTCAAGGCGACATATGCTTGACCTGCTGCGGAGGTTTTTCTGAAAGACTAAAATGTCTTTCAGAAAACTCTGAAAATCAGGATTGTTCGCATTATAATATTCTGTAAAATGAAAATCACTTTTTAAAAGCATTACAGAATACCTTAATCGAAGGAAATGTGAAACCAAAACTTTTTCCGTGCGGGTAATGATTTGGGTTTTGAGAAAATGTTCCCTGCAGAAATTGTATTATGTACGTATTGCTTTCTTGGGATATGCTACAGTTATAGTTAGTTCTACTTTCTTTTCGCTTTGCATCAGGAAATTCGTTTCCGCCCATTTTTGGAGGAAAATAATATAATAATAAAAATTCTTTTTTTATAATGCTGGGAAAAGAAAGTTTTATTGCACATTTTACGATAAGCATTTCGCAGTTTCTTCTTATAATTCTTTCAAATGGCGAAGTTTAATTTCCTAGCTAGCAATTTTGGAGAGAGTTAGATTTGAGAAGCTTCATGCAAGAAGATTCCGAAAGACGCACTGTTAAAAATTTCCGTAACAAAATAGCAAAATAACCATTAATTTGATTGTTATTTTACCATATTTAACTACAACAGCTGAATAACCATTAAAAAGATGGTACTCAAACCGCTGATTGCGAAAAAAAAATCGTTTATTCTCTGTTTATCCTAAAAAACGTTTAACTAACCGTAATTTTCAAGCGCTCAATAAGAATCGGCCGTCCATCTTGGTTGCGAAACCTTACCGGTCGTACGTTGTTGTTAAAATATGAATAAAGATTTATCAGTTAAAATCTGCATGTGTATATAAAAAAAGAAGATAAAAAAAAGTGGCTTAAGCAGTGGATACTAAACAGAAACACATACACACGTAAATCAAAAATTGTAGCCATCGGATTTCCGAACTGTTTGCTAATGAACAAACCCATCATTTGTTTTGCATCTAGAAGCTCCCTGTCGCATTGAAAAAGGGATTCCAAGCAATCCCGAAACATATGTCTGCATTTTATTGCTCATTTGTGCTTTAAATTAACGTGTAATTTTATTATTATTGTTTACTTGCACAAAGTTAAATTATTTTTATCTGCTGAAGCTTGTTTGTATTTTAATTTTTTCAGCAAATAAAATGATTTTCGTCAATATACAGTAAATTTAGACTAAAAATGACTTTGGATCCAATCAAAAACTGAAATCTCAATTTTAATGCAGTTTTCCTGTTGAAAAGAAAGATTTATTGATAAATAAGCGACCGCGTTATGTGGTGCCGATGGCCGAGTGGTTAGTGAGCAACGTTGGTATGGCAAACAACCGGGTTCGATTCCCGCAGGCTGCGTTTACCGTTTCTACGCCTCGAAATGGTTCAAAAACGCTGAAATTTTTGTTTTAAAGGGTTATAAAACCGTAAACTTTTATATTTACGGCTTTTTAACCAAGCTGATTGGAAATGGTTGGTTCCCGTAAAGATAGAAAAATGTTCCAATCCGTAAATTTAACGGTGAATTAGATGGACAGACTGCTACCGGTCATTTAACCGTAATTTCATGTTGAACTTTCTAACAGTGCGGAGATAATCACAAAACTTCTTATCGTTCACACTAACAAAAGATAAATAACATAACTTTTAATATTTTTTCTGTTTGAGCTGCGGGAAAAAAAACTAATCTGCACAAAAGCTAAAATTAGTTGAGTTGCAAAAAAGAAAAAAAATGTTTCCTGGAAGCACAATATGTTTTATATTAAAAGATGTTATCTGTTATGTCCTTTTCTTTTCTTCCTTTTTTTAAAAAGAGGAACACCTGATGAATGGCATTTTCTTCCTTCCTTGGCTGCGCGTTTGGCTGCTAGTGTTTCCTCAAATTGAACTCGAACTATGGAAATACAACTGCTAAAAGAATGGTTGTATTGTTCGTCTAATTAGATTTAACTACCTGACTACGTTCGGAATTTAAAAATGTTGCTAGAATAATGGCAAGTGGATTGTAATTTAAGTTATATAATCGAAGTAAAAATTGCTTTCCTGGAGAAACTAATCCCTCGACAAAGCGGTTTTGTGCCATAAACTTAATTCCTTGTAAAGGAGGCATTTAGTTTGCTCATTGCAGTGATTGAATACAACTTTTTTCCTGAAAGTAACGGCAATTTATTCATAGTTTTAATGCAGAAAATACTAAAATGTATTGTTTGTTTACAAGGCCGACGACTACCATGCACGAACTCTTCTATTTGGTCAAGGGAAGATTCACTGAGATGGATAATTTATATTTTAGGCTCGCATTTTGTTTTTCTCGATATTGTTGCATTAATTTCCGATTTGAATCTTTAAGAACTGTATAAGTGTAAAAGAACGCTGCTTTATTATTCTTCATAAAAAGTAAACATTCCCTCATTTTTACTCGCACCCTTATTTCAATGGAATCGAAGCAGACGTGACGCATGCGCAAAATCAAGGAAGGTTTTCGGCTAAGAAAATTAGGCAGCATCGTATTAGTTATACTTAAAGGGATTACTGGTTCACTTCCCTCTAAGGCTGCGCATTGTACAGTTTCATTCGAGCGAACGCATAAAAGTATTCGTTATGCTGTGTTACTGAAATTTAATATTTTTCCATTTTGCGGTTCATATATATCAACATTGTAACGTCTGCACTACCGAATGAAAAAAAAAACCGTTCGACAAATGAAAGATTAGTTTGAAAATGTTAGCCTAGAATTAACATTTTAGTTTTCCTTGAGAAAATACCTTTTCTGTGACAGTTTTCTTGCAAAGTCACAGCATGGAATTATCCATAATACATTTTCCCACATACATGTAATAGTTTTTTTAACTAAAACTTATAGTTTATTTTTAAAAATATCTAAAAACAGTAAAAAAAAATCTCACATCAGAGTGTGAGAAGAGTAACTACCAATTTATCTTCGCCAAGAATGAATTAGATTGTTTTTGTTCATTTATGTTAAGATAAAGCTAATGTTTAATTTTTATTTTTATTAAAACAAGTGATAAGATAAAAAACGAAATTTGTATTTTACAAGCATTATAGACATTTAATTGATATTATTATATGTATATGTATTTCTGTTCTATGTAGACTTCTATGCCATGAGTCAAGTAATCCTCCATTAGTTTTGAATACTAGTTTTGGCTGGTGTGGAAAAAAACGCAGCAACAAGGAAACGCCAACTGCAATTCTATGTCAACTGCAAATGGGAAATATAACACGCTTTTAACATGTGTTTGATGCAATGGACTGCTCATCGAGTTAATTACGAGTTAAGTCGTTTATGTATTTTGCATTTTGTTCTGTCATTTTCTATATTCTGTTTGGAGCTGTTTTCGTACTGATAAACGGGAATATACAACGAAATTCCTGTATAGTGGACACCACCGGGACAAAATATTTTGTCCTCAATAGAGATGTATACGCAAAGAGGGCTGCAAATGTTTTGCTGGAGAATTAAAAATTTCCCGTCTAAGAGGGGTGCATGTAGTTCTGGTAAACGAGAAAAGAGTATCATAATATTTTTAAAGAATTTAATTCTACAGCAAGTTATTTAGTCGCAAGTTTATTATTTTATTATGACTGATTATATCTCTAGTAAAATGATTTATTTTAATAATGCTTACATAACATCGGAACAAAAACTAATGCATCGTTCCGCTTAGAAGTAAACTAAAATATTAATTCCGAGATCCGCACCTTCTATATTTAATAATTTATAATTTTCAATGTTAAAGGGTGCATATTAAACCCTTTTTCTTACTTGTAGCGCTGATAACATAAGAATCTATAACATAAACTGCTTTTTATAATTCATTTAAGAATAACAACGTATGATAACTTATTTTATAACACTTGCTAAATTATACTAGTGCATCAATGTTTAAAGCAATCATTCACGTAGCTTCAAAGTTTTAGATGCGTTATTAGTTACATGATAAACAAATGCTTAAAAAACCTTAGTTGAAAACATTACTGGGGTTTTAATAGCAAATCATAACGAAGCAATAAATGTTCCACTGAAAATAAATCCACGTTGATTTTTAACGGCGAACATTTTGACTCATAATTTTAAGATGTAATTTCAGCAGCAAATTGCTACTCTTTCTCACTAAATTATTTCGTTAGGTAGAAGCAGGTATTAATAACTTTCCCCAGAAGAGTTAATTTTAACAGCCTGCGTAATTTTCGCTAATTAAAAACGCACCAGGGGGAAGATGCCTCCCCGGCGCACGCATTATTGAAGCATTTCAAAAGTTGTAATGCATACGGAACGAGGTACATTTTCGGAAAGCGAAGTTTCATTTGCGAGTCAATTGTTCTTTGTCATGTCAGTACACATTTCTATTTTTAAAATACGATTTTTAGTGTTAAAACAGTTTGCATATCAGTAAGTTACATATCAGTACGAACTTGTTCTCCCCTACGCTTCCCATTTCAATCATAATACTGAATATTTATTCTTTTGTTTTTAATAACACTTTTTTTCGAAACGGTGCGTAAGAGTAGTACACAGGTAATATAGATAAAAAAAAGAATTATGAGCAAAATACGATCGATTGAAGAAACTTCAGTTATATTTCTTTAAACTTTATCTGCTGTGACAGGGATACAGTGTGAATTTAATTTTCTTTTGAAAAAATACTTCCTCAATTTTAAATGCAAGCAATTCTACATTTTGCACGAGGTTTGTTATGTCCAAAATTTTCAAAAAGACAATTTTTTTTTCAAAAATAGCATTTTGAAAATTGTTTACTTGCGTACTACTTAATAAATTATAATTAGTTAAGTTTTCCTTTGGCAACAGGCAATTAGATTTAGACAAATAATTGATGAAACGTTTCATTCTTCATTATCTAGAAACAAAGAAAATGTAGAGAGAACAACCACGTTTTATAAATAAACCTTTTTCAAGTTCAATTTTTTTTTATTTTACTTGGAGGGTTCATTCAGAACAAAAAAAGATTTTATATGTTGACACATTGCATTACAAAATAGAAAAGAGATTGAAAAGAATTAATGGTTTTCAATTATATTCTTATTTCAAGTACAAAGAAAAAAATAGTTGGGTAGTTCTAATTCATTCTGTTTTAATAACCTCGCCCCAGAAATAGGTTTCGAATTCAGTTTAGACAATTAAAAAAAGTAAACATCAAAACTTTAAGCATATTCGTTTTTTTATCGAAGGACACTTTGCAATTGTTTTAAATTGCATTTTTTTAAGCTTTAGGCTAGGCTCTATTTTTATAGATTAAACCTAAGTGTATCTTTTTACATCGTTAGAAATTAATTACGGGCTGGTAATAAATCCCATGGTGACAAGTTGTAGATTATAAAAGAAGTTGTTTTTGGGAGCATTGAGCAAAATATAAAAATTAATAAGAGCTTTTTTTTATTAAAGCTTTTATCATTTGGAGTAGAATTGAATAAAAGTAAGGATATGTAATATACAGGGGGTTCGATTCCCGCACGCTTCGTTTACGGTTTCTACGCCTCGAAGATTCTACGCCTCGAAATGGTTCAAAAACGGTAAAAATTTTGTTTTGAAACCATTTTTAACTGGTTATAAAACCGTTAACTGTTGTCTTTACGGCTTTTTAACCAAGCTGATTGGAAATGGTTTAGGTTCCGTAAAGACAGAAAATTGTTCCAAACCGTAAATTTAACGGTGAATTAGATGGACAGACTGCTGCCGGTTATTTAACCGTAATTTCATGATGAAATTTCTAACAGTGTATAGACATCGCGACAGACTTAGCAAAATTGATCCACAGGTGGTCAAAAATGGAAATTTACTTTGAAATCTGAGAGAAAATTTTTTCCTGAAAGCAATAGATCCTTTATTTCGTTCAAGGAAGTAACAATAATTATTTGTGCATGAGAAACGTGTCCAGATTTCTTTTTGGTTGACAAAATTACAAAAAATTCCGTAATGCCGATAGATGGTAAAACATTTTAATACAAATTATAGATTTTTTAGAGCTGCAGCGATGTTTTTTTTTGTGATTTTATAGATACATTGTTTAAGCGTGTTCGTATAAAAAAAGCCACTGAAAATATTAACATTTATGAAACTTACATCTTAAAACGCACAATTTTCATAATTAGTACTTTAAAATATTTTTATCATCATGAACAAATTGGGGTACGAAATATGAGTGGACAATGTAATAACAGCAGTTTTACATGAATTTTATTAGAATATAAATTGCCACAACTATTTCTTCATCTGCAACAAAACTAAAACATACACGTCCAACAATATGTTATACATGAAATTTATTTCTATAAAAATACAATCAAAACAAAAAAATTGTCATTTTATTTATAAGACTAGGGGGCTCTCGCCCCCTGCTCGTTATCGCGCGCCAACCCCCAGAATTGCTTAAGCAGCTCCTTCACATCGCTTCGCTCACTCGTTACAAACTAAACAACTTTAGAGTAGCTTTATGAACAGAATTGGTTCTCCGTCAGAAATAAAGTTCTACTAGCTGGTACCCCGCAAAACATCTGCGGGCTATAAGGTCAACAATCACAATTGAGAATGATCGCTCGACATAAACAAAATAAGGTGTTGCCATTCCAAAAAATCGAAAATCAAAAATTGAGTTATGAATGGAAATACTTTCGAATTAATAGAAATAAATTTGTTAAAGATCGTAAGTTACGATAATATACAAAAATTATTTTACCTTTCCATGATAATCATTAAACAAATTTTTAAATATCGTTGTACAGCAGTTTATTTTTTGCATGATGTCAGTATCGTATCGTACCGCAAAATTTTATCGTAATTGGACCACGTTAAGTGAAAGGTTAAAATCGTAAAAAACACTTTAAAATTCATACGGCTTAAGAAAAGATCGCTAGATATAAACAAGCTAAGGTGTTGCCACTCCAAAGGGAAACAGAAATTAAAAATTGAGTTATGAGTGGAAATACTTTTAAGAAATAGAAATAAATGTGTTAAAGCCCGTAAGTTACGATAATAAATACAAATATTGTTACTTTCCTATGCAAATCATGAACCAATTTTTAAATGGCGTTTTACCTTGGTTATTTTTGTATGATGTCAGCATTGTATCGTACCTCAAAATTTAATCGTAGATTTTACCCAGTGTCAGAAGCTTGGCAAGATTTTGAATGTCGTTGTTAGTACTCACAATTGAAATTGTATATATAGTTACGAAGTAATATGTTCACTTGGAAATTTAAAGTAAAGCGCATTCTTTAATAAGGACAAAATTCTAAATTCTTACAGCAATCTGCGTATATTTGTACATACGCGTTTTATTTATTATTACGACTCTTGGCGACGACAGGAAGAAATTAGCTACTCAATCTGTTAGGGCGCTTTCACATAAAAGGCGACAAAGACCAAAAACTTGTTATTTCCGCATTTGCGCAAACGCAGAGCATATTTTCGCATCCAAAAATAAGCTCTGCGGTTGCGCAGAAGAGAAAAGACATAGAAAAGACATGTTTTTATCTTTGTCGCCTTTGTTGTAAAAACACCTTTATTAATGCATATTTAATTATTTGTGTAAAGGCGTTTTCATATTTGGCGAGAAAGAAATTAAAGCTCAAAGAAATGTAGTGTTTTCCTTGGCGAAAAAAAATATTAAAATGAGAATGCATGAGAAAATATATGATCCATGAAATAACACCAAAAGTGTTGCCGCTCAAGATATTTAACTGTATTAATAATTTAAAGAAATAAAATAACAGAAAAGCATAACAATCGTGTTGTCAGTCAAGGTTTGAGTTGAGTTGTAATGAGCAAAAACACGAAAGAAAAATACGCCATTGGTCGAACTTTTAAACGCGAGCACCGCTGATGCGATCTTGTTTTTGATTGGCTGCTGTTATTAGCCGTTGCGATTTCTTGGTTCCTGAGGCCCTATCATTAGATTTTTATGTATATAAAGCAGGAGTCTGGAGCGGAGCAACGAGATTTTGCACAAAACCGGAGTGAAGCCGGAGGTAAGAGATGTGTTGTACTGCTCCGATTTTTTAAGATTTTAAATTATTTTATCATGTAACTAATAAATTAAATAAAAAAAGAGATGTAGTTGCTCCCAAATCCCTGGTAAAAATATTTGATATTTCGCAAGTTATTTCCCAGAAAATAGAGCATTTCATTATTGTTCAGATGTCTGGTAAGAGCTATGTCTGACTAAAATAAAATGAAATCGATAAAAAAACTTTCCTGAAATAAGCTATTTTTAGATTTTTCTTGCTTAATTCGAAAGTTATGAAAATGTTCAATTCATCAACCCAGGTTTAGCTTTTAATTATTTAATTTCCGCAAGTATTTTAAGCTAACGGCTTCTAACGCGATCTTTTACGAAAGCAGTTTTCAATAATAAATCATATTAATTTTTTCTAAAGGTTTACGTATTAGGGAGATTATTGGGATCAAATATTTAACGAGGCGATGAGATGTATATTGAAACAGCTGGTCGTTGTGTGACAGGTGGTTATGAAATTATGCGAAGAAGCTTAGAAAATAGGATTATTATTTAAAATTTCTATCACCGAGTATTTTGAAATTTACTAACTTAATAAACGGTTGCGAGGATTTAAATTGCTTTTTAACTTGTTTCAATAAATGTACAAGATGAGTTCTGGCGAAATTTTATTTTCGGTATATAATTTGATTGTAAAATTTAGCGAGTTGTACATAATTGCTTTTCAGTTGATGTTTTTTTTTTTCTTCAAAAAATAATAGACTTAATTTGCATTATTTGCATCAATTACAGCAGATATATTTTTCAATTTTTTTTTCATATATATATCATACTCCCTCTGTCCCAAATTAGTTGCTACATTTGGGTCGAAAATGTTGTCCCAAATTAGTTGCTACGTCTTTGGTGGAGACTTGGAGTTGATATGTAATCCCAGAAGCTGCATTATGTGCAATAAATCCCTAAATAGCAATTAAAATCAATTTATATGTGATTAAAAGTATCACATTTCCTTCTTTCCACAAATGTAGCACTTATTTTCAGACATTTTTTTTTCAAAATAGTGTTAGCACGCTTTTAAGCCATGTCCTCATTTTAACAAGGACTCTACCTCCAATTACTGGTGGCAATAAAAATCATATTTAAAACTTATTTTTTACTGATTTAAGGAGGGAAGTGGGAATGCTTGGTAAGCAAACGTTGTTAACTGATAGTATAGCAGTCTTAAATCTCTGAAAAATGTTCAAACAAAATCATAAAATCATTAGTATCAACAATCGGTACAAAGGACGGAAGGAGTTTTTTTTTTTTTGTAAATTGAAAACCACTAATTTTTGTCAAAGAAACAGTTTAAAAAAAGAAGTTTCTCAAATAAAGCCAATTTTCACATTAAAAAAAAATAAATAAAGCATTAAATACAACGTAGAGTTTAAATACGTTGGATGGAATTGAAATGACAAAAAACTGATAGTAAAAATGTTCTTAAATAGCCTATAAAAAACGTGGAAATATGCAAAATAAAAGAAAAATAACTTAGTCAAATAAAAACGTTGATAAATAAATTCAGGCAATTAAGGTGAGACTTGGCCTTGTTTTAGTTTCAGATTTCAACAGTTCAGGAGATACATTTTCAAAATCCTTGTTGACAGAATTAAAAAAATAATAGCAAAAATGTCGCTGAATTCACGATGAATTTTAAAATATAAATGAAGTTTCTATGATTATTTTTGCTAAAGATGTTCAATGAAATTAAAAAGGACCAAAATGAGGAGATTGATTTTCAAATCGGCCTACACCAACTTTTTTTTTATACTAGGAGAGGTGTTCAAAAACGTCAATAATCCCATTGAAAGAAAGGTTGTAATTGTTACAGTAAAAACTCGATTAATTCATTGTATTAAGACCATTCCGCAAACTGCAGCAATAGGAAGTAGAAAAAAAATCCTCAATGATTGAATTGTATCCCAAGAATTTCTCATTCAAATGAAAATCGTAAGCTTCTTTACATTACCTACATCAGAATTGGCTAATTGAGTGGGCTTTCTTTCCCTTTTATTGTATTAAAAAAAAATGTGTTGTATCAGTTGGTTACCTATTCCAATAATTAGTAACATTTAACGTACACTGTTTAAAATTTTCGTAAAAAAAAAAGTAATATAAAATTTTATTTGACTGTTATTTTACCATATATAATTACAACAGTCGAATAACCATTAAAAAGATGGTACTCAAACCGCTGATTGTAAAAAAAAAATGTTTATTCTTTGTTTCTCCTAAAGAACATTATATTAACCGTAATTTACGAGCGCCACCTAGGTCTCGTTATTAATAAGAATCGGGCGTCCTTGGTTGTGGATCGAAGGAGTGTGAAGTATATCGCATAATATTGTATAGTTTCTTTTTTATCTGAAGGGAGGAAATGAAGAGAAGATGAAGTTAGTAGTAGTCATAAAAACTGGTTGTGGAAACATATCCCATTTAATTATTTTTGATATTGCATTTTTATTTTTCTCAGAATAAAAAAACTTCTAAAATTCTTGGACATCCGGTAGGTACCTCTTGGAAAAGCATGGAAGTACTGGCTTTCCACCGTGGAGGTCCGGGGTTTTATCCCCGTCTCCGGCAGACCTCCTGCTCCACCGCGTCCTCGCACCTCGTCATCCGACACAATATAACAGCTATGAATGGTTTCTGTGCCTCGAAGATTCTACTCATATAGTTAATTACCATAGCCTGCGGTATGCTAAGTGCTGCTAAACGGTTATGAAACCGCAAACTTTTGTATTTACGGCTTTTTAACCAAGCTGATTGGAGACGGCTTAGAACCCGTAAAGATACAAAACTGTTCCAAACCGTAAATTTAACGGTTAATTAGATGGACAGACTGCTGCCGGCTATTTAACCGTAATTTCATGATGAAATTTCTAAGAGTGTAAAATAATAGGTATTCCAATTATTTTCCTGATCAATCATCTAATTTTCTAACCTCCACCATTCTACGTTCATCTAACAGTCTCCATCACCACGAAGGAATAAATTCACAGATCAAATTTATTTCCATAGGAAAACTTTTCATACAACTAATATTACTTTTCATACTTTTAATCTACAACTATAAACTGAGTCCATCAGTTCTTCCTCTTGAATATCATACTGTGAAAGATAAATGGTACATTCAAGGAAAAGCCTACAGAATATTTCCTATCATTTATTTCTTCTTTCCTATCGCACTTCCCTGTCTTCGAACAAAGTACTTTATCCACTTAGTGATTATGATAAAGGTCCAATGTTACTTGAAAAGTCAATTTTCTTGGAGACTGCTGAAGGGTATAAGTAGGGATTATCCTTTTTCAAATAACATATCAAGGGAAAAGTTTTCCTATGGAAATAAATTTGATCTGTGAATTTATTCTTTCGTGGTGCTGGAGACTGTTAGATGAACGTAGAATGGTGGAGGCCGCTTTAGATGAAAAGTGGAACGGTATCATTGTAAGAAGTAAAATATTGTTACGAATTTTGGGGTGCCGATGTTGTTTGTCGCCAAGCTTGGCGACATCTGGGATCGTGATAAGTAATTCCAGTCTTTGATGGAAATTTCTGGAATATTCCTGTCACGTGATTAGCAATGGTATATAAATAGCTGGTAATAGAGAAGTTTAGTTGTGTTCAAAGAGTTCAGTTACGTTGTAGACTTTGGCCGAGTACCTGATATAGTCTGAGCCATTGCGCTGCAAGCTTGGCGCTTGGTTCTTTTCGTATTTGGTTAGGAAATACGGTATTACGGTTGGTCTTACGGTAATGTGTGAACTCTGAGAGATATGTTTATGAGAAATTTATATATAGTGGTAAATAGTTTGTAAAATAAATTGCTCTCTATGTTTTCTAAAAGAAGTTATAGTTATTGAAGTTTCAAGTAAGAAGACGAACCCATAACAATATTTACCTTTGGACAGGAATAATAAATGAGAAAATGAACATTATAAATGTAGATAGAGCAATAAAATTGTAGACCCCCTTTTAGAGACTAAAAAGAAACACATTTTTAAATGGCAAAATTCTTGCGATTTGGAAATACTTTTCAAACACGTTTCGCTTCATCCTGGTCAGAAACAGGTTTCCCTTTAATTTTATTTGTGCTACAAAATCTTTCACTTTAGTCAAAACTGAGACCGCTTCAACGCAGCGAAAACAGAAATTTCTTCCTCTGGATAGTTAACTATAAATTCAACATTATTATAAAAAAATTCGTCATTAACATAATTAACTTAAATTCATAAAATAAATTATAGTAACACTAATGGGCTTGTTTTTTTCAAAAACATTTTTGTAAAAAGGGGGAAATATTGCACTTTTTTCTTTAATAGCGATCCAAAAATGAAAAAGTTAGATATTATCAGTAAGAGTAGGAACAAAGTTTAACTGTCAACCGATCTATTTAAATGTTATTATTAGAGAAATTCAATAAACTATCAGTAACTTTCAAACCAGATAAATTTTTGTTATGATTAGACAACGCTTTGTTACTTGTGATGGAAATTTTCATATTGTATTATTTTACAACGCACTAAAATGATGCGAAATGTCATTCTAATTCGTCGGTATCTTTTATAATTACTGAATTCTTTACTACTGAAGAGAGTATATATAAAAAATTAAGATTCATTTTTTTGTCAGTGAAAAGTTTTAATCCGCTTGCAAAAGTGCCTGCAGATAAATTATTTCATGATTCTTTGGCAGAAAATGTTATAATAAAAAATCCGTCTTTCACTATGAATCTAGTGTAAACTATGCGAGCAGCAACTGATGCTGGAATATATATTTTCTGCCCTTAATGAATCAGCTTGGCCTTGACATAAGAAACCATTAATTTCTAATTCCAGAAACATGGTTGGAATTAATCCTTTAATTACACTTCTACATATGTCAAGGTTCGGAAATAAACCTTTCCTTCTGGAACAAAATACCATATTTTCTTCAGTGCCTTAAGGGAATTTGGACGACTGGCTAGAGTCAAGTAAATGCAATTAAGCAAATTGCCCTTAGACAATTTGAAAAGGAAAAGTATACTTAACAAGGTTAAGTTATTATTGATAAGAATTAATGACAATAATTTTAGACTGAGAGTTGGCTACCTAAAAATGTCGATCATTAAGTACACAGCGTGTTTTCGCATGGAACGTGTCCATTAGTACGTCCGAGTACATGGGCAACGGTCTGCCAGGGCGGGTGCGGGGCTCAAAGCGGGGGCGGGTCCTCCAAGTCGACGAATTTTAGCAAAAAAAAAGAAGGTACCCGGATCTAGATTTTAGTAATATGCACTTCTCATTGCTCTAAATCACGAAAAATAATAGCAGACTGTTTATTAGGGACGAGAGTGGCGGCAGACCGCTTCATAGTGGCGTAAATTTCTAGAAAAAAAATCATAAGGAACAGAAGTTTTTTTTAGAATGGTTGCTTACATCATTGAGAACACTTATGCCAAATAACAAACTGATATCTGGGAACTAAAGCACTGTCAAACCGATTTAAAGGCCGCACTGTACTTTGGGGTAAATGCTCAGCTCCCTTTGGAACATGCATTAATTTTTTTTTATCGATTAAAATAAGTCAGTAAAAGGTACAAATTCAATAAATTCGATTTTCAATGAATTTATTTTAAGCAACGGATACAGTAAAATACAAGAGGTCACAAAGACACGTACGTTCAGTGAAGCGGAAAAATTCAATTTGTATTTTGAAGAAATTTAAAATACAATTAAAAGTATAATTTGAATCTCATAAATTGTAAGGATTTTACTCTACAAAAGGATTGTAGTAATTTTTATTTTTAAATCTCAACAATAGTCTGTATACTTTTTCTAGAAATAAACACTACTCACAACATATTAGTGTAATATTTACATTTAAGACTGACAAGTAAAAAAAATCGGCAAGCAACATAGTTTCAGAAAAAAGAGAATTAATTTTGCATGTGTGTTTCTATCGTTGATATGTAGTAAGATACTATAGATTGAACTTAAAGAATTATTTATTCCATGAAAATTCATAAATTAATGCAGGTCTATTCGAATAAGATTTTCGTATTATAACATCGTTTACGATGCTATTGATTTTGAATAAATGTCGTACAACTAAATTATGACGCATGTATACTTTCTGAAAGTTACATCGTAATCGAACTGGATTGGAAGCAACCGTTCCCCAGGAACGAAAATTCAATACAAGTTATGCACTTTCATATTTTAAATGTAATAATTCCGACTTTGCCCAATAAATGAATCACGGTTTAACAAAGAATAGACGAAGAAACTGATTCCCAGTTATTTTGGGAAATGGAGTAATTTCTGTGTAATGATTGATTGTGAATGCCGAAGAAACGAATAACCAGTAACCAGCATTTACACGTACAGATATTGGATTTTCAAAGATCCCGCGTAAGTTGTAACAGGAATTCATGTTTCATTTGAAATTAAAATTGATTTTAAATACCATATTAAAAGGAAGTAACAACAATATTACATTATACTTTAGAAGAAATCTTTTGTTACACATATTATTAAGATATTTTTAAATTCAAGAAAATTTTATGATAATTAAAATAGATAAAAGATATGTTGCGTGATTGAACAATTACTTTTGATTCGCTCTTCTATTGGAGTTGGTAAATATCTTAATGGCTCAGTATGTTAAGCAAATGCAAAATATTAGTGAATTGGAACTGGTCCTTATTTAAGGTGTTTACGCAGACATTTTGCGCTCTTACAATGAACCGAAACAAACCGAAATTGATAGAATATACTTGAATTTCCAACACCGAAATTGATGGAATATACTAGAATTTAAAATTTATTTGTATTCTGAATTATTTACTAACGGTTATATAAATGTATGACCCATGTGACCTGAATTGAACAAACTTATTATTATAAACACTTTTTTGAGTTAATCATGTGTAAAGTACATCGAATAAACGTGTTTAAATGCGTATTGTTGTAACTTAAAACTAAATAAGTAAATAACTAGGTGAATCCTTCCAACGAAACCTTAGAGCAAATAATGCTTTTGAAATATTTAAAGAGCTTTTTTACAGTATCGTCAACGGAATATTTGCCAAGTAAATTCAAAATATAAGTTATGATTGTTGAAAAATATTATTTTCATATGAAATGTTTAAAGTTTCATTTGATAAATATTTTAAAACTGATTGAGTTTTACGTTTTAGGTTTTAAATCTTGAAACTTTCTGGAGTATTTAAAATGACGAAATGACTGTAATATAATTAAAAAATGAATTTTATTCACGATACTTAGATACTCATTTCCTATTCATGTTTTCAAATGAAACTCTTCAACCATTTTCTTCCGAAGAAATATGGCGAAAGCAAAATCTAAAAATGCTTTCATGTAATAAATTCCACAATTTTAATAGTAATCAAAATGCATGAAAAAGATATAGTATGCTCACTCAAGTATGACTAATTTTATATTTAAAGGAAGCTACTAAAAACATCTTAAGCATGCGATAATTAATTTAAATATCTGATACATTTTATGTTGTACATCGTGTGTTTCAAGTAAGAGATAAACTTCTTAGAATAATCGGAAAAATTAATGTGTGTGAAAATATTTGGTAAAATCTCAGCAAAGGTTGATATAAAGACATTATTAATTCTATTACTGAAATGTAAATTTACTAATATAACTTATTTTATTATTGATTATTATTTAATAAACGCATTTTTAAAACATATAATAATTCCCTTCACGGTAAAACGCCATACCACAGGTTTAGAATATCATATTCCGCGTTTGTAACAAAATAAGCCAGACGTAAGATCATTTTAATTTTTCCACTTGTTATTCTAAGATTTTGGACGAATTTAACTGCAAAAAAAGAAAAAAAACTGTTGCGGTTAAACACTGCGGCTCTTAAGGTTTTATATATTTCTTTAACATGTAAAATAAAATGATGGTTTGCTAAATCGTAATTTTATATCGAGGTTCTCGTATTTTTTTCCGGAAAATAATAAAAATAATAATAAATAGCAATAATAGTTTAAAAAAATCAAAATGAAAGCGAGACAGTTGATTGCATTAAATTATTTTTTCTGTTATTTCACTTGTTAATTCTGTCGATGTCTGATACACGTCTGCATATTTTATGTTTAAAGAAACTGGAAGAATTTCTACAGAAAAATAGCTACCATTTCTTGCCGATTAGGAGGGAGGTGGTCATAATTTTAATTATTTAAACCTCTATTGACCGCATAGATTTGTGTTTAATTTAAATAAAAAGTATTTCATTAAAAAAATCGTATGAAAAATAATTTTTATACGCTAAAGAAGTATATCATGGGAAATCAATTAGTAGAGAGTGTCTCAATACATAAATTATTTTCGTGAAATATACCCAGGAATGAATGTAGAAGATGCTTTTATTCCGGCTTAGACTTTCCAATCCTCCAGTGGGTAAAACGTTTCCGAATTGGATACGCTTCCAGATAGTTGGAATCTTCATCGGCTTTTTTTTGAAGCAAAACGCGCTGTTTACTTCGTACTTTGCAGAGAAAGATCGTATTTCCTTTGTGACTGCGAGAAATGCGAAGACACAAAGAACTCTCCGAGCTTCATGACAAATCGTTTGGAAATTTACATTTTCTTGACGGGGGATATAAATGTTCAAGAAGATGTTCCAGGCTTACGTTCTATGTGCACTGCTGAGGTTTTATGTAAATAGAAGCGGTGGTTTTGTATTGGGGTAGACTGCTGCGGTCTAAGACAGTTTCAATGATAATTCAAAACAGTTTAAGGAATTTCCTTTAAAATGATGAGGTAGAAGAAAAGTAATGAAACCTTGACTCGCTGCATAGTAAGTTGTTTAATGCTTTCAGGTAATAAAGGGAATTCTTAAAGGGCAATATATTTCAGAGAATTTAAGTTTATGACAAAAGAAAGCATTAGGAGTTTTAATGAAGAGGAATGATAAACGTTACGTTACACCTTATACAGTTTTGGGTAAAGGTCTGGAAGATGCTGGAGTTACGTTATGCTTTAGCCGATTTAAGAAACTATGCATCAACAAGTTAAAATCGATGCGTTTAGCAAACAACACAGCGTTGATTTGTTGATTTTAGTTTTTTCTATCGATTCTATTTCATGCCACACAAATAATGAAAAAGAGGGCTTTGCATAACTAAGCTTTTTAAATTTTGCACGGCAGATTATTTTGCACAGCACAACATGGGGCACAATGAGTTGTTGTCGTACCTTCTACATCCTACCTTATATTTAGACCTTGGACTAAGGTAATTTGACCGATCGGTTAAAAATCGACCTTGTAGCCAAAGGGCAGTCGTGGGTTTAATGTTGGCCAGCTGAAGAACTCCGTGTACAAATACAAATACAATACAAATGCAAAAGTGACGACCAGCAACAGGCACAGGGTCCAGCAAAACTGGTCCTAGTCAATTCAACAATCCTCAATGAACATCAAGAGCCTTATTAGAAGTTTTTACCCCACTGTAAATAACAGTCGCTTCCGGTCAACTATTTCAACTGCCTACAACCCTTTTGAAGTAGTAATTTTTCCTAGTTTAAAGATTAGCCTGAGATTGAAAAGTTTAAAACAATGAACTGTGGTCCTACCTTGAGTGCTTAACTGTACGCTAATGGTGATTGGTGCACGTTAAATCTGTTGTGACCACAAAGTTCCAGAAATTTCCTTTTAAATCAGTAACTTTGGGGGAACTGGAGCAGTGGTTGTTCGGCATCTGTTCTAGATCTAAACATCGAAATGTTGAAAGATGGTGCTCTCATCTATCGTGCGTTGTTAGAAGTTAATTTCGTGTCCTGCCTTTACGTTGCCTCATTTCTCCAAGAACCGCTCTCCTCTGCTTTAATTCTTCGTCGCTCCGCGGAGGGAGCTTGCTATTGCAACAGCAGCATTTGAACCTTTTTCAGACTGTCCATGAAATATTTTCAGTTTCTGTTAATTATCAGTAAACATGATGTTCACTCGTTAAAAAATTAAAACTACAATAAAGATAGGAAACGTATTTATACATGGTGTGTTAAAAAAAGCTTGCATACATTTGAGTTGCGAATTGAAAACAAAAACGCAAAACTAAAGCTAGAGCGTCGAAACATATTCAATATATGCTTGAAGGGCATTGCATTACACTAATTGCATTACAAGGAAATAAAGTAATTATTATTATTTAGAAATTTCCTAAGATGAACTCTTAGTAAGCACAATAAACTGATATCGCAAATAAACCATTATGGAATATTTAAATGGCATCATTAATTTGTTTTGATAAAAAAAAATACATATTTGTGTTGCGAGTTTCTTCTAGATCATCTACTTCGAACAAATTTCCATATTTAGTCTGGACTTTTTACACCCGATTACGTTTACTCCCCCAGAATTTCCTTCTCTTTTAGTTTATCGATCAAAGCTATCATAACACGGAAGCGTTTCTTGCTCGTTTAGTGAACACAGCAGAATTGCATTCTCATTATCATAGTTAAAATATCGGGATATGGATATTGTAATAAATAAATAAAAAAGGCATGCTTAATTAAAATATTGCGTTTTTCCTTCAAGTAAAAAAGCTATTTTTCCAACGTTATTTGTTGATTTTAGCAAGAAGAAAAAAAGTTCGGAAAATGTATCTTTTTAGCTTGTTTAATCTATTTCTAGTATAACTTTCTAACAGAAAAAAGCTAAAAAAAATTAATGAAAAATTTATACTTTAATTTACACTAAAAAAATAATCATGAAGGCATGTGGTAGAATAAAGGAAAAACAGTTATAGTGTGAGACATTATGAAAATAAATATATGATTTACTTTTTGGGCGATTCGCTAAACCTGATGTATAAAACTATCATATCGTTGTACAACACAAGACTGTGTACACTGTTAAAAATGTCCGTAAGAAAATAGTAATATAACCATTTATTTGATTGCTATTTTACCATATTTAATTACAACAGTTGAATAACCATTAAAGAGATGGTACTCAAACCGCTGATTGAAAAAAATCGTTAAATCCCTGTTTCTACTAAAGAACGTTTAACTAACCGTAATGTACAGGTCCCACTAGGTCTCGTAGTCAATAAGAATCGGGGATCCATCTTGGTCGTGGAAATTTACCAGTTGTACGTTGTTGTTAAAATATGAATAAAGATTTATCAGTTCAAATATGCATGTGTATGTAAAAAAGAAGAAAAAAAGTGGCTTAAAAAGTGGTTACTAAATAGAAACACATACACACGTAAATAAAAAATTCACAGACATCGGATTCCCGAACTGTTTGAGAATGAGCGAACCCAGAATTTGAGCTGCTGAACCTCGTTTGTATTTAAATTTTTGCAGCAAATAAAATGATTTTCGTCAATATACAGTAAATTTAGACCAAAAATGACTTTGAATCCAATCAAAAACTGAAATCTCAATTTTAATGCAGCTTGCCTGTTGGAAAAGAATATTTATTGATAAATAAAGGGTCGCTTTGTGTGGTATAGATGGCCGAATGACTAGAGCGCGAGGTTGATATACCACACACCGGGGGTTCGATCCCCGCACGCTTCGTTTACGGTTCTTTGCTTTCGGTTAACGGTGAATTAGATGGACAGACTGGTGCCGGCTATTTAACCATAATTTCATGATGAAATTTCTAACAGTGTACTTAAATTGTCCAAAGTTTGAAACGAGTAACTTACTATTCATTATGGAGATAAATATGAAATATTGACTTTCATAAACCAGCATCCTACATCTATAGAAAGTGGTTTTCCTTCTTCTTAAAATTGGAGATGATGAAAAAAAAAAAAAGAAAGAAAGAAAAGGAAAAGTGTAAGCCCTATTTTCTTCCCATGTTTTCAGAGGTCTATCATATAAATAAATCTATTTCGGCACATACAACTTATTTGACTGATCCTTCTTGTTACGATGCCCGCTAGTCCGCAGTCATGAATGATTGAAGAATATGACTTTTCTGAAGAGTATTACTACTAGTCAAAGGAAAGCTAAAAGTTAACCCTTAAAAGCGTTTCCCGCATTTTGATACCACGATCTTTGATGACTATGAATAGTATTTTGATTACTATTCAAAAGTCGAGCTAGTCTGTAAAGAAATTTTGATTTCCAAACGAAGCTAAGAAGCCAAATTTTACAAAACTTATTTTTTTTAAACTAACCATACAGTCAGCTCCCATTAACCGAGGTTAAGCTGTTCCGCACTATCGCATTCTTTACTTATAAATTGAATATTTTATTTCAGTTGAAAACCTGTTTATTATCTTTTAAATACGTTTTTAAATAGTATTGAAATAAACTTTTCAGTCACCATTGCACTTGTATTACGCTATATAGTAAACAAAATTTGAAAAAAAACTGATACAGTGGCGTAGAGGCTTGAGCTTGATATTGTCTGTTTATGTCCAAGATTGCGGGTTCAAAACCTGCCAGTTTCGGTGAATGCTCGAGTTGCAGAAGCTCGACAGTGTCATGTCGTATGACCATGTGCCAAGTCAAAGTTCCCTTGACTATCTTTTTGGCTTGAATACTTGCTAAATTAAATATCTAGTGCAAAATTCTCATTGCGGAGAGAAATATTAACTTTTTACCTTGTTACGATGGATTTTAGTTAACTATAACCAAATGCATAGTAGTTATAATAACATATAAGAAGAAAAAAAACCATGTTTTAATGAATAGAAATTTTAATGAAGTTCAGTAAAATATTCCGAAAACTTTTTTCCACTTTACTATATAAATTAATAAAAAACTTGAAATGGAAAACTTAAAAGCTTCATTATTACATCATTTATGTGGTGACTACGTTTTAGTAAAAAATCTGCACTTTAGATTTAAAGAGAAACTAAGACATAAAATTGTCATTTCCCAAGTTTTCTTTACTTTATAAAGAAGAAGTGCTGTCGGAACTTTTATATTTTTTACTAACCGCCTCGAAACAGTTTTTTAAAGTAAAGTGCTTTCGAAGAAGCTAAATGACCGCGAAAGAAAATTCTTACGTAACTACCGTTTAATCTTACATCTAAGTTTTAAAAAAATCTTGAAAGTTCTTGCATAAAACAGTTGCTAGTTTTTATTTTGTAAAATTTGAAAATTTTACCACAGCTGTACATAGTAGATTCTAGAATTTTTGAGCATTTGTTCTTTTTTAAATATAGCTTATTAAGGATCGATGCCCACGGACGATCCGGTCGCGGTCAGGTACGACAGTTCCGGCGCAGCAGTATATTAAGTTAAATGAGCCGGCTCACACCAATGGCAATGCCGCTGCGGTTCCGTTCCGGCATGTTTTTCGCCAGCCAGTGGACTGGACCGACGGCTACGACTCGGCAGCACATTAGTTTCTAGTGTGTGAATCACACAGAAAAAAATGGCGGACGTTTTTGATAAAAAGCATTTGTTTTTGCTCATAAAGAGATAGATAGTAACAAGGATCTGGAGCTGACTGTGGAGCATGATCGCGGAGTTGAGCATCGGGATCTAGCTCGCAACTGGAGCGCAACCGTAACAAAGAAATTCGCAGCTGCTCTGTTTCATTTCTTTTTAATTACGTTCATAAACTTAAAAATAAAGATCAGGTAATTATTGATAAACAAATATTCGACAAGTAACCTTTTAAATTTCTTATCACATATATAAGATTATAATTGAGTTAATAAGCCCGATAAATAATAGGATTCCTATAAAAACTATACTACCTAGGGCTGGAGCGGGGAATGAACAAGTACTTATAATTTGTAGCGTGTCTGGGGTGAAGCAACTATAAAAAGTGGCGCTTCCTGGGTTCTACCCCTTAATACCAATTTTGGGACTTAATTTCTCTAAGTGTACTTGCCAGATTTTTCATCAAAGTTGCCTCTGAAATAAATATATAAAATAATTAATCTTAGCACATATTTTTCCATTCAGAGTTTTTCCTCGTGGAGTATCATAACAAACTCCCTAGAACCAGGGCGGCGAGGGTCAAGACCCCCTTACGCCCAAACCCTTGGTTTTTCCACGGTTATATGCACTTTTGTCGATTTTAGTCCCGTAAGAGATGTAAGAACCAATTCTTAACCTAGGAGAAAATTCTGCTTGCCCATAACACCCCTTCCTTACGCGAATGATACCACTTTATTCCAAATGCAAGAACAGAAATTAGTTGCTTCGCATAGCTTGTCCCCCACTTATTACGGGCTCTTTACCAGGTCATGCCATTTTTTTTTTCAAGCTTGGTGATAGGTACCTAAAGATAGCCTTTTAATCTTTCTCTTTTTTTCCCCTGCAGAATTTCTGAATAGGTAGAGTAGTAAGTATTACTCAGCCGCACAGGGTAATTTTATTACTTATGCTTTTATTTTTTGAATTATTCTTGAAAACAAAGTAGTAATACTAATATTTAATTTTGTATTCATCCTTTTCTTTCCATTAAACAACATTTATTTTTCATTCATCTCAAGAAAATGTATTGCAATATTAATCATGTACTACCAAGCCAACACAAGAACAATATTTTTGAAAAATGTTAATTTTCTAAACAAAATTCATTGCCACCAGTCAGACAACAGCTGCATGAAAGATGAACGGAAGTAAGTTTGCATAATTCGTTACACAAGTCTTCTACAAAATCGTAAACGCCCATCAACGTTCAACAGTCTTGAACACACCAATGGGTGAATACAATACTTTCTTTTTGTATTTTTAACATATTTGTACACTAAAGTACGAAAACAATCGTCCTTATGCATCGACTTTAACAGGTAAATTTTAAGTTGCCAATATTCAGGTATCTTTCAAAAAGTTTTTAAAATCACGCTAATAAATTATATGAATTTTTACTATAATGACTGAAATAATATACATTTTAAACTTTTGGTTTCATTACCTTCTGTATTGGGGTAGTATACTTTCCATTTGAACACAAATAAAATATTTTTCCCCCGTAAATTATCTAAATTTTGAATTTTATATTATGAGCCGGAAAAATCACTCAAATAAATATTTCCAGCCCCTTCTATGTTCTCAGTTTTCAGCTTAAAATAGTAAATGGTCACTTTCCATAAAACTTCGAAGTTATAGGTGGACGGATTTTATTTCATTGACACCTCAAAGCTACATAAAACCATCCATCAGAACTCACTCTCAGTAGCTAAAATCTATTCCGATGTCAGTCATCTAGACAAATTCTAAAAATAGAACTTTACCATCAAAAGTGGAAGCTATATCATTTGAACTTCTACGTCCCACGCCAGTTGGAAACAGATTGACGTGTTTTTTTCAGTAAGGGTGTGAGTGAAAACTGACTTATAACGGTATTTTAAAACGAAAGAAAAAGTGAAGTACCTGAGATAGTGGTAAAGTGGTGTTCAGAAAAATATTTTTGAGTATTTGAGAACAGTAATGTCACTCTAAAGATATCAAAAGCGCAGAATAGAATTAATTACCTACGAAATGGAACATTTTAAAAACGAGAAATGTGAATAAGATCAACAGGATGCGCACATCTTTGTTTGTTGGGAGAAATAATAGTGTTTAAAATGTATCATCTCGCATACATAATCTTACATTAAAACAATGCAGAAATAAAAAAGATTTGACGTTTCTTGAATGGGATACTCCCAAAATTATAAGTTTTGTTTAAAACAGGAATAAACAAGAAGTTCCGTCTAGAACTATATGAGCCTACTTTCCCGTCTACACCAAGTTATAATTTATAATCTAGCTATCTCTCTCTTTCCGGTTTAGCTTTAGTTCTTAATCGCTTCATTCACTTCTTCATTCATTAATTCATTTATTCAGTCATTCATATATTCATTCATTCACTCATTCATGTATTTATTCACTAATTTACTTATTTTTTCATTCATCGCTCATTTCTTTTAATCATTTATTCATCCATTCGTTCACTTATTCATTTAATCATTCCTTAATTCAAAAATATTCCTGAAAATCCCGATCAAAAAATTTCATAGGAAAATAGGCTCGTTAGTTCTGGATGAACTTTCTATCGGTACATGTTCTACGTTATAAGAGCTTTCCGATAAAGTTTGTTCCGAGTAAATCGGTCTGTTAGATCAGGATTTATATAGGATTGAAATTTCCCCGTATGCGCTATGTTAATTTATTTGAACTGTTCAAAAATGAACAAAAATTGTTCAAATAAATATTTATCGCAAAGAGCTTCTTCTAGTGAGCTTGTTCATTGGAACTTGGATATTGTACCCAGAGTTTACATCATTTGCTTCATTTTCGCCCATAGGCGCTAATGTTAACATTTTTTGTACTGTTCAAAATTGAACGAAAAATTGTTCAAATCGAAGAGTAAAATATGGAAATGAGCTGTCCTCGCCGAGATCTTTCGAATGCAAAAAGAATTTTTCGAATCGGAAAATTCGTTCAAAAGTTATTAGGGGCGGGGGGAGGGGGGGGGGGGTGGACAGAGAGACCGACAGACAGACCGATCGACACACAAATTCTCCATCTCAAAAACCCATTTTAAAATTTTTTATTTTTCAATTTTTATTTAATTACTTAACTTATTTTTGACTTGTCTTGATTTCTAACGATATTTTCACGATACATTAAGCCTTCTTTCATGCTTTATTTATTTATTTTTAACCTTTACGAAGAGGAACTGACCCATGGTAACTGTAGCCAAAATTTCGTACTTTTGAACCTTTCCATCTCGCCAGAAGGCAATTAACACACACACACACATACACGAACTGACTCACTAACGTTTTATTAATGTAAGAAGATACTTAATGAAAGGCATTTATAAACAAGATAAATTTGTTGCGAAATAAGCTATCTGTGTTCTTTTTTCTCAGTGCAAAATTTGTCTCATGTATCATAGGCTCTCGTTTTATTTAACCCAAGAATAAAAAAATTCTGGCGCAAGCACATTTAGAATGATAAAATACCATAAAATGTGAAGCATGTTTATTTTATTGAAGATTGGGAAAAAAAAATCATTCTAACAATAGAGGATGCTAATGAAATCTTGTTATAATTTTGTGATTTATACTGTTTACATTCGACTTAAAATCCTTTGTTATGAACTAATTTGGCGAGTGTAAACACACCGATTAAAAGCTCTTAATTAAATTTGAGCTCCTAAGAAAACATTCGGTGGAAGATTATTACACTCATCGAAAGAAGTGCATCGCTGCTATCAAGTAAAACTGTAAAATATGTGACATTTCTCTGAAATTTAATTAATTACGCAAAAACACTTTGCTAAAATATTTCACATCAATAAAAGACATAAAAACTATATTTTATTGTAAACTATTTTCCTTAAAGAAAAATAAAGTTATTTTGGAGCGATTCTCTTGCTATTTAATTAATTTGTCTGCTCATGTATAATTTAGAAAACTATTTATCCATGTTCTTGGTATTGTTTCAGATCTTAGTTTGAAGATTAAAATTTTGTTTCTTTGGTTGGGGAAACATAAATGTTACGCTTTGTTGCGGAATAAAGTAATTAATTAGAATGAGAAAGTGCTTAAAGAAAAATACAACATTTGATACATTCGCTAGCCTTAAAATACTAAACTATAGTTGTTTCGAAATTATATTTGAAAGAAGAAAGAGGTTAAAAACTTGGGTCTGTGAAAGAGCGGTGAAAAGAGAGAGAAATACTTAAATAGATTGATATATTTTAGATAGATACCATAAAGATAGGGATCATTCCTAAATGATGTTACGCTTTGAGGGGGGGAGGGGGGTTCGTTGAATTGTGACAAAGTGTGACAAGGGCAAGGGAAGGGGTAACAAGAAGTGTGACATCATTCATTATGCAACATAGCGTGACGCGTGACAAAGGGGGGCGAGGAGGTCAAATATATGGGAAAAAAGCGTGACGTCATTTATGAACGGGGAATTTAGTAAACACAATATTATAGAATAAAATATTATTTTCTTTTAACTTGCATAGTATGGAAGCAAAATGGAGTAAATTCGTACAATAATGTAATGCTCCAATAAATCATGAATATTAAACCAAATGCCTGTCTTTTACAATTGAAAATACTACAGATGACAGCAAATATACAGTGTAAATTTATATTCGTGGATACAACTTTCACCGTTATAGTGTATATGCACACTCTCAGAAACGCATGCTCAAATCTCACGAAACTTTCGTCGTATTTGACGAAATGGCTTCGTGAAAAACGCTCCGAGTAAACCTTTCGTCAAATTGGCGAAATTAGTGTAGTAAATTTTTAAAGTCACGTGGTCGCGCGAGGAAAGAATCGTTATAAATGACGAAATTTTCTTGACGATTGAAGAATCGTCAAAAGTGAGAGTTCCATTTCTGAGAGTGCAAATATGGAAAGAACAGACGGTTCATGAAGAGGACTAGGGCTCAAATCCAGGTAAGAGTATAAATGTTTATGCTCTGTATATCACTTGTTTCGGTCATGTCCCAGTGATTTGACTTCCATATTGAGGTGTAGGTGCCCCCGTGATCTACAGGGGCATTCAGTAATCGGCTTGTTGATTTTAGTCAAATCTAAGTGAACCAACTAGTTCAGCCAGTTATGTTGTTGATTTTAATCAATCTAAGCTTGTTGATTTTAATCAAATCTAAGTGAACCAACTAGTTTAGCCAGTTATGTTGTTGATTTTAATCAAATCTAAGTAGTTGATTTTAATCAAATTAAGTAGTTGATTTTAATCAAATCTAAGTAGTTGATTTTAATCAATCTAAACTTGTTGAGTTTAATCAAATTTAAGTGAACCAACTAGTTTAGCCAGTTATGTATATTTTTTTCTCCTAGCAAACACTGAAAACTTATTCTTTTTAACAGAAATGGTACTAAGTTAAAATCTTTGAATTTTTATAATTGCCGTATCGACTTTTTAAAAAATTACCTTTTTGATACCGATCATGACTTTTGAATCATTATGTGCTAAACAAGGCACTTATGCACTTCATATTTTACACATTGAGTATGTAACAGGACGCTAGTTCGAACAACAAATTTACTACCAAGGAAATAGTTTTGAACTGAAATACATTGCCTTTTAAACATCTTTGTTCCATTTAATGTTTTGGTCTTGTTCTTAACCCCGTAAGGAAAAAAGAATAATGTGTACGATACATATCAAGGAAAAAGTATTTGTCTTTAAATCCGTAAACGGGGGAAAATTTCTCAAAGCTGTTTAAGAAATATGATGAGTTACACAATCAGCATATTTTTAACCGTTAAATTTTCGTATGTTTGAATTTCAACTTCAAACACGTTTCTAATATCACTAAAATGCATTACTATTCATAAAAGTGACTTTTTAAAAAACTTTCCTTATAGTTGAAGTCGAAAGTCTTTAGTTTTTAGTTAAACATGCCAGATATCCATTTCTTTTTGCTGACTTAATGCGTAATAGCCCCAAAAGTCTTAGGCATCTCAAATATTGCCACATACATAGGAAGAAATATTTACCGTATTTTCCAGGCAGTTAGCAAACATCCGAACTCCAAATTAGTTTTCAGATTTCCTAAAGTTGTTGAAGGAATCCAGTTAAAAAATAAAATAAAAAAGGCAAGGGTATCAATCTTTCACGTAAATGCGAATTAAAAACGTGATTTTCAAGTTTATACGGATCTAAGTGCTGTTTATATATCGTGCTCCTTTTGCAATTTTGTACTTTTTTGTTTTATTTTATATTATTTTCAAGGTTCAAATCAGTTTTTTTTTCATGTTCTTTTGTTCCTGAATATAAATAAGTAATTTGACTAAAGGAGATGTCATTTCAGATTTTTGTTTTGCGGTTTTAATAACGATGTATAATAAAACTGAAAAAGCAAAAGAAGGTATGTACAATTTCCTAAAATTCAGTTAATGTTAAAAAGATTATTTATGTACGCAACAATGTATTACGCGTCGTCTTAAGAGTTGGCTTATTAATTCTCTGTTTATGTATGTATTTATATAATTAATGTGCCGGCAGTGTAAGGCACTATCCTCGTACGCCCAAGTTCACAGGATCAAACCTGGCCCAAATAGGTGGATTTTCAAGGTGCAGAAAATCGACAGTCCCCATGTCGTATGATTATGCGGAATGTTATAAATCCCTTGAGTATTTGTTTGGATTGGGTACTCTCTGGGAAATTAAATTCCTAGTGCAGTTTCGCATCATTTGAAGTTGAAGTGCCGCCACTAAGGGGAAACTGAGAGTCAGAATTCTCAAGTGGTAATGGCATCCGCCGATAGTGCTGCTATTTAAAAGAATCGATGCCCGTTTCCGGGGAATACACTAGGTCTGCAAAGGTTAGAGACCACACGCAGTCCCGTTCGTATTTACATTTGTCACAACAGTTCAGAAAAATCTGTTTTGATATTATTTTTCCAAAATATAATTTTTTTACTAACAGGAATTACTTGTTGCATAAAATTTTCGTTTTAAAACTTAGTACTTCTAAATACTATGCAATCTTGACGTCGCATTGTAAAATGCTGCATTTTATGTGTTTTTTCCTTCGCTCACAATTGAAACGAGTTCAATACCAAACCCGATAAAACTGGAATTTCTCGGAAATGTTGATTTACTATGTTTTCAAGTGCCAAAGCCGTCATGTGGTTTTTAAAGTATGAACACAAAGAAATTTAAGCGTTTAAGTTTTTCTTTTGCGGCATATATACTTTCATATATATGTATATATTAGGAGCATCACTACGGGGGGGGGGGGCGGTCCATTCCCGGATGACACCCTTCTGGAGGGTAGTCAATGGGGGGGGGGGGGACACAAATTGAGAGAAAAAGTTTTTGAAAAGTACAGACGCTTAAATTACCGAATTTTACAGCTTTTAGGACGTTAGATTAGCCCAAGCAAATGGGCATACCCGCAGGGGCTTTACCATGAAAAAGTTTGAAGAATTAAGCGTGAAAAAAGCATGTTTAAATTACGTGAGGCTATGAAATTAGTAAAAAGCTAAAACGCAAAAACTTAACCAGTTTCGTATTAGCATTAGGAATTTAAGATTTTTTTTTTGTCTTGTTTTGTTTTTGTTTAGAAAAATAATGTTACAAGTTACAAATACAATGAAAATAAACATGTTGAATAAATATCCATTCAACGAAATCAATGTAATAAACAAGTTTAACAAGTAATATTTCACGAATCTATGAATGCCAACTGCGCAAGCAGTGCTGCCTGATTTTGAAAATCAGTGTGTTGTCAAGCTTAAAGTCTGGTATTAGGTGAGTAGGAGATGAAAGAGGGTAAAATTTCATGATTTAACCCTCAGGAATAGGGATGTAACGAATAGTGGTTTGGCCGAATAACCGAACACCGAATATTCGGCCATTTCTTCCAGGCCGAAGCCAAATATTCGGCGGCCGAATATTAAAATTTCTAGAAAATCGTTGTAGTAGAAAGTATTTGACAAATTTAAAGTTATTGACAAAGTCAAACACCAATTACACACAATCTATGATGTATGATTTAATTTTGTTTGTTAAGAATTTAAAACTAATTAAAATAATTCTATTTTCTCTATTGCTTTGAATGTAATAAAACTAAGAATTTCACCCACAAGTGGAATAGAAATGACAAATTTTATGGTAGTAAGCATTAGCATTATTTTACTAATTATTTAATTCAAATGAAAGAACTACTACTGCTTAGTGCACTTTTACCTTGCTTAAAACTGTTTTATGGAGATATTTTAGAAGTTATAAAAGTTAATATTTTTATTTGATGGGATTTTTAGCTATTTTTAAACGATCTATTAAAATTTAATACAATTAACTGGAATATATTTTTATTTTCAAAAACCACAGTAACTTATGCTATCTAAATATTTATGATATATTCTAAGCTTTTCACGTTTCTCTCTTACCCAATATTCGCAATAAACCAGTCTACCCAAACGAAGTCTGACTTCCACTTTGTTAATAATAACAAAATTAATTTCTCATCTATCATAATTAACTATTGTCTGCTTTGGGAGCAAATGCTAAATATAAAATACAATATTACAACTTTAAAATCTTTTTGCTCAGTCAAGTTTAAAACAAGGTGTAAAAAAAGTAGTTTTTTCCACAATTATTTTTATTTATTATAGCTATAAACTAATGTTCTTTTTTGAAATAATTATTATACGATTTTAAATGTTTAAAATCTACTAATTTCTTTATTTTTTTACATTTCCACTGCAGCAGAACTATTCGGCCGAATAGTCCACCAATATTCGGCAAGGCCGAATTTGACCTTACCCATTATTCGGCCAGGCCGAATAGGCCGAATACCGAATAGTGGCCGAATATTCGTTACATCCCTACTCAGGAAGTACGTTTTTCAAAATTAAATGAGAAAAACTTGATTGGAAATAACAAATGTTGTTACATTGGGTAGTTTTTATGCTAGAAGCAAGGAATGAGTTCAAACGAATATCCCTGTAAAAAATAAAACTATGTTTCAGTTACGAATGTGAAAGGGTATGAATTTGCTTTCTAACAGTACATCTAGTTAGTAATGATTAAACTTTGTGCAAAGTAATAGAAATAAAATTTCACGTTAAATTAAAGCACAAATGAGCATTAAAACGCAGACATATGTTTCGGGATCGCTTGGAATCCCTTTTTCAATGCGACAGGGAGCTTCTAGATGCAAAACATCCAAATGAAGCAGACAGAACAACAAAAACAAAGCTTATATAGCCTAAGAATTAACTGTAAACCAATGAGAATAAAGGCAGTGTGAAGTGGAAGTAGAAGTAGTATTATTGTACGAAAGCAAGAGCTGAATAAGTCTAGCATTGCTCAACATTGTTGGAATTCCAACCACTCTTTTGATTTCAATTCTGGGAAAATTATTCAAAAATGTTCTTCCCCTTTAGAACTTGACTTTTGGGAAGCTTATCATATTAATTCTCCCCCTCTTTTGCATGTGTACTTTGTTTTGCTTTTTGTTTTGGTATTTTCTGTACTTATTTTATTTCCATTTTATTCTTTGTATTTTATTTTATTTTTTTGCAATTTTCATGTATTTTCACATTTTTATGCACGCTGTTGTCTTTTTCTTTGTTTTTATTGATATTCCTTTTTACTTTCTGTACTTCCAACTACATTCGTTTGTTGCTCTCTTATTGGTGCCCTTAATACTACTTCTACTTCCACTTCACACTGCCTTTATTCTCATTGGTTTACAGTTAATTCTTAGGCTATATAAGCTTTGTTTTTGTTGTTCTGTCTGCTTCATTTGGATGTTTTGCATCTAGAAGCTCCCTGTCGCATTGAAAAAGGGATTCCAAGCGATCCCGAAACATATGTCTGCGTTTTAATGCTCATTTGTGCTTTAATTTAACGTGAAATTTTATTTCTAGTACATCTAGTTTCAATTCAATAAAAACGAATTACATCGCGATTTTCTTAATGTTCAATTTGAAAAAAAAAAGTAAGAAAGAAGTTTAATACGATTTAATGGGAAATGTAGACATTTCATTGAATCGACTCTTATAAATGAAAGTTGACAACTTCCATTTCCTTTGTCGTAGATGTTGAAACTTCAGAAATATGATAACTCATTTTTGAAGCAGAGCGTAACGTTTTCCCCTAAGATTGAAACGTTTCTTTTAAGCTACCATGACTTGGACTTTCTATATTGGGGAAAGAATAAATAAGTAAAAAATAAAAAATAAATAAATCATAAGAGAGTAAAGTATTTTTTTCCAGATCTCTCTTTTCCTAGAGCTCTTAATTTAAAATGTTTGTTACTTAAATTTCCTTACCTTAAGATTATTTGCTCTTTCTTTTCACTCATTACGAAATACGAATTAAAAAAAATGAAGCATTGTTTTATGGAATAAAAAGGTAGGTTCTTCTAGAAGAATAAGAGGTAGATATTTTTTCAATAACATTGTTTTTTATGCATCCCGAAATGAAATAAACTAGATTTGCTGTTACATTCTTTTTAAATTTCATATTACCTTAGCTTTTAGACCGCCGTTACCTTAAAGTAAATTAACATGGAATGGTTCATGTTAAATTCTTAAGAGTCTGCCAAGAGAAAATATCACGTAAAGAAAATAACACGAGCATCATAGTAAACATTAAATATTCTTATAGAAGCAATGTATAAGGAGGAAGCAATGTATAGACAGGGAAGTATTTAGCTCTATACCGCCGTTATAAGAAGACCTGAAATCTGACCCCCTTCCCTGCCCAATAAAGCCCCTAAAAGCGCTCCCAAAACTTAAGAAATCAATCTGAGGCAGAATCGCTCATTTTTCTTTTATGTTATTTGTTTTAAACAAAACCGCTAATACTAATCTAATGTTGGATATTAGTTATTGTCTAGGACCATTAAAAAGTATGTTTTTCATTTGCATGGAATAGAGTAAAATTAATATCATTTAATAATAACAACGATATGTTGCTATTAAAAAAATCACCATTTTTTTCTTCAACGGTATTAAAAAGTTGTATGAACATTGAAATTTGCCTCCTCCCCCCCCCCCCCTAAGGAGCTTTTTACTCTGCCCGAAATTTGGTTCTGAATATGGACAGCAATAAATAGCCCAACATTATTAAGCCTTAATTTTTTCATTAGCATTATCTACAAGTCTAGTATTTTACCACGTCAAATTACTTTATCCAGTTTATGATGTGGAACACACTCTTTTACGAAAAAGGTTCATATCATTCAAAAAGATAAGAAAAATGTAGGAAATGTCTAAAAAGAAAAAAAAAACACTTACCGTGTTTGCTGTGCAGTCTAAACACTCTCGATCGAGACTGATTATTCAAAATTACGAAACACACAATAGCTTAACTAAATCCAAATGACACTTCTGTGCAAACCTACAAGTGCCTCAAATCACAAGATTGGCTAGCGGCCAACTTGTGGTACCTGCCTCAGATGCAATAAAATGTATTTTCTTTTGTTTACTTTAGAAACAGGCGTATGGTATGTCTGTTAGCAGTTACGATGCGAAATCTTTGTCATATGGCAAATGCTTGTATCACTGCGTAATAGATAAGGTGTCTCAATAGGAATTAAGCTGACTCTTTATTGTTCTAAATAATTTCTATTTCATAAGTTAATAGGAAATGTACAGACGGTTACAAGACGCAGAAAACGAATAAATATATGAATTGAAAACCATTAGGTTCTGGAAAACAAAAATATTAAAAAAACCTGATAATAAACAGGAGCTCAAGCTCATGTCATAAAAAATATTTTCTTGCCGTATTTAAATAAAAAAAAATCCGGAAAAAAACAAGAAAATCGAAGAGAAAATATGTTTCCAGAATTTATAAAGCATATAAACGGTTCAAATGATAGAAAAAAAAACAATAATTCATATTCAAACATCATATGCTATAGAATAGGCAAGACCCAGGAAGGGCTTTGGAACTCACCTCTAATATGTTCCTAGTAGCACCAGTTGAGTAGTAGCCCCTAACAGGGAAGTATTCCATATTACCCGAGATTTGTCAAATTTTGCTTTTACTACTGTTAGAAAATCATTAGCAGTTTTCATATTTGTTACTTGTTGCAAAAAACGTCAGTCAACGTCATGATCATCTCAAGAAAAGAAAAGCAGCACCTACACTATTTTGAAATTTAAAAGGGCAGTTTTTTGTTATGGATTTTAGGAGATTTTACTGTACAACACAATATTTAACCTCCTGGCAACAAATTTTTTATTTTAAAAGTAATCCAAAAATTTTACAAAAATCCGGTTGGATTCAGACTTTTTCCCCTTCTACCATTGGTGCAGTTTATAAAAACACGGATTACATTCAGAAAATACTTTTAAGATTACTTTTGCTCTTAAAAATCTCTTTTAAAATTGCTTTTATATTATTAACAACTATGTCAAAGTTGTGAGATTAATTAAAAATTTGAATATTTTTGGTGTTACTACTGTTGATTAATTTTTTTCATTAACTAAAATTTCTTGTGATACTTTATCTTTGACATTTCTAAAGTCTGGTTAAAGCTACGCTCGTTTTGAACATATTGGTTCAATAATTCCTTTGCTGCATTTCTAAAATATATTTTTTAAAGTGGCAATTCTTTTTTCCACAATTGGAAGTTAATTACAATTCTATTATTTTTTGCTTCTGTCTCGCAATTATGGAAAAGTTTGGTTCTCAGCTTTTCCAGCTACCCAAGCTTTTCCCACTAGCATTAGTGTTCTGTGTTGCATTAAATACGTCAAGTTTACTTTTTTGCTTTAACATATTTAACCGAATTTTAATATTTTGAAATATTTGAAAAGTGAAAGTATTACAATTACTTTTCTGGACATGAAAAGAAAAATATGTTTTTTAACTTTGATAGAACAGAAGAGAAGAAACTTGAACTTTTATCGTTTGAAGCATTCAAAATTGCTTTTTTTAAAACCCAGGTTGTGTCTTCTCTTTTCTCAAGGAGATAGCTAAGCTCAATTTCTTATATCAAAAGATTTCTGAAAGTTTGAAGTATCATTTAGTCATCGTTGAATTTCCACTCAATTCCGCTAATTGTGCGTTATTTCCCCCTGTCCATTCATCTCCCCTCCCCGCCCCTTCATCCCTAGTTCTTTAGAGAAAAATGCTTGAAATGCTTCAACCCACGCTCAACCTTTCAAAACGATAAACCGTTTTTCGACATTATTCTTCCGCCAATGACGAAAAAGAATATTGTTGGAATGGATGCTGGGCATTACACAATGTCCTTGGCTTCTTTGTGTTCTGAGGTCCTTTTCAGGTAGTCAGGTACATAATGTGGTTTTATTTTCGTAACTCTTCCACAACGGGTGATGCGGACAGGAAAATTAAAAAATATATATATATACTTTTCCTTTTGAATATCACTGCATTGCCAGAAGAGCAATAAATGTATTTTTATTCATTTTGCTGCAGGTAAACTTTAGTTTGTAAACTAGACAAGCGACTAGACAAGAAGACGAAAAATAATTTCAAACTCGATAGCCATCGTCTTTTTTTCGTTTTCCTTTATTTAACTTTCATTACAAACTACTTTTTAGAAAAAAGAATTCGTTTGCGAAAGCGCTCTTATCGCTCAACGAAAAATTCGTAGTTGGCAAAATGAGGTGATACGCTATGGACACTTTCCTCAGTGATATTTTAGGCGCACATTTGTTGTTATTTTCCGACTAATGTATTCCATTTCTGACTTGAATCTTCAGCGCAAAAAGAACAGAAAAAGGATGTAGCTAGTGTATCATTATCCATAAAAAGTAAACACTTCCTCTCTTTTCACAACCCTGCTTCGACGAAATAAAAGCTGATATGACGCATGCGCAAAACCAGTGGGGGTTTACGCCATCAAAGACAGTTCGATGAAGCTGCAATTGTATACTTACAAACATAGAAAGCAGATTTTTGTGCTGTAAAGCATAATATGCTTTAAAAAAATTATAAAAATTTACATTGTTTGATGACAAGGTAATCATGAAAAATTTAACCGAAGGTAAACATCGGAAATTTGACCCACATTTTACGAAGTAATTTTTAATTTTTTTGTTAAAGCAATATGATTTCGCAATTGGTATTATTTATTTGGTATAAAGCTTTAGGCATCTTTTTACACATTTCTAAAAATATTTCATTTAAAATTACCTTTAAATAAGTGATTTTTGAAACGTGTCTTAACTGGGACAAACGTAATCCGCTATGAAGGAGGGTTGAGCCGACAGGAATGAGGAGTTATTAAAACTAAACAGTCATTATTAAATGCATGATAAATGCTATTAAAATATAAATATAAATGAAGGTAATTATTATGTTTCTGAAGAATTACCAAATGCGTATTTAAGGAGTAAAAGTAACAAATGATCTAAATCAAAAATGGTGAATGAATTTAGTTTGATTTAGATCTAATAGTTAGAAATATCGTACCCGAATTTAATTTTTAAAAGAACCTTTTCAGTACCTCCCCAAATCATTAGACAATAAAAATTAATATCCTTTATTTGTAACTGTCAGACGCAAATCTCCATTTCAAAAAACATTCCTTATTTTTAATTTCGATTTGTTAATATTAATTTCATTTTTTACATTTGTTTGATCTTTTGCAAAGTTTTTACCATACATTAACACTTTTTCATGCTTCTTTTTTTACTTTTGCTTTTCTTTTCTTTTTAAATTACTTTTACGGCAAAGTACGCTAAAAATAGGCAAGCAGAAACTTATAAAAATAGAGTTTAAAATTAAGTTATAGTGGTCTACTATATGCTTTGTTTACAGGTACGAAAGCTAAAGACAAACACAAACAATGATAATAAACAGAAGAACAATCAACACACTGAGTTCTAACATCTTTTATTTAAGTCAAACAGGCCGTGAGCAATGATTTAAGTAAAAAAGTGGCTTTTCTTTAGGAAAGAAGTGAAGCGAAACTAGTTGGAAAGAAAATATACTCAAATAATTATTAATGCGCGGAAGGTATTTTTTTATAATTTATTGAGAAAAAAAATCAGAACATAAAATATACTAAATAAACAGCTACAAGCTTTTATGATTAGTTTTAAGTGTTAAGATATATTCTTTAATTAATCAGCTGAAAAATAATTGCAAAATTTTCCTTCAAATATCCCTTAACCCTTGTCTGGAAAAATGGGTGCTTGTACTCAAAATGCGAGTTAGAAGTTAAACTTCTGAAATTCATAATTATTTCTTAATTAATTTTTGATTTTGGATGAAGTTTTAGTTAAAATGAAAGTAATTTTTGAGCAAGCAATATAATTAGTAAGTCCCATAAAGTTAGTTTTTACCAAATAAGCAGCCTTAGAAAACCGTTCGGGGAAATAAGATGATAGCGAATGTTTAGAATAAATACAGCCAATGCTTTCAACCATTTTTTCAAAGAATCAGATAAGATATTTTAACAGATTAAACACAAAATTTTGTTTTGGTGACTTATTAACTAAGAAGTAGAAGAATTGGAATCATAATCAATTGCCTTATTAAAACAGAACTTATGCTTATTTTTCTTATTAAATATATTGAGACTTCAGGCGACATATTTTCCTGGCAGGTGAGTAAATAATGTGTTATATGCAAATTATTTCACAAATAAGAAACACTGAAAATGAGATAATTAAAGCAGTTTTTTTAAGAACTGCAGTATGAATTACAAAGATACTTTCCTAAATTCATTGCTGAGGTATGCCTTCTCTTACGGAATGAATAGTGCTGTTCCCCCTTCCACCAATATTCTTCGAAAATTTTAAATCAAAAGAAGAAGAAGAAAAAGAAAAAAATCAATTTAAACTCGAGTTAAAAAAACGAGTAAATATATAAAAATATTACTTACAAATGTAATAAAAATAGTTCCGAATGTTCAAAATTTTATTTACGGAAATGAGATGAAAATAATATTAATTTACTCAAATAAATAAATCGGTAAATAGAGATAAATAATTAATTAATACAAATAGATGAATAAATAAAAGTAAAAAAATTAATGTACTATATAAACAAATAATTTTATTTATTCCGTTCATGTTGCAAAAAAAGCCAGTGGTAGTATGAATGGTGTTTGGCGGGGGGCGGGGGGGGGGCGGGGGAGGATAAGACGTATTAGATTCCTTTAAACACAACTATGTAAAATATACTACGGAAATATCCTGTCATGGAAATGCAGAATACATCATTAAATGGCAGCATGTTTTGGGAATTCATGTTGAATTCATCATATTGAAAGATATCATATTGTGTAGATTTTCATTGGCTTAAACTTACATTTGTTGGCCTTTCATCACTATTTCTGCGACTGATATTTTCACTAAATTATACTAAAAGAAAATTCAGCAGATCAGGGAAAGAGAAATAGGATGTTTTTTTTTCTTTCTGATAGGGTTGAGAATGGTCACTAACCTTTGCAGACCTAGTGCCTTCTCCGGAAATAGACATCGATTTTTCCAAGTAGAACCACCATCGGCGGATGCCATTACCACTTTGAGAATTTTGACGCTCTGTTTTCCTCTAGATGGCGGCACCTGAACTTTAACTGATGCGAAACTGCACTAGGAATTTCATTTAGCCGAGAGTATCCAAGACAAACGAATACACAAGGAATCTTTAACATGCCGCATAATCATACGACATGGGTGCTGACGATTTTCTGCATCTTGAAAATTCACCGACTTAAAAAAGATGCATTGAATCTTAGAAAAAGGAAAGAGTAAAGAAGATGTGAAAAAATCCTACTTTCCTGCACCATATCTGTTTTATTAAAATTGATAGTTTGATTTAGATGTAGCTACTTTATTAGAAATTTATTATATTTTAATTGCTTGTAATTAAATGTACAGATAGCTCTTCTGTTAGATCGACCTTTTCTGAAAAGACAATTTAGATTATATTTTTAAGAAAATACCGTGTATAATTTTCAATTTGTATTTTAGTAGTAATTCAGAAACATATAAAGGAAGGGAGAGCGAATTTATCCGATAAAATAAAAAACTACGCAGAGAATGTCCCTATTGTAACCATGTCAATCACGAAGTAATTCAGCTGTGACATGTCGTTTATTTTCTTATTCATTCCTTCCTTTTGGAGTTTTTCCAAACAATTCTCGACTCTCATGAAAGTTGTTGCATTAGCAAGACATGATTGAATTAGGAAAAATTTTAGGTTTTCTTTGAAGAGTCGGGTAAAACCTGTCGAATACGGAAATAATTCCTTTGATTAAAGCTGACGATTTGTGTGAAGGAAGAGAGGTTTCCTTTCTTTATATTATCAAAAAGTCTGTTATAAAAGTACAAACTAATGCAAAGGAACATATCGCATCCATTTCTAAAAATACTGATCCGTTCCAATATATTTATTGTTTGATTTTGTTATTTGTATTCCACATACGAGTAATTAATTTATCCAACAAGAGACAATAGCTAAATACAATAGCAGCAGACTTTTGTGTCGCAAAGCACGTTTTAGATTGAACATTCGAAACGGAATACTAAATTTTATCTCAAAGCTAGCTGCTTGTATCTATTAAATAAATAAACAATATAGCTTTGACGATACAGCATTAACTTTTCCCCCCTGAAATCTACTTTTTGTGAACCAATGTAATACTGTGCCATGATAGTTTATTCTTTAGACGAAATAAAGAAACATTTTTGGAAGAAGTAAACTTATAATTTTTTTAAAAACAGATTGATAAAGATTTTCGGCGGTGGTGGTTTTTCTTATTAACCCTAAATCCGTTGCTAATTTACTGCTTAATGTTTTACGTCAAAAGAATATTTAATGGAAAAATAAAAAAATAATAATAATAAGTATTAAGAAATGAAGAGTGGTCTAATAATTTTCTTATTCTTAATTAGTAAGCTTCATTTGGATAGTTTTGCATATAGAAGCTCCACTACTGCATTGCAATCCCGAAACATATGTCTGCATCGTAATGCTCATTTGTGCTTGCTTTACGCGTATAATTGTTTTTCAGTTTTTTAGTAAGTTGTTGTTACCTTATGGTAAACAAAACTTCATGAACAAAACGTCGTCGGGTTATATAAGTAAATATGTATAAGAAGAGGCACTTTTTCACCGAAATCATATTTTATCACTTTCTTTTGATTACACTAATTCCTAGTATTGGCAACACCATCAGTCAAAGATAGTGACTATGAAATCTAGACTTAAAATAACACAAACGATTTAAAAAACAAAAACGCTCAAGTAACTTATTGTTGCGTAGAAAAATTATATTTTACTTTTTTTACAATGAAACATTCTTTAAAACAACTCTCATTGGTTTGATTGTCATGTTACAATTTTTTTTCTCAATTCATTCTTTCTATTTTAAAGGGATGCAACTTTTAATTTGAGTATGTTTTTTCTTTATTTTTTACTAGCGGTACCCGCACGGCTATGCCCGTGTTAAAAAATGAAAAGACCAGTCGGTTTGCCATTGTGTATACAGTGATAACTTTTTTAGGTGCAAATTATGTTATTTTATTAAAATGTATAGCATTCCATATAATTAAAGATTAGCTGCCCACGGCAATCAGCCGGAGATCCTACACATTTAAGCATTTTTTTTTACAAAACACACAATAAAAAAGGAAAAAGGAAAGAAAGAAACGAAATAAAACAAAAAAGAAAATATTTGAAAAAAAAATGTTTTGTTTGTTTTGTTCAAGTACCCACACAAAAAGGAAGATTATAATAAATTAGAATAGTTTTAATTAATAAATTTTTAGTACAATTAATTTTTATCTGTTATTTATTGACAAAGCCGGGCCCAGACGCTACGTTTTGTACAAACTTTTGTCTGCGCAGTCTTAAGACTAAATGAAAACGTTGCAGTTTTTTATGCGTCTACATAGTGCAGAGATATCTGTATATTTCACTCAGTTTTGTGCGATATCGTCATGAAGGAGGTACTACTCTGGTCAATTATGACATGGTGTCAAAAAAAAAGACTGGAACATCTCAGAAGAACCCGGCGTTCAAAGTGGTCAAATGATTACATAAAATAAATATTTTTTTGTTGCCTGTTCTGGTGGTTCGACAACTGCAATCTCTTTATTTTCATCCATGGTATTCCTAGACTGCCTTGGTGTCTCCTGATCATTTAGGAAATGTGACAAATCAAAGTACCAGAGAGATGGCTTGTAAATTTCGTCTCCAACCTCAGATCGAATCGATTTATTAACTTTTGCCAATTATTTCCGGTAAACACTTCTCAAAGAATTAATTATTTACAAATTTTTCCCTGTTTGCGGTTGCATCAATGTCTTTGATTTTTTTGAAAAACTCTCATAAGCCTCCCCCTTTTTTTCCTTGTCACTATACTCCTTGGATTTTACACGCCAAACGCGTGGGAAACTTTCGCATAATGCAATAAATTTTGTGAGAAACTCCCGAGAACATTGCCGAAAGTCGGCCATTGTCGCCTGACGAATTGAAACTGAGAAACAAAATGAATCGGAAAGTGGTGCTACCGTCTACATGTGCCGATTTGTCTGCACAGTTCAAAGACATATGCTTTCTAGCTCAGTTATCGCTGCAACTGTACAGTCTTCGCACCGGACTCAAAACTGCGCACTTTTCCAATCTACACGCAACGTTTTATCTGCAATGTGTTGAACTGCGCAGAAAAAAGGTTGTGCAAAACGTAGCGTCTGGACCCGGCTTAAAACAGAAAGACGAAATTTTGTAGCCTGCAGAAACAAACAGCAGCAAGCAAAGATTTGAAAGCGGAATAAACCTTTCATCCGAGCTCAAATAGGAAAATAACATATGTGCTAATTCACTGGAGAAAAAAAAAGTAAATAAATGAAAGTATAAATAATAATAAGCGGGAATAACAAAATCGCTATAAAGAATAACATTTCTTTTAAAAACCCCTGTACAGTATGGAAAATGGTCCCGTAAAATACATGTCAAAATAAGGAAATCAAAATAAAACTATCAATCGCCTGTGAGCCGCAGGAAATAAATTTCAATTCGCTTTAAAAAAATCATAATCAAAATCTAAAAAAATAAATAAATAAATTAAAAATCGGCTGCTCCTCAAAATACTAAAAACCGCAAACAATAAATTTTAATTCGTTGAAAGAACAAGAAGTTCTGTCTAGAACTATACGAGCCTACTTTCCCGTATACACCAAATTCAAATTTATAATCTAGCTATCTCTTTCTCTCTCTTTCTTATTTATCTTTAGTTCTAATTATTGAAAATATTCCTTTTTCAACGGATAATACATATTCATTCACTCACTCATTCATTCTTTCATTTATTCAGCCATGCATTTATTCATTCATTCGTTACCTCATTCAAGTGTTTATTCATTCATTTACGCATTCATGTATTTATTCACTCATTTATTTATATTTTCATTTATTCAATAATTTATTCATTCATTCTTTTCCTCATTCATTTATTCATTGATTTATTCTTTCACTCTTTCATTTATTCATTCATTCATTATTTCACTCATTGAGTCACTGAGAAATATCCTTGAAAATCCCGATCAAAAAATTTCATATCAAAATAGGCTCGTAAGCTCTGGATAAACTTTCTATTTCTACATGTTCTACGTTATAAGAGCTTTCCGATAAAGTTTGTTCCAAGCAAATCGGTCCGTTAGATCAGGATTTATATAGGGTTGAAATTTCCCCGTAAGCTCTGTGTTAATTTTTTGAACTGTTCAAAAATGAACAAAAACTGTTCAAATCAATATTTCACGCCGAGAACTCCTTTCAATAAGCTTGCAATAGGAACTTGGCTCTTGTGCCCAGAGTTTACAGAATTTGCTTCAATTTTGTCCATAGGCGCTAATGTTAAAATTTTTTGAACTGTTCAAAATTGAACAAAAAATTGTTCAAATCAAAAAGTAAAATATAGAAATGAGATGTCCTCGCCGAGATCTTTCGAATGCAAAAAGAATTTTTCCAATCGGACAATTCGTTCAAAAGTTATTAGGGGGGGACAGACCGACAGACAGACAGACAGACCGACAGACAGACAGACCGACAGACAGACAGACCGACACACTTTTTCCCCATCTCAATACCCTACTTTCAAATTTTTTATTTTTCAATCTTTATTTAATTACTTCACTTATTTTTGACTTTTCTTGATTTTTAACGATATTTTCACGATACATTAAGCCTTCTTTCATGCTTTATTATTATTTTTTTTTACTTTTACGGGAAAGTAGGCTAAAAAGGAATTAATAGTCAGTCGGCATGGCAACAATTAAAATTAAAGTTAATTACCGTGAAAAAATAATTTCGAACTGCAGAGAAAAATGCTTATAACTTCTTTTCTAGTTAATTTAGAGGCTTCGAATTTTCGCCCGTTTAGCGAAACTCTGTCCGGGGTAGTTTTTCACGCGCTTTTCAACGGTATCAAGCTCGAAACGATGCGATAATTTCTTCCCATAGAAAATGACTATTGTATGAAACTTTCGGCTATAAATTGGAATAAAAGAAGAACAAATTCGAATTTCAGAAAAAACTCTCCGAGGTGCACAACCCCATGTTCCAAACTAATTTCGTGCCAAATTTCATGAAAATCCGCTGGACGGTCTGGGCCCTACGCCGTACACAGACACACACACATACTTACTGCTTTATTATTAGTAGAGATATACGCATTTTTATTTTATTTTTTAAAATTTATTTATTTACTTTCTTTGCGTCTCGTTCTCCCCATCTTTCTATTCTGCTTTAAGCATTAAAGAAATACTGCAATTCAGTTTCGTTCATTTCGTGAAAAGGTCAAAACATTTTTTTTTGCAGTGCATTAACTTAATACGCAACCATTAGGCTGCTCTTGTTTTTAACATTCCTACTTTTAAACTTTTGTTCACTTGCATAAAAAATAAAGTATTAATAATATCACTTCCGAAAATTCCATTTAAAACGGAAGTAATAAAGTTAAATCTTTTCGTTTATGTTCGAGTAAGTTTCTGATAAACAAGATAATTCGTAATTCCCACACACATATTTTTAGGTGATAATGCAAAAACTTTGATTTTTTCTTACAAAAGAGTTTCTAAAGTTTTTAAAAATATTTTGCTTTTCACTGACAAAAAGGTATTTCATATTTTTTGTTTTTCAAAATTTCACTTTTGAGTTTTATTCTATTTATAGAAGTCAACATTAGTTAGGTCGAATGTAAGAAATCATGACAGTAGCCTAATAGCGTTTCTGTTCTTCGAAAGAAAGTGAAAGATGCTTTAGAGACCTGTGACTTGAAATATAAGGTTTCTTTTATTGCTACAAAACAAAAGTTTATACCATTAGTAGAAAAATGTAAGAGCAGTGATTCGAAAAAAAAAAAAGGAAATTGGAAACCGTAGAAAAACGTTTATAACAGAAGAAATCAAATTCAAAGCAAATATATATATATATTTTTGACAAAAATTCTTTGAAAACAGAGCCAAAAAGCTTCGAAGAAAAATAGCTTCAAGATAACAGAAAACTATTCTATATGACAAATATTATAAGAAAAAAAATACAAAAAGAAAATGCTTGTTGTAAGCTCAGTTTTGTATAAAAAGATTGTATTTTTCATGATTAGACACTAAGTTATTTTAGTTCATTCTTTAACGCTTAATTTTTCATTTTTCTGTTTTGAGAAAATTACGATACATTTCAAATGTTCATTTTTATTCCTCTACCAGTTTTCATTGAAGGTAAAAAAAAATTGTTTATTATTTTTTTCATTTTATTCTCAAAACAAGTCGAATTTATCCTTTTGGTTGCTTGGTTTCTTCGAAGCTTTTATAGATGCATTAATCCATAAACTAAGCTTTTAACTAAATGAAGCAAGAACATGTAAGTCAATTTTGTATAAAAAACGATTTTACAGTAACTCAGTTAAACTTTATCAAGAACTTATTACAGGCATTTTACTATGAACTAAAACACTACAAAATAAAAATGGAGGTATAAGTTGGAGTAAAAAAATGTGGCAGTTTTGTTATTTGTGATACATAAGAGAAAAATGATCACGAGTTCCCCATTTAAATTTTGAAGTTAATAGTTGTTTTTGATTTAACAGAATAGTAAAAAAGTACTATCTAATACTAAAAATAATTATTAAGAAAACATGTTTCTCCATAATACTTTCAGAAACATGGAGTTAGCCCATCGTAAAATATAAATGATGCCATTAAAATATGGTATATCATGTAAAAAGTACTTTTCATATTTTTATTAACTCCCGTAACTGTGCAGAAAAGCTCAACAGTCCGACAGGCTTAAAAAAATACCAAGCTAGGCAACGAGGCCTCAAAATATGTAATGTAAAATTTACCCAAATTTCGTACAAAATAGTTTTGAGAAATGAGCTAAGTTATTATAACAGCGATGCATTAATACATATAAATGTATGCGTATAATTCCTCCAGTCATGAAAATCACCGCTATTTTAGGTACTAACTGTCAAAAGAAAAAAAAAGTATAAATACACTAAACGCTCTATTTATTTAATATAATAATAAATTTAGATTATATGTTTTTTTCCTCCACTCTTACGAGGAATGCTTTACTTATCTCAACGTTTTTTCGTTTTTGCAATTAGAAGGAAGCTCATTCAAACAAACAATATTTATTCGTATGTTTAAATGTTATTACAGTTCCGCCAGCGGTCGAAATTTTAACGTAACTCATTAAATTTTCAATTTCAGCCTCGAATGTTTTTAACAACTTTTAGTTTTTTTGTTCAACAACAGTTTGTGTTGTTTAAATATTTTAATTAGTGATCATCTCTTTTCTGATTGATCACTAAATTAGTTATTTAATTTAATGCAATTCTAACTCATAATTATGCATAAATTTGTCTTTCTGCACAACTTCTGTAAAGAAAATAGAAATCAATGTTTTCATGCCCCCCATGCCCTTATTCAATTTTAATTTAATCTAAAGTTAAAACGCTAATGCAAATCAATAAACTTACGAAACGTTGATTCGAAGCAAAATAACGCATCACCGCACTTGATTATCTCACTTAATATTTTATTAGACATTGTTAGCTTCAAATTGCATTTTATTTTGTTTGACATTGCACAGGACAAACAATCTGACTGACTTATCACACACGCACACACACACACACACATATATATATTGGAAATCAATTAACTGACACCTTAAGACTAGCATTATTTTGACCTTCATTTAATAGATTACATTTTCTGTTCCATTTTGTTCTTGACATAACTTATTTGAATTATAAATTATAAAAATTGTATTGACAATCGTACAAATATTATAGGTTATAGATGTAAGTATGAAAGTATGACGTATCAAGACTTCTAGAAAAAGTCTTCGAATCTACACGTCGAAAGTAGGAGAAAAAAGAATTAACTATTTCAATTTTTTTTTAGAATTAGTAACATAAAGCTCACCAATAGCTACCAAATTGGAATAAAAGTAAGAAAATCGGTTGACAAACAAAGAAGAAAATGATACCTAATTGTCTTTACCTATTTATACGTACATAACTTTTCTCCACCAGACCCCTACCTGTTAGCCGAGGCCTTAGGATTGCTTACGCACGGGGAGAGGTTGTGGGGTCTACGGATTTTACATGCACATATCCCCAAGTATACATGGTGGTCTTCAGTGGGTATCGAACGCCGGACCTTCCAGGTGGAAGTCCGACGTGCTAACCACTAGGCTACCACGGCCCTATACGTACATAACTAGTGCTGAAATGCTTTTTGTACATTTACTGTTAATAAACATTCAATCCGAACCAAAAATATGATAATGTGCATTTTATCCATGCTTACATAAGTATACTTCTCTTATATAAACTCAAGAACAAGTATTAGTAGCATAAAGAGCTTTCATGCACTTGTCGCATCTTATTTGAATGCGTAATGTACTACTGTCCATTTCTCCTTAAGTGAAGCATTACCCCGGAAGAAATGGAGCACAACTAACTCTACAGCATAATGTTCGACTTATATTCATTTTATAACAAATCCTCTGTTATCAAAGAGGCCATATGGAATAAGTTGGAAAAAGATGACTAAATTTTATATACGCTATTCAAACCTAATTAGTAATTACAGCTGAAATACATTTAAATTTTGAAACTGAAAAGTTTGACCAATAATTATGTTTAGAAACAAACTGATCAAATAATAATCAAACTATTATTTGATAATGTTGTTACTCAAGTCATTCGGATAATCAAGCCGTCATATTCATATCCCAGCAACTGTTCTACGTATATTAAAGAATGTGTAACTCAAATTTTTAGCTCCGTTGTTAACATCTAGAAGATACAAAACCTGAGCCGAGACTAAACATTTACACAAACATCTACGTTTTACACAAATGCTTTTCAGATGAGCTAATTTTCTTGTTTATTATTAACCGTGTAATCTTTGCAAAAGAAAAAAAAAACACCATTGGTCAAAATTTTGACTATGATTTTTTTTTTTTTTTATTATTAGGCATGTTGAATTTAATGCGTTACACCAAAGTTATGCATAAGAAGCTTCGACTTTTTTTTTTTTGATTATACACTATGAAAACTGCTTTCCTAAATGTAAAAGCATCTCAGAAACGACGGTGATTACGATTTTTCGTATCATTGTCGAATCTCAAAATGCAAAAAGGTTTTGATAATTCAAGACTTCAAATTTTCACTTGACACACATTTATTGAAGTACACACTGACAAAACAACATAAAACATATATATAAAAAGAAGGCTCATGATAGTATTTATCTCAAGTATCAAGAATCAAAAAGCATTTAGAAGGAAGTTCCGAAGAGCTCTAGCTCTGACTCTGACTGCACATTCCTAATATAACAAAACACAACTCTGCTTCCAGCGCCCTCTAAGGGCAAAGCTGGGATCCCGTCCGGGTCTGAACATCCTCCCCCCGGATGAATATCATTCATAACATTTCAAGGAAATACAAATTTACAATTTACAAACATACAGTTATTTTCCTAGCCTCAAATAACTTATAATTTCACAAATAATCATCATATTTCTTTTCAAATAGAATAAACATTTTATGCTTCAAAATTTTAAATAATTGGATTACAAATATGAAATTAATGAAATTATATTACATTTATACAAAAAAAAAACATTTTTAAGTAACATTATCTACAGGTAATTTACACAATTTCGTGATAGGACGTTTTAGTTCACCATTTACTGTTTTTAATTTTACTACTCGAACCTTACCATCTGCTCCTGGAAAAAGCTCGATAATACGTCCTAACTTCCAGTTCATTGGTGGCTGATTGTCCTCTTTAATTAACACCAAGTCATTAATTTGCAGATTTTCACTGGAGCACCTCCACTTACCTCTTTGTTGTAGTAGGCATAAATATTCCCGTGACCAGCGCTTCCAAAATCCTTGCAAAATTTGTTGCATTAATTGCCATCTTTGCTGAGGTGTCACCTTTTGGGAAGTCAAGTCTCTTTCAGGAACCGCTGTCAAAAATGTCCCAATTAAAAAATGTCCAGGTGTGAGGGCACACAAATCGTTCGGATCGTTAGAAATTGGAGTGAGTGGTCTTGAGTTCAGACATCCTTCTACTTGAATAATCAAGGTGAGAAATTCTTCATAGGTAAGGACTTGGCAACCGATGGTCCTTCGTAAGTGATGTTTCATCGACTTCACTGCAGCTTCCCAAAGTCCTCCATGATGCGGGGCCGAAGGGGGGTTGAAATTCCACTTAATGTTCTCTTCTAATATCCAATTTCGAAATTCAAAATTTGAATTTACAGCTGAAATTTCATTCTTCAAAATTCTATCAGCTCCAACAAAATTAGTACCGCAGTCACTGGTTATTTCTTCAGGTTTTCCTCTTCTGGCTGTGAATCTCTTTAAAGCAGCAATAAACGATTCACTTGATAAATCGCTTACTAACTCCAAGTGCACAGCTTTAGTTGCAAAACAAATGAAAAGGCAAACATAGCATTTAGTAGGTCTTATCCCTCTACCTTTTCTCATTTTCACAAAATATGGTCCGGCAAAGTCTATGCCAATTCTAGAAAAGATTCTGCTTGGTGTAACTCTGTTAGCAGGTAGATCTCCCATAAGTTGTGACTGGGTCCTTGCTCTAAATCTGCAACACTTTACGCATTTCCAAACGTATTTTTTAATTTCAACCTTCGCGTTTATGATCCAGTAACTTTGTCTTAAGGTATATAATAGCAATTGAACGCCTCCATGTAAATATTTTTCGTGATAATATTTGATTATCAAGTTTGTGACAAAATGTCTTCTCGGTAAAAGAATCGGATATTTTTGCGATTCAGATATTTCTGCATTTCGCAGCCTTCCACCTACTCTTAAAATTTTATCTTTCTCTAAAAATGGATTAAGAGAATTAATTTTACTGTTTGAAGTAACTGGCTTCTTCTGTTCCAAGCATTTTATTTCCTCAGAAAATTCCTCTCCCTGAATAATTCTGAAAATTGCTCCTGAGGCTTTTGTTAATTCTTCAGTTGTCAAATAATCTTGCTTTACTAGAGGAAGTGATTTTAATTTCAAGTTCAGGTTAGTGATGAATCGCAAGCACCATGCAATTACTCGTTGAAGCTTGGTCCATGAGGAGAATTTTGTTAAGATGTCATGTCTTTCTACCCCAGAATTGACTACGTTTACAGCAATACAGTCCTTGACATTTTTCAGTTCTTCTTTCACTTTAATTTCATTTTCTTTAATTCGAGTTTTAGGCCATAATTCTTCCTTCTCTAATAACCAATCTGGACCTAGTAACCATTTTCTGTTGATAATTAACTCCTTAGCTTTACAACCTCTGGATATCAAATCGGCAGGATTACTTTTACTATCGCAATGCTTCCAAGCCTGTGGACTTGTTAAATCTTGAATCTCAATAACTCGATTGGCAATAAATGGTTTCCATTTTGAAGCAGATCCCTTTATCCAGTATAGAGTAATAGTACTATCAGTCCAATAGAAAATGTTTTGAACAGAAAATAAATTCTCAAGATATTTACCCATACGCGCTGCAATTACTGCACCCATCAACTCTAGTCTGGGAAGAGTTAATTTTTTCAGTGGAGCTACTCTTGATTTTGACGTAACAAAACTGGTTTTAATCGATCTATCTTTTGAATTAAATCTAAAATAAGCAACTGCTCCGTACGCCTTTGGAGTAGCGTCAGAAAAAATATGAAGTTGCATTTTTTCTTGAGGCACATCGGAGCAATCAATCAGATAATATCTTGGAACTGAAAAATTTTGTAATACACTTAATTCAGAACACCAATCGTGCCACTTCTGCTCTACTTCAGCATTAAAAGTTTCGTCCCAATCAAGACCCATTTCCCAAAGCTCTTGCACAATACACTTAATTCGAATAATGAATGGCGAGACAAAACCAACAGGGTCAAAGCATTTTGCTGCTATTTGCAAAACTGCTCTTTTGTTACATTTTACAGGATTTTGTAACATGTCTAATAACGGTTTTAGTTCAAGACCTAAAGTATCATTGCAAGTGTCCCAGTTTATACCCAATACCTTTAAAGGCTTATTGGAATCTTCTTCCGCATTTACAAAAACATTAGAATGTTGCCATTCTTTTTTCAATTCTAATGAGTTAGACTGAAATTTTCTAAGAGTCATACTTGCTTCTTTCAAGATCGTAACAGCTTCAGTTGTTAATTTAAGAGCACTTTCTACTGTATCAGAACCAAAAAATAAATCATCCACATAAAGTGAAGTATTAAGCATTTTATATGTTTCAAAATTACTAGTTTCATATTTTCTTATGTGGAATTTAATAGTTGAGGCCAAAATGAATGGGCTACAGGTGACTCCAAATGGAACTCTAGTCATTCTATACGATTTATACCCATTGTTATTCCCGCAATTTTTAAAATACAGAAACCTTAAGTAATCCCTGTCCTCCTTTGCTATTTTAATTTGCAGAAATGCTTTCTCAATATCAGCTGAAAACGCTATTCTGTTTTCTCGGAATTTTAAAATGACATCTAAAATTTTTGGATATAAATTTGGTCCCGAATCAAGGCAGTCATTAAGAGAATTAGAATTAGCCGATCTCGAAGAAGCATCATAAACAATCCTAACTTTCGTTGTTGATTTTTCCTTTCTTACTACAGGTCTGTGCGGCATATAATAGCATTTGCTATCAGGGAATTGACTTCCACATATTTCAATTACACCATCCTTTAATTGATCTTCAATAATAGAATTGTAATTTTCAAATAACCATTCATTCTTGTGTAATTTATATTTTAAGTTTTCAAAACGATGTTTAGCAATCTCAAAATTATTGTTCAACGAAAATTCAGGGGATTTCCACAAAAGCTTCGTTTCATATCTTCCATCGGAAAACATAATATTCTTTTCGAATTCTTTTGCTACAGCTAATTCTGAACTGTTTACATCGTTATCTATAATACCTAGCGATTCCAAGCTCCAAAAGTTCTTTATTTCTTTACTTAATTGCACGTCAGCTGTACTCATAAAATTCACACGCGCTGTAGAATCCAAGTTTTCCGATTCCATTTGTCCTTGAACTGTGTGACCAAACACGGTCTCACTAATAAACAATCCGCCAGGAATCTGTTTAACTTCTCCCCTCATAGCTTTCCACGCATAATCGGAACCCAGCAGAACCCCTATTTTTTCTTTATTTACCAGATCACTCAATTTATACCCTTGAGAGCAAAGAGATTTATGAACGTCTCGAGGAGCTGCTTTCAATTTTGAGCAAGTTATAATGTCTGTCACCAGAGCTTCAATTCTCAAAAAATTAGAATCAAATATGCTTCGTAATTCCACCGACACCACATCATAAATAATTTCTTGCGGTTTATGCTGCCCAAAAGAATAAATCATTAATTTTTCTTTCCTAATTGGTTTTAATTTTAAGGAATTTGCAATATTTCTTGTCAAAAATGTTCTTTCTGATCCTGTGTCTATAAAACAACGCACCAGTTTATTTCCATTATTTGCTGGTATAGCAACTATGCAAGTCTGCAAAAGTGTTGCTTTAATTTCTTTAGATGCTTCAGATTGCGATAGAGATACAACAGTCTCTGTATTAGGACTATCCTTCAGATTTTGATTTAATTTACAAAACAATTTGTTATGACTAAATTCTTTACAAAAACTACATCTATCAATTTTACTTCGACATTCAGATGAAAGGTGATTTTTACGAAAACATTTGTAACAACGGCCTTCATTTTTAAGCATTTGTCTTCTCACATTATCTGCTACAATTTCACAATTATTAGAAATATGATTATTATGCGATTTACAAAATATACAAAACGACTTATCTAATACGTTTTTAGAAGTGTTCAAAGTCATTGTTGCGGCATTACCCTTTCCATATCTAGGATTTTGTTTCCGAAAATTACTGATTTTAGGACTAAAATCGTATTGCACTTTACTAGCATGACAAGAATTAGCAACGGACAAAGTGGCTTCACGACATTCAATTTCATCTCTTAAGAAATTAATTAGCTCATCAACTTCTTGACCATCTTTAGATTTACGCTTCCGATGAAATTCCAACACTATATCTTGAGGTAACAATTTCAGTAAAATTGGATTTAACAAATGTCCGTAAGAACCAGGCGTAACTCCTAAATTTTTTAAACTTCTAACATTAATTTCGCAATTATCATGTAATTCTCGAAGGCCTTTAAAATTTGAAGAACTTTTAACAGGTTCAAGATTCAAGAGATTATTCATGTGAGCATTAATTATAAATTCGGTTTTACCGAAACGTTTCTTCAGAATATCAAGACAGGAATCATAATTTTCATCGGATAATTGAAATCCTTTCACCACATTGTAAGCTTGACCAGTTAACAGGGACTTCAAATAAGAGAACTTTTCAATTTTGCTTAAAGATTTATTTTGATCTATTGCTGTTTGAAATGTGTTAAAAAATTCTAACCATGAACTTGGATCACCCGAAAATTTTTCGATATTTAACTTAGGAAGTTTTACATTTGAAGCGGTAGTTTCAGATACACTTGAATTGAATAGAACACTATTGTTGCTACTATTGTCCTTATTACACTTCTTAATGCGGCTTTTAATTTTAAATTTTGCAGAAAAAAGTTGTTCGGCATATTTTTCGCAAGTTTCAAATTCTTTTTCGAAATCCTTAGGTTCTTTCAATGATTTTTGTATTTCCAAGTCTAAACTTTTCAGTAAATTTTCCTTATCAAGAATATTTTCATGTAATTCCATTAGTTCTTCAATATCATTCTCTTCAATATCGCAAGTTAAAACTGGTTCTAATTTAGTCATCAATTTTGTGAAATTCGTTCGCACAACAGTGCGTCTAGCTTTTAGCAATTCTACTGACTCCATTTTAATCAAAAATTTAATTTCATTCAATGTAATGTAGTAACAGCTTACCTTGGCTGCACAGCTTGACTTTATCACGTCCGTAGCTCACCAAAACATGATTACGATTTTTCGTATCATTGTCGAATCTCAAAATGCAAAAAGGTTTTGATAATTCAAGACTTCAAATTTTCACTTGACACACATTTATTGAAGTACACACTGACAAAACAACATAAAACATATATATAAAAAGAAGGCTCATGATAGTATTTATCTCAAGTATCAAGAATCAAAAAGCATTTAGAAGGAAGTTCCGAAGAGCTCTAGCTCTGACTCTGACTGCACATTCCTAATATAACAAAACACAACTCTGCTTCCAGCGCCCTCTAAGGGCAAAGCTGGGATCCCGTCCGGGTCTGAACAGACGGTAACATAGATGAAGTCACCTACCTATATTGAAACAATTTTTTTTTAGACTGTGGGGAATTTACATACAAATAATGAGAAGAGAAAGTAATATAATCAGTCTCGTTTCAGGCATAGGTGTCACCCGGGGTAGTCATTTCTGGTGTCCCCCCCCCCCCAAAAAAAAGAAACCTTGTTGTGTTGTATAAATTTGTATGTTTTGCAGTTTGTACTAGTTTCGGCAGTGTAAAAAAATAAGAAAATGCATTTTATTTACTTGGTGTAACTATTTTAGTAAACTGCATTTATTTTCAGTTATGATACGTTGAAATAGCACCAATAAAAATTATACAATTTAATCATATGCATTTTTCAAAATCTCTAACTTGTGGGTGCCTCCATCTAAAATCCCCAAAAAGGAGTCACCCGTGGCTGGTCGCCTCCTCCACCGTAGTGACGCTATTAATATATTATAGAGCAGCGGTTCCCAATATTTTTTCTTCGCGCAACCACCATTTTTCTCAAAAGCCATTTGCGTACCACTGCTGTGCATATAAAATGAAATATATGAAATTTATTAAATATATTTTTAATACGTACTTACAAACAGCATTAGAAATACTTCTTTCAGTACAAAAAACCTATTACATAAAAAATGAAAAAAATAAATAAATAAATAAATAAATAACAATAACAATAATAATAACGAGAAGGTTACTGCTACAAGCGAGGTGATAATCTGGTTCAGTAGAAGTTAGTTTTGACCTCAAATTTGGGTCGACATTTAATTTGCTTCTATATTTATTGTTAATAAACATCATATGAAAAAGCTGTTTCAAAGATAAATGGGTGTAGTCCGTGGGCCGAAGTCTCAAAAAGAGCTTAAAATTAATTTTCGTTCCGACTCTTGAGGGGCAATTTTATTCTGCCAAAATAAAGCATAATATTGGCTGGTAAATGTAAATTCATAAAGTTCTCCAAAATATGATTGTCCATTAATTCACAGTAACCAAAGTTATGACGAACTATTTCATTTTCACGTTAGCGCATGGATATCCGAAAAAGATAGCACTGTGACGTCACTAAAAAAGAAATTGGCCAATCAGAGCAACAGGAGAGGCCCGCTGTTTACGTTTTAGTAGCGCGTTCACTGTCTGATTCTTTGGAGTTATACAATTCTTTTTGCTTTCACGCTTTTTTTTTTTATGTTAACGCTTTTAAAAAATTGTCACTTGCAGTTTTAATGTAAGGGGGTATGTTAGTTCAGTGACAGTAATTTTTGAGTTGTTCATGCAACTTCAATGATTTATTTAAATAATTTTTATTTAAACTTTTAATTCTGTAGGGGAAAAATAATAAAATCCCCTTCATAAAAAATGTCAATCGATTTTTTTAACAATTACTACGTCACTGAAAATATTCTTCCTTTAAAAAAAATCTGGGGATATTCTATATCATTCCAGACAAATATGCATCAAGGACGTAGCCAAATTTTTTTTTTTTTTTTTTTGGGGGGGGGGGGGGGCTGACTTTGAAACACTTATGTTGAGGAAAGTTTTATTGAGGAATATATGCTACATTGCGAAAAATTTCCGGAATCCCGAAATCCGGACAACACAATCCCGGCCCGTGGGCCCCCCCCCCTCCCCTCTGGATACGGCCTTGATATGCATTAAAGGGGGACACAATCGCAGGGCACAAATCGGCTTTTTCACTTTTTATCTCTTCAGAAACCGCTATGACCCGTTTATAAAAATTTTGGGTTTTAAGAGTTAATATAAGCAGTAGTCATACGGGGTAATTCCTGGTCACGTCTTTTTTAGTTTTATAAACTGGTATAACAAAGTAACTGCTAACTGAAATATGACAAACGCTCCTTAACCCTACACCGTGCCATTTTTCGTTTCTTTGTAAAGAAAAAGAAAGAAAAATTGTGTTTGCATGTGCTAGTTATAAGTAGAAAAAATAGTAAAATTTTTTTATTAAATTCGAAAGAATAGAATCCGAGGAAATGTGACATGTTTTTTAAAAACAGCACCGAGCATTTAGGGGTAACATTAATAATTTTTTATATAATCATTTTAATAAATGAAACAAAATTAATAATAAATAGGTATGCATTATAATCATAAAATAGCAATAAAAGAGTAAAATGTATTAAAATAATTTATTTTAGTATTATTTATAAATTGAAAAAATATATCAAAGTAAAAATTTGCCCATGTAACTATCAATTATTAGTTACATGTGCAAATTTTTTACTTTAATTACCAATAAAGTTTAATAATTTCACTAAAAGGTTTTAAACAAGAAACCTAACATCTGTAGGGGGGGTTTGATGCAATAATGTTTGTTTCTTCTTTGGTTGAGAGTCAATTGATTTTAAAACAAAATTCCTAAAAAAATAATTTAGTCAACCACTTTACACTAATTTGTTATATAATTACAAGAATAATCTTCCAAAAGATACCAAATAAAGTGAAATAGAACAACCAGAGACACCTGTTCTTATTTACACTGCAAATGATGCAGGAGCATAAAAAGTACCCCCGAATGCGCGGTGTTGTTTTAAAATAACAAGTAAAAAAGGCGCCTTAACATGTATTTTTCACGAAAATTTTCGGACAACTTATATTTATTTTATTTTAATACTATGTAAGCAATTAAAGACTATTTTTCAAAAAAAAGTTGATTAAAATTTGTAAAAAAAATTAAGAATTAGTTGTTTTCTGTACAAAATCAACATGTGTTACGATTTGTGAAAAAAGATGAAGCTTGAGCCCAGTTTACAAGATCTAGGGGAAACTGTATTAACTAATACGATCTTACATACAAAACGAAAGAATACACCACTTGTAAGAAATAATACAAAACAAGAGCTTAATGAACGAAAATTAGAGATGTTGTTTAAAAAAAAAACACAGTGCTGTGTAGGGGTAACTATTCTATTTCATGTTGGAGGAAAAGATTTCTACCTCGCCTCGATAAGTGAATTAGTGGTATCAGAAATAAAGTTCAAGGACATGAGCAATAATAAACTTTGCTTTGATACCACATGTGTCAAACGTAAAGCTGTAAATTGTGCCTTAAATAAGATGGGAAAACCCCTACCCATTTCAATGTCAAACGCGTGTATATTTATGTGTCTAAAAAAAAACTCTTTCTTGCTAACATATTTCCGTTTAACAATGTAGTGTAAAATTTAGCTCGCAATGTAAAAGATGCAATATTTTATTCAATAACGGAGTGGATACTTAAATGGAAGACAACAAGGACTGAGGCAACTGTCCTCTGATGCCTACCCACTATTTAAATTACTGCTGAATTAGAAATGTACAATACAAATATAACACAGAAAGCAATAATAATATATAATATATCTTTCTATTATTTTATTGTGCACGATGTAAAAAAAATATAGATTTTCAGAAATTTTGGAGGTAAAAATATGTTACTTACTACTACAAAAACATTTTGAAAACAGATCGTCTCCAAAAATTATACCTTTTTTAAAGAACCATACCAGTGCTATATTTAAAACAAAATAATTCTCGTTAATGCTGTTTTATATTACAAATAGCCTATGCTTTTGAATACAGTGCATATATTTTGTCTATATTTAAATACATTGGCCGCAAGAATTGATTACAAGAGCCTTTTTTAAAATGAAGTTTAAAATAGAATGATAGCAAGGGTCGAAACCTTGTTTACAAACAATGATGTCAGCGACTGATGTTACAGTCGGCGTGATTGGTTAACTTCGCGGAGCAAAAAATAATTCGATGATTTCATTGGAGCAGAGTGCGAATACATCGAAAAAAGAGTGCAAAAGGAAATCTCTTGTTATTAAGTTATGGCCAAGTATTTTTTGGAGAACTTAATAAAATTAGAATTACTAGAATATTTTAAATAGTTTCCTTCAAAGAAAAAATTGCCGCCAGAACATCGGAACGAACTTGAACGATAAATGCATTGGGCCCACGGACTAGTGTGAACGGAATGAAAACCGCATTGCTTTTCTTGACCAGGGTTGCCAGATTTTCCAGACGACTTTTAGCCAGTTGGGAGAAACAATTTTGCCAAAATTTAGCCATTTAAATTAATTCCGCTGCTGTTGTTACTGTTTTTGTTGTTGCTGTTGTTACTGCTCGCAATTATTGTTCCCACTAAAGCTCCAACTCGGATATTCATTTGGCCGGACGTCGGATATCCGATGTCTCTTTGCATGACAGATTTGAACCGGATATCGGATATCTGGTGCCTCTTGTCTGACGGATTTGTACCGGATATCCGGTTCTGATGTTCAGAGGCGTAGCTAGGTGGGGGCAAGGAGGGACAGCTGTCCCCGGGCGCAATGTCAAGGACGCGAAATTAATGTTAATTTATTGTATTTTTAAATGCGAAAAGAAAATTATTTGAACTGAAGAGGTGTGGATATGTTCGACAAAAAAGTGGGAGCATCGCAAATCATATCGGGAGACCAATGTAGCTCAGGAGTGCGTGGGAAATCAGACAAATAACTTTGCGAAGCCAAAGTGTCCCATATTTCCTTTAGAAGTGAATGGCCGCTAATAAAAATGAGAGTTAAAAGGGCTGCATTTTAGAGCTATTTATCATTTATTAAGCATAAAAGTTTTTTAATGCCCTTTAGGGGTGACCCTAGGCCCCAGGGGCACAGGGGGGGCGGCGGTGCAAAATCTTCAGTTGTCCCCGCTCGCTGAAAACCCTAGCTACGCCTCTGCTGATGTTTGGAACCTGTACATTCTATGCATATTTTTAATCTTTGTTGAAATAAAGAAGAAACAAATAATAAACTTTAATGCGAAAAACTAAATTTAAAATTAGCCAATATTAGCCAGAATTGTTAGTGGCTAGTAATTGAAAATACTTTTAGGCAGTAGCATCTTAAACTAGCCACATCTGGCAACCCTGTTCTTGACAATAACGGGAATTCATTTTCAACTTAGAGCCAAAATTCTCTAAGGGGACGTTCATAAATGACGTCACGCTTTTGCCCATATATTTGACCCCCCCCCCTTTGTCACACTTCAGAGGATCCCCCTCCCCCCTTTGTCACGCGTCACGCTATGTTGCATAATGCATGATGTCACACTTCTTGCTACCCCCTCCCCTCCCCTTGTCATACTTTGTCACAATTTCACGAACCCCCCTCCCCCCCTCGAAGCGTGACATCATTTATGAATGATCCCTAATCAGAATGTGGTTCCTCTGAACAGAACTGAAAAACTGATAATGCAGAACTCAAAACTTGGTGCCTCTAGTGTCTAGCCGTCGCGTCGCCTAGCCCCGTCACTTTCGGTTGACTGATTCAAACAGTACTTTAGTTATTTTGATTTTAAATTTTTTATGGTTTAATTTTTTTCAATATCTTTTTCTTTTGCAGGCACTCGCACCACCTGGAGAAGCTTCGCGTACCACTAGTGGTGCGCGTACCACAGTTTGGGAGCCGCTATTATAGTTCATCCCCAAGAACAGTGATACAACACAAAACTATAGTAATAGTCCAATGCGATCAAACAAAGTACGTTTTTCTGTTGAATAGGGCAGAACTGTTATGAACGAGAAGATTCCCCGACGTGTTACTGTAAACAGTAAAAGTTTCTTTTACTGTTCATTAAAGTTTAGTTTTTTTGTGTGTGTTTTATTGTGTGTGTTAACTTTTTATGCTGCTAGAAGGCAATAATTCCTACAGTAAATTTATCATAGTTTTGGCTATTTATAAATGGTATATTTTGGTTATATTATAGTTGTATAGTTATTTATTTGGTTTTTGCCTTGTGTTTATGACAATAATTATAAAAAGCGTTCATATTTTACCCATGCCACAACTATTTCAAAAGAAATACATTTTGTAGGAAAGTTAAGAGTAGTAAAGGGGCTAGCACTTTTTCATTAAAACCATGTGTATAAGTTATTCCTTGTTAAAGAAATGTGATAAGAAAAAAAATGTTAAAAATAAAGAAATAAACAAATAGATAAAATCTATAAATAAAAAATGCATAACAACTACATTTGATAGGAATTAGGGAAACTTTTTTCCGTTTATTGAAATAAACGAAACAAAAGATAACTTTTGTAAAAATGCTATAACAGTAAAGATGAAATATTTGCGCCTGCGAAAAAGAGGCGTCAGTTATCAAAGGGTAAAAAAGAAACGAGACTATATTTCGAGAAATATATAAATTTTCCTTTGATCAAAGAACATTTCCGTGCCATAAAGCCCTTTTATAGACGCTCATAGTACACATGGCGCCGCCAGACTTTTGATTGAAACATAAGCTGACAATAAAAAAAGAAAAAAAAAATTCGGAGCCAACAAAACGTATAATATCTTGTCTTGTACTCTTTCTTGTTCAAGGTCGAGAAAAGAAAATTTTCTCAGCTGGCGCTGCTGTTTCTATGACAACAGAAAATCATTTTTGTGTTCAGTTCGGAAGAGTTGCTCGGAGTGGTTAAAAGAAAATAATTCCTTAGAGCAGCGGTTCCCAAACTTTTTTGACCACGGAACCCTTAGCGGTTCCGGTTTTCTTTGAGGAACCCCCACTAGCGTTCATATTGAAAATCAAATTTAACAATCTGAGCAAGGCTTACTAAAAGCCCCCCCCCCCCCCACCGGAAATAAATTTAAAACTACTTGATTTGAATGGAAGATTTTCAGAATTGTAAAATTCTAATTTGGCAAACTCCCTTCATGTTTATCTCACTTCCCCTTGCCTCTCCACCCCCTAAAAAAATGCCAATAAGTTCCCCTGGATTTCGAAGTCAACTAAAAGTTCAAAAATGGTCTCCATTTGTTATCCTTCTGAATTACCTTTGTAACCTGTTTTTAATTTATGGGGCTGTCGATGAAATGCACTTTTGTAAATAAGAATTAATTGCAAAGTTTTTGTAAATTATTACACCTGTCACTGTATTGTTAGTAATAACTGTAAAGGTAGGAGCTTTTATCTCAGATAGTTGAATACATAGACCTGGAATAGCGTCCAATCTAGATTTGAATTAGGGTTTAAATATGCACAGGCCAAAATATCTTTTGCATCGATATGTTATTGCAAAAGGGAGAAGGATTAATATAGCTTGCTTACTTAAATACGGGTTTTCAATTTGTTTCTCTTAATTTTAAACAAAAATTCATTGCATGAAATATTGAAATATAATGAAAAGATTGTTTCAAATAAGATGAACTTGAAAATTCTGTTACTCTCTCTAAAATCTTATTAGTGATTCGTACTATTCAGCATGGTGAGCTTTTTTGTATTTTTATGCTTGCAACCACTTCAAGTTATTACACTGAATGTCAAAAGTAAACTATGAAATGAAAGTTATCCTAGTGACTATTATTTTAATAATTTTCATACCCATTAAAAACTGCAGTTTTAACAAAATAACGTTGAAATCTTAATTTAAATTAATAGTTTTAAGTAGGGTGAAAAGTACATGAGTCATGTTTTATCTATACTAATAATTAAATATTTAAAAGTAATGTTTCCATTGCACTAAATAGCAATCATTGAATTTTCTAATTAATAAATTAAACTTAGTAAAATTAAATGCTGTGTTCCACCGATAAATTCATACATCTTATACCAATTCGGGCCCAAATAGAGCTTTCCGCATGGCCAGTTTTATTTCCCCAATTGACTTTTTACCATTTTGATAAAATTATTGTTTAGGAATATTGTTCTTTATATTGTTTATATCGGATTGAAAACAGAAAAATTCAAAACTAATGTACTGTTCGAGTAATGTCATTGAAGCGCTGATGCGAAAGTTGAGTTAAGTTGATGAAGCATTGTCCAGCAGAAAAACTTAATTTTTAGTATAAAAATCATAAACAGGAAACAAATGAGACATGATTGTGCACACAAGCTTCAAACTTTTGCGAACCATTAATATGAACAAGAGGCAAGTGGAAAAAAATTTGTTTTTATAGTTAAAAGTGCCATCATCAAAACACTTGTTTGTTGTTTACTAAAAGTAAAAGGCATGGTGGCGACGTGTAAGCGCGGCCCTCGTACGCCCCAGATCGTGGTTTCAATCTTGACCATGTTGGGGGATTCTCAAGATTCAGAGTAGTGCCTGCACATAAAGAACCCCTGAGTATCTATTTTGCTTGGGTACTCTTGGCTAAATTAAATTCCTTGTTCAGTTTTGAAATCATCAGAGTCAGAGTCCTAGTGCAGTTTCGCATCGTAAGTGCTTCACCTTCTAGTGAAGAAACTAGACGTCGAAATTCTCATGTGGCAACGGCATCCGCCGATTATGGAGCAACTTTGAAGAATAGATGCCAGTTTCCGGGAAATGCACTAGGTCTGCAAAAGTTAATGACGTAGCCCATGTTGAAAGAAAAAAAAAATGTTTGCTAAACTGTACTCTTCGACTCCTTTTGGGGATCATGTCAAAAGTACATCAAAATCAACTAAATTCCCTTCTTTGCTCATTGGTCATTATCATATAATTGTCAACTTTTCATCATCAAACGATGTATAGTCTCTTTGAACCACCCTAATAGAGCTTCAGAGTCTTCTAAATCAGAGCAAAAAGTCATTTTACAATTTTTACATTAATTAACTAATTTTAAAAACTCTCTGAACAGTCTTTTTTATATTTTGCTTCCTCCAAATATATTTTTATTTTCAGACAGGGAATTAACTACCACTTTCAGCAAAATTTCATAGTAAAACATCTTCTGAACATGATTTATTGAACATAGTTTTTCTTAATAATAACTTGCCAACGGAACCCCTGCCATCCTTCTGCGGAACCCTAGGGTTCCATGGAACACACTTTGAGAACCGCTGCGTTAGAGAACATTACACATCGAGAAAAATTAACAGTTAAGTACTCAGTTCGAAAAATTTGATAAATGAAGGAGAAATTCACATTTGCAGTAATGTTGTTTTGCTTGAAATTCACATTTCAAGCAAAATGTCTGATAATGATTACTTATTCTAAACATTAATAATAAAAATAAAATGATTATTATTTATGTTCTTCCTTACTCCCAGCTTTTTGCAAAGATTTTTTCCCTTCTCTTTAGTGAGGAAACATACTTGCATGTGCAATCCACCCACCCACACACCCATATTTTAAGATATCCTGCAAATGTGTAACTTACACTAATCCAATAAACGGCGCAGTTTACAAGCCATCTACAAACATCGTTCGTATAATTTATGTGTGATGCAAGCATTTATTATTCACGTTTTGAACTAAAGTGAACAAATATTTTTTATAGTTTTACCTTTTTCAACGTTTAAATTGAAAGTATGTGCACAATAGTGCATAATTATGATATATTATTGTTCGCAGTTGAAATCTTTTGTTTAATTGAGATTTTTTTCAATCTGGTGTTATAACTAAAGAATGGGCTTAAAAAACATTTCCTGCGAAAACAAAACTTTTATGGGCTTCAAAGGAGAAAAAAATATGTAAATTACACATGAATGCGTGTATGAAGACAGCAAGTGCTTTCACATGAGATAAAAGACTCGAGCGTTCACTTATAGATCTTTCTCTTTATTTTTACAGAGTGCGGAAAAACAAGAATTTTACTCAGAAACTATTATCAAGGAACTTAATTATTTGATTTAATTCGTAAATTTAAAGAAACATTCAGTTTCGCTTCTATACTATTACAGAATTTTTCACAGTGTATTTAAATATTGTGTATCAGCATTCTTTTTATAGGGGTGTCTGTTAGATCTTGGTAGATTCCTCCCCCCCCCCCTTGTCTAGGCCTGTTTATTTTAAGTGGTGAAGCTTTTGTATGAGCTCGAATGCCTCCGAGGAGTGTATAAATGTTTTTTCTAAAATAAAGATTCGATCAATTTATCAGGAGTCGTATTTAAAATTGGACCAACATATTCAGTTTTTCAGCTGATGGTTGCACACTAAATCCGCGAGAAGTACTAGTCTACTGCGAGAAGTACTATATTTTTTGCAGTTTTTTCTGAAGAAGGTTAAGTGTTTCCGGTTTTTGTGTACAAGTATAACATTAACATTGTAGACCGATTTTAATGCTCTTCTAATTAATTTTGATACAGTTTTTGCAAAGGGATCAAGTATTCCCAGTCTACCATACATTTGAAAACACCATTCTGTATTTAAATTAGACAAAATGGAGGCTTTAACTAAATAACATCAATAATTTCGTTGCTAGTTCGCAAAATGTCGGTTCATTTATGAATTGTATTAAATATAGATGAAATAATTAACCATATTATTTTGCAAAAAAATATTGTAATTTTTTTAAGTGATTTCATTGGTTTCGTTTATTATTATAAGTGTTATTATTTATATTTATTTACTTACCTCAAGTGTAAAATACGTAAAATTACTTATTTTCCATAAAAAAATATCGATCCATTTGTTTCTGAATAATGTCTAAAATAGGGCTTTTATGAGAAAGAATGTTATACTCCAGAAGGGAAAATAACTATAACAAAAAGGTTGCTATGCCTCGATGGCAACACATGTTTCTAAGATTAATAACTGAACCAGACATTCAGAAAAGCATATTTTTCCGAAATAGGGTACCTTATCTTTCTTTCTTTACACAGCTTGCTAGAAATGCTAAGTTAGCCGCACGAAGTCAAACATAAGGAATCTACATAAGGAAATATTAAAATAAAAAACAAATTATAGAAATAAACAGTAAACTGCCTTAATACAATAACACAAATCTGAGCATCAATTTTAAGACTTCGAAAAGTTTTTCTTGAAATTGTTTCAATTTGTAGAGACTAAAAATATATTCCCATTTTCAGCAATTCTTTCTGGTTTTTGCTGTAATATTTTCAAAATAATATATTTATATATATACGGGGAAGCATCGACGGGGAGAGACGTACCGGAATTGTTCCTTTCCCAGAAAGCAACGGATAACCGTTATCTGAGTGGGTTTTTAAATATCCAGAATCCGATCTGGCCACTTCCCTAAATATCCGAAGATTCTCCGGCACGTCAAGATGGATATCGGCAGATATCCGGAGCAGGGACGGTGTCTTGAAATTTAATCCGAAACGAAAATTTATTTTGTTTTTAATTAGATTAATTAACATGTTTTGAAAAAAAAAGTAAATCAAAAACTTAAACGGACTTGGAAATTTTGAAATGTTGAAAATATATTCAGTTTATAGGTTTCAAACACCGGATGTCCAGTAAAAGTACGTTGTACAAGGGACGTCGGATATCCGATTTTCGGTAGAATCAATAACAATTGTATAACGAAATGTTATAGGTTTAGAACGCCAGTTTTAATTTTTTTATACCGCACTGACTGTCAGTCAGCTAAACCGATTCTTTAAAAGAATATTAAATTAATTATTTTATTTAGTGTTTGTTCTAAACATGCGGAAAACTTAAAACAGAATTGTTAATAATATACTTTATTACGAAAAAAGGTATAAAATATTCCTTAGATGCAATTTGCTATAAGCAACCCTCATGTATGGATACTTACATATTAATTTGCACACAGTATTTGTATTACCTATAAAAAAAAAATATTTTCAGTTCCATTCCGAAAATTCTATTTTTCTTGGAGTGCTGCAAAATGTTTTAAAACTTCTACATTAAAAAGAACAGTAATTTCGATCTAGTAAAATAACTTTTATTAGATCGAAATGAGAATTAATGAATGCATTGTCGTGTACATTGCCTGATAAAACAAACCACACACCTCAGAAGAATATTTGGAAGCATAAAGGTGTCTATAACGAGAATTAAGTAGCTGACTTTGCAAAAACTGTCTACTTTTCCTCAAATAAATGCGTAGAAAGAATTTTTAAGGACATTTTTTCCCTTTGCCAGGGTGTAGCCGAGTAATCCGGGCTGCCGGGTTATCGAGTGCCGAATTTATGGGATTCTACAGTATTATCAATAAGAGTCATGGAGCGTAAGTGTAACAGAAAGACAAACTTGACATTCGTAAACTAATAAATCAAACACTTTAAGGAATTTTAGGAAAACAGCTCTACATCTATAAATAACACACTACTTACAAACCCATGTATTGATGTACTTTTGCATTAGCCCAAAGCTCTAAAAACGTCTTATTTCTTTATTCAGCGTGATACGATCCGAAAGCAATTTTATAAATTCATGCGGAAGCCGTGAACCAAATGGCTTCGGAATCTTTTGAAATGTGTTTGGAATTTTCAAAGGCAGTAAAGTACCAATAGCAGGAATTTTCTTGTAGAAAAATGGCAAGAATTTCAAAGAGTTCTTCTGTTATGCCTAACCATCGAAATACTTTAATGCTATTTCTGAATAGGTTGTTTGGTATATCGTTATGAAAAATTGCTATTGGTCTTTGTCACTCGTTATTTTTTAAAATACTCTTTATATGTTTAGACGTTTTATAGATCCGAAAGAAAAAGTGTTTTTAATACTGCTACTTGAAACAACTCAATAAATAATGGATTTGCAGTTCTTCAACTATACATTCACACTTAAAGTATCGATTGACATCCAAAAACAGCCAAAATGTCAAAAAAAAAAGCACTTTGCTTCCCTGTTAATTAATATACTTTCACATTTCGCGTACAAAACGGTTGGCCAAAAAACATTCCATTAATTCTAGAAATAAACTTAGAAATCAAACGTAGCACACGGAACACACATCACGTCTGAAACTACGTTTATACAAACGTTTCTTGCATCAAATACTTGTAATATTTGTATTTTACAATTGTTGTAATTGGAACATTCCGCTCTGTGTTAGTAGGACATTTTAGGTAAATATTATGAGCCACCAACCACAAGCACTGATATTTACAAATTTCTAAAGTAGAGGACGATATTGGAATGTTAGTTCACAGTCGAATAATACCTTCATATAGACACATTGTTGAGCAATTATTTGAGCTAGGAGAGCTCAATTTGAAAGGAGTACCTGCTTGAATTTTATGAATATTATGTTTGAATGAATTTATGGATGCATAATATGTATACGGAAGACAAATGAGTAGGATTTTTCAATTATTGCAAAAATGACCGTATATTTTTAAGAGATATGAATTAGTACAAATTTCAAACAAGCCTTAGTTTTTTGTATACATTAATTCTTAAGGTAAAGAGTTTCATGTCATATTAAATGTTATTTTTACAGTTAGCATTTTTTAAATATTTTGTGTTAAAATAGAAAAATATTTTAGTAAATTTTACAATTTGTGGTAAAAAAATGACCTATTTATATCTTGTTGATTACATATTACTCTCTTAAAAAGAAAAAAAATATGACTTGGAATGAAAATTTAACACCAAAAAGAGTCAAAAGAGGCTAATTTTATTTTTTGTTGGTAATGCACGTAAGTTTTTATCCTTTGAAAGCAGTTTCCTTTCATAAGACGTTTTTACATTAGAAATTGGAAAATAAATATTGCAACTGAAAAACAAAATAGTTTTCACATAATAGAGTACTTCACAAATAAAATATGAATAATAATCCAGACGTCGAAATTCCATTACCATCACTTTATGGTTTTTATTCCTACTTTCGTGTCATCCAGACACTCTTTACAAAGGGCGAGTTGCCCTTTAGATGGGAAGCCTTCTAAATGCTACCCTTTGTCTCGCCCGTCATCTGCGCCATATATTATTATCTGCGCTTTTCGATTCACGAACTTGAACCAATTCTGAGATTCAATGAAGCATTGTGCTATAGAAATAAAGAAAGGGAAATGATTCTGATTAAGTTTTCAAACGATATATTTGGGCAGTTTTGATGAACATTATCTTCCTCGGTATGTTCTCCGTCATGTTATTTACAAAAACAAATAATTTGATTGATTTTGCTTATAACAAGAAGTTGCGCCCGGAATTATACGAGCCTACTTTTCCGTGTAGCATCATCAAATTTGTTAAATCACCCTCTTCACTATAGTTACACATGGTGCCTTTCGTAGTGATTTGGCTTCATATTTTGTTAAAAATGGAAGAAATCCACCAACCTGGCGTCATATTTTTTTTAGCAGATTGTGCTTGAGTGGACCTAAATTTTAAAAGTTAACCTTCAAATATTTTTAAATTGGGCCAGAAACCGAAACCGAGATCAGTGAAATATAATTTCGAGATCTGCTTGATTTTAGCATTTTACGTGGTGGTTTATATACTGATTATCTTACTGTTTAATTAAATTTACCCATTTGGCATACTTTTGCGTTATTAAACGTTTTATCGACGCACAGGAATTTAACTCTAAATGCCGTCATTTTTACTGAATTTAATCACATCTTTCATTTTAAACTCTGTTTTACATATCACTACTCATTAAGTATTGAAGATTTTCTAGCTTAAAGTAGATATTAATTTGTAATTGAAAATAATGCTTTTATTTTTCTTCCATTTTTTTTGTCGATTTAAACGCTGTTTAATTTAATTTATAGGAAACATTGTTCATTCAGTGTTTTAATGCAATTTTAAGAGACTGTTGTCCTTATTATAATGGGAATTATGAGATGGATTCTTGCCAATACTTAAGAACTTATTTGTAGTATTAGGGGTACTTTTAGTGACTGACGTCTTCCTTCGATTAGCGAGTTTTTAGGACAAATGCGCGCATTCTAATGGGAATGTTTAGGAATTGTTGCTTTTTATTAAAATGTGAACTTTTTGGAAATGTTAAAGAAACCTGAAATAAGGAATAGTTCTTTTACTCTAATAGGAATTTTTAGGGATTGTTGTCCTTATGCACCTGCGAATTTTTAGTGGGTCTGTTGATTATATTCTAATAAGAATTTTTATCAACAGTTGTCGTTATTTTACTATGGATTTTTAGCGAGTGCTGTTCGTCTAAAAGGACTTTTTAGGGACGGGTGTCCTTAATATACTGGTGAATTACAAGGAGTTTTATTGTTCTAAGAGGGATTTTTAAGGACTTTTAGCCCATTTACTAATGAGCACTTTTAACTGAACTGCTCCTTCGCTATTTACGACAGCATATTGTACACGTGTCACGTGGACTCATTCCTTTTCTCCATCAGGGAATGATAAAATGTTCGCGATAGCCCGCTCATTGCAGGGCACATCAGCTAGTTTAAACTAAGATTCAAGGGTGGGTATAAGTTTTATACTATTGCAAGTAGTTACTTAAGAAACTATATTACAGCCTTTTAATTTATGAATATGCAGAAATAATTACTCTGATATTTTAAGTATTAAATATAGCTAATTAGAAGGAAAAAGTACGGCGACCTGAAAATAAAAACTTTGCATAGTTGGATAAACTCCGGTTAGACAAATACGTAAACACATACGCCATAACTCTCTAAAAAGGTAAATAAATAAATTTAAAAAAAATGTAAATGAATAAATAAAGATGACTTCTCTCTCTCCCTCTCTGTATATCGAATGTCTGTCTGTAAATCAATTGTGTAGAACAGTCGTGACCAAAAACCATCAATCATTTATTTATTTGCATCTTCAACATGATAAATACACAGTCCAAAATAACACGGAGACGGAACACAAAATATCACATTATATTTACGTATTTACATCTCATGAATCCCCCGAAATCCAATGCGAATCACTCTTAAATAAATTCTGGAGGTCTCCGGTCAAATGAGAATGCAACTGTTTTATTTTTGGTTGTTTTTTGCAAAAGCATCTGGGTCTCACGTTACGTAATTTTTTTACCTGCCGTCAAAAAAGGGACTGGTTAAGGGAACGTATATAAAGTACCTACAATTGTCTGTAGGTTACTTTAGTTTTTGTGTTTTAAATCGAAACTGAATTAAAAAAGGGGTTTGAAAGAGTTATTTGTTTTTTTAATGTTTCTCTTTTTCTCTCTCTCTCTCTCTCTCTATATATATATATATATATATATACACAGGGTTCGTACCAGGGTTGTAAAAAAACCCGGGTTTTTTGTAAAAAGCCCACCCCGGGTGGGTTATATTAAAAACCACAGGTTTTATGGGTAAAATGGGGAAAATGAAATTTCTTTTTCCAGCAAGTTAATAAGGTATGGTATTTATAAATATCTTTGAATATTAGAATATGCATAATTCAGCTAGCACGACAAAACATTTTTGATCAAATTTTATTTACTTTTTATTAAAACAAAAGTTTTTTTTTTCAACTACCTTACTTTAATGTTGCATTTAATTTCATTTGATCTCATTTCATGTATATGTATGCACACGTTTTAAATTCAGTGATCAGTATGGGTGACACAGTAAAAAAATTAAATAATGTTTACTCTAAAAGTTTTTCTGATTGATCCATTCATCATCAATAGCATCATAGGTAAATTATTTAATAGTTTAAAATTATTTATAAATAAAAGTTGGAGAAAAATTACTGTTTGAAAAAATAAAGCATGTGCATATTTATATATGTATATATATCTTGCGCACACAGATACAGATATATTACATTTTGCTGCTTGTATAGGTTTATTTCATTATTTTTCTTCTACATAGTTAATACATACCCCATATTTTTCATTTTCTAACTATCGCAATTATAATCTATTCAACAAATCTAAGCATAATTTTAATAAAGAAATATTTAGGAAAGATAGAGGGTATTAGCATTTTACAAATTGAAAATTGAGCTTCCAAATTATTTTTACTTTTAAAAAGTACAGAATGAATGTAAGTTTATATATTTTCATATAAAATATATGATATCCTGAAGTTCTTTTTTCATTTTTTTTATGTAACTTTATCTTTAACTTCTTCAAATCTAAACCAAAACTGTTTTTCCACTAAATAAATTTTGGCCTGATCAAAACAAAAACTATTCTTATCATAAAAAATGAGAAAATTCTAGACCAAAACTGCTTTGATCTGAAAAAACCAGAAAATAAATTTATACATTTTCATATAAAATATATGATGTCTTGAAATGATTTTTTCATTAAAAATAAATCCTTTTTTAATGTAACTAAAGCTTTTCCAAACTTTTATGTTAATGATACAGATTTTTGCTTTCTAACTGTGCAAGTTATTTTCCTCAACTATCTTGTAATTGTTATTCCTTTTTTATTATGACATAATTTTGAATTTTTTCTTTGTATACCTAATTTTTAATTATGGAAATGAAAAACAATAAATTAAATATTGAATAGTACAGTGGGACCTCGATAGGTCGACAAGCGGATAAGTCGACTACCTTGGTAAGTCGATATTTGCCGCCCTACTGGTTCGCCCAATGCTAATTTCAATGGGCGAAAAACTCTTTAACTTGATGCGCAATTTCTAAAAAAACCTGTAAGTCGACCTCCATTTTGTATTCTTGTTAATTTTTTCTTCCGGTATTTTTTCACGGTGTACAATTCTGAGAATTTAACAGTGATGTTTCTTCGTGAATAAATCAATTGTTTTTTGGAAAGTGTTTTCCTGGTAGATTTCCCTATTCCCCTTGTACCTGGGGAGCCTCACCATTTGTGAGGAATATGTGAATATTGACTCTGAACTGATCACTTCGGGACCTGCAGCTCCATCTATGCGCGAGGCATTCAAAGCTATAGATGTCTGTGCTTTCTACGAACACACACACACACACACAAAATGAATAGCAAATTAGCAAGCTTAATAGCTTTGAGGAATTTATGTTTTCTGTTCAAAGCAGAAAACAAACAAAAAATATGGAATTTTTTTTCATGAAGGTATCCTGATTTGATGCACTATGTTTGTATATTTGCATATTTATTTGTAATGTATAACTTTTCAAAATAATAATAATAATAATAGATAAATAATAAATGGGGATAATTTCATTCGATGGAATTGGCGTTTATGATTTGAATGGTAAGTAAATAACAATACAGACCAATATTAGCAATTGAAATTGCGGATCCTTGGTAACTTGACACCTGCTTATCTCAACATGTTTTCGTGTTCCCTTGGGATGTCGAGTTATCGAGGTTTCACTGTATTTACATATGTAGAATTTTCATCAAAAAGAAATGTTTTACAAGGGATTATTTGTTTCTAAATTCTTAAAAAACCTATTTTCCCCAAAAAACCCGCGGGTTTTTACAGTAAAAAAACCCAGCCCAGTGGGGAAAATGGGTAGCTACCCGGGCAGCAAATCTGACAACCCTGGTTCGTACGGTCCTTAAAGGTCCTTAGAAAGTCCTTAATGTTCATTTTCATTTTTAAAGCTTTAAAAAGTCCTTAAATAGTCCTTATTTTTTATTCTAGATGCTTATTACTTTTTTTAAACTAAGAAGGTACATATGCGCTCTATTTGTTTTGCTATGTTTTGTATTCTTCACAAGAATCAAACCTCTTTCATTTCAACTACTTAATCGAACCTCAAATTTGGTTTGCTCGGGTCCGGTACTATCGCGGCTTTCGGACAGACCCAAAACGGCGGATTGACAGGACCGAAAATGGCGGACTTACATAAACATCATCGCATTTTTACTACAAATTTCAGTGCTTTTTCAACCGGTAAATAAATAAGTAACTCTTGTTTTTTAAATTTTTTTGAAGAGTTTTAAGCAAATTGATATGTTATATATTTTGACAAAAAGAAAAGGTTCATGGCTTTTGATAGAATACTTCAAACTACAACACCCAATTCAGTTAAAATTAACTTGTACCCACCCACACGGCAGCTCCCAATTTGTTATTTCCTGCAATTGTATGAAAAAGAAAATCGAGCTACATCTAAAAAAAAATTTAAATATTAGTAAGAGAAGTCGAATCAAAACACAAGCATTTGTACAAAATGCAATGGTGCTTAGTAACTGGGTACCATTTAAGACCACAGAAAAATAAATCACACAAGTTCCCTCATTTTGCTTTAAAAAAAAAAAAGAAAAAGGAATAAAATTTGAAAAACGGACTTTTAAGGACTCAAGGGGAAAATTTTTCATGAATAAACAAAAATCGGGAATTTTCGAAAAAGAGCCAAACTTCGGGATTTCAAATTTTTGGGATTCGATACTATTTATTAAATTTAGTTTCAAAGTAAATAAATATTTTTTTGCATGAAAATTGTTACTAAATCATCTACATTCTAAACAATTATCAATAAAGCAAGTGGGAGCAGCTCTTAACAAGTAATCAGTAAATAAATATTGCTTTTGAAACTTTTCTTTTAATTTAAGGTTCGGGGGGGGGGGGGTAATACTTCAAAGATGCATATTGTTGACATCTAGCTCAATAAAAGAGATACATTTAACTAATATGTAGACAAACAAAAAAAACTTTCAGCTTTTTTTTCGTTTGGCCAATCGCATGAATGATTATCGCTTTTTTATACTGTTAAAGGTAAAAGAATAATTTATTTTTATTATCATTTTTCTTACACCTTACGCTATAATAAGCGGCGACTTGCCAACTCTCTCGATCGCTTTTTAGCTGATCTTTCGCTAAACAGTTTGTTTTCCCATTGGTTTTTTGGGATATTTGCTGTGTTGATCAAAATTTGTATCTCGTGAAATTTCTTAATTTGCAGTAAATTGAAGGGATCGACCTCTTAAACCTATACACCGTAGTTGCGAAATGCTCCGTTTTCCCCTAGGTTTTTTTTTTTTTTTTGTGAACTTCGAAAATTCGATTTTTTGCAAAAAGATCCGATTTTTCAAGCTGATGTACAAGTATTTTTATCTAAAGGGATTGTACTACCAAACAAGAAAATTTTTGAAGAAACTTTTTAAAAAGACATGTATTAATTTACATGATTTTTCATAATTTATAACGCGAAAATGTAAAAGTTTATTTTTCAGAAACTTTCTAACATCTAGCACGTGCTTCGCCGAAAATTGTTGCAGCTTTTGAGACTTCTATCTTTTTGCATCCTGTAAATATATCAATTATTTAAAAAGTTGACAGATGTTTTAGTATTTTCAGCCTGTAGTCTGCTTGTTTTATTTTTTATTTCAAAATATTGTTTAATTTTTTAATACTTTATTTTAGTTAAATTTTGGTAGTTACTATATGAGGGTAATGTACAAAGTTTTAAGCGAATAAGCTCCATTTTTTATTTGTATGTTGTTTCCAAAATGAAATATTTTTCTCAAGTTCAAAAGGTTTTTTCAGAATTTTTCTAAGCTCTTCTAAATAATTTCAAAAAATGATTTATGTCAGAGATAAAAATTTAAGTAAGCCTAAATTGAGATGCTGGCAACATAAGTTAAGTAAAATGAAAAAAAATCTAAATTAAACACAAATTCTCAAGACAAAGTGCAGCGTTTTCTTCAACATTTTTTTAAATTTAAATTGTTTTTCATTTAACTTGTATTTTATAGCAATAACCATTTTTGATAATTTTTCACTTGCTTATATATGATTAATACTTCTGCTGTGTGCTTCTTATTACTATCTCCAATAATTACACTCCTCAAAACAATTAAAGGATCACTTCTTCATAAGCTTGTCATTTTTTTAACAGTTAAAAAACTGATTATATGTTATATTATTTTGAAAGGCAATGCAAATGGCTACCAAATCCTTGCTAAATTATTGAATAATTTTTTGTTGTGTATTGGGAATAGGTGAGAGAATTAAAAAACTACCAAAATCAAAATGAAAACCCTTTAATTATTAAAACCAAAAGTAAACAAAAAATTGTTTTTGTGTTACAATTAATGGCTCAGTATCTTGTGTTTCCTCCTCTGACAGAAATCACAGCTCGTATTCGCCGGGGCATGGTTTTTATAAGCCTCCTGATGCTTTCATGAGGCTAACGCTCTCACTCTTCTCGAAGAGCGATTTCCAGCTCCTCCAAAGTGGTGGCTTGGTTTTGACGGCTCCGGATACTTCTTCCCAGTTGATCCCAGACATGTTCGATGGGATTCAGCTCCGGGTTGCAAGCGGGCCACCCCAAAGTGGTGATATTGTGGTCTTGTAGGTACTGACGCACGATCCCTTCAGTGTGGGGACGGGCCCCATCGTGCATAAAAATGAAATTATGCCCTTCTGCTTCTGCTCTGAGACGTATCTGGACATCCAACCCCTCGTTAACATACCTCTGGGCGGTCAGGGATCTGTTGCGGATGACTACAAGGTCTGTACGATCATCGAGTGTTATTCCACCCCACACTATTATTGATTCTCCTCCAAATGGGACCCTTGAAGATAAGCAGCAGGGAATAAAACGTCCATTCCTTCTTCTGTATACTCTAGCCCGACCATCATTACCAAAAGGAGTAAATTTAGACTTATCAGAAAAGAGTGCTTTACGCCAATGCTTTAGGTGCCAACGTCTGTGTGTCCAAGCAAACTGCATTCTTTCTCTTTTGTGACGTGCTGTAAACCGAGGTACTTGGACTGGTCGTCTAGATCTCAATCCACTTTCCCGAAGTCGATTTCGTACAGTCTGGTCGGAAATTTGGGTCCCCGTTGCTCATCTTAGCTCATTTTGCAGCTCCCTGGCTATTGAAAATCTGCGTCTGAGGGCACTTAGACGTAAATACCTGTCCTCTTGGGCTAAAGTGGACCTGATCCGCCCTTGACTTGGCCTTATATGGACAGTCTCTAGTTGTTGGTAGCGGTTCCAAAGTCTTGAAACCACTGATTGACTTACACCGAACCTTTGACTCACCTGACGTTGAGAAACACCACCTTCAATCCATGTGACAGCCCTAGTCACATCATTGTAAGAAAGAAATCTTCTAACACCTGCCATGGTACGTAAACAGGACGAAGCAAACAGAAAATGAGTGAACTGCACCTTGTAAGTTCGATTGACAACTGGTTAGTACTTGGAATCTTGCTCTTTTTCATTCCTGTTTCGGTGTGTTTACAAAAACATCAGAATTATCTATACTAATTGAAAGCCAAGAAACAAAAACAAACTCTGTTGTTTCTCATTAAAGTTGTCCAGTACCAAAGGTCAAATTCTCATATTTATTATAAAACTTATTCTTGTACACGATCATTCCAAAGTAGTGATCCTTTAATTGTTTTGAGAAGTGTATTTAACTCTCTGACTGTATTGGACATTAGAAAAGCAACAAGACAAAGAGAGCTCCATAAAAGTGTTTGTGTTGCGTTACTAATAAAAATGCGATGTTAAATCAATTTCCTCTTTCAATAATGCTTCCTTTTGAAATAAACATAACAGTTTGTATATTGCGAAAAAATTGTGAGGTCCTTAAAATTTTTTGTAGGTCCTTAAAAAGTCCTTAGAAAGTCCTTATTTTTGGTTTTGCCAAAAACGTACGAACCCTGATACACTTATACTACTCGCCGAAGCTCAACTTCCAGAAAAATACTTTAGCCTTTTATTATTCTTATGAGCAAATAAATCATGAAATTATTCTGCAATGCCAAATGAAAATCTTTTACTAGTAAGAGAAAAAGTTCAGTTTTTATTTCAAGAACGTAAATGTAGTGAAAGTAATTTGCAGATTACTCCGAACTATCGTGATCAAACTTTGAAGTAAATAATACTTATTGGAAGTTAAAGCAGTTTAGGCAGAAGACGCTGTAAAAGAGTGAGCAATTCGTCGAAAGTTTAATCGATTCTTCTTACGTATAAAAGTTTTTTTTTCTGAAAGTCAGCAAAACGAAAGACGATAGCAAGAAGAAAATTTAAAATACTGACTGAATGGATGAAATTAGGAATTACTTCGGAAAAATTATGTTTATAAGATGTTAAGAAAGGAAAAAACAATAAAGAGGCATAGTGTCCAATGCGCATGTTGAATTTCCATAGCTACTATTGGTGTGAAATTTTCCCCAAATTGCATTAATACAATTTTCTTCAGATTTAGTTAGTTTTATAGTTAATTCGATTTTATTACTCTGATAAGTTTGTTCAAACTGTTCTAAACATTACTGTTGAAGAAATTTTATGTCTGAATAACTTCTTTGAAGGCAGTTTCTAATGAACATACTTCTATTATTTACAATTTTCATTAGTATTAAATAGAAAATCGGGGAAAAAGAGAAAAACACATTTCCTTTCTTTTAAAATTGAAAACTGTTCATACTGGAATAATGTTCAAAGAAAAATATCTGATGTAATACTTTGCACGGCTTTTTAATGAACATAAAATGCACATCTGATTTATATTCAGTTGTGAATTTCTCCTTTTGCTTCAAGTGCTTGGCCACATCCTTGAAAAATATACCGTTTAAGGAACGTGAGTCAAATTCCAGTTCCAATTTCTGCGGAAAGAATAAAGGCGATGAAGCGTACTAGAAAAAAAATAAGCTACTTTTCCCAAATTTCTAAAGGGCGTAAGGATGGATTGTCAAGTTTGTATGAGGAATACATGATCGATGGATTTTCAGCGAAATTTAGGAAGAAATGGTTCTTTTTTAGTGATGGTAAATAAAATAGATTTGGTTATCCTCTATGATGCTCTGCAGTCAGTTATAAAGTACTTTTGCCTTTTGCTATGAAGGGAATGTTTATTTTCGACTTTCAGGATATTTGAGCGAGAAAGTTTTCAAAAATCTGTAGTTACTATTAGATACGGGCATAGCAAATTGAAACAAAATATAATGTACACCAAAAGTGTTACATTTTTTTATTTTATATTTTCCATTTAGTAAATATCGTTTGTATTTAATATTTTGTTTATTAATTATCGTCTGCATTTCTTAATGCTTAAAATAATTACTTTAACTTCCAATACTTTCAATACTACTACTTTTATTTATCGTCTTCCTTCCCTGCTCCTTTGTAGTACAAAGAGCGGCAGTTCCGCTGTATGTATATAATGTGTATATTAATGTATTGTAAGTAATAAATGTAGTTATGTGTTTGTCAGGATTACATCAAAGTATAATTTCAAGAAGGCCTACAGTATTTTAACAATACAATTCCCCGTGAAATACAAGAAAGTTTACACTAAAAGAAGGGTAGTTTTTCACACAGTACTCATTTTTCAGGTGATACCTATTTCTGCACTGTTGCCAATTATTTATTCCAAAGAGGTCTGTCGGTTTCAATGGAATGCTTTTATTGTATGTAACCCGACTGGCAAGAACATGAATGTAAAAGAACATGACACCTCAACAAGAAAAGAGCCAGAAGCTCGTCAGTAAACTAGAGTTCGGTTGCAGTAATGGTTCAAGAAAGTGGTAGCGAATATTTCCATTTTGGTGTGTCGTTAGAAATTGACTTCTTATCATTTACGGCACTGGGCTATAATGGTGCAGAATGTCTCTTCTGTGATGAGAAATTTCCAGAATACAGAATAGGAGATACCTGAGTGAAATGGGTGTCGTTGTGATGCTCCCCTCTCCCTGTCCAACTTACTCTGCTGCTAATCATGTATGAATCTGAAAGTTGCAAAACTCTTAAAAATTTTTCGACATGATAATATTTTTTAATTAATTTGACTTACCACACTCAACTGGGGGGCTTTAATTACTGTTATTTCAGAAAGTGTTTTAAATATAAACTGTCCTTTTAAGAACATTTTTTGGATAAATTTTGTTTAATAGGTGAGTATTATATTTTAAACCTTGCATTAGGACGTGTGAATTATTACGTAAAATAAAAATCTAGGCTTTATAATTTTTTTTTTAATTTTATCCTCATTTTTTGTTGTTTATCTTATTTCCCCCCTTTGCTAATAAGAATACAATAAATATTTCTCTTAGCGATATGATTATAAAAAGTTCTGCATAAACTATTTTCTTCATAATATTATGCAAACACTTTTTAAAATCTCTTATTTCTTAGAGATATGCCATACAGAAAATGGAAATGTATAAAACATGTTTTCGATCATTTCATTCTACGTATTTATATTGCATGTCTGCATATTTGCTTAGTTGTTGCAATGCTAATACATCATTTACGTATTTTATTGGAAAGCAGTTTAAGCGCGGACACTAAGAGTTTGACAAACATCACAAGCAGACTATTGAGACAGGATATAATTCAAAGTTGCGTTCGTACATCGCACAATGTTTCTAAACCGATTTTTGAGGCAAAAATTTGCTCTGGAGTTCCTAATACAAAATTGAAATATTTTGAGCATATTTATTTTACTAAATTTTAAAAAGTAATATAATATCATTAATGTCTTTGCGTCGCAATTACAAGTGAAAACTCTTTAAAGAGTGTGCTATTACTTTACATTAAAGATTTATTACTTAATTGCCCATTTTGATATCACATTTTGTAAAATCATCATGCCACTTTATGATATTATTATGATTTGATTATTACAAATGCCGAACATTAGCGCTTATGCCATTTGTTCACGAGTTCTTCAGTACTTTTTAACAATGTCCTCAAAATGGTTAGGTGCAACACAACTGTTTAAATGTTCAAATGTCATCAGTTGATTCGAGTCACACAAAGAACAGTCTGGGGAATCCACCACTCTGATTCTATAGAGATGGTCTCGTAAACAGCCATCATGCCACTTTATAAGTATCAGCTTCTCGAGTCTTTAAAATATAACACAAGAAGTTGCATAACTGTACACTTATGCCTTAACATTTTAAAGACGTTTCTTTTATGTATTTATATATTTTTAAATAATAAAGGATCTAATTTCTAAAAAAATTGGATTGGGCTAACGTGAAAGTGTAAAGTTGGAAGTGAATTGTTTATCATCTCTATGTATCAATCCCAATGAAAGTTTGATTGTGCTTGGTGTCCGTAAAATCTTTTCTCATTGAAAAAGAGGCTCCTAATAGCCTCGTATGCAATTTTTCAAAAGGTGAGAAACACATTGGTTAAATTCTTTTTTTCTTTGAAGATGTAGTTAATTCAAGTTTCATAATAGTCATCTACTTTTATTTACTGTAAACTAAAGAATCCTTCAAAATGTGTATCAACAGATGGCACCAGGAATTTTTTCTTATTAAATACCATAACGTAAAAACCGAAATGCAAAATACCGTTTTTCTCAAAAATATTATAATCGGAAGGATTACACTCCTACGTTTCTCCCCACCTCCTGTCTTGAAATTTCAGTATCAGGTTTTCTGGTAAATTACTTAAAAGAATGCGAGCTACATTTCTGTGTTTGCATTGTGCTTTAAGATGACACACTTCCAACCATACTGGGAATTTTCTTTGAATGAAAATGCGCTGCTTCAGTACATTTTAACAAAGCCGTGGTTGTTTTAAGTTGTCCTCAGAAAATCGACGAACGTTTTCTCCTGAATCCCCCTTCCCGTAACGTCATATATTAAAAAAGAAGGTTAAAATTGCGTTTTTAGTACATTAATTTGGGAAAAATGTTGTGAGAAAGATTTCCTGATACCCTTATTTTATTCATATATTTCACTTATGATCAGTTGCCGGTTTTCTATTTCCATACATATAAAATGCAATTCGCAATTTCGTGAAGAAGAAAGTGGGAAGAGAAACTTAGTAAAGTTATAGTGTAGATAAAAAAACAAGTCAATAAAAAACGAATAAAATAAATAAATAAATGTGTAGAATAATTTTTAAATAGACTTCAGATGCCTGGATCCACCCTTGGCCAGCAGTCCCCTTCGAAATAAACTTCGATACACGGCTGTGATTTTAAGTAAGCAGCATGACTGAGTTTTATTTAAGAGCCGCTAAAGTATTTTGTTTTTCAAACTTTTGAATTTTTGAAGTCCTATAGATCTGTATGAGCTAGGGATTCCGAAAGCTATAGCTTTTGAGATTGCTTTTCAAACGGAAATCTGTCGTGTGCGTCGGCGTAATTTTTCGGTAGAAATCAATTTCAGTCCAACTTGGGAAAATTTTAGAATGGATGATCACAGTTTCCAGATGTACTTCCTGATTTATTTGTTTGCTATGGAATTGCGATTTCCCATTGCTTCTGAGAAAGGGTTGCCCAGCAACGCTATTGCTTTTTTTTACTTAACCTTAAGTTTGGATTTCTTTCGTTTTGAGCTTTTGAGTCAGAAATATCCTTTTTTGGTTGGATATCACACGTCAATATGAAGAAAAGCGTGAAATTCAGTAGTGAGAGAAATGCGTTGATATAGAAAAAAATTTTACTTACAGACAGCAGGACAATTATTCAAGAACAATTTGTGTGTTTAAAAAAAAAGCGATAAAGAACAGATTTAAAAATTTTCCTTTGAACGCGATTCGGTGGTTTTTTTTAATTTTTAGGCAATATAGAATAGAATGCTTAGTAAGTAAGTTCTTTAATTTATTATTAAAAAAATACATCAAATAAGAATTGTGAAGAGTATTGTTGTTCTCCCTGCATCTATTGTTGATTTTAGAAACTAAGTACCGCAGAGTAGAAAACCTGTCTAGGAGCTTTTTTTGCTGTTGCAAAAAGAGCCTTTTTTAAATTTACGCAAAACGAACCTTTTACGATATTATTCGGCATTCATTAACAGAATTTTTCTAAAAAGGATTTTTTTTTTCATACGATGTTTACATCCTTCTGTTGCTTTAATTTTTCTTTTGTTACTGCGAAAATGTTTCACGCAATTGAATTTTTGAGCAGTGCAATAAATAAATAAATAAATTACAATAATGAAAAAATAAAGAAAAAATTGCAAAAAATTAAAATAAATATATAAAATAATATTAATAATGATAACAATATTTATTTTGATGGTATCATTATACAAGCCTAATTGTAAAGTTTTTAGTCTATACTTTAAATAAAAGTAAAAAAAAAAAATACTTACTCTATAGGTTTTATATAAACCGCTATGACTAGAAACAGTGCAAGCGTACAGAATAAAACACTACATGTTTTAAGATTAAGTTTACCCATGTTTAAAATCCTGTTTTTAATGCAAAAAATGTAATGATGATTGTTATTAGTAAAGCATGAAATCAAGGGAAAAGAACTGGTTATGGCTGCATTTTTACCGTTCAAGCTTTCCGAAGGGAAGAAGTACAAATATTCTAAATATTTGTACTTTTTCCCTTCGGAAATGTCATAGATGAACTAAAAAATGACAAATTCTATTTTTGAATTCACTTAGCTAACATAAGTTGGCCCGCTGACTCTTGTTCTGGGGAGTGAGGCAGCGGAGTGCTACGGAAAAACCCGGGGCTAATGTTTAAATGTTCAACCGCTAAAACACATATTAATTGGAAAGTTTACATTGAGGCTTTCTGCATAAAATAAATTTTTACACTAATTAAAATGCAGTATGTAACTTAGTGAAAATCATGTGTTATTAAATATCTTTCTTTCAGTTTTAATTATTTATTCAAGTTAATGATGCTGATTTATTTTCCTTAACATATCGTATACCCACTCATTTAATTTATTTCGGTATCAATAGATTAACCCTTTGTGGTCGTATTAAGTTTACACACGGGTGTCAATCTGCTCGGAATTAATTTTCGCTGAACGAACAGTCATACATAATATTCAAGATTATGAAGGGAAAATAACATTTATTAATTCTCTTTTAAACTTTTGATGTATGTAACACAATAATAAGTTTTAATTTTATGTAAATATTACATTTTATAATTCTCCATCGTGTAGTATCCTTCAAAGCGGTAGTGACTGAGAGTAGACATAAGACCGCAGAAAGTTAAAACAACGATAGCAATTCCATCCGTTACATAATAACATTTAGTTAACATGAAGTTAATTTCATTAAAACTTACATTGATTTCTTTACATTTCATTGTTAACAATTGAATAATGAATCTAAAACTGAAAATATAATTTTAATCATTTTACTTATTTTATTTTTATGCTATTTTTAGATTTGACGGAATGACATCAAACAAATGTCAAACAAAACTGAAAATATAATTTTAATCATTTTAATTATTTTATTTATATGCTATTTTTATATTTGTGACGGAATGAAATTTTTGTTAACCAAGCATTTGGGTTTCTCAGTACAAGAAAAAATTTCTGTGAATTATGTACTCTTTAAACTCCTTATCTTCACTCTTTAAACTTATGAATACTTTTAAGTTACATACGTAATAATAAGAAACAGTTGATTTTAATCATTTTTTTCGCATTGGATTTGAAATAAATAAAGTTGATGTGATGTGACGGAACAACAAAAATTTTCTGTATATTTATATATTGCAACAAAAGTGCTCATACTTTAAATTTCAGAAGGAAACATTTGTGCCTAGTGACCGTCCGTAAATGATGTCACGCTTTTCCCCCATACATTGACCCCCCTCCCCCTTTGTCATAAAATGTCACACTTCAACCTACCCCTCCCCCTTTGTCACAAAATGTCACACTTCACATACCCCTGCCCCTTTGTTACAAAATGTCACACTTCACATACCCCTCCCCCTTTGTTACAAAATGTCACACTTCAACATACCCCCTCCCCCTTTGTCACATGACACGCTATGCTGCATAAGCCTGATGCCACACTTCTTGTTTGCCCCTCCCCTCCCCTAGTCAGTATTTGTCACAATTTCATGACCCCCCCCCCCCGTCCTGGCGTGACATCATTCCTGAATGCTCCTCTATCTCATTTAACGATACTCATTCAAATATCTCTGAGTTGAAAATGAAAATTTCTCAAAGGAGAGCTATTCAGAAACAATCCTTTCGCAAAAAGTGTCATTTTCATGGAATTGCTCTAAATAATAATAATACTAATAATCATAAAAACATGTGTTTTATTATAAGGTTTCATACAATGCAATAAAACGAGAAGAAAATCACGGTAATTTTTTTTACTAAAATGAATTTGAAAAAAAAAAAAAAAAAACAATAAAACTGCACAGCATACCCTCCATGCATCAAGCAAAGTTCTTTTCTGTACTCATTAAATGTGATATTTTTCTTTCTAGCGCTACGAAAAAGATATTTTCTTGTTCTTTGATATGCTAGTCGTAATTGCTGTGCGATTTTTGAATTAAATATTTCCATTGCCGTTGGCAGAGATGGAATTTCATGCAAGAGCCGATTCACCCTTGAAAACTATTTTCTCGAAGCTCCTTTTTTTCACGTATCATATGCATTATTTTTTCAAGAACTACCTTTGACATTTCCGAGCAGACAATCGGGGGGAAAGACAATAATCAAATGTCAAATAGTTTTTTTTATTTTGAACAAGAACAGAAAAAGAAAATAAAGCAGAATATTTGCTAGACTTTAAGGATTCTATTTAAAATTTAAAAGTTGATTATTCAGCCTTTTAAAAATTTAAATAGAATTCGTATTCGAAATATCATAATATTTTTAATAAAAATGTAAATTCAGGAATTATTCGCTGATATTTTGTATATTTGGAAGAAAATGAGTAATAAACTTTGAACATCACCATTTCTTGTTTCAGAACTTTTTTGAGGAGACATATTGCAATAGTTATACACTAATATTTGATCGAATTATTAAAAACTCAGCTAAAATTTTAAGAAGAATTGTAAAATATTTTTACCTGTTTTGTTCAAAAGCAAAAGAGGCAGGAAGAAGGAAAAAATATTTGAGTCAAAGTTAAATTTTAAATTTAATAACGTCTTTTGACATTTGTATTTTTTACTTTTTACTTTTCTCTGAAAATACTAGTTGCTTTTTTGTATCCTCTTGAGTTTCTGATTGTGCTTATATACTAATAATGCGAATGTCTTCAAATAACATTTATTCATAAAAGAAATTGTATATAATCATATAAGAGGTGTAATCTTTGGCGCAATGTATGGTTAGAATGCTTAATCTATTGTGAATCACGTATGTCACAAAATATAGATCACCTCAGTGTGTTAAATATAATAATAAAAATAAATTTCCTGATTTAGTGTGTTTGTTGTTCTAAACTCTAATTACGAAAAATATTCATGCCATCGGGAACTAACTGTTTAGGCTTTCCGTGATGGTGACGGTTCGCGTTCGATCAACTAGGAAAGATCAATAAATTCTTAAAATTAAAAGATCAATAAATTCTTCCTAGACTTTGCTTTTGCTAAATTATCAACGTGATACATTACCGAACTTATATGATGACATTCTTTAATTTACAAATAATGAAAAAAATAATGGTTTTTAGTCCAAGGGAATAAATCTTAAAAAATCAATAGCAAAAAATCTCTCGCTCACTTTTTTATCAATTTCTCGCAGAAGAAAAATGAATAAATCTATAACTGAAAAATGAAATTATCTAAAAGAAATAATACCTGAACGAGTAAATAACAGCGGAGAAGAAGGCCTAATACCTCATAAAAATATGTTTTAAAGCAAAAATAAGTCAGAAAATAATAATAATTCCTCCCATAAATTTAAAAAAAAATTAGAAAATCTTCCTAAAAATGATGTTTTGCAATGGGAAGGAGGTGTGTGTGTGTCATCTTGTCTAAACGCCCTCCTGTTTGTCTACGAAAAATTTTGTACAGGTTTTTGAACTTGAAAAAAAAAAGTGAAATTTCCAGCGATTATGGACAAAATGTTTCTTTTCGTCTCAAAAAAAAAAAAAAAAACTAAAACTAATAAATAAATAAACTGTTATGAGTATATATGGAAATAAAATTTTCTTAAGGTTGACAAGGTAAGGGAAAAAATGATTCAATACATGTTTCTTTTGTAATTCCAAAGACAGAGCTGAAAATGGTTTATTTAAGATAGAAATAATTATTAGATGTACAATTTTTATTTTCTAAATTTTTAACAAGATTTTTTTTTGTTTACTATCTTAATTCTTAAAGATTATCTTACAAAGATTCTAGTTTCCGCGTTTCGTCCCGAGTCATTAACATTTTGCCTTCAAATGCGTCACCAATTTCTCAAATCAAAGTCTTCGAATCAAAGTCAACTTTATCGAATCTAAGTCTTCAAGCCAATTGTATACAAATAATGTACTGCATATAACTAGAAATAGCATCAAAAAATCCGATAACACGGTTATATTCGACTAAGCCCAACAAGTTTCTAATTTCTATCATGCTTTTCATTCCTGATTTTCTTAAAACGAATGACAGATTGAAAACTTTATCTTCTGACTCTTTGATTCTCGTGTGAAAAACAATTGAAAACTTGAATTAAAACTATTCTCCTGTTTAAAAGTTCTTCAGTATTTTCATTATCGACTTATTTGTAGAATCTGTTCTTTGTTGTTCTAATGTGTAAGTAAATAAGGAAATGCCGACCAAGGCTTTTTAAAAGGAACCAGTTCAAGGGCAGCGAAGAACGGATTCGGTTCATTAGGCTTTGACACCTAGTGATGATTACATTTACTCGTTCTCCAGCGACATTGTTTATTCTTTCACAGAGAACTTTCTGATCGTCTGATAAAATCAAAGCAGCCATCAACGGCAGGAAATGACCATCTTTATCTCACTTTCTCATAGTTTGCGCCTTTTCCTTTGATACAAGCCTTTCAAGTTGCAGCAACGACCATATGCGTTGTATTGTAAGAGATTTGTTTTGCTAAGTATGGTATTTTTCAGCGAAATGCGTTAAACCTTTGATAAAATTATTAGTTTTCAATACATTAGTTCTTCGGGCATTTCTGGATTAAATGAGACACCAGAATGTCATATGCATTTGATTCTTGAAAATCAATGTCTTTTATAGCCTTGCGGAGAAACATACATGTGTGTGTGTGTATATATATATATATGTATGTATATCTTAAAAAAATATAAAACAAAGTCGCTTCCCGTATCTGTACGCTGAGATCTTTTAAACTACGCAACGGCTTTAATGCGGTTTTCATGAATGGACAGAGTGATTCAAGAGGACGAATCATAGCCCCATTAGAAAAAAAATCCGACAGGTAGTTCTTTTTTTATTCCAATTTTACGCAAATTTCTACATAAATTCCCCAATATGGGGGTGAAAGAAACCTTGCATATATTAATGTAGTATATCGATTGAAAGCGCTGATTTTTCAGCATGAAGTTTGTTCGAAGTTTGTAAGTCAATAAGAACGCCAGTTATAAACTTTTTAGTTCGATTTCTTAAGGCTTACCTTGATCCAAAAATAATAATTAGCAGTTTCCTCAACTCCGAATAAAGCATGTCAAAGTAATAAAGTATATTTTCTATTTAACGCTTTTCTTAAATTAGCAATACGTTTCAAATTCGAGATTGAACTTTTATAGAAGTTCTGTCTCCCCGATTTAACGATTTCCTTGATTTAGCAATAGCATTTAAATAAATATCGCCTGGAAAAGTTTACGGACGTATAGTTTATAATAGATATCAAATAACGTGGCGAATGACGACACGCTAAAATTTTACCTTTTTAATTAGTCGTAGTTTAATTACACACACGACGCTTTTCACACACTGCAGGCTTTATGCCGCAGGAGATATTTTTTATACTCTTAGCAAGGACAGCGCCGCATGCGACGTTTTTTGCGTTCTTATTTAGGACATCGCGGCAGGTGACTTTTCTTATACTCTTAGAAAGAACAGCGCCGTAGGCGACGTTTTTAATATTCAGCCCGGGCAACGCCGTGCGGGTACCGCTAGTATATATATATATATATTGTTTCGTATCTTTTGCCAATATTTTGCAACACAATAATTTATGCTGCATATTTGAAATGCAGAAGTTGGGAGGATATAACACCACTAATGAAGTTTAAAATAAGCGTCACGTGCTTATTAAATAATATTTTTCGCTTGAAGACATGTTCATTTTTATGCACCTTCAGAAGTTCCATCAAAATATTAAAAAGAAATAAAGATAGAAAGGAAAATATATAAATTAGTTTTTTTTTTTTTTTGTACTAGAAAATTAACTAACGTCAATGACTTCTGTTCTCTTTATTTTAGTGGTTTCAGAAAAAGAGAGCGGGAGAGAGAAAGAAGAAAAGATTTTGTTGTGTTTTCTTCTTTATATTTTTCTATTTTAGCAGCAATGTTTTACAGGTTCCGCGGATTTCCCTTCCACACCAGACCTTTTTGTAGAGAAGGAAACTTTCTTGTTTAGTTCTCAGCCGTGGTTATAAACATCAATTGCTTCTAATTTAGCAAAATTATAAATAAAAAAACTCTTTTAATTGGTGTGTTTGAGCGCTGAGAAAACTAAGGACAGTGTTATAGAGAGTTAAACAAAACTCATTTAGTCCTTCATACATATTGTAGCGTGTCGCGGGCCCTCGGAACTTCTTACCACGACTCTGTTGGTTCTTTTACGTGATTATGAGAAATCTTCAAACACACACAGCATCAGATCACACTTTACTTATCTATAAATCTCTTGTTTATTCAACATTAACTTTGTACACTTTGTACAGTAATACTATTTACATATAATCAGTAATACTTATATCAAGCAAAGTTTGTATTTCGCTAGAGCCAGCGCCTCGCAGACACTGCTCTCCCTACGACTCCTCGAGTCCTTCTCTCTCTCTTACTGTTCGCCTCCCTCTTCGCCCCCTGCGCGATATCCCCCGGCCAAACTAACCCGCTAGACCAGGAAGGATGATTCGAGGGTGGGTAGGGTCGAGTATGCCAGACACTACACATATCATCACAAGATATTATCGAGAAGACATTGAAAAATGCATATTGAAAAACAACTCAAATTTAATAAAAAAATGTTTTTTAAATAACCAGGATAAAAATAAACACGTTGTAATAATTTATGCTTTTCGGTTATTTGATAATCTATACATAAATAAGCAGACACAAAACAGTTAAGAACCATTTTCTCCTCTGTTTTTCAACCGATTTTCTTACTTTTTTTTGTTTGGTAGCTGTTGACGAGTTTTAGTGATATCAATTAAAAACTTTAGAAACAGTTTATTATTAGTTAATTATTTCCGCTTTTCTTTTGGCAGGCAAGCCTCATTTATAATTTTAATGTTATATTGTTATAGATTTCAGATGGCAACATGTCTTAGTTGAGTGAATTATTAAGTAATAAATATAAAACTCATTGTTAAAAAGAGTTTGTTGCCATGAAGCAGTAATATTAAAAGAAATTATAATAAGAGTTTGAGTGAAGGCTTCTCTGAAACAATGAAATGAAAAATGAGAGTAGTGTATGGAAGCAAACATTTAAGTTTTATTCAACTACCACTCAACTTAGGGACCGTTCATAAATGATGTCACACTTTTTTTCAATATATTTGACCCCCTCCCCCCTTTTGTCACAAAGTGTCACACTTCAACATACCCCCTCCCCCTCTTTGTCACATGTCACGCTATATTACATTAGCATAAAATAGGTTTAATATGCTGGTTTTCAATGTTTTTACAGAAATCAAAATGTACGATGTCACATTTCTTATTACCCCCTCCCCTCCCCTTGTCACAAACTGTCACACTTTTTGAACCCCCCTCCCCCCTTGAAGCGTGACATCATTTATGAAATGCCACTTAGGAAGAAATTGGCAGAAGCGACTACATTTATGAATGCAATTGGCCCTGCGGCAACAATGATTTACAATACGTTTGCTTTAACCCTTTATCTACTGACGGTACTTATAAGTACCATTCTCTATAAATTCCATCCCAGCAACCATTTTTACCAATATTCTGATGGTACGTTGCCGGAACAGTCTTCAAATTCCCCTTTTTCTGGATACATATCAGCAAGGGTTCTATAAAGAGTATTTTAGCGAGGAAATGAACATAGATAGTTTTGAAACCAATGCTGTGCTTTGGACTTCCATTTTGTTCAGATTGCTCCCTTAGAGTTTCGCTCCAGAAAAGTATTAAATTTCAAGAATCAAGTCACTGATTTTTTTAATGTGTTAGTTAAGAACTTAGAAAACTATTTGACGAAATATTTTGATTAAAAAGTGTATGTAATTAATTTTACAGGGTAAATACTCTGTGGCACTTATTAGTTGTAAAAAAATAAATACTTATATATTGATTATTTTATTTATGTAAATTCCTTAATTTTCAGTGTAAATACCTAGACAAACTATTTCTGTAAAAAAAAATACTGCAGATCATAATGCAGTAGATAAAGGGTTAAGTGAGGATGATCAAAATAAACTCGACGTTATAATCGCCAAATTCTATGAAAAATACTTATATAGTTATGGTAAATAGCATAATGCTTCCAATGCTAAATTTAAATATTGCGGTCGAGTTTCGACTGTTGGGCGAACTCTAGTATAATCATCCCGGCGGCTTCTTGTACACGTGCGTAAAAGAGCAAATATTACAATGGCCGCTGTGCAAATGTTTATTCACTTCAAATGTCGCGAGGTACTTTTCTTACGACCGCGAACCACGGAACCATTAGGCGGCTAAGTTCTCATAACATTTTTGGAATTCTACTCCTCTGCGCGTCTTTCCTTACATCGCCATATTTGTTTTCAGAATGCTGTGTTTATGCTGTCTTCCAAATGTCGGATCTTTAAAGCGTAATATAACCATTAGGTAAACAAAAAACGGGATGTAGATCCTTTTTTTCCCCTTTTTGCACTATATAAGGGGGTTTTTCTATTCGAAAAAATCGGTTTGTGAAAAAGGCCCTTGTGGCACAGAAATAAATAAATAAACAGATAAATGAAATTCTGTTACAGTCCCTGCCGTTTTCTATTTTTCTGCCGCTTTATATTTCTTCTGAAGGATTAGATTTCATAAGGCGGCTGATTTCAGAAAGCGATGTGACATTTACAACAAATTTTATGTTTCCTACATACCACAAATAAAAGTGAAAAACTAAATGAAAGACACTAACTTCAAAACATCATAACTCATTGATGCTTGATTATTTTTTTTAATGCTGGCTTGCTGCGGTTTGTTTGGAAGAATCATTTATCATGTGCTCAATAATGTTTGAAAAGAAGTAAAGTTTACCATAATGTCCTTAATCTGTTACTTTTTTTCTCCAATATGCGACAACTTTTGCTCGACTCTTTTTTATTTCCTACCACATATTTATTGTTAAACATCAAAGCAATGTTAAAAAGTAAAACGTTGTAGCATCTGATTCGAATTATTGATTATGCTGATAATTTTTGATGTTAAATGTTGCTGAACGCGAAACTAAGGGCGAGGTATTGTCCCAAAAAGAAAGGGTTAAGCATTGAGCTCATACACGTTTTGATGTGGAAAGCTCCTCCCCACCCTGATTAATTTCAAGCGGTCAATAGGTTAAAGTATGAAAATTTGATTTCCCAGAACGGCGGCACTGATTTCAATAAGTGGTGGTAAAAATGGTTTCTCATTTGATGTGAATCTGTTCCTCTAAATTTGATATCATAAAGGACTGGTTATATTAAGCATTGACTTTAATAGTGGTACGCACTGTATTGGAAAATAAATATGAAAGAACTTTGTCGACATTTGTCGCCTAAATAATCTGCTTCTGAACACTTGAATTTTACTTTCCTCAAGAAAACTAAAGCCAAGTAGTTAAATATAAAAACTGAGGAGACAGCCGCGCATGAGAACACGCATATACGCACATATCTTTGGGCCGTCAAACTGCTGTTACGAATGATATACGGGTGTATCTGCGTGTCTCTGCTGACCCAAATCCTGTGAATACCATTAACGCACTTCTCTTTCGAAAACACTTTTCGACCTAACGAAAACACCGTCGGGCGTAGTACTCTAGCGAGTTAATACTAAAAACATAAATGATTAAAATTAAGTTATTACGAAAGATTTTTTGGAAATATTTCACATAATGAAATTAAAATTAGTTCTAGAAAGGCTTTACAATTTATCGGCATGTTATTATAAAACAAGTGATGCTTCTCAGAATAGCACTAAAATTTCCAAAATAATAATTTCAATTGTATGAATAAATAAAGGCATCATCCCAAATATACACCTTTTCCCTATTATTTTCAAGCTAGTAAAATAAACAACACATTATTAAAATAATAAAACTAATCAACAGAGCACTGGTAAAAATGAAGTGCAAATACAGTAAGCAAAAAAAAAAGAACATTTCCATTGTTTTATCAGATGTAAAGAATGCTTCATAAGTTTTCACATTCTGAATCTTTGTACCAAGCTACATACAATAAGTTGCAGAAAAAAACTATTTCTCTTCCATTAAATGGCACTGCCATTTAATTTTATTTAGAACATTTTGTTTCATGTTATGACAAAAGTTTTAGAAAACTTCTGCTAATAAATGACTTTCCCCTTTTTCAAGAACTCCGAATTGTATTTTCTTGAAAAGCATAACTGGAATAATTCGCATAAAGAACTGTTAAAAGCTTTTCCTTCTCTCATTTATTTCATTTGAGCTTGAGAAAGTTAGAAGATAGTGATTGCATTTTTCGAAGTGATACGAATAAGAAGTGACGCTTTAAAAAGATAAAATACGGGAGACGAAAGTACAAACTGCCATTATTTTACATCCAAAAGCTTGAAAATTTCTTACTCCAAATATTCTATGGGTTTTTCACTATTGTTAAAATCATAAGACTTGGAATTCAAAGTTTCCTTCATAAAACTTTTTTACATTAGAAATTGTGAAAGAAATATTGCAACTGAAAAACCAAACAATTTTCGCATAACAGAGTAGTTCACAAATAAATCTGAATAATAATCCCAGACGTCTAAATTCCATTACGATCACTTTAAGCTTTTTATTCCTATTTTCGTGTCATACAGACACTCTTTACGAAGGGCGAGTCGCCCTTTTGATGGGAAGCCTTCTAAATGCTACTCTTTGTCTCGTCCGTCATCTGCGCCATATATTATTATCTGCGCCTTTTGATTCACGAAATTGAACCAATTCTGAGATTCAATGAAGTATTATGCTATAGAAATGAGGAAAGGGAAATTATTCTGATTAAGTTTTCAAACGATATATTTCGGCAGTTTTGATGAACATTATCTTCCTCGGTATGTTCTCCCTCATGTTATTTACAAAAACACGTTACTTGTTTGAGTTTGCTTATAACAAGAAGTTGGGTCCGGAATTATACGAGCCTACTTTCCCGTATGGCATCATCAAATTTGTGAATCTTCCTCTCTCTCTCTCGTTTAGCTTAAGTTCTTAATTATTTCAAAGCTACCCTTTCAACGGTGTTCAACACTTAAGAGTCGATTATGCATCTTTTAGAGAAATGAAAGTGAACTTTCAACTCATGACGGAAGTAATGTTACTATATTTACGAGCTGATGTACCACGCGTTTTGGATCAACTTTTTCATCATCGGAAAGCTAGGGTTACTAGAGGGAAGTTTCTGCATCATGGAAATGCAACGGAATGGTTTTTGCATCAGGTAATCTCGTTAATACGAGTTCGAGAAAGTTAAAATGCCAGATAATGAAACATCGCAAAAGGGGATACTTTCCGAAAATGACAACCGCTCAGAACAAGTACCCTGATCCAATCGATCTGCAAGAGCATAGTTTTTGATTTTTTATTATTATACGTTCTGAACATCTCTCTTAAGAAAGTAATTTTTTCCATTAAATTCGCACTTAACCTCAGAAGCTATGTGTTACTTTGAAATTGATTTGTCTGCGTTCTTAAAATTTTCTTTTACATTCGTTGAAATATAACATCGTACAATGAATTTTAAAAAATAAGATTAAAGCGGATGACTCAATGACAAATTTCTTTTTAGTATTTTTTTTTCCAATCTTAGAACTCTGGTTAAAGTTAGCTTCATAGAGTTTTAAATTGCGTGGACAATTTTTGGTGCATGAAATGACGCTCTCATTTTACTAAGAATTGAAATAAATTAAAAATGCATTTTAAAAATTGTTATGAGTCTAAGAACTACATCTTCTAATGCGCGAGCAGAATTGAACACACTCTTTTTTTTTTTACATTTCTTTTACTAAAAAGTTTCACTTAATATGAAATGAGACGATTTCTCTACCTGTGCAATCTCTTAATTTTTAGCTCCAATATAATTGCTTTTACTTCCAAAAGATAAGGCAGCAAGTCATTATATTTCAGCACTGTCACCGATTTTTTGTCCTTATAAAAGAAAGAAAGAAAGCCTAAAACCGTAAATGAACCCGACAGAGTGAATTGTGAGCATTCCATGAACTTGTAACGTTCAAGGCTAAAGGCTCTGAAGTAAACGCAGCATTTCAGGAATAAATAGATTACGATTATGAATAAAAAATTACGCCGACAAAGACAACTGTCAAACTTGATTCTATTTCCGTAACTTAATTAACTAGCTTGTCTGTCGATAGCAAAATATTTCATTAACAGATACTTTGGATACATGAAGCATACTGTGCCCGCTCGCTTGCATAGAAGATGGGTAAATTAATTTCATTTGCAATTAGTAGAACGACTCAAAAACACGCAGTTTAATTTAACCATATTAAAAAATATTTGTATTTTTTAGATTAAATGATATGAAAGATTTAAGTATTGATGTCATGTCTTCATCTATATAAATAAAAATGTAAGTGTTCGTTTGTGCGAGCCGCAAATCTCCGAAAGTACTTCACCGATTGCTTTGAAATTTTGCCAGTAGACAGAGTGATTCAAGAGGATGGTTTATAGACCCGTTAGAAAAAAAATCCGACAAGTAGTTCCTTTTTTATTCCAATTTTAAGCAAATTTCTACATACATTTCCCATTATGGGGGTGAAAAAAACCTTGTACATATTAATGTAATACATCAATCGAAAGCGCTGATTTTTCTGCACTTTCTGGAATTTGTTCGAAGTTTTTAAGTCAAAAAGAAGGCCAGTTATAAGCTGTTTAGTTAGATTTCTAAGGCTTAGCTTGATCCAAAAATAATAATTAGCAGTTTCCTCAACTCCGGGTAATATAAGCTATATAAATAAGAATGTAAGTGTTCAAGGTAAGGCGCCTCGATTGCAAGCCTTAACGAACCAGAGCCCCCTATACTAAATGCCTTCCAATAGCGCTTTAAATCCATACAAATTTTGGCCGCAACTTTTTATATAGAGGGCGCTAGTTCCCTACTCATAATACTGCTTTTATAAGTAGATCCCAACAAAACATAAATGTGAAAAAAGGGCCAAGTTCGATAGAACAAAAACGGCCTTCGGAGTAGTCGGTGCCAGCGATAAAAGAATTGATATCTAATGGGTGCCAAGTTCCATAGCAGATCCTTTGATCATGGCTGTAAAAGCGTACAATGTTCCTTAATTTATTTTAAAACATTTTTTTATCGGATTCCTAACTTGGCAAGTGTTAATCAAGGTAAATTACATTCAAAAAATTTAACTCATTCAATTAGCAATTTTTAATAATTAGTAAAATCATGTGGCAAGCTATTATAGTTAATTTCTAATTGTCTTTTTATCGTCTTCTTGAACGTAACTTATCTTAATTAAAACTTGCCAAGTTAGGAATCCGATAAAAAAATGTTTTAAAATAAATTAAGGAACATTGTACGCTCTTACAGCCATGATCAAAGGATCTGCTATGGAACTTGGCACCCATTTTATATCAATTCTTTTATCGCTGGCACCGACTACTCCGAAGGCCGTTTTTGTTCTATCGAACTTGGCCCTTTTTTCACATTTATGTTTTGTTGGGATATCATTAATTTTTGAAAAGTTAAAATGTGTGTTTTTATATTGACGATAAGTTATACTAAATTGAACCAAGCTGAATAGTCGCTACTAATTATTTAAGATTTTTTTCGTCTGTTTACATTTCTCCGTAATAAGTCCGTAAACCTATCTTTACTTAATTAATCTTTTATTTATAACGTTGAAAAGTTCTGTATAACTACGACACTGGATTCTTTGTAGTCAGCTTGAGTTAAGCCTTAAGGCGAAAAATTAAAGCGGAAAGTGAATTTCAATGCGTCAATTATCAATTATTTACCTTCAAGCGCGAGAGAGTATATTGTTTACTTTAAACGGCGGAAAAATATGGCTGCTGTTTGAAGTCGTTAGGTATGATGCTACTTATGAGTATGCTAGTAACTTCGAAGATAATGTAATTTTTTGAAGTTTCGGATTTTTTCCTTTATATATGCCAAATTGTCTACCTTGATATCAAGTTTCAAGTTTCTAAGCCTCCTAGAAGTAGGTTAGGTTTTTGATGAGTGAGTGAATGAGTGCGTGAGTGAGTGAGTGATAAAAATAACACTTTTCAAACCTTAATAATTCCATAACCATAAGAGGTACATCAATGAAATTTGATATTCTAGGGGTTAAGGGGATCGCTATTAGACGTACAAAATTTCAAGTATGTAGGTCTAATAGTTTTTGGGTAATGGTGGGGTCAAAAGTAGCTCGAAATGGTTCGGGTAAATATACACATTGGCCGGTGTCGCCGTATCTCAATTTGGCTGACTTTCTGAACTTGGCTCACACACTGCCGTGTGTCTAGATACATATAGCAAAGATTAATGAACTGAGTGTTTAAATTGCATAAAGCATTTAATTTTAAACATATCAGCAAACAAAATCTTCCAAAAAGCCGATTTTGACTTGTTCTTTAATGAATTTATTGAAGACAGTACAATACGTTATTCTTAAGTTCTCATATAAAATATTTTTCTAGTGATTCAAATTATAAAATATTGGAATCCTGATTTTTTCACTTTGCAGGTTATTATATCAAAAAAATTAATAATCTTCTCTTGGAATTAGTTTTTCAGATTTTAAATCTGAACAGCAATACGGCACAACGCAATGGACCATAATTGTGATTCAAATCTAACTAGTTTCTTAAAAGAAATTTAAAGTTGAACAAGAAGTTCCGTCTAGAACTATACGAGCCTACTTTCCCGTATACACCAAATTCAAATTTATAATCTAGCTATCTCTTTCTCTCTCTTTCTTATTTATCTTTAGTTCTAATTATTGAAAATATACCTTTTTCAACGGATAATACATATTCATTCACTCACTCATTCATTCTTTCATTTATTCAGCCATGCATTTATTCATTCATTCGTTACCTCATTCAAGTGTTTATTCATTCATTTACGCATTCATGTATTTATTCACTCATTTATTTATATTTTCATTTATTCAATAATTTATTCATTCATTCTTTTCCTCATTCATTTATTCATTGATTTATTCTTTCACTCTTTCATTTATTCATTCATTCATTATTTCACTCATTGAGTCACTGAGAAATATCCTTGAAAATTCCGATCAAAAAATTTCATAGCAAAATAGGCTCGTAAGTTCTGGATAAACTTTCTATTTCTACATGTTCTACGTTATAAGAGCTTTCCGATAAAGTTTGTTCCAAGCAAATCGGTCCGTTAGATCAGGATTTATATAGGGTTGAAATTTCCCCGTAAGCTCTGTGTTAATTTTTTGAACTGTTCAAAAATGAACAAAAACTGTTCAAATCGATATTTCACGCCGAGAACTCCTTTCAATAAGCTTTCAATAGGAACTTGGCTCTTGTGCCCAGAGTTTACAGAATTTGCTTCAATTTTGTCCATAGGCGCTAATGTTAAAATTTTTTGAACTGTTCAAAATTGAACAAAAAATTGTTCAAATCAAAAAGTAAAATATGGAAATGAGATGTCCTTGCCGAGATCTTTCGAATGCAAAAAGAATTTTTCCAATCGGACAATTCGTTCAAAAGTTATTAGGGGGGGACAGACCGACAGACCGACAGACAGACAGACCGACAGACAGACCGACAGACAGACCGACAGACAGACCGACAGACAGACCGACAGACAGACAGACCGACAGACCGACAGACACACGTTTTCCCCATCTCAATACCCTACTTTCAAATTTTTTATTTTTCAATCTTTATTTAATTACTTCACTTATTTTTGACTTTTCTTGATTTTTAACGATATTTTCACGATACATTAAGCCTTCTTTCATGCTTTATTATTATTTTTTTTACTTTTACGGGAAAGTAGGCTAAAAACAGGTTATCTGAGCCACCTAGCGGAGAACTTTTCACGGCCGTTTTTTCTCTCATATCGGAAGGCATTTAGTATAGGGGGCTCTGAACGAACTATAGAGCGAAAGCTCAGAAAGAAAGAAAGATGTAAGTGTTCGTTTGTTCATACAAGGCTGAACGGGATCCAGTTTACGGTTACGATCAAGTTCAGCCTTGGTTCATAACCTCAAATCTCCGTAAGTACTTCAACAATTTCTTTGAAATTTTATCAGAACATGTGTTTTTAGCCTACTTTCCCGTAAAAGTAAAAAAAAAAAAAATAATAAAGCATGAAAGAAGGCTTAATGTATCGTGAAAATATCGTTAAAAATAAAGAAAAGTAAAAAAAAAGTGAAGTAATTAAATAAAGATTGAAAAATAAAAAATTTGAAAGTAGGGTTTTGAGATGGGGAAAAAGTGTGTCTGTCGGTCTGTCGGTCTGTCTGTCTGTCGGTCTGTCTGTCTGTCGGTCTGTCGGTCTGTCCCCCCCTAATAACTTTTGAACGAATTGTCCGATTGGAAAAATTCTTTTTGCATTCGAAAGATCTCGGCGAGGACATCTCATTTCTATATTTTACTTTTTGATTTGAACAAATTTTTGTTCAATTTTGAACAGTTCAAAAAATTTTAACATTAGCACCTATGGGTGAAAATGAAGCAAATTATGCAAACTCTGGGTACAAGATCCAAGTTCCAATGAACAAGCTCACTGGAAGAAGTTCTTGGCGTGAAATATTGATTTGAACAATTTTTGTTCATTTTTAAACAGTTCAAAAAAAAAAAAATTAACATAACGCCTACGGGGAAATTTCATTCCAATATAAATCCTGATCTAATGGACCGATTTGCTTGGAACAAAATTTATCGGAAAGCTCTTATGACGTAGAACATGTACAGATAGAAAGTTCACCCAGAACTATCGAGCCTATTTTCCTATGAAATTTTTTGATCGAGATTTTCAAGAATATTTTTGAATTAATGGATGATCAATAAGCAAAAGAATGAATTAATAACTGAGTGAATAAAAACATGAATGACTGAATAACTGAATGATTGAATGAATATGTATTAACCGTTGAAAAAGGTATATCTGAAGCAATTAAGAACTTAAGCTAAACGAGAAAGAGAGAGAGAGAGATAGCTAGAATATAAATTTGAAGCTGGGGTATACGGGAAAGTAGGCTCGTATAGTTCTAGACGGAACTTCTTTTTTAGCCTACTTTCCCGTAAAAGTAAAAAAATATATATTAAATCATGAAAGAAGGCTTAATGTACCGAAAAATATCGTTAAATATGAAGAGAAGTCAAAAATAAGTAAAGTAATTAAATAAAGATTGAAAAATAAAAAAAATTGAAAGTAGGGTTTTGAGATGGGGGAAAAAGAGTGTCTGTCGGTCTGTCCCCCCCTAATAACTTTTAAACGAATAGTCGGATTCGAAAAATTCTTTTTGCATTCAAAAGATCTCGGCGAGGACATCTCATTTCCATATTTTACTTTTTGATTTGAACAATATTTCGTTCAATTTTGTACAGTTCAAAAATTTTTAACATTAGCGCCAATGGGCAAAAGTGAAGCAAATTTTGTAAACTCTGGGCAGAAGAGTCGAGTTCTTACGAACAAGATTACTAAAAAGTTCTCGAAGGAAAATATTTTTTGAGTTGAACAATTTTTGTTCATTTTTGAACAGTTCAAAAAAATTAACGGTACGTTTTCCTTAATCCCGGCGCAGGCGATAAAGTCGCCAATAATGATGCAACGAACGCCAAACGGAATACATCCGCTAGAAACCTTTTGCGTGTTATGTTGCCTTGGCGAGATTTGCGCCGGGATAAAGGAATTCATTTTGAAACAGTTCAAAAAAAAAAAAAAAAAAAGAACAAGAAGTTCCGTCTAGAACTATACGAGCCTACTTTCCCGTATACACCAAATTCAAATTTATAATCTAGCTATCTCTTTCTCTCTCTTTCTTATTTATCTTTAGTTCTAATTATTGAAAATATACCTTTTTCAACGGATAATACATATTCATTCACTCACTCATTCATTCTTTCATTTATTCAGCCATGCATTTATTCATTCATTCGTTACCTCATTCAAGTGTTAATTCATTCATTTACGCATTCATGTATTTATTCACTCATTTATTTATATTTTCATTTATTCAATAATTTATTCATTCATTATTTTCCTCATTCATTTATTCATTGATTCATTCTTTCACTCTTTCATTTATTCATTCATTCATTATTTCACTCATTGAGTCACTGAGAAATATCCTTGAAAATCCCGATCAAAAAATTTCATAGCAAAATAGGCTCGTAAGTTCTGGATAAACTTTCTATTTCTACATGTTCTACGTTATAAGAGCTTTCCGATAAAGTTTGTTCCAAGCAAATCAGTCCGTTAGATCAGGATTTATATAGGGTTGAAATTTCCCCGTAAGCTCTGTGTTAATTTTTTGAATTGTTCAAAAATGAACAAAAACTTTTCAAATCAATATTTCACGCCGAGAACTCCTTTCAATAAGCTTGCAATAGGAACTTGGCTCTTGTGCCCAGAGTTTACAGAATTTGCTTCAATTTTGTCCATAGGCTCTAATGTTAAAATTTTTTGAACTGTTCAAAATTGAACAAAAAATTGTTCAAATCAAAAAGTAAAATATAGAAATGAGATGTCCTTGCCGAGATCTTTCGAATGCAAAAAGAATTTTTCCAATCGGACAATTCGTTCAAAAGTTATTAGGGGGGGACAGACCGACAGACCGACAGACAGACCGACAGACAGACAGACCGACAGACCGACAGACACACTTTTTCCCCATCTCAATACCCTACTTTCAAATTTTTTATTTTTCAATCTTTATTTAATTACTTCACTTATTTTTGACTTTTCTTGATTTTTAACGATATTTTCACGATACATTAAGCCTTCTTTCATGCTTTATTATTTTTTTTTACTTTTACGGGAAAGTAGGCTAAAAAAGATATTAACATTAGCGCCTACGGGGAAATTTCAATCCTATATAAATCATGATCTAACAGACCGATTTGCTTGGAAAAAAATTTATCGGAAAGGTGTTTGGCCGTAGAACATGTACAGATACGAAGTTCAACCAGAACGCAACGAGCCTATTTTCTTATGAATTTTTTTTAACGGGATTTTTAACGATATATTCGAATGAATGAATGATTAAGTGAATGAGTGATGGAATAAACGAATAAATGAGTGAATAAATACATAAATGAAAAAAATGAATGAATAAATTAACGAATGACTGAATAAATGAAAGAATGAGTGAGTGAATGAATATGTATTAACGGTTGAAAAAGGTATATTTGAAGTAATTAAGAACTAAAGTTAAATGAGGAAGAGAGAGAGAGAGAGAGTTAGCTAGATTATAAATTTCAAGTTGGTGAATACGGGAAAGTAGGCTCGTATAGTTCTAGACGGAACTTCTTGTTATATATCACTTTTTACTTATTGCAACTTTGATTAAATTATTTCGTTTTTAGCCTACTTTCCCGTAAAAGTAAAAATAAAATAATAATAAAGCATGAAAGAAGGCTTAATGTATCGTAAAAATATCGTTAAAAATAAAGAAAAGTCAAAAAAAAAGTGAAGTAATTAAATAAAGATTGAAAAATAAAAAATTTGAAAGTAGGGTTTTGAGATGGGGAAAAAGTGTGTCGGTCGGTCTGTCGGTCTGTCCCCCCCTAATAACTTTTGAACGAATTGTCCGATTGGAAAAATTCTTTTTCCATTCGAAAGATCTCGGTGAGGACATCTCACTTCCATATTTTACCTTTTGATTTGAACAATTTTTTGTTCAATTTTGAACAGTTCAAAAAATTTTAACATTAGCGCCTATAGGTGAAAATGAAGCAAATTATGTAAAATCTGGGTACAAGATATAAGTTCCCATGAACAAGCTCACTGGAAGAAGTTCTTGGCGTGAAATATTGATTTGAACAATTTTTGTTCATTTTTGAACAGTTCAAAAAAATTTAACATACCGCCTACGGGGAAATTTCAATCCTATATAATTTCTGATCTAACGGACCGATTTGCTTGGAACAAACTTTATCGGAAAGCTCTTATGACGTAGAACATGTACAAATAGAAAGTTCGACCAGAACTAACGAGCCTATTTTCTTATGAAATTTTTTGATCCGGATTTTCAAGAATATTTTTTAATTAATGAATGATTAAATGAATAAGCAAAAGAATGAATGAATAAATGAGTGAATAAATACATGAATGACTTAATAAATAATGATTGAATGAATATGTATTAACCGTTGTAAAAGGTATATTTGAAGCAATTAAGAACTAAAGCTAAACGAGAAAGACAGAGAGAGAGAGGTTAGCTAGATTATAAATTTGAATTCGGTGTATACGGGAAAGTAGGCTCGTATAGTTCTAGACGGAACTTCTTGTTTATTAGCCTACTTTCCCGTAAAAGTAAAGAAAAATAATAATAAAGCATGAAAGAAGGCTTAATGTATCGTAAAAATATCGTTAAAAATAAAGAAAAGTCAAAAAAAAGTGAAGTAATTAAATAAAGATTGAAAAATAAAAAATTTGAAAGTAGGGTTTTGAGATGAGGAAAAAGTGTGTCGGTCGGTCGGTCTGTCTGTCGGTCTGTCGGTCTGTCTGTCTGTCGGTCTGTCGGTCTGTCCCCCCCTAATAACTTTTGAACGAATTGTCCGATTGGAAAAATTCGTTTTCCATTCGAAAGATCTCGGCGAGGACATCTCATTTCCATATTTTACTTTTTGATTTGAACAATTTTTTGTTCAATTTTGAACAGTTCAAAAAATTTTAACATTAGCGCCTATAGGTGAAAATGAAGCAAATTATGTAAAATCTGGGTACAAGTTATAAGTTCCCATGAACAAGCTCACTGGAAGAAGTTCTTGGCGTGAAATATTGATTTGAACAATTTTTGATCATTTTTGAACAGTTCAAAAAAAAAAAAAAAATTAACATAACGCCTACGGGGAAATTTCATTCCAATATAAATCCTGATCTAATGGACCGATTTGCTTCTAACAAAATTTATCGGAAAGCTCTTATGACGTAGAACATGTACAGATAGAAAGTTCACCCAGAACTATCGAGCCTATTTTCCTATGAAATTTTTTGATCGAGATTTTCAAGAATATTTTTGAATTAATGAATGATCAATAAGCAAAAGAATGAATTAATAACTGAGTGAATAAATACATGAATGATTTAATAAATAATGATTGAATGAATGTGTATTAACCGTTGTAAAAGGTTTATTTTAAGGAATTAAAAGCTAAAGCTAAACGAGAAAGACAGAGAGAGAGAGATAGCTAGATTATAAATTTGAATTCGGTGCATACGGGAAAGTAGGCTCGTATAGTTCTAGACGGAACTTCTTGTTAATGTTTTATTATGGAGAATGAGCCACTTGCAACAATTGGCAGGGTACAGCTATTTTCATTTTGATTTAATAATTTTTTCTGTTTGTGTTGAAGTATTTTTGCACTCGACGATTAAGGAGAACTTTAAAACAAAGATTACTTATTTTGAATAGCAACAGTTTAATTCATGTATTTTAATTTTTATTCAAAAATTTTGTGTTTTTTCTGTTTGTATTGATGTATTTGTTAGTATTTTTGAACTCGAAGATTAAATGGAACTTTAAAACAAAGATTACTTATTTTGAATGTTAACAGTTTCATTTAGCTATTTTCATCCTGATGTTAAAATTTTGTGTTTTTTCTGTTTGTGTTGAAGTATTCTTTTAATATTTTTAAGGGAACTTTAAAACACAGATAATGTATTTTGAACGGCAAATTTTTAATTTAGAATTTTTGTGTTTGTGTTTCTTCTGTTTGGATAAGGCTTATGTTGGAATTTTTCAATGTGCCGAGCCAGACAATATCAAAATCTTCACAGACAATGGAACAAAAAAAAAAAAAATGTGCGCAAGCATTGTGAAAAAACATAAAGCTCAAACCTAATCAATCAAATTGAGCAGTTTAGATCTTCTCATGTGTACAATTATATATTGTGTGTTCTAGAATGGGTAAACCAGACAATCTATATTTTCAGACAATGAAACAACAAGCATTGTCAAATGAAACATATTAGAAATATGTGCTTTTTCTTGCTTTTCCATCGAACCAGACTGAGCCACAGCAAAGCGTGGCCGGGTACAGCTAGTATTTTAATAAAAATAATCAATAACTATTATATTTTTGAAATTCATTTTTAGAAATTAGCAGCTGAAAATAAAATTGAATGTTTAGTAATCGAAACTAAAATAAAGATGAATCATTAAAAAAATTATATAATTATATATAATATATATATATATTATATAACGACCCGTAAAGATGCTAAGCAGTTTTAAAATTTCCAAGATTACGTGTGTTAGTTACATCTTTACACTCACGCATAAGATGAATTCAGCGAGGCGAACGTAGATTTTGATAACCAAAAGGATTATTTTTATTTGATTTTACCTAAAAATATGGAAAAAAAATCAAACGTAGCTGCCATATTTTACTGTTTTCTTAGCACGTCTACTACTTGTTTCATTCCGGAATTCACAGTTAAAAACGCCATGAAAGATTTGAAGTTGTTTCTACCATTCACTTCTAAAAAATAGCTTTGGAATGCTTTGAAAGCTAGTATATGCGACTGTCGAAAGAATGGGAGGAAATACATTAAAAAAGAAGTCTGATAAGTAGTGGTTACGTTACCCCTGAGGGGTAAAGTTGGGGGGGGGGGTAACTATAATTTAAAAAAAGGTTTTAATAGCAGTTGTAGCAGTAGTGAAACACCTCCGGCACTATCTAGTTCTGCTTCCTAGCAGAGAAATAGAACTACATACGTAACATAACTAGGATATATTAATTTTTTTTGTTTGTTTGGAGTTCTAGTAACCTCCCAACTCAGAAGTTACTTCCGGAAACGTAAATTATTTATCAAAAGACATAAGGCTAGAAATATTTTCACGCTTATTATAAAATTACAAAACTTCAGGAGGCTTTAATCTTTCGACTACGAATTTATTTTAAAAAAAAAAACGTTTATTACATATATGAACACTTGAGTTCAAGAATAACTTCAATTTAGGTTTTAGGATTTTTTTAAACAAATGCTTTCCAATTCGCATATATGTCCCACAGGTTGTGCAAACTCTACCTCAGAGCGATGGCGCACCCGCTAAAATGCAACTGGACCCCCCAAAAAACGGGCCAACCCCCGAAATCATCATGAAAATACCCTTCCCCTAGAAATTTCAATAGCGCTTTCTACACCATGAGCTCCCCCCCCTCCCCCCATCGTTGTGAGCACCCTTGTGTTGCACCCATAGCAATAGACCTTCTACTCTACAGGTACACGTGGTGTTTTGGAAATTCAGTGGACGCCGCTTAATATGATCACATCGATCAGGCCAAAAATATTTTGATAACAATAACTGAGTGATGATAATAAACGATAAAATGTTATTTCTGGAAAAATTCGTACTTTTGCACATTCACAAATAAATACACTGTCGATTTTCGCAAACAAGGATACCTTACGTGTTGTTGAAATAAAAACGTGTTGTTGAGCAGGTATTTATCAAAAAAATCATTGTAACAAGACAAATATAATACGAATCAGTAAATGTTTGTCTCAGAAAGAAAAGGAATTGTTCATTTTTGATTTTCTGATAATTTTACGAATTTGGCGTCTTTTTGCTGCACACATCGACGCAAAATTCGAAGCGCCGTCGCCATCTGAGCAGCTAAATACCTTTGTGGACCAGTAATTTCAGAATATAATTTACAAACAGGTAAAAATAGTTCATTTTACCCTAGTTTTTGCTGATTTAAGAAAAGTAATTTCTGCAACTTGATAATAATAAACGAAGTTTTGATCATACAAAAACCGATGATTTTTTAATATATTTTTATACAGGCGGACGGGACTTGGTGATTTTGATATCATTAAACGACTAATAACATTAACTGTAATCACAAAAAGCGGCGTCTACTGTACGATAAAATGACGGAATCATACAAACGACCAAAAAAGATCTTTTGACTTGCACAGTTGCTATTAAACAGTTATGAAATAACTTACTAAATTCATTTTTAGCAAGTAAAATAAATTACAGCAATGTTTTATTTGGTTAAAGCTAGAAAAGCTTCGAATAAATTTAGCTAACAAAGCTAAGAAATGTAAAAGCTTTGGTAATTATATGTATTGGCTTTTGTAAAAACCGCAGTATTTATAAAATGGATTTATAAGCTAAAAAAGTTGATGTTTTTTAAAAATAATAATCTTACTTTAGTTTAAGCTTTCTTATTTCTTTCTCATTAGTTCTGTAGAAGGTTAAAGGTGAACGACACTCGCTGTTAGAAAGGCAATAATGCAGCTGTTGCTTAGAAATCAAGGTGTGAAGCACTGTAATAAATTCGTTTATTGATGACCGGAAGGTTCGCACAATTTAACGGAAATTTAACGTAACCTGTCATTTGAGTTTTAATAGGAATATGCGGTAACATGTTTAGGAAGAAATTTTTAAAGAATCTGTACTGAAAACTCAATGAATATGCTTTCATCATGTAATCATAATAGAGCTGTAAGATTATTTTTTGCACGAACACATACAAAACATTTGGATACAATCTAGTAAAACGAAAAAATATAATAAAAGTAAATTATAAATGCATACAATACGGCGAGTAACGATTTCTTGAACATTGATTTTGAATTATTTTCCTTGTTATGGTAATGCGCCAGTCTAATCTCTTCATTTCAGAAGAAAAAATACTCTGCATACAAATAGATTTTTCAGGTTAGTTTTGGTTCAAAGAAAAAAATAAATTAAAAAAAAGTATATATATATATATATATATATATATATATATATAAGTTCAATTGAACATGTATCTGATACTTTACTTAAGGTCTCATTTTTAACAATTGTTTTTTATCGTCCCGACCTCCAAAGAAACAAATTGAGCATAATTTTTAATACTACTTAAGCCACTTTATCTTGAGATTAAATTACGCAGTTTAGTTTTTCGTTTAATATTTCTGATAAAACATCACTTAAATTTTCCAAAACATTATTCATGAAAAATGCTGAGGAAAGAAAATGTTATCATATGGCTATTCCTCGCTTTTCTTTCTTTATTTATTTAATTACTTTATTGATTTGTTTGTACTGGTAAAATTAGTTAATAGTCTGCTCAAAGTTAAAGACATTTTTGAGTCAGCAATGTGTTTAAATATTCATTAAACCTTTTCTAGACCTAATATAAAAGAAAAAAACTCTTTCGGGTGCAAACACTTTGGTGTCAGACCACCTATGTGTTTCAAATTTTTAACGGCTGCTCTATAGGTTGGCCTATAGACCATGACATGACAGACACAGAGATAATCACTCAAAGCAAAACTTCACTTTATCATAAGTAGAGGTAATATAGAACATCAACGATACGTTTTATGTTAACACATTATTTTAATACATTTTTTGTTTCATATTTCGCAGGGGCTATTCCTCAAACTAATTAACCCGAACTGCTTCAGCTATTGATATTCGCTAATTGAAGCCATTAAATCACAGCTGCTTCCAGTCTGTGCCGTCTTAACTTGGCACTCTGACCTTTCCGCCTAACGATAAAGGGACATGATTACAACAATGATCCGTTTATCATAACTGAAACCCTAATAATATGCATATTTATCCTCAATAAAGGGCGAGTGTTAGTCACTAGACCTATAATGGAATTTGCCGATTTGCGGCTGAAAAGACCCCCCTCTAATCTCGCCCTCTTCCCTGCTGCCAGATATGTATGACGAAGCTAGCGGTGGTATTTTAATAACCAGTTTTGGGCTGGATCGTTTGTTTTATGTTCGAAAGAAGAAAAGCATTGATGTTAAACATTCATCGTGGGGTAAGTATTGTTTTGAGATGAAAACAAATGATAATATATTGGTCCTGTATTAACAGCGTTCAAGTTTTAATGTATTAGGAATCAATTTCGGGAGTCGAGAGGGAAGCAGAATCATTGGAGCAATGAGATTTTGCACGAAGTTGGAGCACAGCCTGAAAAAAAAAAAAAAAAAAAAAAATTTGTGCTCCAGGACACCGATTTTCTTTCTTTCTTTTTTTTTCGTACCCTTTCAACTATTTGTCATATTAAAAATATTAGTTAACGAAAAAATAAATAAAGGGAGGGTTGAATAAGTCTAAACATTATATTCTATAAAAAATAATCTGAGCAGCACTGAGCAAGTATTTAGAAGTCGGAGTGGAGCTGGAGCGGAACTACTGAAGACACTGACTGATCCAGATACCCGATTAATTTCCTTCTGTAACTATAATCCGACGTGAAAAATCGAAAAACACCTGCAAAGAATCCCATTTAAAGATAAAAAGAAAATGCACGCAATAAGATTTTGTGTACCTAAATTGATTGAATGACTATAATGTATAGTCAATACATGTTTTCTCAGAAGCAACTATTTTACAAGTCTAGTATGCTCAACCTTGTTGGAATTTCAACCACTGTCCACATCTTGGTTGGACCACGGAAGCTAAGCCCGATAAGACCGGAAAATATTATATTTGGTATTGTTTTTCATTTTATTTTTTGGTTTTCACTGTTTTTCTGTACTTATTTCCTTCCATTTTAATTATTTGTAATGTTGCTTCTATGTCTTTTAAAATTATTTTCCGGTTTTCCTGTTTCCTTTGGTCTTTGCTTTTTCTTGTTTCTTTTTGCAAGATTGGATTTCTTTCTTTAATTCTTGTCCAATTAGGTAGGTTCGTTTTAGGTGTTTTTTAATCCGTTCCTTTCTTATGCTTCCTCTATTTTCATTTGTCACAGGTTAATCCCTGCTTTTGCTATTTGAATGTGCTCCTCTTGGTCTCTTTGCCTCAGTTGGATGTTTTTCGTCTAAAAGTTCTTTTGCATTTAAAAATGGGTCCTTTGTTACCTCGAAACACGTGTCTGCTAATGTTGTGCCTTAATTTACTTTGATTCTTAATTTTTACTTTGTCGCACAAAGGTTTTCATTTTATTACATTAATTAGGGTTTGTTTTTATTGTACTGTGGCCACGTTTCTATATTTTATCGATTCAAAGAATTTTTGATTTTTTCAGGTTTGTTTTCGGTTTTCGAAAATGCGAAGCGTAATGTTCGAAATAGTCTCCAGATTTGTCAGAAATTGAATTTATGTTGTTCTTTTCGCCCTAAAAAACACTAAATATATGAAGAAGAAAAGATCCGCATTTCGGTTGTTTAAATATTGTTACCCCAAAAAACCAATATATATATATATATATTTTATATGCTGTATTTAAAATTATTTTGTTTACACTTAAAATGGGCTTAACAAAGGAAGACATAGACAAAACTAATAACTCGTAAAACGTTTTTCGAAAGTTAATCTTCAGAAACCGGCGTATTGTTTCCTTACTCTATACGTGTTCTTTAATATGTATCCATTAATATTACGTGTGGTATTTATAATATTTATGTTGGATTTTTCAAAGAAAAATCAGATTCTTACAGTGCACATCTTTTAAGTTCGATGAAAAAATTTTTCTCTGTCACATACCAACTTAAAATTTAGTACGTAACAGAGCAAAAAGTATTGTTACTCATCTTAGATTTTTTTCACTTCAGTATTTTCATAATATATACTTTATGTTATTGTAAAATATGTGCAGTTCATTGAAAAAAAACTTTGACAAAGCAAATAAATTGTAAAAACTCTATTTTCGAAAGTAACTGTGTATGGTTTCAGTACCCTGTGTATGTTCTTTAAACTGTATATCCTTAATTATGCATGCGATTTATAATATTTACATAAGATTTTTTCAAAGAAAGACTTCAGTTTCATTCACTCTGAAGCAACGTTATTTTAAGCGTAGCATTTTTCTTTTAGATAACACAGTTAAATTTGAAATTTTTGTGAAAACTGTCAAGCACCAACCTCATCCAAGTTTAGAAAGATGTTCTAATAATAAGCTTTAAATAGCAACTTGAATCAAAATCCATCACTGTATAATAATCCGAAATTTCCGGACCGGAAGCATGATAACGGAAACATCTGTCCTCCTACTACGGATGAACACTCTACTTTATGCCACTGATACGACCTTAAATGAATATGATCCCTACACCATAAATAGAGTCACTATTATATTCGACATCGAATAATTCATCCTAATTGCATTGGTGATTACTTACGGACACATTTTGTTCACATTTTTTCCTGTTATAACATTATTTTCTGTTTGTTTTTATCGTATGGTGGACAAGTTTCTATATTTTATCGTTTCAAAGAACTTTTGATTTTTCAGGTTTGTTCTCGGTTTTCGAAATTGCGAAAATTAAAAATGATGATCAAAACAGACTCTAGATTTGGCAGCTATTGAGTTTTTGTTGTTCTTTTTCCCCTAAAGCATCAGGGTTGATTCTCAGTAAGAATAAAATTTCGGAACTTTACAAAAAAATTCCGAATAAATATGCGCCATAAATTTCAAAAAAAGAAAGAAGAGTGATTATTTCCTTCTACCCACTCGCAATGCATTCGTATTTATGTAACACAGGGGTTCCACCCCGCTCAGAGCGCTAAAAAGCTAGGGAATCGCTTCAAATCGATGAGCCACCCAAGAAAAAAGTCAGCCAAAACCCTCTAAAAATTTCAATGGCGCAGTACGCGCCATGCCCCAACCTCTTGGTGGGCAACCCCAATAAATATAAAGATCTAATCAAAAACATCAAGTGATTAAATGAAAATTCTGTTATTTATATGCGAGAAGTAATTTTTTTCTCAGAAAAATCGGTCTTAAGTCTTTTTTAAGTACTATGCATTTTGCTTGCCTCTACACTGTTAAAAATTTAAGTAAGAAAATAGAAAACTAACTATATATTTTATTGTTATTTTACCATATTTAATTACAACAGTTGAATAACCATTAAAAAGATGATACTAGAACCGCTGATTGTGAAAAAAATCGTTTATTCTCTGTTTTTCCTAAAGAACGTTTAACTAACCGTAATTTACGAGCGCTCCATAAGAATCGGGCGTCCATCTTGGTTGCGAAACTTTACCGGTCGTACGTTGTTGTTAAACCATGAATAAAGATTTATCAGTTCAAATCTGCATGTGTATATAAAAAAAGAAGAAAAAAAAAGTGGATTAAGAAGTGGTTACTAAATAGAGGGCCGTGGTAGCCTAGTGGTTAGCACGTTGGACTTCCACCCGGAAGGTCGCGAGTTCGATACCCACTGAAGACCCCCATGTATACTTGGGGATATGTGCCTGTAAAATCCGTAGACTCCACTACCTCTCCCCGTGCGTAAGCAATCCTAAGGCCTCGGCTAACAGGTAGGGGTCTGGTGGAGAAAAGTGGGTACTAAATAAAAACACATACACATGTAAATAAAAAATTGGAGACAACGAATTCCCGAACTGTTGGCGAATGACCGAACCCCTAATTTGAGCTACTGAAGCTTGTTTGTATTTTAATTTTTGCAGCAAATAAAATGATTTTCGTCAATATACAGTAAATTTGGACCAAAAGTGACTTGGGATCCAATCAAAAACTGAAATCTCAATTTTAAGGCAGTTTGCCTTTTGGAAAAGAAGAATTATTGATAAATAAACGGCCGCTTTAAGTGGTGTAGATGGCCGAATGACTAGAGCGGAAGGTTGGTATACCATACACCCGGGTTCGATTCCCGCACGCTTCTTTATAACGGTTTCTAAGCCTCGAAGATTCTACGCCCCGAAATGATTCAAAAACGGCAAAAACTTAGTTTTGAAACCATTTTAAATGGTTATAAAACCGTAAACTTTTATATTTATGGATTTTAACCAAGCTGATTGGAAATGGTTTAGGTCCCGTAAAGATAGAAAAAAGTTCCAAACCGTAAATTTAACTGTGAATTAGATGGACAGACTGCTGCCGTTTATTTAACCGTAATTTCGTGATGAAATTTCTCACAGTGTAGGTAGAAAGAGAAGCACATATATTACTCATCAAAGAAATCTTAAGATTATTATAAATTGAAAAATTTTCAGAAAACCGTTTTTTTTTTTAAATTTTCGGAAAAGGTTCTCTAAAATTTTCGGAAATACCAAAATTTTCGGATCAGGATCTCCCATGTAAAGCACTGATTAAAAGAAGAAGAAAAAAATTACATCGTTGTTATTTAAATATCGTAATTCCGAAAAATTAGCAAATATACCTTTTTTAATATGCTGTAATTAAAATTATTTTGCTAACATTTATAAAAACGTTATTGTCAAGATTAAAAAATCTTAAAACCTATTTCTGTACGCTATCAATGTTCTTTAATCTGTACCAATATTTTGTGTGAGATTTATAATATTTATATAGGATGCTTTCAAACAAAAACTTCAGTTTCCTTTCAGTACACAACTTTTAAATTCGATTCAAAGATTGTTTCTGCGTCACATACTAAAGTAAAAGTTTAATCTGTGACAGAACAAAAACTATTGTAATCCTTCATTCTTCTTACATTTTTTAACCTATTCGTTTCATTATTTTTATAAAATATACTTTACGTTATTTATATTATTGTAAAATATGCGTAATTCGTTGAAAAACTAAAAAATAAAATAAAAATGTAATGTAAATTTATTTTATGAGAATGATGTGAATAATGTATTTACAGGAATTCAAATCAACTACGCCTTTAATGTCATATAACAGCTTCTTAACTCAACCCATTTTGAAGTTGAAATCTCTCCTTTTAATAATAACCGTAAATGAACAAGAAGTTCCGTCTAGAACTATATGAGCCTACTTTCCCCTATATTTCCAGCTTCAAATTTATAATCTATCTATCTCTCTCTGTCTCTCTTTCTCATTTAGCTTTAGTTCTTAATTACTTCAAATACACCCTTTTCAACGGTTAATACATATTCATTCACTCATTCATTCATGTATTTATACACTCATTTGATTATTCTTTCAATTAATTACTCATTCATTTATTCACTCAGTTATTCATTCATTCATTCTTTCACTCATTCACTTATTCATTTTTTCATTCATTCACTGAGATATATCCTTAAAAATCCCGATCAAAAAATTTCATAGGAAAATAGACTAGTTTAGTTCTAGTTGAACTTTGTTTCTGTACATATTCTACGGTCTAACGTTTTTCAAGAAAGTTTGTTCCAAGCAAATCCGTCTACTAGATCGGGATTTATATTGGATTGAAATTTTCCCGTAGGCGATGAATGTTAATCTTTTTTTTTTTTGAACTGTTCAAAAATGAACAAAAAAAACCTGTCCAAATCAAAAAATATTTCACGCCGAGAGCTTCTTCCAATAACCTACTTCATAGGAATTTGAATATTATGCTCAGAGTTTACATAATTTGCTCCATTTTTGACCATAGGCGCTAATGTTAAGATTTTTTGAGCTGTTCAAACTGAACGAAAAATTGTTCAAATCAAAAAGTAAAATATGGAACTGAGATGTCCTTGCCGAGATCTTGAGAATGCAAGAAAAAAAAAAATCTTTGGATTCGGGCAATTCGCTCGAGACATATTAGGGGGAGACATATAGACCGACAGACACACATTTCCCCCATCTCAAAACCTTCTTTCAATTTTCTTTTCTAATCTTTATTTAATTACTGCACTTATTTTTGACTTTTCTTTATTTTTAACGATACATACATAAAACTTGCTTTCATGCTTTTTTTCACTTTTATGGGAAAGTAGGCTAAAGAGGAAGAGCTAAAATTTACTGCTTTAGTTTATTCAATGGTATTATAAGTAGGAGAAGTTGAGGTAGAATGAAATAGTTTTGCCTTTTCCAAAATAAATAAATTCGGAAATTTTACATTTTTCAAAATGAACAAATCAAATTTTGAAAATAAGGATACATAAATAAATAAAAAATAAATAAAAATAATGATTTTTAGTATAGTACTTTTCTCGAATTGTTATGCCCGAACTTTAATACATTTATGCTTTGAAATGAAAGTGGGGGAAAAAGGGATTGTTGAAGTTCTTACTCAGTGAAAGCGATTTAGAATAAGTGACGTAATATAATGACGCATTTATTTTAAAATATAAAATTTATTCATAACTTTAAAGGAATGAAAGTTTATTTCCTATTAGATAGCAGCTTGAAGGAAAAATCGTTTTAATACTTACATACAATTATTCAAATTGGACCGTCTTTCAATTGCGAGTTCTATGGAATTATAATGCATTGTTCCTATAATGCGAGACAAATTGATTTTCAATCTGAGGCTCTTTGTGAATAATGGTATGGAGCCTTTAGGAAGCTAGAAAAAACCACCATTCCTTTGAAAGTGAAAACAATTTATTTTACGGCTTATGCTATTTGAATATATTTGCTTCTTAAAATATTGTCTTTTCAATACTCAGAAGTTCAGCTTCAAGTGAGAAATAATCAACACAATATCATTGCTGCAGTTGATAAAGTGTTAGGATAACTAATTTAAGAAGCAGGCTAAATTGAATTTTTTTTAATCAAATTTATTTGACTGTACTTTTAAATCTTTTAGTTGTATTATCAGTTTTAAAAATGTGTTGCATGCAATATAATAAAACTATCTACAAAACGATTTTATATAGAATGCATTCATAAAAGTGCAGCTACATTAAAATGCTACTATGTCATGCTGAGATTTTGAGCATAAATGATAGAAAAAAAAAGAACAAAACCGAAAGAAAAAAAAAAAAAAGAAAAGTCCCCCAAATGTTATAATTTTTTTCTCCTCTATTTATTTAAGTTATGATTGCAGAAAATAAATCTCATTATCTTGCAGAGGAGTTTCAATTTTTCTCATTTGTATGAAACAGTTTTTATTCGAAACACGTCTACTCAAAGATATAATTGATGCAAACCTAAAACCATTTTATAACAAATCCATTTACCTTTTATCATAAGTGTCTAGTTTAATAATTTTTAGTAGTTCTTTAAGTTGATACACTTTTATTCAAATTTTTCTTTTATTTTATAAATAAATGCGTTTTAGACAAGCCTTTTTGAGGCTGATTGTACTCGCCCATTCAAAATACATTGATAAATGCAAGACAGAACTAATTGGATATGGGGTAAGTGATTGGTTTGCAGCACGAAAAGTACTATAAGAATTTATTTTCAAAATAATTCATATCACTTTTCAGTCGAATAACAATTTCTTTAATCGGCAATAACTCTAAAAGGCAGTTAACTTTAGTGAATTTTCGTTTTTTTTTGTGAAACTCTCTCTGGCAGTAAAGGAAACAAGCAGTTTAATGGGGCCAAGTTAAAGAAATATATATCCCTTTTGAAACTATTTTTTTCACTTTAAACCTTTTCATGAAAGTATATTAATTTTCTATTCATAATGAAAATGAAAAATGCACAAGTTTAAAATTTTGAAGCATAAATATCGTCGATACAATGATAAAGTTGCGAATCTGATGCTAAAGTTCTGAAACTGCATTTAGTACCTTAAAACAAAGTAAGTATTAAAATGTAAGTTTACCTTCAGTGGCTTAGGATAATTGGAAATACATACTTAGACAGCGAATTCCTCAAAGAAAAACTTGATCAAATAGAAATATTTAAAGATACTATTTAACTCCTGAAAAATGTAATTTTTGCAGAGTCGCAACTTTACCACTGTGTCGATAATATGTATTTTACCTTACATGTGAAATATGCAAATGGACAATTCTAACCCTTCAGAAAACGCGCCGTGAGTAAAATACTCATACCACAAAAAAAAAAAAAAAGTATATTTGGTATTCTACTTCATAAGAGAAGGTGCTGTTCTGTCTAGCTTCTCCTTGTAACCTGCTCTTGCTGTCTCGATGTGTTTCGCAATCATTAAGTACTTGACTGCCACCAAGGGCGTTTACTAGTCGGAGTACTCAAGTGTAAGTATTCTTCTCATCACGCGAGTTCTGGTGAGTTTTTTTTATGAATTTGAATGCTTTTCTCACTGATCGAGTGCTTATGTAATAAACCAAAAACTGTATTTTTATTTTGTTTCAGCAAATATTAAACCAAATGGACTAAAATAAATTAATTAACCAATTACATAGGCATAGTGTTTGAATTATTATATTTTATTATGTTTTTATTTTCGAGGATGACTTCACGAGGAAATACATAGTTTGCAAAAACATTTTTTTTCTTAGTATTCATAAGTTTTCATATATAAGTTTCCATAAAAACATAAGGAACATTTTGAACCCCACAAATAAAAAGTACCAAACTTTCATGGCATGATATTTCATAGAAACTGAACATCTATACGATATATTTTCAATGATATTATTATTTTGGGTAACATTGGTGTTTAGAATAAATAAAAATGTTTTTTTAGTTGAAAATATTTCATTTATTGTCATTTTTTTTAGGGAAAAAGATGGTGTGAGAAAAATGCTCAAGTGAGAGTTCTCAGGTTACACATTTTGACGCCAGTTCTAAAGGGTTAAGGCATAAATATGGTGTTGCTTTTTAACCCTTTACATCAAAAAATCTTAGTTTTGAGTATCCCAGAAAAAATCCTCGTTCTTCATCTAATAATTTATATTAAGAAACATTTCTTCGAAATAATTTTCTTTAAAATAACACTGATAATGAAAAAAAAATTCTTTTGAAAAGAAAAACTGGAACATTAGTTTAATTTAGATTGTCTGAAACACTTGTGCTGATGACATGACCGATATATGTCAATGCTATTCCAGAAAAAACTTTCTTTCAGTACAAAACACCTTTTAAGACCGTCGTTTAATCACTTTTAAGGACAATGTTGCAATCTTTCTTATTTTAATCAAAGACTAAAATATAGGTATTTTCAAATAGAAGTGTTTGTTTTTCTTCCCATGTGATAGTCCCGCGCTTCCTAATATGTAAGTGTAAAATATAGTACAGGAAAACTAAATAAATTTTAAAATAAAGAATAATTTATATATAAATTTTTGCTCGGCTGTATGCTATACAGTTACAGCAAACTATGTCATTGATTTGCTGATATTATTTTTCGCTCATTCCACTATATAAAACATGAATAAAAGAGAATCGTTTTGACTTCCACTTAAAACTGCCTATGTTGCTACTGAAATTTTTACATATAATGGGAATGTCACATCTGCAAAATAAATTACGGTGCAATATTTCAATAAGCGAGTATTGCTAACCTGTTCGAAGCGTTTCATTCATTAAGCATAATATTTAGATAAAAACTAGTTGTTCAAAGTAATATTAACAAGTTAAATTATATTTTACCTTGGTCGATTAATGTTCTTTCAATTAAGAGAAATTGAACTTTGAACTTAATTGAAGACTTTTAAAGAGATAAGAAATCTACTTAAGCATTTTTCTGGTAAATTGTCTTATAGCTTTTAAGTTTTTAGCGTAATTCTTTGTTATCATAGTAATTTTTATTATTGAAAACATTTGTACCGTAATTATAATTTTATTTAAACCGAAGTACGTAATAATTTATTTAGAGTCTTCATTAAATTTAATTTAAATTATTTGCTTCCGTAAAAATTGCCTGTAACCGAAATTTATTTTTTTGTATGTGATTTATCTACTAATCTTCTTTTAACAACACAATAAAACGATAGTCTAGAACACTGATGAAAAATATAATTCAAAATATCTTAATGATAAGTTTTTTAGCACTTGGATAATAAAAGGCTAACGTTTCTGACAATTACCATAACAATTAATATTAAGCAAATATTAAAATAAATCTCCCATCTCCTTTGTCGGTTATAGGCTTATAAAAATTTCTTGGGAAACTATTGAGAAGAAATCAGATGCAAATTCTTCTCGCCAGATATATATAAAGATATTTTCAATGAAGTATATCTAGTCAAAGCACTACCCTCTGGAAAGTGCTCTCCCTTTTTACGACCATCTCATTCATTTATTTTCCCGCCAAACGACCCTCGGTTAGCTAGGAAATTTTTTAAGACTGCTTTTACGAGAATCAACAGAGAGTGGCTCGTCCAGTGTGGGCGTCCAAACAGCGGAGCATGTTTTTCTTTATCCCTCGGAGAAAAATGGTTGGATGGGACACGTGGTCACCCTTTTACGTCGTCTGCCAGAGGACTGACTTTTTTGGGAGGTGCACAGGATTTATGAGCAAATGCCAGTTTTCCTGAGAGTTTCCGGAGCAAAGAGTTTGTCGCTGATGCTTTGTCGTTCAGAGATGTCATCCTCTTCGCGTTTGTTCCATAAATCCTGATTTTCTTACCAACTAAGCATGAACTGGCTATAGCAAAGAAACCAGGAATGCTTTATTAAGCAGGGAATTACTTTATTTTTCCTCTAGCTTTTTCTATCTTTCCCTTTTTTTAACCTACTTTTTTTTAAAAGTAGAAAAAGAATGAAGGAAGTGTGAAAGAAGACTTAAAGCATTGTCCAAATATTGTTAAAAACAAAGAAAGTTTACATCAAGCTAAGTAATTGAATAAAGCTTGAAATATATAAAAAATGAAAGTAGGGTTTTCAGATGGGGTAAGTGTGTGTCTGTCTGTATTGCTCCCTCCCCCCAATAGCTTTTGAGGGAATTGTCCGATTGGAAAGATTTTTTCTTTTAAATTCGAAAGATCTCAGCGAGGATATCTCATTTCCATATTTCAGCTTTTGATATGGGCAAAATATCGCTCAATTTTAAATAGTTCAAAAATATTTAATATTAGCGCCGGTAAGGAAAAATGAAGCAAATTATGTAAATACCGGGCATAAAAAAGTTTGTCCAAGTTCCTTTGAACAAGCTTATTGGACGAAGCTCTTAATGGGAAATAGTTTTTATTTGAACGAATTTTGTTTAATTTTGAAAAAAAAAAAAAAAAAAAAAAAAAAAAAAAAAAAACAATAGCGTCTACGGGAGGGGGGGGGGGGATTTGAATCTTGTATAAATCCTGACCCGTCAAAGGCATTTGCTTGAACAAACTTTATCGGAAGGAGCATACGACGTAGAACACGTACAGTTACGAAGTTCATCCAATGCTAAATACATATTAAATGTTATGTGTCTAATAAATGATTCTTTCAATCAATTAATGCACCCTTTCGGAAATAAATTTTTTTTCAAATTAATAAGTATTTATTTAAATTATTTGGATCCATTTGAACTTGATTTTGATCCCATTCTTTTTCAAACAACTAAATTTGTATAAAGCTAAAAACTTATTGAAATGTGAACCACGAAAATTCATCTGGTATAGCCTTACTTTTGCATTGATGAGACGTTTGGTAAAAAAGTCCTATATAAAAACGAAAAAAAACCCCATTAATGTAGAAAAGTCATTTGGAAGTCACAACAGGAAGAAATAACACATCGGAGCGTAAAATGAGGCTTGCTGCGTTGTTCACAAAAAATAAATAAAATCTTCAAAACTTTTTTTATATAATGAATGCGACGTGATAACAGTACCGAAAAGGACGCACGTGATGTGAGATAAAAACGTTTTTTTTATTAATTTATTCGGTGCCATATATAATCCTTAATAAATGAGATGTCCTCGCCGAGATCTTTCGAATGCAAAAAGAATTTTTCGAATTGGATAATTCGTTCAAAAGTCATTAGGGGGGACAGGCAGATTGACAGACCCACCGACACACAAACTCCCCATCTCAAAACCCTACTTTAATTATTTTTATTTTTCAATTTTTATTTAATTACTTAACTTATTTTTGACTTGTCTTGATTTCTAACGATATTTTCACGATGCATTAAGCCTTCTTTCATGCTTCATTTATTATTATTTTTTTTAACTTTTACGGGAAAGTAGGCTAAAACTGGTAAAATTTAGCGGCAACCAACATTTGGTACTAAAGATGAACCATCATAATGGTTCATAGTTTCACATTCATGGGGAAACTTGGTTAAATTTCACCATTATAATGGTTCTACTTGGTACCTAATGCTGGTTGCAGTTAAATTTCACCATTTTTTTCTTCATTTTCTTGCTGAAAGGTTGCACTAGAATTTTTTACAGTGTACGCTCTATTTCCGACTTCTTTTTCTATGGATCTCGATTAAGATAGCTCTCTTGAAACATCTATTTCCTTTTACCTAATGTGCAGAAAATTGTTAATATCGTATGATAAGAAATATTCTTATTCAGGAAATGTTTTTTCTCAATTGCATTAGCGGCATGCTCGTTACAATCTACAACTCCATGGGCGAAATGCATATCTCCTGTTGTGTATTTCTTTATCCCCCTACCTCTGATGTCAGCTCGTAGTTGTCAGTGTCAAAAGTCAGTATGGTGTAATTGGTCAGTCGAACTTTCACACAACGCTATCTGACGCATGAAGAAAGCATTTCAAACTTTGCAATGCGATGGGATTTCGAGTGATCTCTGTACCAAAAAAATTCATCTAGAAGAACTATCGCTGCGATAGAGTGTCACTTTGCACAAATATTTAAAGCTAAAACAAAAAAAGTACGACAAGACTCTTTAAATTCAATGTCTAAGTTATTTTCTGTAATAGAAGTAAGTTTAAATGAGTTACGATGAGTTAATAATTAACTAAGTAGTTTATTGAACCGAAATGAATTATTTTTCAATCGAGTAACTGATGTAAGACAAAAAAATAATGTATCAATAACAGTAATATTAAACTTGTTAAAAAGACTAGCAGGTGCATTGCATTTCCTTTTTAAAAGAAATGCACTGAAGTAGAAAATTTAAAATTAAAAAAGACTTAAAGCTAAACATGCCTTTACTAATATATAGTTTTTATTACGTACGTTCCCACATTTTAGAGTAACTTTCTTATTCAAAATATTTTTTTTTCGCTTAAACACTTGGTGTAAAACATTTCAAATAATAGTAAATGTTGTTTCGAATTAATTAAAGATAAATATTAAATATTAACGTTTCTTCCTAAAAAGAACAAATCAACAAAATTAATGTTTTAAATATTTTTATCAAAGGTTATTAATTTCCCAGAAAGCTTGATATTTTTTCTAAATTCTATTCGGTATTTATCGAAATTTTAATTTTTAATTTCCGCTGCTAATTTAGAAGTACAATGTTGCGTAATTAAATTAATTTTAGTTGACATTTAAGAGATATTTTTATGACTTATCAGGATCAAAAGTGCAACAATACTTTATTTCGAGCGTAATAATTACATCACTGCACAATACTTAAATATTTATAAATGCATAATACGGGAACTAACTATTTGCAGCAATTACATTTCCTTAAAAAATAATGCACGTAGATTCTAGTCTTGATTGAAATATGAAAGGACGTGGTTTCATCGTTACTTTTTTCAGTTTTGACATTTAATACAAAATTAAATTGAAGAAACTACATTCATAAAAAAATATCTGATGTAAATCTTTCAATTTTTTTCCTAGAAAAAGGGAAAGAGAATAATGAAGTATATTTTTTTATGATTTGAATTTATCGTTATAATATGATTTAAAAAGAGGATAATTTATAAATTAACATTATAAAATAGCATATTGCAAATTAAAATGCGGCAATGCAGTTAATTCAAATAAAAAATAGAAATCATCATTTGTCCATATAGAGGGGCAGTGACACCCGGGGGGTCGCATTCTGAGCGAAAGAGGAAGAAACATCATTTTATTGAATGAAACATCCCTAATTATATTCAAGTGCTACAAAACTAAATATTTCACAAGTGAAACATTGCAGCACTGGGGTCGCAAGACTTATTGTGTGTTTTTTAAAGGTTTTTAAGAGGCTCACATCACAAAAATGTTTCAGGAACGATGCTCTAAGTGTAGTTTTGTGAGACAGCTGTGTACCAGTATAATATAAGTTAACCATTTCTGGATTAATTTTCTCGCCTTTTCAAATTTCAAAAAAAAAAAGTTCAGTTGAAAAATAGAATTAGAAATCGTATATTATTTATGAAAAATTCAGAAAATGTAATATGTAAAAAATATTATTAACATTAGTATCATTTACATAACCGAAATTACGAATCTGGGAGAGAGCGTGGAGCAAAAGCGCGGAAGTAAGTAGATTTTGCCCGAAATTCGAGCTGAGCCGGAAAAAGTAGATTTTGCTCGAAACTGGAGCTGAGTCGAAACAAGTAAATTTGCTGTGCTCCACTGCTCCGTTTTGTTTAAAAATGTTTTTTAGTGTATTGCATATTGAATATTTGAGATGGGTGTTACGTTTTTTTTAAACTCGCTTCTTAATAGTTACGATTAAAAAAAGTCACATACCTATCAGAATATTAAATAAATATAATTAAAATGAACCTTATTCAAAATATTCGGAGCACAAAGCGGAGCTAGAGAGGAGCCGGAGCAAATACATAGGAGTCCAAAGCAGAACTAGAGCAACTCAAAGCAGTAGTTGTTCAATTTCCTTATAGAAACTGTATTTGTACGCAATCTGCGAAATTTATTATTACATTTTTCTCTTTTATTTTGAGATGAACTCTCTTATTGACTCTATTATAAAAGACAAAAAATTGTGAATTAATTTTTATTAGTAGAAAGCAATCTTAAAAGCAAAACAATATCAAAACTGAAAAAAGTTTAAAAACTATTTCCCCAAATCTTACCTGTGACTAACTTTAATTTAAATGTAGTGTTCTATTCATAATTTGTTAATTCTAGATTTAATTTTTAATGACATTTTAATGTTTTTCTTGTATCATGAAAAATAATTCAAACATAAAACCCTCAAAGAATTGCAACTTATCCAGCTAACCCGTTATTGGCATTTATCAAATCACGGGGATCTGTTTAATATTCTAATATTTAACTTCGATCGCTTGGATGCAGCCATCAGTGCAAAAACAAATTAAATGAAAGAACAGCAAAAGACTTTGACGCATCCAGGGAAACAAATATGTATGCAAATGTTCTGAAGAAAAACTTGTTTCTGAAAGAAGATCGAAGGAATGATGAAATAATATTGCAGGCTATGTAGACGTTATTAAAACAAGAAAGAAAACGTAGAGCTTGGCCCTGCAGTTTTATGGTTTCTTTAGGATTTGATATAAGAAGGAATTATATTATGATTTACAATTTTTTGAGCAGACAGTCTCTTATTACACGTTTTAGAATCTGAATATTTTAAAAACCACTTATCTTCTACGAAAAAGAAAACTTTATCTTAAATTACAGTTTCATAAGTTCGTTTTATGTCTCTTAGTTCTAAGTTTTAGATGAGTTCTTTTTGGATAATGAAGAATGCTTAAAAAGGTTTCTAGGAAGAACATGTATAATAGTTTAGCAGCATGGGCAACTTCCCCTCTAAAGAAGAAAATGTACTCAATATGATGCATTGTTTAATTATGAGAATTTCTTAGGTGCGTACTTTGCGTCTTATTATGCATATTATTACTAGCAACTGAAGTTTGAGACAAGTGCTATGTATTTCAAAATTGACGTTTTTTATCAAAAGAAAAGAATTATAATTCAAGTATAAATTTTGAAAGAATATAGATTGATTGAAAATAAGAAAAAAATATTCTGTGACTGAGATGGCAGTTTTCTTTGCGATAAATGTTTAATTTGTTAAAATTGAAATCAGTAGTAAAATATAGTTCATCTCATACTTCATTTTGCTTTTTTCTTTAAAGAAGGTTTTTGTTTTTATATTCTTCAATTATCTTAAGTGTTTATTTACATTTTATGCACTTCGTACAGTTTATTTTGATGCAAATAACATTACCTGTCTATATAAATATTCCAACGATGATTAAAAAAGTGCTTTACAATACAAATATCAGCGTAATAAAACAAAAGAAAAATTCTTTTGTACAAAACAAGCACAAAAATATACATATTTGTATTAATTGAAAAAATGACCACCTTCCTGACACCTTACGAAAGACGATTGCATTTTCTCAAAGAAAGATAACTCTTTTCTTAAAGACTGTTTTCTAACTGAATATAATTGTACTGCATAGAAATTAAAAGCACAGGAAGAAGCATAAAGGTTTACGAGGAAATTATTATTTTTTTAGCATCTTCCTTCCGTTTTCTTAGTTTTCATTTATGTTGCTTGATTTTATTGCTTGCTTTTTTTCTTACTCGTGTATTATCTTCATGATGATATTTCAATCAAACGTAGTAAACTATTTTAAAAACACCTACTTTTTTAGTGTAGTGGTTGGGAAGATGAAACATATTTCCAAAACTACGCAGGTTACATTTCTCATTGTAGGCTCTCGCTTTAATCGTCAACTTACAATATTAATATACATAACGCTTTGCGATGATTTATAACAGAATACGATAGGATTCCGATTTGTAACAGCCTAATTCCGTACTATAAAATGGGGCTTAAGTAATCTTTGGAAGCATTTAAGAGTATCGCTGAGGAACAGTAATACACAATGTAAGATACACGTAGCGCAATTTATTAAACATTATAAGGGTATACATATTTTTTTCCTTTTGGTTTTAATTGAAATAAGTCTACATTTGCATATTTCCACCAGGAACCCATTTATAACTTCGTAAAAGCTATATAAAAAAAAACAGTATGGCGTAATAAAGATTTAAAACAGACAGAAGAAAAGTTAAAATTGAGTGGAAAATTGCCACTTACGAAACAAACTAAATGAATAATTCAGTATTATTTTCAATAGCAAACAAACCAAATAGTAGAGTGCAACCTACGTATATGAAACGGCAATTATTGTTACTTGTTATTATGATAAAATTAAAATAGACATAATGTAGTTATAAATACAGATAAAAAATGCTCCAGAAAAGAATCAACAGCAATGGGTTCTCTTTTGTTCAACCACTGAAAACTGTCCAAGCGAGATATTTCTTGTAAAGTGATAAACATAGATAGACTTTCTCAAGCTTTATTCCTTTTTGTAGCCTATTTTATAGTAAAAGTTTTTTAAAAAGAATGAAAGAAGGCTTAATGCATTGTCAAAATACTGTTAAAAGTAAGAATAAGTCACAATTAAGTTAACCAGTTAAATAATTAGCGAAAATTAAAAAAAAAAAAAAATTGAAAGTAAGATTTTGAGATAGAGAAAATGTCTGTCTGTCTGCCCCCCCCCCCCCCAAAAAAAAAAACCTTTTGAAGGAATTGTCCGATTCGAAAGATTTTTTTTTATCTGCCTCTTTTTTTTTTTCAATCGAAAGATCTCGACAAGGACATCTTATTTACATATATTACTTTTTGATTTGAACAATTTTTCTTTCAATTTTGAACAGTTCACAAAATTGTAATATTAGCTAACGAAAATTGGTTTGCTTAGCGGTTTTTAAAAATTGAAGTATTTTCTTTAGATATTTTCTGTTTAAACTAATTTAGTTTCATTATATGCATTAGTATGAGTTTTAAAAAATGATTCTGCTTCTATACTTTAGAAATGTGCAAATGAAATTTAAAAGCTGGAAATATTTATTCAGGAGCAACCAGAATGTTTTCTAAGGGGAACGGGGACATTCTTTAATGCATATAAATTACCGAACAAGGATTGGAAATACGTCTCCAAATCAAACGATCTAAGAGCTTAACTAACAAACTCGCGCCTGCGCCCCTAAGTAGCGTAGTTACGTATATTATCATGGAATGATTCATTACCTTTGGTATCATCTGCAGCACGTTCTATTACTATTAATACAGAGATGTAGGCTTTATTGATTAAACATGATAATTCTTAGAAACTTAAAATTTTATTACGGTATGCTACGGGCTTAAACCATATCGCTATTGTGTCTTCTTTCCTTTATATGTCCCATGCTACTCTTATGTTATGCTATAATATTCTTTTTTTCCCCTTCAAAAAAAAGTATTCGAGGAAATATACTTACTACTTAAAAAATTAAGAATGAGAAACACATTGTTACTCGAAATTAGGAAATAGCCGGTAAAACAATTATTTTCTGTTACGCTTTCATGGAATGCTTACTACTACTCTTTTTAGCGAAGAAACGCAAATGATATTAGGTTCTAAAATGCGTTATCTGGAACAGATCTTACATGTGTCTGGATACAGTTACGTTATTTACACACATCATGTACTTAAATTCAATTTTAAACACGTAAATATTTATAGCAGTAATGTTATGAATTGCTTGATGTGTATAAAAAATGAACGTTAGATAGTTTAATTGGTTTACCTCTGCCTTGTTAGTTTCTGATGTTCATTGGTAAGTGTACCTACTCATTAAACATTCATATTATCAACTTTAATACAAATATAACTTGCCCCAATTGTTAGATAAAAAAAATAATAAGTTTCTTTACTTTGGGTAGGAAAAAAAAAGAAGCATATAAGAAATCTTCGATATCTACTTGTTTTAGTTCTTAGATGAATAAAAGTGGCGGTATGATCGTCTTTAGGCAATGTTTTTTAGCTTGATGAAACTGCATTCGCTTTTATGAGTCATTCTGCAAAATTAATACCGGGAATACTATATAAACATAAGGCAAGAGTACTTAAAAATTGATGAAATATTTCTGTCTAGGAAATGGTGACCTCGAAAGAACATTTCAGTGCTGTTAGATGAGATTCGACTTTCGTTTCCTTTCTATTCTTTATACTGCTGTTTTTACATTATTAAACTTTCATTTGCTGAGGAAAGTGTTTTCAAGGCATCCTAAGATAGATGTTTAATTTCTTAACCTTAGGAATTCTTCTTCGTTCATTTACCATGTTTAGTAAATATATTTCAGAGACTTGAAATATATGCTGTAAAACTATGGGGTTAAAAATATGTGTAGCATTTCTGATTGATTCCACAACTTTTGAGAAAATTTCAAAGTATGCTATTATTATCATTATTTTTAATAGACAAAATTTGAAATATTCGGATGTATGATTTGTTACGTTTCCCTTGTACGAAGTATAAGAAGTATCATTTTCGCGAAACATTTCCCTCTCAAATTTCAGCTTAAATTTCTAATTCAGTCAATCAGAGATCAATTTTGACTAGGTTTTTCACGTTGTCCGCGCATTAGAACATACATATGTACGCATGGCCCCCAAAAATATCTATTTTGATCAGATTCGAGTCAATTTTGACAAGTTTTTTTCGAGAAGTATGTACGTCGTATGAGTGTATGCAAATTCGAATCTCGCATTACTCAAAAACGGTTAGACATAGAACTTTTAAATTCTGTACGTAGATTGTGTTCAATGCCTAGTTGTGCATTAAGCTGCTGCTTCAAAATAGCTCTTTTAATCTTTTTTTTTTTTTTTGTCATGTCTATGATAATTTCTCTCTAACTTTGTCGGAAACATTGATAAACCAAATTTTGTGTCTGTTTGGCTATATGGAAATATTTGGTGAGAATCCCGTAGAATTCCCAAGGTAAGCCAGTTGCAAGAATTTCATAAAACCGTTTTTTCACACATGTTTGCATCGAACAAGGGCATTTTTATTGTTGGCAGAAAGTACTTATTACTTAATATCCTACACTGTCAGGTATAATCGAACAAATGAACTAGAGTATTTAAAAAGGACTTGTAATTTCATTTTTAAATTTGAACAAAATCTAGTCTTTCAAGGTTTTTCAACTAATGAAATGATCTTTTGATTCCAAAGCATTATATTATTATACATAAAAATATATATAAACTTAAAATGAAAGTCCTTTCTCAATAATAAGATATTTTAAATATATGCATATTATAAATATTTATGCATAATATTAGTTTTTATGCATAATGTTAAATCTACGCATTAGATGATTGTATTTATATGCCATTACAACAGTTTTCCCACGTACCCGACGCCAATGCGAAATTTTAAGATCACTTTTACGAGTCGTGAGAAATGTTCATCCCGATTTAAAGCACTCGATCAATGAAGATATTTTCCTTTTCCCTCAAGAAGAGGGCTGCAGTCCCCAAAAGACGATCTTCGAGCAATCGGACATGTTTGGGGAGGAGGAGATTTATGGGAGAAAGATTAGAGTCTTTGGAAGTTATTGGAGCAGCAAATTCCTTGTTGACGGCGTGTCTGTTCCCGCATCGAAGCAGACACTTTCTATCAAGATTCAAGCAACTTCTAATAAATTGAGATTTTCCGATCAGAATGGCGTCAAAGTGAATATAAGGAAGAGTAGAAGTTGATTAGCAAATATATTTTTGCATCGCTTCATTAGAAAATCCTCTTTAACCTTTTAAGCATAGCTTAAAAGAGACAAGTATCGTTTTATTAGTTTATTTATGTATGTGCTTCCTTCATTTAATAAACTTTTAAAGATTTCTCAAAAATTAATAAATTAGTGAATTATTAAATAAATAAATATAAAGCTGCTTTCCCCCAAATGCGGTTGATCAGTCTAATGAGAAATAATTCTAATGCAGTTGACCAATTTGCACAGGTGAGTGTCACCTGTGAATCAAGGAAAAGTTGCGAATTTGACTCAATATTTCGATGGATACTTATAAACGCGATGAAAGAATTTAAAGTTTCCAAAAAAAAGAAAGTTGAAGAATGAACCACTTAACTGTCATGACCTGACACCGTTAGAACTACGTCAAAAGGGACTTTTTTTATTTGTTCCTACAAACGATTGGGCCGTGTATTTTTTTACATCAAACCACTGATTTGCCCGACTTTGTCATTTTTTACTTTGCAATGTTTATATAAGATTTCTCTAGTATAGCACGATCACACTAGATGAAGTTCATTAGGAAAAGAATAAACGATTCGATTTGTTAAAATAGGAGTGAGGGGAGGCATAATAAAAACTTATCATAATTTATTAAATGCAATACTTATAAGTTTTGACTGCTGATTTGGGGCCATTCCGAAATGATGTCAAACTTTTTTTCAGTGCATTTGACCCCCCTTGCCCCCTTTTCTCACAAAGTGTCACACTTCAACATACCCCGTAGCTCCTTTGTCACAACTCACGCTATATTGCATAAGCATATATACTTGTACTATCTTATGTGATCTAAATGTGATCTATATGAAAGCAGTATCTTATAGATCACATTTTCAATTTTGTTTTTGAAAATTTCATGACAGTTAGTGCATAACAATAATAATGGTTAATGTATACTTAATTTGTATAAACTAAAATTAAAATTTACAAAGAAAAGACATAATTATGATAGTAAAAATATCAATTGTTCGAATTATGTAAAAATTAGCCGTGCTATTTTGTCTTAAAAGCGTAAATGCCCAAGAAGATGTCTTGTTAAATTTAAACCTTTAACTTTAATCAGAAATTAATTTAAACCTTAATCAGCATCGATATTTTCGATACAAAATGAAACTAATAAGAATAAAAAGTAAAATCAATTTCAAAATAAATTATAAAAAAATATTTAATCTTCTGATTTTGAATGTGTCCCCCTCCCAAAATGCGTAATGTCATTTCTTGTCCCTACCTCGTTTCCCCTTGTCACATACTGTCCCAATTCCTCGAACCCCTTGTAAGTCATCAAACCAATTAAAATACGGCATTGCTTAATAAAAATATTCTTACATTTTGCCACTGTATAGAAGAAAATGAGACAGTTAAGTGGTTAATATATTTTTTTTCTTGTGGTACCTTGGCGTGGAAATTCTTGAAATTTGTCGCAGGAAATACCTAAAGAAAGAAAAAAAATCATGCGTTAATTATTGTAGATACCAAATACAAACGAACTCCCTTATTACGAGCCTGAATATAACGAAACCCCGAATTTAACTAGGCCAGCCCTGGATAAAACCCAGTTGTTACAAACATGACTCGAAATTAGCAAGATTTTTTTTTTTCATAATAACGTTTGAATTTTTCACTTCAAAAAAAATTTCTCGAAATTCGGCTGAAATTTTACAGAAAAGGATAATGGTTCAAAACTTGTTGAAATTTGCAGAACACTTGGTTTACCTCCATCTATAGTTTCAATGCCGACATTTACCGTGACACAAAGCGAAAATTTTTGGAATAATGCTGGCCATATTCCCTTTCTTCTGCACAATAAATGATGAAAAGCAAAAGGAAGCTTCTTTTAAACCCTCACTTTCACATAATTAATTTTTATGCAATGAGATTTAAATTTACAGAAACTCCAGTTATAACGAACACTCGGATATACTGAAAATAGTTTCTCAGCTCCTTTACCCTCGTTATAACCGAGTTTGACTGTATTAAAAGGAAACTATTCTCAAAAAACTAACAATTTCTGAACCTATTAACCCTTAGCTGAAGTACATGATGTGTGTTGTTTACGTGAGAAAAAAGGGAAGTAATATTCATCCATCTAGTATTTGTATAACCATTGAATAGAAAATACGAGTATAAAAACATTATGCTAGAAAGTACTGCACTACTTAGCCAGTTTTCGTTCAACCTTACTTTTACAGCAATTATGTAAGAGCGTATGAAGCGATTACAACTCTTATACTATTTTACCGCTGTTACAAGTAGAAAAATACCGAAAAGTGTAAGGGTTGACACCAAAAATACTTGCTGTCAGTTTAACTTGATTAAATTCCTTTTCAATCACAAATTCTTCTTACGAAGATTTATTACGTTAAAAGTAGATGTTGAACAGTAAGATGTTTTATTATATCGCTTAAGTATGTTATTGTCATGTATAAAAACATTTCTGATTTATTTTTATTCTTTTTACTATTTTTACTTTGAGATTATATTTTAATAACAACAGTTTAATACAAAAAATACCAATATGTGTAATGTTGTTGAAATAGGCAAAAGTTAAGGTCACCCGATAGTTTGTTATAACCGTTAACAATTAAGTTATAATATCCTAATTAAACTGAATCATTAAGTGAAACACAAGTATATCTGCCAATAAATCGTTTCATTCTAATTTTCTGACACAACTATAAAATAAATACCAAATGATATTCTATCTGGGACATTCTAAATTGATCACCTTAGAAACGCCGCATTATAGGCATTGAATTTCATTGAATTCGAAACGTATTATTAAGTCTTTCATGATATATCTCTTTTAGAAATGCTTATTGCCAAATTTCTCTCTATTGAATGGAGCTCAAATTTTACTTCAGCAAAATTCATATATTGTGCACTTACCAGACGTTATAAATTTAAGTTTTGATTTGAAAGGAAATCTAAAAGCTTCCGCTCTTCGACCATTTGTATGTCATTTTGTAGCACATATGTTTTCGTTTAAAAAAATTGAGATAAATATTTTTAAATAAATTATTTGAAACTTAGAATAAAAGTGAATTAAACTTTTTTTAAAAAGAACAACTAAAATTTAAATTAAGAAATAAAGTTTGAAGTAATTTGTTAACATCTTTCTTATTATAAATGGGTTTCAGATCGTAAAGTCCGCTTCTGTAGCATCATTATGCAACTTCTCAAAAGCTTTTATTTCATTTGATAGAAAAATAGCAATAACATGACTAAGTAGCGGTTTATTGATATATTTATCTTTAAGTCAAGCATATTTCAATTTAATTTTTGTATGCATCTTAAAATTAGACAGATTGTAAGTTCAAGAAATTCCTAGTAGAGAGGAATTTGCTATTTAAAGGTTATTTAAAAATAAATCATATTAACATGAAAAAGAAAACACGTAATATATAAATAAATATGATGAAAAAAAATAAATTAAAAAAAAAAACATCAACATTATAATTATTATAATAAAACAAAAGTAATAAATAATAATTCTTAAAAAGTACTATTCTATAAAATAACCCCAAAATTAACTTGTTTTTAATCTTTGAAGACGATAATTTTAACTATTGTTTATAAAATTAATAAGTTTCTGAAGAAATTCTTTTAAAATCAGAGCCCAAAAGGGCGCCTTTTATAATAGTATTCGCCCACATTGATCACATTTTGCTCAAGCCACCAGTTCCCACACATACGCATCAAAATTTCCACGCAAACAAAGCGGGGCAACAGCTAGTTAATTTATAAATTACCTATTGAAAATGTTTAATTTTGAGTTCCATTATATAAAAATGGTGCATTACTGTAAGATAGACGGTGTGGCTCTATATAGTTATAGATGAAATTTAAAGGTTATCAGTATAGGCCTCATAGCATAAGTCAGCGATTCTCAACCTGCGGGGCGCGAGAATATCCAGAAAAAAGTTTGATTAACTTAAAGGAAAGCACACATACACATAGAAAACAAAATACATTTCGACATATTTAATAACTTATAAACGTAAAACAAATTACTAAATTAAAACTTTCTCAATCAAAACATACTAAATTAAAATCAAATTTAATACTTATTAGGGACTTCCGTGCGCCTGTCTTTCAAAGCAAAGTTCTTCGAAGGAAGGCTTAATATTAGAAATAGTCACCCTCAGTTGTTTCTATATTTAGCCGAGATCTACATTTTGTCTTCAAAGAAGCCGCAGCAGAAAATCCAGTTTCACAAAAGTAGGATGATGAAAATGGAAATAGAATGAGAATTGTCCTTGTTTTTAGTGCAGAAAGATCATCCTCTACTCCTGCCCAAAATTCAAATAGTGATTTATTACTAAATTAGTTTTATTACTAAATTAGTTTTATTACTAAATTACTCTTTTTAACTCTTGTTGTTTTGGCAGTTGAATGAATGAATGAATTGTTTTGGGGGTGGCTCTAAAGAGCACTAGCACTGCGACCTCAGGTCTATTGTACTAACAACCCCAAGTTAGTGAGTCTGGAACAGACCAGTGGCTGAGACAAATTTCAGCAATAAGTTAGCAGGGAAATTGGGTAATTCCCAGGGTTCGATATAGTGATATCCAAGATATTCAAATCGTTGAGCAGAGAAGTAATCACATTCACACAGAATATGTGTAGAGCTTTCCTCTACATCACGACATCCTCTACACATTGGGTCAGCAATCATGCCCATGATGTTGAGATTTCTCTTGAGATTGCAATGACCAGTTAAAAGACCAATGATTACCCTAATCTCGTTTCTACTGAGTTTTAGCAGTTCCTTAGATCTTAACCAAGGGTAATTTTGGTTAAGTTCTTTCGCCTGTCTTTGATTATTGCTTTTAAGCCAGACATTATGAGCCTCTTTTAGGAGGATTTCCTTGATTGTTTTTCTTATTATACTGTAATGCAGGCCAAGGACTGGTTCTGGGCCAGTGAAAGGAGTTTCTGTGCCCAATTTAGCCAGTTGGTCAGCCATTTTATTGCCAAAAACGCCACGGTGACCGGGGACCCAATAAAGAGTCACCTTATTTACAGCGGCCAGTTTGGCAATAGTGTTATAGCAATCCCAAACAATATTTGATGAGAAGCAGTGTTTTTGTAGTGCCAAGAGAGCAGCCTGGCTATCAGAGAAGATTTTGATGGTTTTGCCAGAGATGCTTCTATTTAGGCAATTACTTGCGCATGCCAGGATGGCCATCACTTGAGCCTGGTATACAGTTGCTAGCCTTCCCAAAGAAGAGTAGATGCTGATTTTTTTATTTGGGCAAAAGGCACCGTAGCCTGCGCCATGGGAAGTCTTAGATCCATCAGTGAACCAAACTTCGTTGGCGTGGCTAATAAGCTTAATAGGGTTTTCCCAACCAGTTCTGGAAGGGAATACAACATTATGTTTTGACTCAAAGTCAAAGCGTTTGAGCATCCAGTCCGAATTCATGGAAAGCAATGGGTGATCCTTGATCAGTGTATCAAATTTATATAAGGATCTCTCAGAAGAAAATTTCCATAGTTTTAGAAACTTAAGTCTTTGGGAGCAAAGGATTGCTTCCATCTCTACTTGCTTATGAAGTGGTAGAATGCCTAGTAAAAACTCTAGGGTCTGAGAGGGAGTAGTCCTCATGGCACTTGTCATTGATATAGTTGCCATTCTTTGGAGACTAGTAAGCTCTTTCATTGTTGTCACACGGCAGGCTTTATTCCACCATGCGATAGATCCATACGTTATGATGGGGACGATTATGACTGAAATTGTTAAATTTATTAATTTGAAAAATTTATTAACTGACTGAAAGTAAAACACACATACACATAGAAAACAAAATACATTTCGACATATTTAATAACTTATTAAAGTAACACAAATTACTAAATTAAAACTTTCTCAATCAAAACATACTAAATGAAAAACAAATTTAATAATTAGTGACTTCCTTGGGCCTGTCTTGCAAAGCGAAGTTTTTCGAAGGAAGGCTTATATTAGAAATATCCCCGCCTTCTATAGTTAGCCGAGATCTATAGTTTGTCTTCAAAGAAGCCCCAGCAGAAAAACCAGTTTCACAAAAGTAGGATGTTGAAAATAGTAATAGAATGCGAAATGCCCTTGTTTTTAGTGCAGAAAACTCATCCTCTACTCCTGCCCGAAATTCAAATAGTGATTTATTACTAAATTAATTTTATTGCTAAATTACTCGTTTTTATTCTTGTTTTGGCAGTTAGTTAAAGAGAATTCAAAAACAGAATCAGTACTCAATATACACTATTGTTGTATACATTTCATGGTAAGTAGGGGGCACGATGAAAATTATGATAGAAAATTGGGCCGCGAATACTGAAAAGTTGAGAAACGCTGGCTTAAGTGGTAGAGCATTCTTCGCGAAGCTGGGGGACCAGATGGGTTCGAGTCTCCAGGCCCGTCCCACATCGTCCATTTTTCGGTAATGCACCATTTTTATATAACGGTATCTAATGGAAACAGTATATTTTTTCAGTATAACCTCTTTATTCCAAGTGTACCCAATTGGGTACATTTTAAGATACTGTTTATTAACTTCTGTTTGTGCAATTTGAAAACTAAAACACCCAATTGTTTTTGAAATTAATCAACAAATAGTTTACTTCGTTTTCAACATGGAAAACATGGAAATTGGGCATTAATTATTATTTAAACTAATTATTAATTAAATATTTTAAAATTTCTTTTAGTTATTTTGTTTTGTAATCATTTTTTAAATCAGAGAACCAAAAAATTGCGTCAAAATTGTTTGTGCTATGTGTTATGCCATCTCTATCTCTGTGCCAAATTTCATCCTGATCCGTTCAGTCGTTCCAGCGTGATTGAATAACCAACATACACTTAAATTGTTGCATTTATAATAGCAGTAAGATTATATTGGCTGAATAATGAAGAATTAAATGTTATAATTATTAAATAAAAATAATAAGAATGAGTTTTTAATGAAAGAGGGATTAATTTAGAGAATTTAACGTACATAAATACTTATTTTTGCCCAGGCATAATCATAAAAATAATCTGCTGTAGGCATTATGTTCTTTTTATTATAATAACCATTCTGGACATCGTTATAAAGAAAGGTACAGCTTCCATTGAGAATCCGAGGAAAGTTCAAACATAATGGCAAAACAAGATTGAAAATCCATCCTTGTGAATGCAAGGTATGAATAAAGCCATTTATGCGAGCATCTGAAGGACAAAATACGACATCAAACACACGAAAAAAAGGGGGCTTTGTTATATTCATTTCTATCCTTTTTATAGGCGTAGCATTCATTTTCTCACCAGGGAGCAAACCGAATGATTTTATGGGAGGGATGGAATCGAAGAGGAATGTTTTTATAGCCTCTCTATGAAGAAGATCTATTTCATCTTCAATGTACTACAACTGAACAAAAGGCATATATTTGTTTTGATGACCTTGTAGAATTATGAATGGATATATATCCTATATGTAGATATCACATTATTTTTATAAATCATTTGCTATAGCGTTTTCTTTAACTTAATTTATTTTTAGTTTTAAATAATTTTTTAAAAACTGTTTATTATTTCCCATTTTATTGCTGCTCAAATGTTCTATTCTCCGTTCCTGTTTTATTCAATTTTTTGGTACTTTTGGCTATTTTGGTCTTAGTGAGTCTAAATTCCTTCATCGCCTTGTATTCTCTTTTCCGACTTTTTCTCATTCTCGCGGCTTGCTTTCTCTCTCGTCATTGATGTGTGCAATTCAGAAATTCTTTCTGTTGTAAATGACCTACTTTCACCCACCTCTCATCGCTTTTGGATGTTTTTGAAATTGATTTTCTAGTGAAAGTTTTATGTATTGGCAGCAGGATGGATAAAAAGTGAAGAAGATGCACCTTGATGGTGAGACGTTCAAATAGGGGTGCTTAAAGCTATCCATGTCCTGCAGTGGATCATTCGGTAGATACTCGGTTCCCAAAGGACTCCGAAAGTGAAGCAACATTGTCCAAGGTCAGTGTATGGGAGAGGCGCGTTTGATACCCGCTGAAGACCCACCATGTATACTTGGGGATACGTGCATGTAAAATCAGTGGACCCCACTACCTCGCCCCGTGCGCGAGCAATCCTAAGGCCTCGGCTAACAGGTAGGGGTTCTGGTGGAGAAAAGTGTATGGGAGGGTGACCACCTCTCGCGACTAATTTGTTTGGGGACCGTGTACGTTAATGGGAGCTGGTTCAAGTAAAATCCGTCGTGGCCAAAATATTCCCCAAGTGAAACGATACCTCTAGGGGTGCCAACCCAGGTAATGGTCTCTCATCTGAGAGCTAGTTAAAAATTAGGTTATCCAACTGAGGCAAGGCGCATCGTACGCAGTCCTCTTATATGATGCTAGAAGCATCTAGAATAGAATAGGATAGAATAAAGCTCTCCATAGACACTCGCGCTTTATTTTAAGTACTGTTTCGTTTTTCCGCGCGCCGTTGGGTGGCACGAAATTCTGAACTAACATAGTAAAATGTTGTCTCGAAATGAAAAATACAGTGGGTGACAATGGAAGCCCGAGACACCGAAGTTGACGGGAGGCCAACTCAAGAAGCCCATGCCGTTTCTTCTTTGATGATCCATTTGGGTTTTCGTGCCGGAACTTGCCATCAATCTGTGTTTGTTTGCTCCTAACTTGCAGACGGATGTTGATCACGGGATCTGTCGCCAATGTTGCTCTTGGATAACCTTCCGTCGTGCTTCGGTGCTGCTATTTTGATGCCGGATGATCCTTTTTAAATGAAATGACTTTATTTCCCTTTTTTTTAGTACAGCTGAGTGTATCTCTTGTTTTTTTTCTTTAAATAATCATGTTGAATAGAAGTGTTATGCACCTTTTAAATTAATAAAATTAAATATCTTTCAAGATCTGGAAATATGGTGAGTGCTATCCTTTTACTTATGTTCATTGTGTGTCATTAGTTTTTTTTTTTCTTTTTTAGCCTACTTTCCCGTAAAAGTAAAAATAAATTATAAATAAATGAAGAAAGTGTGAAAGAAGCCTTTATTTATTGTAAAAATATCGTTAAAAATAAGGAAAAGTCAAAAATAAGTGAAGTAATAAAACGAAGATTAAAAAATAAAAAAATAAAAAGTTGGGTTTTGAAATGTTGAAAATGTCTGTCTGTCTGTTGGTCTGTCGGTCTGTTTGTCCCTCCCTAATAACGTTTGAGGTAAGTGTCCGACGCGAAAGATTTTTTTTGCATTGGAAAGATCTAGGCGAGGACATCTCATTTCCATGTTTTACTCTTTTCAATTGAACAATTTTTCGTTCAATTTTGTACAATTAAAAAAAAATTAACATTAGCGACTATGGGCAAAATGATGCAAATTATGTAAACTCTGGGGGCAAAATCCAAGTTCCTACGAGCAAGCTTATTGGAAGATGCTATCGGCGTGAAATATTGATTTGAACCATTTTTGTTCATATTTGAACAGTTCAAAAAAAAAAAAAAAAAAACCCATAGCACATATGAAGAAATTTGAACTGCTATATAAATCCTGATCTAACCGACGGATTTGCTTGGAACAAACTTTATCGGAAAGATGTTACGATGTAGAACATGTACAAATGCGAAGTTCAACAAGAACTAAACGAGCCTATTTTCCTATGAAATTCTTTTATCGGGATTTTTAAGGATATTTCTTAATGAATGAATGAGTGAAAGAATGAATGAATGAATAAATGAGGGAATTAAAGACTAAATAAATGAATGAATAAATGCGTGAATAAATGAAAAAATAATTAAATGAGTGTATAAATACATGAATGAGTAAATAACTGAATATATGAATGAGTGAATGAGTATGCATTAACCGTTGTTGAAAAGGGTACATTTGAAGGAATTAAGAACTAAAGCTACACTGTCTGTAATTAGAATAGGCGCATCAAGGTCGCGTTCCCTTCTCTGTTACCATGGCAACTGGGGAAAAAAAACCAGCGCCAGACTTTTTTTTTTTTTTGCACTGCAATTAAGGAAATTGCATGCACTACACCTCCGATTCAAAATAATAGAATAATTTGTAAAAAGTCATAAGAAATAATTTATTTTCCATTTATTTATTTTTGAAACTAAGTAAATGCAATTAAATTTCTCATACATTAAATCAGGAATGTTTATATAAGATTTTAACATTAACAAAATATAAAATACAATAAATTAGGTATACAATAGCTTTCTGAAACACATCAAAATATTAGAAAAAGATTTAGATTGGTTCAAAATATTAGAATACTTTATCTGAAGCAATCTATTTTTGCCATTGAGAAATAAATCTGATTGGAATCCGTCTATTATTATTTTAACTAAAACAACAAACTTACTTAGCATATTCGCCAAACCAACGTGGGAGAAAAGTTTCTAGCACGGAAACCATGGCGACCAGAAGGGGGAAAGGTAGAGTTGTGTGCCCTTGACGCGCCGATTTTAATTACGCAGACTATAATCAGAAAAAGAGAGTGATAGGTGCATAATAAATTTGAAGTTGGGAGTATACCGGAAAGTAGGGTCGTATATTTCTAGGCGGAACTTCTTGTTTCATTTTAGCCATTGTTGTAAACTCGGATTTGTTTTTACCGAAGCAACCCCCCCCCCCCTTTATTTTGGATATTTAAACTTTTTAGCTGTCGAATAGGTTTTTTTTCCTTTTAATGTTTTAATGTAGGCCACTTTGATGGCATAATTTTGCATAAGGTAAAGCTAGGAAAGTCTGCGCACAATTGGAAAAATAATTTTAAAAAATCGAAGTATGACTTTCTTGTTAAACTATTGATGAATAACTGTGACTTCATTTGTTTTTTATGCATTTCCATTGATATTTCGTTGTTTTGCTTTAATTTAATGCAACAGCTGTAAAAAAAGCAAGAAGACTAATTTGCGCAATCTGTCCTTACAGGGTAGAGGTGATTGCGCACATGGGTAGGAGAGATTGTTATTTACAAAAACTGCAATTAAATTGTTAGCAATAATATTTACACTAAAACTATGTTGTTGTAAGGGTTTTTATAAACACATACAATTGCAATAGGAATAAATATTTTAACTCAATGATTACAGAATCGGAAAAAACAGTTTTAGTTAAAGAAACAAAATAAAGAAGAAAAGAAGGTTTAAATTATAATTAATCTTATTCATTTTCAATTTCAATGTCTTTTGTTTGTTAACCAAAGTTGTCGACGTCCACAATCGGTATACTTATTGTTGTAAGTAGTGCAACCATCTGCTATAAATAGCACACTTAACCCATTAATGCCGACCGTCCCTTTTTAGGGACAGTCTGAAAAGTACGTCTGAAGCACCCAAAAATAAACATTTCAACAAAAAATTGTTTTAATGTATTCCTAACGGGTTATTAGGCTAGGAATACATTAAAACATTTTTTTTTGTTGAAATGCTTATTTTTGGGTGTTTCAGACGTACTTTTCAGACTGTCCCTAGGAAGGAATGGTAGGGCATTAATGTCACTGGTCGAAGTTGTCTCCTGGTACAGTTTCAGACATTCAGTGCACTCATCCTCGTTGTCCTGTCTGACATAATCCCAAAGATTCAGTATTTTGGCATTATGTTTTCCTGAGGTGGCTGATGACGAAGATGTTCCAAAATTCAAACATTTTTTTATTTTCTTTCCTGCAAGTTTTCGGTTCCCACTTTTTCTGGAAGTATCTTATATTTAGACGTTCGCTTATATTTTTTAGCTGCTTCTTTCTTAATTTTTCTCTCGAATATATGTGCGGGTCAGTAACATTCGTTGCACTTTGTTTTCTTTTTAATTTTAACGGCATTAAACTGTTTGGAAAAATAGTTTATTAATAATAATATTTGTATAAAACTAGCACATTATTAATTTATAAGCAAAATTTTCGTCTAAGAAAAGAAATTTGTTCAAAAATTACTTTATTTGCACATTTAGTTCCAAACGTATATTTCATAACTTAAATCTTTAAAAGAAATAAAATCACACGAACTTGTTTTCAACGATTTATACGGTATAAAAAACTACAGTCCCTTGAAAACACAAATTATGAAGTCACGACAACTTTATCCTCTCGATATAGAACTATAGTCAAAATATTTGATTAATGCCTGTTAAAGAGACACCTGTAATTTTTTTTATATAAGGAAATAACTTCAAAAATCAATTTAAAGTTTTAAAATATTCAAGTCATAAAAATGTGTTGAGCGGGCATAAATATTTTACATTTTATGTTTTAGTAAAAATTCAGAACGCTTCTTTTAATCCATTAATACAGCGAATTTAATTGATTCATACGTTTCACATGTAATTTGCAATTTATGCTGCATTACCAACAAGCTATGGGTAATAATATAATGCGCAATCTCTAGTAGCATGAAAACTAACGGGAGAAACGCGCAATCTCTCCTAAGTACAAGACGTGCAAACTGTCCTATTTCGGTAGGACAGATTGCGCGGACTTTTACTTAAATATGGCGGCTTCTAGAAAGAAATGCTGGCCTTCCCACTGTTAGTCTAGCTTAGTAGCTTACGAAAAATCGCTTACGTTTAGAATATTTTGTACTACTGCTACTCTATAGAAATTCAAAGAACGCATTATGAAAATTCAAGCACTTACGTTGTGAAAACAATATAGAATATCGATGCTTAATCACAGACATTCATATCAATCAACTTGCACTTTCAAGTGGGCATTCCACTATTGCCGTTGTACAAATGCATGGCGTTAGGTCGCGTGCACCCTATTTCTTTCCCCCCCGAACTCGCAGGTGCGCAATCTCTCCGACCGCGCGATCTATCCTAGCTTTACCTTACTCAAAATTTTCTTGGGTTTGTCTCCCCGATGGCTGACTACTGATTTGGATATTTAAAGATTTAATTAAATATTTTGGTAATTTATATACTCCCCTCCCATGCTCGCTTCAGTAGCTTGCTCGTGTTCCGCTAAATTTTGCAGTAGGAAAAATTTCATCAATTGTTTGAATACCCAACGCAATTTCAAACTTCATTTCTTAATGTTCTTATTCTTTTTTTTTTTGTGTAATTCACCCAATTATAATAGTATAGTTAATCAATTACTCTACATAATCAAATATATTGAGCCTACAACAAAGGAGTATAACTTTTTAATTTAAGCTACAAGGTGTCTCGGTGAGCAAAATATAAAGTTGGGGTGCATGAAATTAAAATAGGGGTCTATAAGTCTGGACCTAACATAAATTTTCCCAATGTCACTTTTTTATATAATAAGTGTATAAATTTCCTAATTATCTATCCGTAAATAATGCATTTCATATATTGTGCAAGAAGGTACTTATTCTCTTTGTGCTTGTAACTTGTTAAATATTGCACTTTTAGTGTTAATAAAAAGGCCGTAGCCGGGGAGTTACCGTATTTTTACACGCATGGGAAATGGCTTTCGATTATAAGTAGATTATATTAATAATAACCGCAAGTAAATTGTCAAAATATATGAAAAAACGTGTGCTAAAAAAGTACCTGGCATTACTTACCCCACAATGAAAATCAGAGGAACAGTAATGAAAATTCAAGCCCTTCCTTTTTGGAAAGCAAACAACAAGATCGACCTTGTGTCCTACATTTTCAAAGAAAATCTTATGAATTTAAGCAGACACTGTGCTGTTGTGGCTGTACAATTCATTGAAATCGCACTGCACTCACACCTCTCACCCCCTCAAAAAAGTCAAGTGCGCCATCTCTCCGACGGCGCAATATCACCAGGTTTTGTCTTATTAGCAGTGTTATCACAATACCAATTAAAAATTTAGCAAAGTAGTTGAAACGTGTTTGCCGTGTTGTTTAAATAAATCAAGTGCTTAAATTTTGCTTTGCAGAATACTTGATAAGTTTATCAATAAAAGTAGAAAGTTCAGCGATCAGTCAATTTGAGTTTAAAGCTGTTCAAGAGTAAAGATTCCAACAAAATAACTTTGAATTTTAACTTCAAATAATCATTACAAAATAAACAGTCGAGTAGGGTTTCGTGCATTGGAGAGAACACGCGTTTAATTTATTAGAATTTTGAGGACATTAACGTGGTTCATAAAATGCATTACAATTTAGCTTAGTTTAGAGTTTAACTTAATTTTGACTATTTTGATCTGTCAGAGAATTGTAATGCAATGAAACTTAATTGTTGAAAGTTTTTCCATACTTTTCGTTCAAACTATTCAGAAAGAATCCCAAGGCATTTCGGTTAGTAAGGCAATTTAGTTTACAAAAGTAATAACATTAAAAACTAGATTTTCTCCCTAAAAATTGTTAAGTATATATATATATATATATATATATATTATTAATATTAAAATTATTATTACTATTATTACAGAAAGTTTCTGTGGAAAACTTTTAATGAAAGTTAAAAACATAAAAACAACATGGTCAGTTTTCAGGTTATACAAATTTCATTGCTTTGCTTTCTGTTAGAGTTGATTTTTAAAATTTATACTTTAATATAAAATCATATAACCATATTTATAAAGGTACTATAATGTGTTTAAATATTAAAAACTGACTTTTATTTTTCCCTAAAAACGTAACACGCTGCTTGGAATGTAGATGATACTTTCATACTGATTCATGTCATATTCAAAACCGAATTTCAGATATATTCGTATAATATACAACTATAATATAATCACACAATTGTCAAATCGTAAATGATAAAATATCGGAAAATATTAACCATACACAAGTAATACAACCCTGAAAATCAAAGTTGAATTTGTGAGCAAAGGCAGTGTGTCAGAAAAATTGATTCAAAATTTAATGAAAACAAAGCAGGATATCGTATTTCAATAAAACAAAGCAAGGAATCGTAATTCCATGGTAATATTGTCGCAATAAATATGTTTGCAGTTTCTGAGTTTATAAATAATTTTGAGTGCAGTCTGCAGTGCTGTGTGTAACTCTTAGGTTTAAAAGGCAGTGTTTTGATTATCTCTCTGGAGTAGCAATGCATCTGGTTTCATACAGCAAATTGATACTGAGTTCATTAATAGGTGTCAGATGAGTTTTTTTCTTCATCTTTGAGTTATTAAATCAGTTGGTATTCTTGCGTAGAAATAGTTTATGTACACTGATGTATAGCGTTATTTTGTGGGGTTAATTTCTTAAGTTATGAACATAAACGTACTTCGCACGCTAACGTTTTGAGTATTTAAATAGAAAATCATTTTTTGGACCACACTGAAAATTTGAGTAAGTTTTACACCAATATATGATGTCAATTTTCTAGTTGCACCGAAGTCAAGATACTTGAAAATTCAACTTCATGCTGCTTTTACAATAATTAGGGCGCCCATTTTAAAATACAGTTTAAAATATATTATATGACTAGCTGACATGCCCGGCTTTGCGCGGGACGATATTGCATCATTCGCAGGCTAATTGAAGCATGTCCAAAATTCTGTTGTAAATATGTAATAAAAAATTTTCTTAAAAAATCCAAGAGTAGGAGATGGGCTACAGGCCTTAAAAACCTTATTTAAACAGTAAAAATCATTAAAAACACGATTGCATTAAAACGAACAGCCTAGAATAATTCCTTTTTGATCAAGAATAATAGTTCATAAAATTCCACATTAAAATGCCAACAACAGTTCATAAAATTGCCATTAGAGTAATTGCAACAATAACTAAAATGCGCACATGCAGCGAGATAATTGAGCTAAAATGATATCAAGAATCCATAAAAATTGTAATTACGATATCTACCGCAATACATCTAAAAATTCCCATCAGAATAAGAGCTGTATTCTGTTTTAAAATGTTCATCAGATGAAGAACAACTGTCCCTAAATATTTCTGCTACAAAAAAGAAAAAAAATCCTTAAATCCCCCTATTTCAATAAAGACAACTATTCCTAAACATCCCTAATACGGACATTAGTCTCAAAAAACCTCCATTAGAATAAAGACGTCAGCGACTAAGAATACCCATTAGAATACTGACCTTCAAGAGCTACTGTTCCTAAAATTACCAACAGTCGATCTTAAAATTCTCCATCAAAATAAGGACAGTTCCTATAAATCCCGAAATAAAAATAAAAATTCAATTAAATAGCACTTTTATAAAATTCGGATAAAAACGAAAAGAAAGCATTATTTCCAAAGGCAAATGCACATTTAAGTTAGGCAATGTTTAGCACTGAACCAATCCTGACGTGTGAAATTTAAGTTGATGGAAAGAAATAACTAAATTATGTCCAAATAGTGCCAAATAGACAGTAAAAAAAAATAAGTAAATGTTTTATAAAATAAATCACTTGAGTAAAATATGGAAAGAAAAATCAACCTCAAGATAAAGTAATTGAAAATCGTCTGCAGTTTATAATCCACAAAATATGCATAAAAATGAAATGAATTTTTAGAATTTGTTTCGTTGATAAAACGGACACGGACACTACCATAAGAAATAATATGTTTCATGAAATCGCCGAAAAACAAAGAAAAATCAACTTCAAGAAGTAATTAAAAATCGTCTGCAGTAAGCTAAAAAATAAAATGAGCTTTCAGAATTTGCTTTGCTCATAAAACGGCCTGAATAAAGATAAAATAGCATTTTTTCAATCTTACGTTAACAGAAATCGTCTAGTTGGCGACAAAAGTACTATTTATTTTGGCGAAAACACGCAATTTGAGCAGATAAATTCAGAGGTAAGCCTCGCTTTAAAGTTTGAAAACTACTTTAAATGAATATTGCGCGTGTTCTATTCGTTCTACGAACTTCTGAAAGATATCATCTTGTGCCGTTTTTTACGGGAATATCAGTATGCTGCAAAAATCGAAAAGGTGTGACGTTTCTTCGATGAGATATTAATAAAATTAACAGTTTTGCTTAAATTGGAATAAAAAAAGAACAAATTCGAATTTAAGGAAAAACGCTTCGAGGTGTACGAGGACCTGACCCAAGGTACCTTTAACCAAAATTTCGTACTTCTGGCCCGTTGCATCTCGCCAGGACGCGATCGATAGACAGACAGACAGACAGACACACACACACACACAAACTTTCGGTTTTATTTATATAGATTAAAATATAATATTTCTTATATATATATAATACTGTTAAATATGCTATTAATTTTTACCTACGGTGGAGCTACGCAACTTGTCGCTCCGACATTACAAATCTAAACTGCTGACTTGTTTAAATGATGTTCTCGCTAACTAACTCGTATCATCAGATTCGCATAGGCAGTACAACAGGTCAATCCCGTGTTTCAACCGTTATTGCGTTTGGAATCGGTAGCTCTATAACTAATTTGGTAATATGCTCCCTTTAGGGGAAAAAGTGTATAGCTTTGTTAGCTTAAGAGTGAATGAGTGCTTGCTTATGTTGTACCAAAATATCTCAATTAGGCACCACTCTTTGTTGACAGTGCAACAAACCGTTAAATTTTTTGCAGTGCATTCGTTCTTTAGGAACCTAAAGTTTCAGGTAATAATCTTTGTAACAAAGTAAAACATTTGTTAGTAAAATGTATAATAAAAATATAGTGTGAGCGAGAAAAGTTACTTACAATGATTTCTCTTTACAGAACTAAAATTCTTAAAGGTTATAGTGTAATGCTGCCAACGAATGATCCCAACGAAAATATGTTTTGGTGACTTTGCCATACTTTCGATTGCGTCTGCTATTTATAGTGATTCTTATAATGTAGGATATGTCATATAGTACAGTGAATAAATACGTGTCTTAAGACGAAATCAGTTTATTTTGGAATGTAACAAAACGCAGCCGAATGAAGAAAGATTTAGTAATTGCGTATGAGTCTAGACTAAAGGGGTGAAAATTGAACGGTTAGGGCTTCATCCATTGTGCGACATCCATGAAAATGGACTCTTGAGATCCATGAAAATACTAGAAATATTTCTTACTAGATGCTTCTCACTTTCCAGTAAGTGTTTCTTAAGTTTTACCGTATAGCATTTCAACTCTTATTAAATGATTGCAGAAAAATGGAGGAAATCAATTAAAATTTTCATTCCAAAATAATTTTAAGGTACGGGAAGTATAAATGTTAATTTTTTTAAAATCAATATCTACAAAATTTGCCCTAATATGTTTCACGTGCGAACTAAATGTCTATCTTTTAAATTTTGTGTAGTATATTTTTGATTTTTTTCTTTTACATTACGGGACATAACGAAATTTAAAGTTTTTCGGCTTTTTGCTAGATGCGACGGATACATTTTAGTTTGTCGTAGTTAAATAGTGATATTAAACTTAAATATAAATACTATAATATTAAGGAAATGCATGAAGTATTCGGTATATATGGTAAATAAAACAATAAGGTACGGACATAATATTTCTATTAATCTATGAAAATAAATAAATTAAATAATTAGTAAAAATGTGAAAAAAAAAAGAAAAATAATAATAATTGATAAAAAAAAACAATTAAATAAAAGAATACATAGATAGAAAAATAAATTAAATAAAATAATAAACAAAAATTAAAATATATATACATTTATTTTAAACAAATCAATGTAGTTATTATCGCTAGTGATTATTTAGTTGGCAGATCAAATATATATGCGAATTCTAAGCTAAAAATAAACCTTTATGATGGTGAAAAATGTTTCAAGAACGCACTTCAGTGTTTAAAATAAGAATATCAGACATCGGGAGTACACGAAGTTATTTAATTCATCTAAAATCATAAGTTCACTTTCTTAACACAAAAAACCTGTAATCTCGTGCGCGTGAAATACATCAAACTGACATTTCAACAGCTAATTAATGACCCAATGTATTTTTTTTCAACATTATATGAAATAATTCACAAATAAAGAACAACAACTAAGAAATCAGAAATTGAAATGATACATATATTGAGTATTAAAAACGAAATATCACCAAAAATATTTAAAATATCAAAAAATTATTAGCACACAAAGATATGAAAATAAACATTTAGTATCTCAATTTCATTTAATGATTCATATTTATTTCTGTTTATAAAGATATATATTTGTGTATACATATTATTTATTTACATTTTACTTTTAAAATTATATTTATTTATTTAATGTCATTAATAATTTTAAATTTAGCCGTAACTACCATGACCAAACTATTTCAAGATATGTCTGCCTGATGAAAACTTCGAAACTTTAATGATACATTACAAGTTTTCTGTAACTAATTTCAACATATTTAAATTGTGCTAATTTAAATTTACACATTTGTGCATTAATCTACCACATTCAACAGTTTCCTGATTCAGTTTTCATTAAACACTTACCCACTTGTAATCCGGGAAGCATTGCCACCGATCTTCAGAAACTTTATCCTTGTCTGAGGAAGCAAAAGACGCAATGACTCCACTTCAAAGTCTCTGTTGCTTGGACTGGACTCTCCGCATCCGGAGCAACTATCCGCGTGATGCGGATCGAAGAGGAGGTGCTTGCTGCTTGACGTCACTTCTCTTCCGCCAATTGGATGCTAAAGAAGTGAGAGTTTTTCAAACCGAGTAAAAAACCTTTAAAAGTTCACGTCCTTAATTTTTTTTCTTTTGTTTCAGCAAACTTTACGACAAGGATTTTTTATGTAACATTATCCATAGAAATTTTTTTCAGAATTTATATTTCTATACAAAAGAAAAAAGATCGAATCAAAATGGAAAGAGAAAAAAAAATCTCAACTAACAAAGTAAGAACAAGTTGCAATGTTTATTTTTTCCCCTTAAATTGCTCTTGAGATAATTCATCAATGATTTATCTCAAAAAAATTGTACAAAAATTCTTTAAAATAACATACATGAATACTTAGAACATTGCATATTTTAACAAGAAAGTGAACTTTCAATAAGAATGTCTATGTCTTTTTAACTTTTAAGAAAAATACAAATAAGGTAAATGACCCAGTAGTGGACACAGTTAAAAATATTTTCGTACTCTTTTATGTGGCAAAATTTTTTCAAGGGATTTCCATCAATAGTTGCATATTTAGCTGAATCGCCAACTATTTCTCTAAAAATTAATTACCTATAAAATGTCATTTGATGAAAAATTAGGATTTTTACGTCAAATTTACTAAACGCTTAATTTGTATCTATAGTGGACATTTGTAAGACACGTATTTGCATTAGTAGCGGACAGAAATTAATATCATCTATTTTATGCTGTTAACTTTGAGAAATAATTTTAAAAATGACTAAGGGACCATTCCTTGATGTCACGCTTTTTTTTCCATATATTTTCTCCAAATCCCTAACCTTCTTATTGATCATCTTTAGCAAGCAAATGTGACCGTTGTGGAGGCAGCTATTAAATATTATGATCCATGTACTTGCAAAAATGCTCCACGCCAACTTTAATTCTATTAACCAGCACTAGGAATCGTTCGCTATAGGTTCTGATAATTTCATTCAAGTTTAATGTTACATTCGCTTAATTTAGGAGCTTAAAGATCTAAGTGTCCACTACCATGTCATTTACCTTAGTTGTTGCTTTTTAGCCTACTTTCCCGTAAAAGTAAAAAAAAAAAAATAATAATAATAATAAAGCATGAAAGAAGGCTTCATGTATCGAGAAAATATCGTTAGAAATCAAGAAAAGTCAAAAATAAGTTAAGTAATTAAAGATTGAAAAATAAAAAAATTGAAAGTAGGGTTTTAAGATGTGGAAAAAGTGTGTCTGTCGGTCTGTCTGTCCCCTCCTAATAACTTTTGAACGAATTGTCCGATCCGAAAAATTCTTTTTGCATTCGAAAGATATCGGCGAGGACATCTCATTTCTATATTTTACTTTTTGGTTTGAACAGTTCAAAAAATTTTAACATTAGCGCCTATGGGCGAAAATGAAGCAAATTATGCAAACTTTGGGTACAAGATCCAAGTTCCAATGAACAAGCTTACTGGATGAAGCTCTTGGCGTGAAATATTGATTTGAACAATTTTTGTTCATTTTTGAACAGTTCAAAAAAAATTAACATACCGCCTGCGGGGACATTTCAATCCTATATAATTCCTGATATAACGACCCGATTTGCTTGGACCAAACTTTATCGGAAAGCGCTTATGACGTACAACATGTGCAAATAGAAAATTCATCCAGAACTAACGAGCCTGTTTTCCTATGAAATTTTTTGATCGGGATTTTCAAGAATATTTTTTAATTAATGACTGATTAAATGAATAAGCAAAAGAATGAATGAATAAATGATTGAATAAATACATGAATGACTTAATAAATGAATGATTGAATGAATATGTATTAACCGTTGAAAAAGGTATATTTGAAGCAATTAGGAACTAAAGCTAAACGAGAAAGACAGAGAGAGATAGCTTGATTATAAATTTGAATTCGGTGTATACGGGAAAGTAGGTTCGTATAGTTCTTGACGGAACTTCTTGTTAATTTTAAAACTAAGTTGGTAGTGCCACTACTTGTAAATTTTGAACTTTCAGAGTAATGGGTCTTTTTCTGAGATTCAATCTTTAAAGTAAGCCTTTATAAAACAATATTATATTTATTAAACTAAAGCATGTTACATTATAAATCAACATCAACCTCCACATGAGTTTTTTTAATCCCTACTCCAATACACAGAAATATATCTTCTCACATATCAAACTAATTTGATGAAAACTGATATTTGAAACTAAATTGCATAATAACAGAACCATAGCTGAAATCAGTATTTTTTTGATAAATGCTTGAAAATAAAATATAATACAAACAACTGCTTTAGTAACTAATTATTTTTTCATTCAATAAAACGAACAACCAGCTTCAACAGGAAAACAGTCAACCGTTTCTCGGAGTAACGAAACGAGTAAACATTGAGTTGTTGCTTTTTGCATAAAAATTCTCTTATTTACAAAATGTAGACTATTGCAATTTTCTGATTTAAAAAACATAATAGTAAATATTGTGACTAAAGGCGACAATATTGTTATTTTCCGAAATAAAATTAATAATTTTAACATAATTACATAGTTATGAAAAACGATAGAAAACTATTAACTAATTATCAATATTTTTCTCCGATTTCAAAAAAAATAATTTTCAATTCATATTATATTTAAGGGTTTTTTTTTTCTTCTCATGTTGGCCAACCATAACTTCTCATTTGATTAACCGATTTTGATGATTATTTTTCTGTTCGGCAAAAAGTGCTCCAACAGAGCACCTTCGTTTGACCGACTTTGTTCTTTAGAAAGAAAAATACTGATGCAGAATTAGTACATATCGTATGAATTCGCAAGAGTATCTTAATAGTTTCTTAATAAATAAATGATTAAATAAGAAATTGTTTAAAAGACTTGGTTCTCATGACACAGTTATACCAAGAGCAATTACAATAATTACAATAAAGGCAATTCCAAAATAAACATAAACTTTGTTCAATATAAAGGGTGTTTTTAGAGGCAGAGAACTTAAAACAGAAATAAAACACACCAAAAGATGTATTGAATATTCATGTAATTTTCTTTATTTGAAAGATAACTTTATGGCATTAATGTTTGAATATGATGTGGGGCATGTGGCCACCACGGCTGGCGCGTGCATGTTAGCAGGTCAATTTCGGGATAACATTTGACGCAAGAATGATATCCCGAAATGGACCTGTTCCTGTTATCTGGCCACCTCGTTTTAGCGATTTGAAGCCCTTGGATTATTTGAGATGTGAAGTCCCTTGCCTACGCTGATAAACCAGGAACAATGCGCACTTGGAAGTCAAGATTCGGCCCATTATTCAGCCATATCTACTGCGAAAAATGTGCGAAAACTGGTCCTCCAGGTTACGCCATGTACGCACCAGCCATGCTGGCCACATGCCCGACATCACATTCAAACATTAATGCCATAAAATTGTTTTTCAAATGAAGCAAATTACGTGAATATTAAGTGTTTTTTTTTTTTTTTTTTTTTTTTTTGCGTTTTACTTCAAGTTCTCTGTCTCTAAAACAAACTCCCTATTGTTGCTTAGTGCCAGTTTTAACCGAACACAAGAAGAGCAAGCTATGAGCTCCAACTGTGCGTATGATTTTATTTGTTTGTCCGCCCAAGAATAATCCGATTAGGTGATTTCTTTAATGACTTGAACATACTTAGTGTAGGTTAAGAAATTTAATTGCCCTTAAAGCGTTAGATTTTTAGTTAAAGAAATAGACTTAAATGTATTTAAATTGAAAAATCTCTAAAACTGGTACTAATACCGGTATTCTGGTGTCACGCTTTCAAAAATACCCAGTACCGGTATTGTATTTTTGGTTACATTTTGCTATTTTTTGGGTGAAATTTCTATACATTTTGCTCTAATCCAACTGTTACGGAGCGGAGCGGCTTGGGTGAAATTAAACCCTCAGTTTTACTCTGCTTTGCAATTTTCTAATACAAATATTGTGTATTAAAATTGATTTATTTTAGAATGACCTCTACGAAGGGGTCCACGAAAAAGAGAAAAAAAATGTTCAAGGGGTCTTCGGGATAAAAAGGTGTTTGGGAACCTATGGTTTAAATGCATTTGGGTAGTTTTTTTTCTCTGCTGTATTTTCGAGTAAACAATACATGAAAGTAAAATACTAGATTTTTTCTGGGGAAACAGAAAGTTTGCTACTTTCTGAGGAAACAGTTAGTTTACTAACCGAGATAGCTCGGAATAGTGAACTAATATTAAAATTAAATGCTTTTACACCTGTAAAATAATAACAAATCAGCTTAAAACCTACATATTTTGCATTGTTTCGTTTCCTTGTATTTAATAATAAAATAAAAAATGTGATTATTTTTTGCAATTAAAAAAAAAATGTAAGGGAAGCGGTTAATTCGACCAGTTAAACGAGGTAAAAAGTCCCAGTAAAATTCAAAATACTACGCCAACAAAACAAAACAAACCATTTATCAAGATTAAAAGTTTCCACTAAAATTAAATAATAGACTAATCAAATAAAGAACAAGAAGTTCCTTCTAGAATTATACGAGCTTACTTTCCCGTATAAATCCAACTTCAAATTTATAATCTCACTCCTCTCTCTCTCTCTCCCTATCTCTCTTTCTCATTTAGCTTTAGTTCTTATCTTCTTCAAATATACCTTTTTCAACGGTTAATACATATTCCTTCACTCACAAATTCATTCTTTCATTTATTCAGTCATTCATTTGCTCATTCTTGTATTTTTCCACTCATTTATTTATTTTTTCATTCATTCACTCATTTATTCATTTTATCATTTATTCACAAATTTATTTATTTCATTGTTTACTCACTCATTTATTTATTTTATTATTTATTCACTCTTTTATTCACTCATTCCTTCACTCATTCAGTTAATCATTCATTCACTCGAAAATATCCTTAAAAATCCCGATCAAAAAATGTCATATTAAAATAGATTCGTTTAGTTCTGGTTGAACTTTGTACCTGTACATTTTCTATGTCATAAGAGCTTCCCGATAAAGTTTTTTTTCAAGCCAATAGGTCTGTTGGGTCAGGATTTATATAGGATTGAAATTTCCCCGTAGGCGTTGTATTAATTTTTTTCGAACTGTTCAAAATTGAACAGAAATTGTTCAAATCAAAAAATATTTCTCACCGAAAGCTTCTTTTAATAAGCTTGTTCATAGGAATTTGGATCTTACGCCCAGAGTTTTTCCTAATTTGCACATAGGCGCTAATGTTAAGATTTTTTTAACTGTTCACATTTGAACAGAAAATTGTTCAGATCAAAAATAAACTATGGAAATGAGATGTTCTTGCCGAAATCTTTCGAATGCAAAAAAAGAAAATCTTTTGAATCCGATAATTCGTTCAAAACATATTAGACCGACAGACACACGTTTTTCCCACATTAAGAACCCTGCTTTCATTTTTTCATTTTTCATTCTTTATTTAATTACTTAACTTTATTTTATTTTTCTTTATTTTTAACAAAATTTTTACTATACATTAAGTCTTCTTTCATGCTTTATTATTTTTTTTTACTTTTACGGGAAAGTAGGCTAGAAACGATTTTATGAGATTAAAAATTCCATTAAAATTGTGAAACTAATACACCAAGTAAACAAAACGAAGTTTTAAACACGCATAAAAATTCTATTAAATTGTAAAAATTTTGTAACAAACTTCCAGTAAAATGTAAAATTAAATCAAGGCGAGTAACATTGCGTCAACGATATTTCCAAGCTGGAAAGTAAATAATATCTCCAAGCGATAATTATGCACCCTATTAGCACCCTATTAACACATTTTGGAATAGACTTAAATCTTGCAATATATTACTAAACATATTAGCGATATCTCCCCAAAATTCCGTTTCCTCATCTTAGAATTCTCTCATAATCATTGAATTTTCGGAAATTTTAATTTACAGTTTTCCTTCAATGGTATTATTTTATTTTATTTATTTATTTATTTTTCCTTTGCCGGAGGGCTGAAAAACGAATTAAAAAGCTTTGATAGGATGCGTGAAAAATCCGTTATAACTATGTCGTCGCTGTTAAACAACAGACGATAGAACTTTGGATTTAAGTCTAATTTAAAACTTATTTTATTAGATAACAATGAATAACAAACAATAATATGTAAAACCACTGTTAAAAAGATAATTGAACAATGAATAACAAACAATAATATGTAAAACCACTGTTAAAAAGATAATTGCTTCTTTAAATTCTGTTATTTCACATTGTTACGATGTGCATTCTTAAATCATGCAGTTTGACAGTGTAAAAGATAAAAATTCCCAGTTTAAAATTTCTGAACCCCAAATTATTCTGAAATAAATTTTGTAGATCAATTTCGCTTGCAGTTATGGCTAGAATAGCTTTTTCTCATTTCAGCACATTTTCTTTAATCGTCTTTGCTTTATATATCTTAAATGGACGAAACGAAGAATGGCGATTAGTGGACGACGGCACAGAAGCAGGTTTCTACGTTAATCTTATTTCACACTCTCTCGTGCGTACCTGCATATCCATCCTCTTCTGTCTCATACTTCGCGTGGTGCTGTATGAATGCTTAGAGCAAAGAGATAATTCAGTAGTGTTAGACATCTTTTCTGGAGTAAGTATATTATATTCTTTCTCTTTATTTCAAACTTGTTCTTTCCTTGTCTCCCCCCCCCCCCCACACTTACGCCCAAAAAATAACGTCCTTCTCTGAATCAGCTATAAACTGAAATTCCAAAATGGCAATTTGTCGGTTCCACCTCATAAGGAGAAAGCAAAGAGAAGTAGCGTAACAAAATATAGTTAGAAGCACCATAACGATATTTTATCCCTTGAAAAGTCGCACTAAATGTACATCATTTTTTTTTTTGGAATAGTTATAATTATTGCGTACAGGATAATAATTTTTAAACAAATTTAAACTCTGAAAAAAGTGAGTGAAAAGCAAAATGTAGCCGAACATTTACATCAATATTGTGACATCAATTGCATCTTACCGAACGCAACAGCAACATAAGCAAAGACAAAATTTTTTAGAGCATGTCATTGGTTCTGCCTAATGACCACGCCCTCGCGTTGAATGACTCATTTTTTATTGTGTCATTAAGAGGGACTTTTCCTCAGCCGAATGTCATTGGTTCATTGCGTTATAGTGATTGGTTCACTCCGTTAGAAATTTCATCATGAAATTACGGTTAAATGACAGCAGCAGTCTGTCCATCTAACTCACCGTTAAATTTACGTTTTGGAACATTTTTCTATCTTTACGGTACCTAACCATTTCCAATCAGTTTGGTTAAAAATCCGTAAATGCAAAAGTTTACGGTTTTATAACCATTTAAAAATGGTTTCAAAACAAAATTTTTACCGTTTTTGAACCATTTCGAGGCGTAGAAACCGTAAACGAAGAACCCGGTTTGTATGGTATACCAACTTTGCTCTCTAACCATTCGGCCATCTGCACCACACAAAGCGGTCGTTTATTTATCAATAAATCTTCCTTTTCAACAAGAAAACTGCATTAAAATTGAGATTTCAGTTTTTGATTGGATCTAAAGCCATCTTTGGTTTAAATGTACTGCATATTGACGAAAATCATTTTATTTGCTGCAAAAATTAAAATACAAACAAGCTTCAGCAGCTCAAATTATGGGTTTACTCATTCGCAAACAGTTCGGGAATCCGATGTCTCAAATTTTTGATTTACGTGTGGATGTCTTTCTATTTAGTAACCACTGCTTACGACATTTTTTTTTCTTTTTTTATATACACATGCAGATTTGAACTGATTAATCTTTATTCATATTTTAACAACATTGCTCTTTCAAAGGTGCCAAAATCTTGCCAGCAACTATAGCAGGCGTCTAACGAAAAGTACTTACTGCAGAGAAAAAAAATGTACGTATCATCTATATTTTGGTGTAAAAAGTGCAATTAATTCAAAAAAAACTTTCTTGCCTATAGCCAAACATCGATATTTTGAAGTTACAGACTGAAAGTCCCTCCCACCCGTATGAAACACACACACACACACAAATGTAACTTTTAATTTTGGCTAGGATTGTAATTTTGTTTTTTAAGAAACAAAATTAAAATGCTATATTCACCCTTACATTTTATTAACCGATAAAATTTGATGTTATTAATTACAATTTTAGTAAATTCTGCTGCTGCTTCATAAAAAAAAGTTTCTGCAAATGCAAAATTGAATAACATAGTGAAGTTAAAATTATACCATTGTTATATGCGTTTATTCTTGATGAATGATATGAAAAATGAAATCAGAAATATTTATTATGTGAATCTCTAAATAAATAATTATGTAATTGTCTGTAAACCAGTCCTGCTGAAATTATAGGGAAATAATCAACGTTCCTTACACAAAATTTATTTAGTTAAACTAGAACATCACATGGCAAACTATATTGAACTGCATAAGCTTAGGCAAAGTGAAAGCAAATGTTAAAGTAAAAAATGTCTGAGTCAGCTGAACGGGGACAAAGGAAAATTTCATAAAAAAGTGAGTAAATGTGATATTTTTGCTTTAAAACAAAACTACTGATACGTCGTAAAACGTAGATCTGATTTGTAGGCATTTCTTTTAAAATTATCAGTAACTTATGAATAAGTTTTATACTCAATACATTTTTAAAAAGAAATATCATAAATTAATTGAAAAAATGCTTTACGATGTACGAATTCCTTACAATGTAAAGCATTTTTTGGGGGAAAATCTTGAACTCATAGACAACAATCAAATCAATGCAGTACCGGGATAAATTAAAGTTAAAAGTAAGTTCTTGTACAGTTAGATAACTTGGTGCGACAGAAAAAATAAAGGAAAAGAATATAAGCCAGGCAAGATACATAAAATTTACTCTTGGGTAAATATTACTTAGTTAACAACATTGCCGAAGACATTTTATTTCAATCAATAAACCATTTTGGGTCAGTGTAATGATACAACAAATAAGGAGCGTACCAAAAAATAACCCCTCATATTTCTATTTCATTCCACATAAGAAGCACAAAATAGGGGAAAAAGGAAGGACATTATTCTTTAAACAAAACAAAGATGAATTTATATGAACAAGGATTTGAAGTTAATGGGTGTCAGCCGTATGATCTTAGGATTAGTACAGATTTCCCAGGAGTGCAACACATATTTGGGCTTATTGGTGCAATTATCTTTTGAAGACATTCTTTCCAGTTAATCCTTTTAGCGGGAGCTCATAATCTGACATTTTTGAAATATGCAGTCACCGAAACCTCTATCTTTAGCATATGGAACATTACGGAAATGTGTGGACTATTAACGGTATGCTCTACCAGCTTGGCAATTATGGCTCACCGTAGGATATTTTAGTATTAGCCGTCCACGAGTTAAAGCTTTTTAAATCGTGTGCAACTCGATATTTCTTCAACATATAACTTAAGTAGTGCCTATATTTTCTGGGATCCATTTTTTATTTAAAAACACGTGGTGTCCTTACTGTCTGATAACAAGAAAAGTTATGAATCAATAAATAAAGTAAAATATCGATTACTTCCAACATCTTGCGTACACATTATAGAGTTAATGCAAAAGAAAGTGAGGGCTGGTTTTGTTTTAAATTAAGGACATCGTTGTGAAAATTTTAGTAATACCCAAGCCTTAGTTTTTATTTGTGAACATCATTGCATAGAAAATCAAAGCAATGAACATAAATATACTATAACAAAGGCATGATTTTGTCGGTATTTAAACATCAATTTTGTAGAAAGCAAAACATATGGAGTGAATTGGCCTCAAAACATGTTTGATTTTTCAAACAATGTTAAAAAGAAATTAGGAGTAATGTCGGCAAGTATTAACAGTCTTATTATTTAAATCGGCTTAGCGGAAATAAGGACGTACTTGTTGCGTTTAGATGCATCAATAGCGACTAAATAAGAACCGATGTCTAATAAGGGAGTGCCCCCGATGTTCAATGCACATATGAGATAACTGAATTAAACGATCTTTAATCAAGTGACTTTTGTTAATTTTTCAGTAGATAATTTTATAAATTTAGTGTTATGTGAAAATACAAATTCATTATATTCAATAATTGTGAAATTTTGGTATTGTGTAATTTAAAACTTAAAAAACAGTGGCAATGATTAGTAATCGGTTAGCTGGTTGTCTTCCGATTCATATACTTACACTGTTAAAAATTTCCGGGAGAAAACAGCAATATTACCATTTATTTGATTGTTATTTTACCATATTTAATTACAACAGTTGATTAACCATTAAAAAGATGGTACTCAAACCGTTGATTGTGAAAAAAATCGTTTATTCTCTGTTTCTCCTAAAGAACGTTTAACTAACCGTAATTTACAAGCGCCACTAGGTATCATAGTCTATAAGAATTCGGCATCCATCTTGGTTGTGCAACCTTACCGGTCGTACGTTGTTAAAATATGAATAAAGATTTATCAGTTCAAATCTGCATGTGTATATAAAAAAGAAGAAGAAAAAGTGACTTAAACAGTGGTTACTAAATAGAAACACATACACACGTAAATCCAAAATTGGAGACATCGGATTCCCGAACTGTTTGCGAATGAGCGAACCCATAATTTGAGCTGCTGAAGCGTGTGTCGACAATCACCGGTGATTGTCGACATTTTCCGAATTCGGACATTCACATATACACTAAGCCATCGACTCCATGGAAGAGAAGAGAATATTCATCATACTATCTTTGACTAGCGTCATACGAATTTTGCTAACATCATATATCTTGTATTAACGTTTATTGTGTGTGTGCTCAAAATTTGTAGTTAATATTATGTCTTTAATTTAGAATATTTTAATTCATTGTTTGTCCTGAAAGTTGTTGCGTATTTCTTGTAGGTTGCGTGAGGACACGTCTGATTATATCGGAACGATTGAAAACAATTGACACGAGTGAGCGTCAAATAAGACCATTTATAGGCGTTTTTGGAGAAAAAACGGTTGCGATGCATTATTTTTTGTTATTTTCATGCTGCTTTGAATGTGGAAGAAAACCGAAAATGGACCCTGTTAAAAAATGCTGGATCGACTCCTGCATATATATTAAAGGGGGAAACAATCCATACCTTAAACTTCATGGCAAGAGTGAACATTTGTTTATTTATTTTATTTAGTATTTTATATGTATAGATTTACTAATTAATATATTTATTTATTTATATTTTTTACTTGATTTATTTATTCTTTTTTTTTTGAATGAATGAAAAAAGAAAACTTGCCATCGAATTAGAGTGTTCGTTCAAAATAACAAACACAACTAAAAAAACAATAATTAGACGTTTCATCTCTTGCTGCATGGTAACTTAAGGGGGAAATAGGTGTAAAGACGGCGTATTAAGAGCAATTTTCATGATTTTATTCAACGTATAAAGAATAAATATATTTTATTGAGATTTTGAGGTTTATTTATAAATATATTCAAGGCTATTTACTGAAATTTTCAAACAATGATCTTGAAAAATCCCGGAGATATCAGCTGCTGCACACTGTACGTCGCCACCCGGATCGGCAGTTTGCGTACATCCTGGAGACCACAATTTTTATCTGAAATCAATTTACTTTTTTTATAAGTTTCTCTTCTAGTTGAACTAAAATCATCACGAAAAATTGAAAATTTCTATTTTTTTTTTTTTTTTTTAGAATGGGAAAATAAAGTACGATTTTTAACCGTTTTTTGTTCTCTTTTTTACAATAAAAAAAGTAAAAATAAAGATATGCTTATCTTTCTAGTTCAACTAGAGCGTATATATATAAAGAAAATGTGTGCTGAATTTGATATGGATTGATCAAAAACGCTGCGAGCTAGAGTGTACGCAAATTCGAAAAAAGTAGTTTCGAGAAATACACGTTTGAAAAAAAAAGAGTGATAGTGAAGGTAAATTTAAGGCAGTAATGAACCAATTTTTTTTTATACTTATAGATTCTAATACTTACAGAAATTTTTATCCGAGGTCTCAATTGTTAAAAGAAATAAAATGACATCTGCTAAAGTTCTTCTGTCTCTCTAATACCCTTCAGTTCATTCATTAATGAGAGACTACCTGCTCAACCGCTCCAAAAGAGGCGCTCGCTCAAATGCTTATAACGTTTAAACGACTTGGAATTTTGCTTTGAAATTTTCAGGGTATATTATTGAATAGTTGTAGAATCGATTTATGAAGAATTTTTTTTAAAGACCTCTACACCTATTCCCCCCTTAAAAACATAAATCATGTCGTCTTGCGCAGGTGGCACCACTCTTTTTTTTTTTTGACATAGAAACGCGATTATGTGCTATTTGTATTTGACTTGATTTTGCGATTTTTCAAAACTTCTTTCATCTACTTTTTATGCATATATTTAATGCTTAGCAACCTGTGGCAATCTCATTTGCATAATGACTCTGCTTCAATCTCCGACAACGTATTGAAAGCGAATCAACGTCAACGCGGCCATCCCCTAATTGCTGATAGGTCGTTTCGTCCATTGAAAACGCAGATTCTCCACCACAGTCAAAATCAACTACAGGTTGCTTATATGGAATTGGAAGAACGTATCGTAATTCATCAGGCCAATGAGTGGCTTTTGATTAATCGTCAAAAGTTGTTAGAGCTTGGTTGGGATGTCCCAGCACATCCAACTTATTCACCAGGCCTTGCTCTCTCTGATTTCCATTTATTTCGGTTCGCCAAATTTGCACATGCCCGTCTGTCACATGGGCGATCTTGTAGCTCGCGTTTTTATATTTCTAATGCCCGTCTGAGATCCGTTTGCACTTTGCTTGTATAATAACTTTTTAATTTATGTTTACCCCCCCCCCCCCGCTCTTTAGTCACCCCTACAGCTGAAATTGCCGAAAACAATTCAAACTACGCGTACATATTCATTTTCTGTCACAGAAAAACTCAATCATTTTCTACCATTTTTTCCGAAAAAAACTGGTGCTTCAAGGGGTTAATGCAAAATTCCCTTAAAGGAAAAAAAAATCTTTGAAAAATTTCAACAAGTTTAGTATCTTATTTTAACCAAGCTTTAATACAAATGAAGTATTTTTCTTGTATCTTAAAAATTTGTAGGCTAACCTCCTGCATCTCAAACTTAAGAATTTCCTAATTTGTAATATTTCGTTCATCTCGGTTTAATCATGCTCAGAAAACATAATTAGTTTAAAATGTGAGCAAATAAATGGGGACAAAGTGGGTTAATTAGTATATTAAATTTTCTGTCTCTCAAGTTTCCTTCAAAATCGCCACGAACTTCCCGAACAGCCTAATAATTTTCATTCTTTACCTAATTAATCATCTTTTTTTTCAGATTCCAGCTTATCTATTGTCCAGAGTACTGCCAACAAGTCTTATTTTAGCCATTTTAGCAGTCATGAGTTACGCAGTCGTCGGATTTCGATTCGTGTATGATGTTATTGTCACCGGACACGGTCTAGCTTTGATTTATGAAGAAGCAAAGTTGGTTGAATTTTTGTTCAATGTATCCTTGACAAAAATGCACTTGAATTGCTTTTAAAAATTTAAAGCATATTATAAGGTTGAATATTTCAATCATGTTCATATTATAATATAGTAATTTGTAAAAAAAGTAAAAAAGTATGAGAAAACAAAACTCAGAATTTCTCTTAGTTACAGTTAAATTATACATATACTGTGTATATATATATATATATATATATATATATATAAGTAAGTAAATAAATAATAAAATAAAATGAAATGAAAAAAATCTCAGTACATTTAGTATTCTCATAATGAGACAGTTTCTCACATGTCCAGGAAAAATACACTTTAGTAAAGTTGAGAAATCCTACTGTAAATACAAATACAAATACAAATACAAAAGTGACGACCAGCAACAGGCACAGAGCCCAGCTAGGCTGGTCCTAGTTAGTTTAGAAGTCCCCAATGAACATCAAGAGCTTTCTTAAAAGTTTTTACCCCAATGCAATTAACAGTCGCTTCCGGTAAACTATTCCAACTGCCTGCAACCCTATTGAAGTAGTAGTTTTTCCTAATTTCAAGATTAGCCTGAGATTTGAAAAGTTTAAAACAATGACCTCTGGTTCTACTTTCAGCACATAGCTGTAGTCCATCAATATTTCCCGTTTTAATGAATTTGAACAACTGAATCATGTCCCCTCTGACTCTCCTTTGCTCAAGACTATACATATTTAGCCTTTTAAGCCTAACCTCATAATCTAAGTCTGAAAGACCACTTACCAATCTTGTAGCCCTCCTTTGAATCCTTTCCAATAAGGTAATATCCTTTTTTAGGTACGGAGACCAAAACTGAACAGTATACTCCAAATGAGGTCTTACCAAACTTCTGTATAATGGCAATACAACTTCCCTAGACCTGTTCGAAATAGCCTTATTGATAAACCCAAGCATCCTGTTAGCTTTGTTGCTTACTATGCTACACTGCTGACTTTTCTCCATCGGACACCCTTGCACCTTTTAGCCGAAGACTTAGGTAGACACTGCTGACTGGACTTGAAGTCGTGACTAATCAATACTCTTTGATCAACAACTGCTTCTGCTTCCCTAACGACAGAACCTTGTAAACAATAGGTTGCATGTTTATTCCCATGACCAAAATGAAGCACTTGACATTTCCCAATTTTAAAAGGCATACCCCACTTAATTGCCCACCTAGAAATTTGATTTAAATCCTCTTGAAACTGATTGACTTGTTCCTCCGTGTCCACAATTCCCATGATTTTGACATCATCAGCAAAAATATTGATGTTCCCAGAAATACTCTGAGTAATACCATTAATAAAAATAATAAATAATATTGGCCCTAAAACTGAACCTTGTGGAACCCCACTCAAAACATCAATCCACTGAGAATAATTGCCCTTCACTACTACTCTCTGTTTCCTCCCAGTCAGCCAATTTTTAAGCCAAATTAAAGTTTTCCCACCAATACCAATATAAGCAAGTTTGCTAAGAAGAGTTTCATGCGGTACTTTATCAAACGCTTTCTGAAAGTCAATGTAAACAACATCTACGCACTTTTTACTATCTAATGCCATGATAACCTTGTGATAGAAATGCAACAAATTAGTTGTACAGGACCTACCCTTCCTAAAACCATACTGAAAATCAGTCAACACTCCATTTGCCTCCAGGAAATTCAGTATTTTTATTGTTTTTCAGAGTTTCAAAAATTTTGCAAAGAACGGAAGTAAGACTCACAGGCCTATAATTTCCTGCCTTAGTTTTAGACCCTTTCTTAAAGAGCGGCGTTATGTTTGCCAGCTTCCTATCCACTGGCACAGTCCCCGAGTTATATGAAGATATGAAAATAGTCAAGACAACATTCACTAATTCCTCTGCACATTCTACTAAAATTTTTGGATAAACATTATCAGGTCCTGGAGCCTTATTTGCTTTAATTTTTTTCAAATGAAACAACACATCATCCCTAGAAAATACAAAATCCTCAAGTTGTGTATTAACTTGCGTCTCGCTTATGTCAACTGTTGAGATACAGTTTCTGTTAAATACACTGGAAAAAAATTTTATTTAGAATATCAGCAATATCTCCCTCATTTTGAATCAAGTTCCCGTTCTCATCCACTAGTGGGCCTACCTGAGTATTACGAGCTTTCCCTGAATTAGCATAAGCAAAAAAATTCTTAGGATTCCTTTCGATGTTATCTGCAAGCTTTTGCTCCAATTCCTTTTTCTTACTCCGTACCAAATACTTGAAAGTACGTCTAGCTTCACAATACAAAATCCTGTCAGCATGGCACCCAGTCTCTTTAAGTAGCCGAAAAGTGGCTTGCTTATAATTGAGAGCTTCTTTCACCTCCCTAGAGAACCATATGGGCCAAATTTTCGTGAAATCCTCTTTCTTTCTAAAAGGAACATAATCCATCACTGTTTTTTCCAATTTCCCCTTAAACTCTTCCCACTGAAGATCAGCTTCACTATTCTCCAACCCAGAAGAAAAAACCTCTTTCATACTCTGCCTAAGTGCAACATAATCAACATTCCTGAAGTTAGGTACAAATCTGAAATGCTCACCTTTGTGAGCATCGAAGCTGGTCTAAAACGTAATAGTATTGTGATCACTATCTCCAATATGTTCCCCTATAATCAACCCCTGAACAGAACTTCCAACATCACAAAAAACTAGATCCAAAACAGCACCATGCCTAGTCCCCTGGGTAACAACTTGATCCAAAAAACAGTCCCCAATCACTTTCAGAAAATCTTCCCTAGCATTGCTAGTGTAAAACCTATTCCAGTCTATGCCCGGGAAATTGAAATCCCCCACCATGATGACCGAGCCCTTACCTGACATGTCCCTAATAACACTATACATCTCCTCGTCTTGATCCTGACTAACATTAGGTGGCCTGTAAACATTCCCCAAATGTAACTTCTTCCCCTTATTGCTCAGCAACTCCACCCAGACCATATCAATATCCTTAGGCTTATTATTAATGACCAATTCATGGCAAATAAAAGTGTCCTTAATATAGAATAAAACCCCTCCACCTTTCTTACCCAGCCTGTCTTGCCTAAACAAATTGTATCCAGCAATGCTCACTAAATCCTTATCATCATCAGTAACCCATGTTTCCGTAATTCCAATAATATCCAACTCCTCACCTGAGATAACACTATTTAACTCGTCCATCTTATTCCTGATACTGCGAGCATTAGTATATAGAAACCTGAGCATGCCCATTTTGCTTGTCTTAAACATTTTATGATGCCTCAAATCACTACTATTAATGTTACTATAGCTTAATATTTTACCCTCATTTTTAAAACCTCCAGAACAGAAGTCAACACCATGACATTCTCCAATCCCCCATCCAAAATTAGTTTTTTGATTCTATAGCTTCTAAAATCATATCGCTAACCTTAACTACACCCCTAGAACTAAGATGCAGACCATCCCTCGCAACCCAATCACGCTGACAAGAACTCCAAACATCAATGAACCTGATTGAATGCTTTATGCAAAGTTTCTTACGAATCAGGTTCATGCTTCTAGCCCGCTGATTTAACCAGACCCTATGCACCCCATACCTGGGAAGCAAACCAACTACCTGGACATCTTCGAAAAGTTAGTTGCTTTATCAAACAGGTTCTCCCAATTCTTAACAAACTCCTCGTTTGTGCTGTTACCGACGTCATTAGTCCCCACCCACAGAGTAACTGAATCTCTCTTCTTAAACATTCCCTTTTTCTCCACAACCTTATTAACATCCTTTATATCTATATATTAACATCCTAAATAAATATATTTCATTGTACTTATTTATGTGTTGAAATATCATACAGAAAAAAGTGGAATTGAACGATACATTTTGGTCTTACTTCCCACAATGGTAATATTTTGAAGTTAAACATAATTTAAATGTTTTTTAAAAAATATTAGGACATACAAAATTAAAATTTTGAGTCCTAAACCGGTTGGTAACAATTATGAAAATACAAAATCTTCAAAAGCAGGTGTACGATTCTCATTGTATCAAAGCTTTGAACAGTATCCTTATCTTGGCCTCTTTCAACATTGGATAAACTATCTGAAAATTGGTTAAATTTATCTCAATTATTTTTGAAGTATCTCCCAAAACATTTGTTCTGCCCTGTCTTCCGTTTCCTTGTGGGAGCGCTATTGGCTTGTCAGAAGCAAGTTTATTGACTAGATAATTTCTTTTTTTAATCTTTAATTTTCTGTTCTTTTGGATATCTGTTGTTAATTTACTTGTCGTTCGAAAAAAAAATTAAATTCATACATTAGAATTCTTAATTTAATGTCAAAGTAAATAAATTACAATCATTACACTTGAACCGATTGCATAAACTAATTTCATGCGCGAGTTTCGGATTTATTAGGATTTCAATGATCAAAAGAAAAAATAGAAAGAAACTTCGATCTGTGTGTTTTTTTTTTTTCATTCGTAGATCAATGTTCTTGCACAGAAGACAATATGCTGCAAAAACTGTTTTTGGTCAAATGGCTAAAACATTTGATAGATTTCTAAGTCAGAAAGCCCCCTTTTTTGGTATGAGACGGCTTATTTTCTTTTTTGTCAATTTTTTCTGTTAGAAAAACAACGGGAATGGCGTAAAGAAAAAATACTTCAGTCGGTGGAATTAATCGCATCTATATATTCTTTCTTTTGAATCGACATGGTTTGTTATTAGAAACCGTTTAATTTTGGCTTATTTTACTTATAGTGACGTTATGTTTACAAAAAAGTAGCATCTCGACAAAGCTTACGTATAAGTTGGTTATTGTTGATCATTCTATGGGCTCAATAATTTCATGAAAACGTAGTCTTTAGAGGTTTCCTCCTGTACTCTTCGTATATTTTACTTCTTTAGAGAGTAAAAGATCCCCGAGCGGACTCCGTTTTGCATTTTCCAAGCATAAAAAACTATTTTTGACATACAGAATTCATTTTGAAAGCATGAAATAGTTTACATTGTTAAAAAAAGCAGATAATCCGTTGTTCATACTTTTCATGCTTTTATAAGTAATGCAGTGTTTTAGTCTTCTTCTCTCAAGAGATAAGTAATAGATGGTCGACTCGGGCTATAACGAGTTGCCCAGTTTCACTATTATCGTTATATCAAATATGTTGGTATCAAATTGTCGATGTATTAAATGAATCAATAATAGTATTTAAATAATTTCTTCTTCTTTTAATTGGTTAAAATATTGCTTTCAAACAGCGCAGCAAGCATACAATGTAAAATGTATTTATCTAATGAGATACGATGTAAAACTTTTTAAATTCGATGAAAGCTATGATTTTGCGTGGCAATTTGAAATAGTTGCCTTATTAAATGCATTACAAAATGAAAATTCCGCAATAAGAGTTTAAAACGGAATATAAGTTCAAATAAAATGAGATATATTTTTAAAGTTATGAATGTAAATAATTTACAAAATTAACATATAAGAATATACAATTCCCTTTGTGTAGAAACTACGCTTGCCAAATGGACAGTATGGAAGAGAATATTTTCTGCAAAAGTTACTATCAATTTTCTTTAAATGAAGGTTAACAATTTTCTTTTATCTTCGCCAGACAATGGAAACGTTACTACTTGTCAAGCTCAGCCCCATTATGTCGGTCTTTAACCCTATAGCAGTAGCATAATTTTTCAGAGGACAACAAGAAAAACACCTATTTTTTCTAGAAAAACTATTAAAAAAATGTTTAGTCTCTAATTATACTATGAATAGCTTGCTATTATCATCAAGTATGCATTCGTCCTGTTCTTTTACGGTCGTTATAACGAAGTTATCGTAGTAAAGTAATCGTAAACGGAAGTCGCTCCGTTCTGTTTTAAAGGGCGTTATAACGCTTTGGGTCATTGTAATTAGTTGTAATTTGGGTCGTTGCGATTTGAGTGTGGTTTCTAAATTTAAGATTTCTTAAAGGTTAACAAAAAAGTTTAATATAACTCAATGTGTATCTATGAAGATCTTGAGTCGCACTGTTAAGAAAATGTCATCATCCAAAGCCGCCGCCTCAGCTTTTATTAAAAAATTTCCAGTGTGTGTAATAATAAACTGGACGCATTATTCTTCGCAGGATTAACGGAACATTCAGAATTTTTTTTTCTAAGCTTATTTATGGGATCCCTATTGGAGTCGCTCAGAAACCACTATCCTAGAGAAAAAAAAGAGGGAGAGACAAAAGAAGGCCAAGAGAGAAGAAAAACTAAGTTAACAAGCGTTAATACATATTTATTATGCAATATGTTGAGGAGTTAAAAAAAAGGTTCTCTCTGACCCAAAAAACGAAAGAACAGTAAATACTTTGATAGTTTTCTCAACATGTTTTCAACGTTTTGAATGTATAATTTTGTATATTCGGAACTATAAAAGCAAGCTTGATACATTGATGATCGTAGTTTTTTGAATGCGTAATTCCTAACTCTGATATTTTTCACCTAAATGTTCGGCATCATATATATCATGATTGATAATATTTTCTCTCTAACTATTTCTCAAAGGTACAAAAGGTAAAAACAAACGAGAGAGAGAGAGAGAGAAAGTATAAAGAAAGAGAGTAATTCAATTCATAATTATTTGTTCGCAGGATAAAGTGAGACAGGGAATTTATATAAGTCAGGAACATTCTAGTGTTTGAAATGATGTTTGTATTGGTAAAATGTCATATCTAAATAATGCTACTTATAAATAAACACTTGTACTAGAGGAAAAAGTTTTTCTGCCGCAATTTATTAGTGGCGGTATTAAAAGGTAAAATACGCTACAAAAGAGGGGATTAGTTGAAAATTCATGCCAACTTAAATGCTAGCCATAGCTATTCTAGCACGGTCAGTAATATTTTATAAGGAAAATTAAATAGCACTTACAGTTGACGGTTTACCCTTTATAGTTAACAATTGGCGCGTGGTACAAGACAAATTTTCCAGCAAGTAGAACCTATATAGACTCCCCGTTAGAGTTTAGAAGTCCTCTGTTTAAGTAGTGCCTACATACATTCTGGAAGATATATGCTTTAACGTATTCGCTACAATTAAGTAATGGGCTGCATCAGCAATTACGCAGCAATGATCATAGAAAGTTGAATTTGTAGTTCTTAAAAACAATAATAATATTTTAGAATAGGTACAAAAGAGTTAAACTTTAATCGTTTGCATTAAAAAAAAAAAAAACAATTCCCTTCAATTATTATCTTACAGCAATATTTTTTGCTATTTTTTAGGTATTTGATGGAAGAAGATAACACCGACGATAATAGATTTGACAATGAAAATATTTTTATTCCAAATCAGCAACTGTTCGATAACTATCAGAATTATCCACAGATGAATATCAGTAATGAGAATGATGCTGATCATCCAGACATAAAAATAAATAATTAAATAAATTTTAAAAAGTGTATTTATTCTATCCTTCTAAAAAAGAAAAAGAAGAAAAAAGTGCACTAGATTTTGTGGTAAACTTCGTAATTCTTAGTTTTAAGGTAATACTAATATACTGCTAGGATCTGTAGTGTAGCTAAACCACCCTAGCATGTTAGTATATCTGTGCATGTAGGGAACTGCACACTTTATTTATTTTTTGCTCTGATATAAACTTAATCCTTATGGATTTATTAATGAAAGTAGCTAATTTTATGAACATCATCACAATGCGGGAAAAAAATCGTATGCTTTAAAGCATCAACATTAGACACTTAAAAATATATATTATTAAGGTATTTCAAAAAATCTAAGTATGTACTCTTTTTTCAAATTTTATGCGAAATAACCTAATGCTGAAAAAAAGTTTTCAAAGCCGTAACAATTAATAAAAATACAGATTGTACCAAATTTCAACAATAGATGTCACTAGCAGTCAGCTGTTTCAGGGGATTTCCTATAACCTATAATCATTATTTCTCTTTGAAAACAAAAATAGGGACTAAGGGACCGTTCAAAAATGATATCACGCTTTTTTTCCCACATATTTGAACCCCTTCCCCCTTTGTCACAAAATGTCACACTTCAACGGACCCCCAACCCCTCTTTGTCACACGTCACGCTATGTTGCATAAGCAGGGATGTTTTCACGAACCCCCGTCCCCCCTCGAAGCGTGACATCATTTATGAATAATCCCATACATATTTAACTACTTCTTCCCCTCTATTTTCAGAGAATAAAGAAATATTAGAGGCAATATATATTGTAGGAAAAGAAGAGAAATTGAAAGAAATATTGTATTTTCCGTTCTGAGTTTGGTAGGCTTCCGGTCTTGTAAAAAGGAAAGACCAAAGGACTTTATTACTAGTTTACGAGCAGAGATGGCGCCACCATTTCGTTAAGTTTTTGTGTCTGAGTTTCTAATCTAATTGGTCTGAGAAAGACCGACTTTAATGTGAGTTTTTGCATGGAAAAGTGAAAGAGCACCCTCTCCCCTTTTTGTAAGTAAATGATCACAGTCTCAGTTACGACCCAGGCTGCATCCAGAATGTTTTTTCGGGGGTGGTGGTGGGGGGGGGGGGGGGGACTTCGACCGAATTTCGAAAAACCTTCTTGACTGAAAAAATTCTTTTGTACTGCTATAGACTGATTGAAATATCATTGTTAGACACAAAGGAAATGTAGGCTGTTCCGATAAATTTTAACAAGATGTATCTACGAGAACACGCCACGGCGTCTTGAATTTGATTTTTATTATGTCAGGGGGTCTTGATCCCCTTAATAAGGCTAGTATTGTAAAATCGTAAACTATATTATATAATATAGTTTACGATTTTACAATACTAGCCTTATTCATATAGAATATATATGAATATATTTCTTGTAATTGGGTGAAATTGTAGTGTGAAAATACTGTAGAGGTTCTTGGAATAATACTTTTATGTAATCCTGACGAAAACAGACAAACTTTATTTACCATACGTTGATATGCACAGTATATATAACATATACATATAGCGTAACTAGTGCGTTCGTACTGCGAAGGAGAGGGAAAGGTAACGTAAGGACGAACGAGAAGTAAAAGTAGTAGTATATAGATATTGGAAGTTAAAGTAATTGTTTGAAATTTAAGAACTGCAGTCGAAAATTAATAAAGAGAATATTAAATAAATATGAAATATAAAAAACATGAATGAAATGTATAACAATATTTATTTATTTATTTAACTTTCACCGAAAAAATATTGCGCCTAATTTCCACCACTTTTGGAGTATATACAGTAAAATGTTTCTTAGCGCATGAAATTTTTTAACTGCGTTACGTATCGAAATTTCATAACGATTGCTCATTTCTATAAAAATAGGATAATTGAGTAATCGCAATTAACTTTTGATGCGTACATGAATTAACAAACATAATATGCTAAAAAATACCATTCTGCTGTCTGTATTTTTTTAGACATACACTTAAAAGAATTTAAAATACAATAATTTTCAACTGAACACCAAATATAGCGTTCAGTATCACCAAAAATGGTGGCAACTAAACGAAATTTTTTTACAGTGTAGGTTAAAGAACATTCTCGAGCACATGTACATTCTCTTCACCCTTATGCTGAGAATATATATTACCAGAGATCTTCCTAATGTAGCATCCATTTTTGCCAAAAAAAGAAAATAAAACATTACAAAAACTCTTTAGTTCAAGGCATTTGAACAGTGCGTCTTTGTCAAGGGAAATAACAGACAATTTTAAAATACAGGAAACAGTCTAACTAAACGATGCTGTGTAAAAAAAAACGGACACATTGTTACATTTAACTCAAAAAAGATGTATAAATACCATAAGACAAAGATGGCGAACCTATGCCCAGTTATAAGTACCACATATTTCCAGTACAATGTTACGCCACGAGTACATAATCTGAAAATATTTTTAATCATCTAAATTCACTGAAAACAAGACGACAATTAAAAAAATATCTCTATTATTAGCGGTCATCAAAGGCGGAAATTTCATTGTAATTTTCATAATTTAGCAGTTTATGCAAAAAATAGCATGAAGTCATTAAAAAATATTTTGTCTGTAAGGACTGAGATTACGAACTTCAAATCTGCCCGTGCTCTAAATAATCACCAGTTTTCGAAGTGGATGCAAAAAGTTTGGAAATGTACAGAAAGTTCGGATGATTGATATCTTTCAACCGAAAAATCGCTCTTATTTGATTGTAATGTGATGAGTAAGATATCGTATGTTATATTTAGGGTACAGTAAATTAATATTTTTTGTTTTCTTTTGTTTCGTGTTTAGCGTATTCTATATGACCAATTTTTTTACGATAAAAAGGAGGACAAAAAATTTAAGAAAAAAATACAACGTAAATAAATGAAACATTTTATTAATTAAACAAAAATACAGTAATAATGCTTTTACCCCTTCTTGTCTGCTGAAATTAAACGAGTATTTGTTCACTGAAAGAATTTTTTTTTTTTTTAATATAGCATTTTCTAATAATATATTGAAAATTTCGGAGCAAAATAATCCTTCATATTGAATGTTACGGTAAGTTCTGCAGCTGCAGTACGAAGATTCAATCTTGATTCCTTACTTACACAAAAACAACTACAAATTGGAAATAGAAACCGACTCATCTGCTGCAATAGTTTCAGGACAGCGGAGTTCTTCAAGAATAACTAAATTTTCTTATGACATTTCTTTATTTTTGAAATGGTAAAATATTTGTACCCATCCTTTATCAAGTTCAAAATGTTGAGAGATACAGAGAATAACAAATTAGTTTCAGGATTTTGAAAAGGGGGACACAATTCGAGGCCTGAACCTTCAAAAGAACTGTCATCCCCAAAGGAGGACGATTGCAGGGAAAACGAAGTAAGGACGATACCGTCACCTTATCTATGTGTTCAATAAAAATAAAATTGCTTAGATGAAACTAAAAATATAAGTGAAGACAAATGACACGGTTTCTCAACGCACAACACGCTTCTAGGAACATATCTGCCGTGTTATATGGGAGGGTTAACTGTGTCTTTCACCCTCCGTTTAAACAGCATGTATATGTGTTAATAGCATAATTCCATTTAATATTACAAAAACCAAAAAAAAAAAAAAAGAAACTGGTTGCTCAAAATTCAGTACAATGTAATTTCTTTGTTATAAATCCGTACTTTACTACGTTAAATATCGTCATTCGTAACGCTGTTCTTCAGAAATCGAGTACGGGTAAAATAATTCTCTTAAATAAATCTCGCACGGAATACATTAATAAATGTGTTATAAATACATTGTAAAGTACTTATATCGCACGTGGAGCATTTTGCTCTAAGAATTTTAATAGAAAATGTCTGCTTCAGAAAATTGTGAAAGAATAAAGAAAAAAAGTTCATAACATTTAGTGATTTTTTTAATCTTGTACTCTGCCAAAAAAAGAAATGAGTAACGCTCATAAATTAAAAGCTCAGAAGAATACTAATCAGATTTCAGTTATTAATTTTTAAAAGCAAATCCCCTCTTTCTGATTTCTTTGTGGTAAATAAAGCTACGGCCAGCTGCAACGTTCAGCTTCCAAGTTTTTTTCACCACACTTTTAATTAAAGCTTCAGAACTTATTTCGAACCTTCAGTAGATAAAAAGTGGTGGAGATCGGTGAAGTTTTTTCCCCATGTGAATTCGCTACACTTTTGTGGCAGTCTTAAAAAAGAAGAAGAAGATAAAGAAGAAAATATGCATAAAAATAAGTATTACAAAGATGCGTTCTACTTTCTCTCTAAGAATGGACAGTTCGTAAATGCATTTCCGAAAATTAAAATCCACCATTTTTATGCTAGATGAGAAGATATTAAAGACTTAGATCTGCTTTAATGCAGTAGCTTTTGAAACGCTAATGCGTTACTATTGTGTGTTTTCTTCCATTAATAATTTTAATAACAAAACAAGTTATTACAATACACTAGCAGCTCCTGTAATGTTTACAATTGCACATATATTTTATGCGCATCTTGATTGTTCATTATAAATAAAAATGAAATAATAGCTGGAGTTAACCTAAACATAGAGTTAATATTTCAATATTAAGCATTAGAGATTGAACTAGTGTGTTGCTGAATCATCAGTGCTACTGAAATTACAATTACTTTCCAACACTAAGGATTTTTAGACTTTAAAACAGCTTTTAACTAAATTTCATGAATTAATTTAGGAAGTTCACCCAGAATTAAACGAGCCTGTTCTTTTGCATGGATTTTGCGAGATTAGTCATCATGTCTTGAGTTTCATAGTTAAATATATGAAAACAATTATTTCAAAACCGAAGAAAAGGAAATAGACAACATTTTTTAAATTTTAAACATCTTTTACTTAAACGTTTAATTCTTTTACTACCATACATTATTGTAAGTGTTACTACTTACTTTTTTACTTCAAGTTTCAGTTAAACAGAAATCAGTTAGTTGCAACTTAATAAAGTTAAACTTAACTTACTAAAGTTAAGTTTCCGAAGGTCATGATACAAAAAATCTCCTAACATAAATATTGTTAACAAAATAGTAAAATTCCAGCCCAATTTTTCAGTACAAATGGATATGAACACAGTAAAAAGGATAGCAAAACGTTTACAAATTTTAAGCCAGTTCATCTACTACATGAAAAAGTGATTAAAGATTTGTTTACTGATTATACTCAGTAAGACTTAAATTTTGAGTAGGTAAATTATTCCAATGAAAGTCTAGTGATATATGTCAGATTATAGATTTAAGCTCATTAACGTAGAATATGAATCTGTATACAAATTCTTGTGCTTTAAAATTTCAGCAATAATAACTTTACGAAGGAGTACTTATTTTGCTATGTTTTCGCAACAAGATATTTATAGAAAAATTTTCTGGAAGTCACGTAAAACACTAATTGAGCAAAGTATGCACTTAAGTATAAATCACAAAAGAAACTTTTACTTCAAACCTATAATCCTTCCTAATGGAATTGATGCAACTTAGAAGATTTAATCCATAAGCTGTTAATTGAATTTCAATGATTGCATTATCATAACAATAATTAAAAGTATTTCCAACAGTCAGTAAGTCCCTCGTATATTAATTTTTCAAATTAAAACTCATAAATACATTGTAATGGAACCATGGAAAACTGGAAGCTATACGGAGCTTCAAATATTTTATAAAATATGGATTTTTCCCATTTCATTCTACTAAAAAATATTTTTTTATTTTTCAATTTATTATTACTATTATTTATTTATAATTTGTTTATTTATTTATTTTTAAGTTCTTAGTTTATTCTCAAATCCGAGGAAAAAGATGCAATACAAAATTTGTTTCTAATGGGAATAATGAGCTTATGCTTATTTTTTGAGGGAAGAAGTGTTTAACTTGAGGAAAATAAACTTGTTAACTAATGGAAAAAAAAACGGAGATAGCAGATTTTATTAAAACATAACTAATATATATACTAAAACTTCTATTAACGGACAGCAACAAATCATTAAGCGCAAAAAAAAAAAAAAAAAAAAAAACAATCTTTTTCGGAATCGTCTTTAAACTACGGACAAGTATTTTCATCCTGCTTGTGTCCTGGTGTCCGCTATACAGGATTTTTACTGTATAAATGTTTTTTTCAAACATCATGGTAAACTACGAGCCTTAGAAGTGTTAAGTAATATTTTAAAATACAAGAAGCATATTCACTTTTCAGGCACTAAAGAGAGAGAAGCAAGGCTATTCGTTAAAATTCCATTTTTTACAACAAATGTTGCGATGAATTACCTAATTTCATATATTTTATAAAATGATGATCCCTTTTCTGAATAAACTATTAATTCTTTATCCTATAATTTGCTTATATCCATATAAATGCTGATGAAAAACTAGTTAAAGACTAGCGTACTGATTGCGGACATAATTACTGATAAATGCAGATATGCAGATAGCCTTAGTGACAAAATGCATTATAATAATTGTGTTTCTTTTTTATATTAGTTAAAACACTAATAAACAAACAAACTGCTATTTCAACTGCATCATGATTTACATTATGACACTAAAATTGGGGAAATGCAACCTGAACTTTACTGTCAGAAGTAATATTAAACTGATAGTATTTTCTTAGTTTTCTATTTTAAACTTTTAAAACCAATTAATAAATAAAACTTAGAAAATTATGTTAGTGAAATAGGTTAAATATCCCTTTTTTGTAGCTTTTATGCTTCAGTTGGGACATTCTTTAAGGAAATGTTAAGTATGATATGATGCTTTAGGCGATGTAAAATGAATTTCATATAAATTAATTAAGTCAGAAAAAATGCAAACTTACAACTAACCTTCTACAGGAAAAATGAGTGTTCAAATAAGAAATTTTAAAAGCAATCTTGAATGGTATGTCTCATATCGAATTTGTTAAACTACACTTTATATTCATTTCCGATTTAAGAAGTAGAAAAAGTATAATGAGGTAAAATCCTTTCTTCTATCAGAGTAAAATGACACAAAAAACTATAGAATATATTACTCTATTGTACAACTGGAACACTTGAGACATTCGGACTAATTGTAGGGACAATAATTAATTCGAGACTCTATAGATAGCTAATTAATGAGCACATATCATATTTCAAATGGATTTTTACTTCTCTGGCTTAATTAACGAATTTGCCAATCGATAAATCTACTCATTAATGTTTGGTTGCTTTTCTAAAGGCAAGTTGTTCAAAAAAACTAATTATGTAATATGTGCTTATAAGTTCATTAAGTTATCAATTTCAAAAAAAATAAATAAATCAGTGTTAGGGGATGGGAATTTTGCTGCATTTTTGGAAGTTGAAAGTTAAATCATCTTTAAATTTAAATTTCGTAAAAAGTTTTTTTTATGACGTTAAAATGCAAATCTCTTTCTATTTATCTAAGTGTTTAAAAACACTAATAAACAAATTGTTGTTTTAATAGCATCATGATTTACATGAAGGTTGAAATTAGGGAAATGCAAATTGAACTTTATTACTAAAAAATATTACATTGAAAATGATGCTATTTTAATTGCCTTGTGATTATAATAAAGTTATTAAACTTTAAAAAAAGCAAAATAAATTAAATGTAAAAAACAATAATGTTAAATTGAAATAAATCATAATAAAAAAAGCGTGGCATTCTGTTTTGGCACTATATTTTGCTAAAAAAAGATGCTTTTGTTTCACTGCTGCTGCATCGTGTTCGCCATCTGTACTTCATTCTAATTTTTTCTTTGTAACGTTATTGTTTATAAAACCAACTCATTTTATGAGTACGAAACTTTAAAAAAAAATGTTCTCGTGTTCTGAATTTTAGTACATACAAATTAAGAACTACATATACTATCACGCCCCCCCCCCCTCGATAAACCCACCTGTTTTCTTTATCTCTAAAGAGACAACTCCTACTTTTGGATTTCGATTTTAATTGTATTTATAACTGTTTAGTTTTTACCCTGTTTCAAACTTTTTTTTTGGAAATTACTTTTTAAAACAAGCGAACAACTCTGAGCTGGACGCATTTGAACTGTTTTGGGTATGTGGTTTACAAAGAGATCACTGAAAATACGGTTAGAAAAGTCATGAAAAAGAACAAAAAATAATGACTGATTTTGTAGACCGATATTTCCCAATGACGTAACATTTTGAAAAATCTAGCTGGTTCTGTAATGGCTGCTATTTCTTCTACGATGTTTATGTTAAAGGAGATTGACGGTATAACACGCATGGCTGAACTAATTTGAAACATTGGTATCAATTAAATGTTCAGTTTGCAAGCAGTATGCATGCGATTATGCATTATTTTTCCAAACGAGTCTAAATATTCCTCATTACTATGACGTATAATGAAGATATGTAATATAATGTATTTTTAATGGTTCCTTATAACGAGACAAAATAATGCATATTAATATATTTGATTTCGCTAAAATTTTAAAAGAAGTTATGACCATTTCTCTGTTAGCAATTGAAATAGAATCCTCATTCATAGAAGCTTCATATATAGTTAAATAATTGCAGGAATCCGTAACTATTATATGTGTTCCTTTGTATACATTAACAAGGTATTCGCCTTTCTGCCTTGTTATACAGTTTCCTCTGGGCTCAAAGGTAATGGAAAAGCTAATGTTGATGAAATGAGATGCGAAACATGCACGCATATTCTGTGCTATCTCAATGTATTTCTACTTTATTATAAATTTCCGAGGGCTGTTAGAATTTTCGATAGCTTAGATTTAAAGAAATCTTAAGTAGTTGGAGAGTCAAAGAAGTTTAAAATGGTAATATAAAAAAAATATTTTTTTTTTTTGTGAAATGTTATATTAAACATATTATATAGCAGATAAAACTACTTTGTAATAACTGGGGAGAAAAAAAAGGTTACCTAGCATATATAAACATAAGCTGGTTACACCTTATAAAATCAGGGCGGAAAAAATCTAATGTTCTTAAGATGAAATTTAAGTTGAATTTAAAGCATCTTCTTAATTATTAATTCAGAAATGATAGTGGAAGAAAATATACGACGCTAGAACAACAAGCAAACAAGCTTGAGCGGAAAAAATCCGGATTGGCAATGTTCTCTTACAATGTGATTAATTGGAATATTTTTCGCTGTTTTGTAAAGCAAAACACCGAGATAAAATGAAAACTTTGTCGTACTACAAATTCAATTTACTCTTCTAATTAAAAGGACTCAGTTGTAAGAAGCGAAATGATAAAAGCAAACGATACAGGAAAGGAACGCTACGTTAAAATATCGTTGAAAATAATGAAAAGCCAAAAATAGGAGAGTGAAGATATTAAGTAAAGATTGAAAAGCAAAAAAATTGAAAATAGGGTTTTGAGATGGGGGAGGGGGATGTGTCTCTGTCGGTATGTCTGTCTGGAAGCCCACCCAACTAATAAACTTTTTTCGATTCTAAAGATTTGTTTTTTTTTTTTTTTTGCATTCGCAAGATCTCATCACAGACACCTCATTTCCATGTTTTATTTTTTGGCTTCAAAATATTTTCCGTACAATTTTGAACGGTACAAAAAAATTTAACATTACCACCTATGGGGGAACATGGATCAAATTATCTAAACTCTGGGCATAAGATTCAAGCTACTTTGAATATGCTTATTTGATGAAGCTCTGATGGGAATTGCTTTTCTATTTGAACAATTCTTGTTCAGTTTTGGTCAGTTCAAACACATTTAATATTAGCGGCTACAGGGCAATTTGAATCCTATATAAATCCTGATCCAACAGATGGGTTTGCTTAAAAAAACTTTATCGGAAGGGACATATGACGTATATATATGAAGTTCGTCGAGCGCTAAACGAGCCTATTTTCCCATGAAATGTATTGATCTGGATTTTTAAACATTTTTCTGAATGAATGCATGAATATATGAATGAGTGAAAGAATGAATCAATCAATGCGTGAATGAATATGGCTATTAACCGTTCAAAAAGGTATATTTGAAGAAATAAACAAGTAATGCTAAATGAGAAACAGAGAGAGGTAGCTGGATTATAAATTTGGTGTTGGTATATATTAATGGGTAAACCCTTGTGGTGTCTAAGATCAATACCTGAAAAAGAAATTTATTCATCAGTTATTCAAAAAAAAAAAAGAAAATCGTTAAATTTCTTTATTTATTTCTTTTTTGTAGCTGTAAAATGTTCAGAAATACGATAACATCTCAAGAAAAATTGTAAAACTTTGAGCTTGTAAACTGAAATGAATTGCATTTCGTTAATATGCTATATTGGTTGAAGAACGCGAAAATGGTTAAAGGCAGCGTGAAGTGGAAGTAGAAGTAGCAGGAAGACACCAATAAGAGAGCAACAAACGAATCCAGTTGAAAGTACAGGAAGTAAAAAGGAATATCAATAAAAATAAAGCAAAAAAGACGACAGCATGCATAAAAATTGCAAAAATAATAAAATAAAATACAAAGAATAAAATTGAAATAAAAATAAGTACAGAAACCAAAACAAAATGCAAAACAAAGTACACATGTAAAGGAGGGGGAGGGGAGGGAGGGGAGGAAGGAGAAAAATAGACACAAAAAAGGAAAACAACAAGAAAACCTAGAAAGAACAACAAATTAAAGAAATTTATGCCAGACCTGTGAAAAATAAGGAGTTGAGGAAGAATCATTAACCAAATTAGAACTATTCCTGTTAATATGATAAGCTTCCCAAAAGTCAAGCTCTAAAGGGGAAGAACATTTTTGAATAATTTTACCAGAATTGAAATCAAAAGAGTGGTTGGAATTCCAACAATGTTGAGCAATGCTAGACTTATTTAACTCTTGCTTTCGTACATAACCTTTATGCTCATTTAAGCGAATTTTCAGAGCACGTTTTGTCTGCCCAATGTAAAAAAGGCCGCAACGGCAACTAATTTGGTAAATACCCCAAGTGTTAAGTTGATCGACAGGATCCTTAAGAGAAGAGAAGGAAAGTTTGTTACTAGGAGCAAAAACGACTTGAAATTGAAACCTTTTTAGGATTTTAGCAATACGGAAACTGACAGAATGAAAGAATGGTAACACAACCAAATTCTTTCTAGAAACCACATTATTGGGACCAGAAGTTTTCTTAGAAAGTTTGTTATTTATAGAATCAATTAAATAGTGAGAAAATCCTCTATCAACAGCTACAGCTTTCAGATAGTTGAGTTCAATCTTGAGAAGCTCAGGAGAAGAGCAAATATTAATAGCACGATGGACCAGAGCATTAAAAGCCGAATATTTTTGGTTGGGAGGATGAGACGACAGTCTGTGAGGAGGTAAAGAAACAGCAAAAGGTTTACGATAGACAGAAGTAGTGAAACCAGACTCACTCTTAGAAATAAAGACATCAAGAAACGCGAGGCTACTATTAAGTTCTTTCTCACAAGAAAACTGGATATTAGGATCAATGGAGTTCATAATAGAAAGAGCATCATCAATACCTAACAAGTTACTGTCCGTTAGGACAAAACAATCATCCACATAACGAACATAAAATTGAAATTGCAATTTCTGGAACAGTTTTTCCTCAAAATAATGCATATAGAAATCACTTAAAATAGGACTAAGAGGACTTCCCATAGCCAGGCCATCTACCATAGCATAGAATTTACCGTTAAATACAAAAGTGCTCTGTTGCAAGCACACACGAGTAAGGAAAACTAATTCCTCAATTTCCACAGAAGTAAAATGGAATTCAGAAAGCCTTTTCCTGAGGCAAGTCAAAGCGCCATCAACAGGAACATTAGTAAACAAAGAATTAACATCAAAAGAGGCCATAACTGAATTATTCGGAACGAAGTTACGAAGTTTCTTAACAAAATCGGTGGAATTTTTAACAGTGAAAACATTCTGACTTCTAAGTGGAGAAAACACAGAAACTAAATACTTGGAAAGTTTATATGAAGCAGTGCCAATATTGGAAACAATTGGTCTGAAAGGAATACCTGCCTTGTGTACCTTTGGTAAAGCATAAAAACGTGCACAATTAGCAACAGAAGGAATCACAGACCGTTTAGCAATCAAAGGAATAGAATGAACAGACTTAACAGCAGAAGAAATAGCTTTTAACTCTTTGTCACTAGGATCTTTATATATTTCAGAATAAGGACCAGAAGCAATTAAGTCATCAGTTTTTTCAACATAAGATGATTTATTAAGAACAACAATCTGACCACCCTTGTCTGCTTTGGTAATGACCAAATCAGAATTGGAAACTAAATTATTGACACATCGTTTCACAGAATAGGTAAAACCAGTATTAGGAACTTTTGAATTGAAATCAACATTGGAAGCAATAAGATGCCGAACCGACTCTTTTTGAGTGGAAGTTAAGGCACTAAATTTGAAAGCTTTTTCAACCGGAGCAATAAGTTCAGAAAAAGAAGGCTTTTTAGCCAAAGCAAAATTGTTATTACATTTCAGAGCATTGATTTCATTACTATTCAAAGGAAATTTCGAAAGATTTACAACCGTGTTCCTATTAACAAGAGGCAAATCAGCCGGAACAGGAACATTTGAATCGTTACACAACTTAGTAAATTTCTTATTTAAAGTGATTTTGTGACTGTCGGATGAACGAAGAGCTCTTGCCCATGACATTCTATCAATAGACTCAAAATCAAAATTAGAATTAGATACAGAAAGATGTAAATCATAAAGTTCACGTTCTATGAACGAAAGTTTTTTCCTAGTTTCTTGGATAGAAGCTCTAAGTAACGCTAATTTAGAACGAAAAATTACCTTATCAACCCTAACAGAACGCGGTAAATTACACTTCAAGGTGATAAACTTAGGAATAACTTTCTTGCGCCTGCAAGACTGGAGAAATTTTAAATGGTTCAAAAACCGAACCTTTTTAATCCGTAGATTACAAAATCTGTTAACCTGAGACATAACCAGAATCAAAACAACCAAAACATAAGGGGAAAACAATAGCTAAACCATTCAATAAATAAAAATAAACAGAAAGAACAAAATTCAAAAACAAGTGCGAAACATACACAACATAACAATATGCGGAATGAATGTCAGAAAACAAAAAAGCGAAAACAAAAAAGCAAAAACAAACACAGTCCAGAAAGGCAATGAAGAAAAGAACAAAAAACAAACACTCACCAAGCAGCGAACAGATGGAAGAACAAAAACAAAAGAAAGAAGAACAAAATTCAGGCACGTTAAGCCTAACGGATAAAAATAATTTAACTTTGTGCAAGTAAACAATAATAATAAAATTACACGTTAATTTAAAGCACAAATGAGCAATAAAATGCAGACATATGTTTCGGGATTGCTTGGAATCCCTTTTTCAATGCGACAAGGAGCTTCTAGATGCAAAACATCCAAATGAAGCAGACAGAACAACAAAAACAAAGCTTATATAGCCTAAGAATTATCTGTAAACCAATGAGAATAAAGGCAGCGTGAAGTGGAAGTAGAAGTAGCAGGAAGACACCAATAAGAGAGCAACAAACGAATCCAGTTGAAAGTACAGGAAGTAAAAAGGAATATCAATAAAAATAAAGCAAAAAAGACGACAGCATGCATAAAAATTGCAAAAATAATAAAATAAAATACAAAGAATAAAATTGAAATAAAAATAAGTACAGAAACCAAAACAAAATGCAAAACAAAGTACACATGTAAAGGAGGGGGAGGGGAGGGAGGGGAGGAAGGAGAAAAATAGACACAAAAAAGGAAAACAACAAGAAAACCTAGAAAGAACAACAAATTAAAGAAATTTATGCCAGACCTGTGAAAAATAAGGAGTTGAGGAAGAATCATTAACCAAATTAGAACTATTCCTGTTAATATGATAAGCTTCCCAAAAGTCAAGCTCTAAAGGGGAAGAACATTTTTGAATAATTTTACCAGAATTGAAATCAAAAGAGTGGTTGGAATTCCAACAATGTTGAGCAATGCTAGACTTATTTAACTCTTGCTTTCGTACATAACCTTTATGCTCATTTAAGCGAATTTTCAGAGCACGTTTTGTCTGCCCAATGTAAAAAGGCCGCAACGGCAACTAATTTGGTAAATACCCCAAGTGTTAAGTTGATCGACAGGATCCTTAAGAGAAGAGAAGGAAAGTTTGTTACTAGGAGCAAAAACGACTTGAAATTGAAACCTTTTTAGGATTTTAGCAATACGGAAACTGACAGAATGAAAGAATGGTAACACAACCAAATTCTTTCTAGAAACCACATTATTGGGACCAGAAGTTTTCTTAGAAAGTTTGTTATTTATAGAATCAATTAAATAGTGAGAAAATCCTCTATCAACAGCTACAGCTTTCAGATAGTTGAGTTCAATCTTGAGAAGCTCAGGAGAAGAGCAAATATTAATAGCACGATGGACCAGAGCATTAAAAGCCGAATATTTTTGGTTGGGAGGATGAGACGACAGTCTGTGAGGAGGTAAAGAAACAGCAAAAGGTTTACGATAGACAGAAGTAGTGAAACCAGACTCACTCTTAGAAATAAAGACATCAAGAAACGCGAGGCTACTATTAAGTTCTTTCTCACAAGAAAACTGGATATTAGGATCAATGGAGTTCATAATAGAAAGAGCATCATCAATACCTAACAAGTTACTGTCCGTTAGGACAAAACAATCATCCACATAACGAACATAAAATTGAAATTGCAATTTCTGGAACAGTTTTTCCTCAAAATAATGCATATAGAAATCACTTAAAATAGGACTAAGAGGACTTCCCATAGCCAGGCCATCTACCATAGCATAGAATTTACCATTAAATACAAAAGTGCTCTGTTGCAAGCACACACGAGTAAGGAAAACTAATTCCTCAATTTCCACAGAAGTAAAATGGAATTCAGAAAGCCTTTTCCTGAGGCAAGTCAAAGCGCCATCAACAGGAACATTAGTAAACAAAGAATTAACATCAAAAGAGGCCATAACTGAATTATTCGGAACGAAGTTACGAAGTTTCTTAACAAAATCGGTGGAATTTTTAACAGTGAAAACATTCTGACTTCTAAGTGGAGAAAACACAGAAACTAAATACTTGGAAAGTTTATATGAAGCAGTGCCAATATTGGAAACAATTGGTCTGAAAGGAATACCTGCCTTGTGTACCTTTGGTAAAGCATAAAAACGTGCACAATTAGCAACAGAAGGAATCACAGACCGTTTAGCAATCAAAGGAATAGAATGAACAGACTTAACAGCAGAAGAAATAGCTTTTAACTCTTTGTCACTAGGATCTTTATATATTTCAGAATAAGGACCAGAAGCAATTAAGTCATCAGTTTTTTCAACATAAGATGATTTATTAAGAACAACAATCTGACCACCCTTGTCTGCTTTGGTAATGACCAAATCAGAATTGGAAACTAAATTATTGACACATCGTTTCACAGAATAGGTAAAACCAGTATTAGGAACTTTTGAATTGAAATCAACATTGGAAGCAATAAGATGCCGAACCGACTCTTTTTGAGTGGAAGTTAAGGCACTAAATTTGAAAGCTTTTTCAACCGGAGCAATAAGTTCAGAAAAAGAAGGCTTTTTAGCCAAAGCAAAATTGTTATTACATTTCAGAGCATTGATTTCATTACTATTCAAAGGAAATTTCGAAAGATTTACAACCGTGTTCCTATTAACAAGAGGCAAATCAGCCGGAACAGGAACATTTGAATCGTTACACAACTTAGTAAATTTCTTATTTAAAGTGATTTTGTGACTGTCGGATGAACGAAGAGCTCTTGCCCATGACATTCTATCAATAGACTCAAAATCAAAATTAGAATTAGATACAGAAAGATGTAAATCATAAAGTTCACGTTCTATGAACGAAAGTTTTTTCCTAGTTTCTTGGATAGAAGCTCTAAGTAACGCTAATTTAGAACGAAAAATTACCTTATCAACCCTAACAGAACGCGGTAAATTACACTTCAAGGTGATAAACTTAGGAATAACTTTCTTGCGCCTGCAAGACTGGAGAAATTTTAAATGGTTCAAAAACCGAACCTTTTTAATCCGTAGATTACAAAATCTGTTAACCTGAGACATAACCAGAATCAAAACAACCAAAACATAAGGGGAAAACAATAGCTAAACCATTCAATAAATAAAAATAAACAGAAAGAACAAAATTCAAAAACAAGTGCGAAACATACACAACATAACAATATGCGGAATGAATGTCAGAAAACAAAAAAGCGAAAACAAAAAAGCAAAAACAAACACAGTCCAGAAAGGCAATGAAGAAAAGAACAAAAAACAAACACTCGCCAAGCAGCGAACAGATGGAAGAACAAAAACAAAAGAAAGAAGAACAAAATTCAGGCACGTTAAGCCTAACGGATAAAAATAATTTAACTTTGTGCAAGTAAACAATAATAATAAAATTACACGTTAATTTAAAGCACAAATGAGCAATAAAATGCAGACATATGTTTCGGGATTGCTTGGAATCCCTTTTTCAATGCGACAAGGAGCTTCTAGATGCAAAACATCCAAATGAAGCAGACAGAACAACAAAAACAAAGCTTATATAGCCTAAGAATTATCTGTAAACCAATGAGAATAAAGGCAGCGTGAAGTGGAAGTAGAAGTAGCAGGAAGACACCAATAAGAGAGCAACAAACGAATCCAGTTGAAAGTACAGGAAGTAAAAAGGAATATCAATAAAAATAAAGCAAAAAAGACGACAGCATGCATAAAAATTGCAAAAATAATAAAATAAAATACAAAGAATAAAATTGAAATAAAAATAAGTACAGAAACCAAAACAAAATGCAAAACAAAGTACACATGTAAAGGAGGGGGAGGGGAGGGAGGGGAGGAAGGAGAAAAATAGACACAAAAAAGGAAAACAACAAGAAAACCTAGAAAGAACAACAAATTAAAGAAATTTATGCCAGACCTGTGAAAAATAAGGAGTTGAGGAAGAATCATTAACCAAATTAGAACTATTCCTGTTAATATGATAAGCTTCCCAAAAGTCAAGCTCTAAAGGGGAAGAACATTTTTGAATAATTTTACCAGAATTGAAATCAAAAGAGCGGTTGGAATTCCAACAATGTTGAGCAATGCTAGACTTATTTAACTCTTGCTTTCGTACATAACCTTTATGCTCATTTAAGCGAATTTTCAGAGCACGTTTTGTCTGCCCAATGTAAAAAAGGCCGCAACGGCAACTAATTTGGTAAATACCCCAAGTGTTAAGTTGATCGACAGGATCCTTAAGAGAAGAGAAGGAAAGTTTGTTACTAGGAGCAAAAACGACTTGAAATTGAAACCTTTTTAGGATTTTAGCAATACGGAAACTGACAGAATGAAAGAATGGTAACACAACCAAATTCTTTCTAGAAACCACATTATTGGGACCAGAAGTTTTCTTAGAAAGTTTGTTATTTATAGAATCAATTAAATAGTGAGAAAATCCTCTATCAACAGCTACAGCTTTCAGATAGTTGAGTTCAATCTTGAGAAGCTCAGGAGAAGAGCAAATATTAATAGCACGATGGACCAGAGCATTAAAAGCCGAATATTTTTGGTTGGGAGGATGAGACGACAGTCTGTGAGGAGGTAAAGAAACAGCAAAAGGTTTACGATAGACAGAAGTAGTGAAACCAGACTCACTCTTAGAAATAAAGACATCAAGAAACGCGAGGCTACTATTAAGTTCTTTCTCACAAGAAAACTGGATATTAGGATCAATGGAGTTCATAATAGAAAGAGCATCATCAATACCTAACAAGTTACTGTCCGTTAGGACAAAACAATCATCCACATAACGAACATAAAATTGAAATTGCAATTTCTGGAACAGTTTTTCCTCAAAATAATGCATATAGAAATCACTTAAAATAGGACTAAGAGGACTTCCCATAGCCAGGCCATCTACCATAGCATAGAATTTACCGTTAAATACAAAAGTGCTCTGTTGCAAGCTCACACGAGTAAGGAAAACTAATTCCTCAATTTCCACAGAAGTAAAATGGAATTCAGAAAGCCTTTTCCTGAGGCAAGTCAAAGCGCCATCAACAGGAACATTAGTAAACAAAGAATTAACATCAAAAGATGCCATAACTGAATTATTCGGAACGAAGTTACGAAGTTTCTTAACAAAATCGGTGGAATTTTTAACAGTGAAAACATTCTGACTTCTAAGTGGGGAAAACACAGAAACTAAATACTTGGAAAGTTTATATGAAGCAGTGCCAATATTGGAAACAATTGGTCTGAAAGGAATACCTGCCTTGTGTACCTTTGGTAAAGCATAAAAACGTGCACAATTAGCAACAGAAGGAATCACAGACCGTTTAGCAATCAAAGGAATAGAATGAACAGACTTAACAGCAGAAGAAATAGCTTTTAACTCTTTGTCACTAGGATCTTTATATATTTCAGAATAAGGACCAGAAGCAATTAAGTCATCAGTTTTTTCAACATAAGATGATTTATTAAGAACAACAATCTGACCACCCTTGTCTGCTTTGGTAATGACCAAATCAGAATTGGAAACTAAATTATTGACACATCGTTTCACAGAATAGGTAAAACCAGTATTAGGAACTTTTGAATTGAAATCAACATTGGAAGCAATAAGATGCCGAACCGACTCTTTTTGAGTGGAAGTTAAGGCACTAAATTTGAAAGCTTTTTCAACCGGAGCAATAAGTTCAGAAAAAGAAGGCTTTTTAGCCAAAGCAAAATTGTTATTACATTTCAGAGCATTGATTTCATTACTATTCAAAGGAAATTTCGAAAGATTTACAACCGTGTTCCTATTAACAAGAGGCAAATCATCCGGAACAGGAACATTTGAATCGTTACACAACTTAGTAAATTTCTTATTTAAAGTGATTTTGTGACTGTCGGATGAACGAAGAGCTCTTGCCCATGACATTCTATCAATAGACTCAAAATCAAAATTAGAATTAGATACAGAAAGATGTAAATCATAAAGTTCACGTTCTATGAACGAAAGTTTTTTCCTAGTTTCTTGGATAGAAGCTCTAAGTAACGCTAATTTAGAACGAAAAATTACCTTATCAACCCTAACAGAACGCGGTAAATTACACTTCAAGGTGATAAACTTAGGAATAACTTTCTTGCGCCTGCAAGACTGGAGAAATTTTAAATGGTTCAAAAACCGAACCTTTTTAATCCGTAGATTACAAAATCTGTTAACCTGAGACATAACCAGAATCAAAACAACCAAAACATAAGGGGAAAACAATAGCTAAACCATTCAATAAATAAAAATAAACAGAAAGAACAAAATTCAAAAACAAGTGCGAAACATACACAACATAACAATATGCGGAATGAATGTCAGAAAACAAAAAAGCGAAAACAAAAAAGCAAAAACAAACACAGTCCAGAAAGGCAATGAAGAAAAGAACAAAAAACAAACACTCACCAAGCAGCGAACAGATGGAAGAACAAAAACAAAAGAACGAAGAACAAAATTCAGGCACGTTAAGCCTAACGGATAAAAATAATTTAACTTTGTGCAAGTAAACAATAATAATAAAATTACACGTTAATTTAAAGCACAAATGAGCAATAAAATGCAGACATATGTTTCGGGATTGCTTGGAATCCCTTTTTCAATGCGACAAGGAGCTTCTAGATGCAAAACATCCAAATGAAGCAGACAGAACAACAAAAACAAAGCTTATATAGCCTAAGAATTATCTGTAAACCAATGAGAATAAAGGCAGCGTGAAGTGGAAGTAGAAGTAGCAGGAAGACACCAATAAGAGAGCAACAAACGAATCCAGTTGAAAGTACAGGAAGTAAAAAGGAATATCAATAAAAATTAAGCAAAAAAGACGACAGCATGCATAAAAATTGCAAAAATAATAAAATAAAATACAAAGAATAAAATTGAAATAAAAATAAGTACAGAAACCAAAACAAAATGCAAAACAAAGTACACATGTAAAGGTTGTGTATGTGAAGGTTGTTCTTCCATCTGTTCGCTGCTTGGTGAGTGTTTGTTTTTTGTTCTTTTCTTCATTGCCTTTCTGGACTGTGTTTGTTTTTGCTTTTTTGTTTTCGCTTTTTTGTTTTCTGACATTCATTCCGCATATTGTTATGTTGTGTATGTTTCGCACTTGTTTTTGAATTTTGTTCTTTCTGTTTATTTTTATTTATTGAATGGTTTAGCTATTGTTTTCCCCTTATGTTTTGGTTGTTTTGATTCTGGTTATGTCTCAGGTTAACAGATTTTGTAATCTACGGATTAAAAAGGTTCGGTTTTTGAACCATTTAAAATTTCTCCAGTCTTGCAGGCGCAAGAAAGTTATTCCTAAGTTTATCACCTTGAAGTGTAATTTACCGCGTTCTGTTAGGGTTGATAAGGTAATTTTTCGTTCTAAATTAGCGTTACTTAGAGCTTCTATCCAAGAAACTAGGAAAAAACTTTCGTTCATAGAACGTGAACTTTATGATTTACATCTTTCTGTATCTAATTCTAATTTTGATTTTTAGTCTATTGATAGACTGTCATGGGCAAGAGCTCTTCGTTCATCCGACAGTCACAAAATCACTTTAAATAAGAAATTTACTAAGTTGTGTAACGATTCAAATGTTCCTGTTCCGGCTGATTTGCCTCTTGTTAATAGGAACACGGTTGTAAATCTTTCGAAATTTCCTTTGAATAGTAATGAAATCAATGCTCTGAAATGTAATAACAATTTTGCTTTGGCTAAAAAGCCTTCTTTTTCTGAACTTATTGCTCCGGTTGAAAAAGCTTTCAAATTTAGTGCCTTAACTTCCACTCAAAAAGAGTCGGTTCGGCATCTTATTGCTTCCAATGTTGATTTCAATTCAAAAGTTCCTAATACTGGTTTTACCTATTCTGTGAAACGATGTGTCAATAATTTAGTTTCCAATTCTGATTTGGTCATTACCAAAGCAGACAAGGGTGGTCAGATTGTTGTTCTTAATAAATCATCTTATGTTGAAAAAACTGATGACTTAATTGCTTCTGGTCCTTATTCTGAAATATATAAAGATCCTAGTGACAAAGAGTTAAAAGCTATTTCTTCTGCTGTTAAGTCTGTTCATTCTATTCCTTTGATTGCTAAACGGTCTGTGATTCCTTCTGTTGCTAATTGTGCACGTTTTTATGCTTTACCAAAGGTACACAAGGCAGGTATTCCTTTCAGACCAATTGTTTCCAATATTGGCACTGCTTCATATAAACTTTCCAAGTATTTAGTTTCTGTGTTTTCTCCACTTAGAAGTCAGAATGTTTTCACTGTTAAAAATTCCACCGATTTTGTTAAGAAACTTCGTAACTTCGTTCCGAATAATTCAGTTATGGCCTCTTTTGATGTTAATTCTTTGTTTACTAATGTTCCTGTTGATGGCGCTTTGACTTGCCTCAGGAAAAGGCTTTCTGAATTCCATTTTACTTCTGTGGAAATTGAGGAATTAGTTTTCCTTACTCGTGTGTGCTTGCAACAGAGCACTTTTGTATTTAATGGTAAATTCTATGCTATGGTAGATGGCCTGGCTATGGGAAGTCCTCTTAGTCCTATTTTAAGTGATTTCTATATGCATTATTTTGAGGAAAAACTGTTCCAGAAATTGCAATTTCAATTTTATGTTCGTTATGTGGATGATTGTTTTGTCCTAACGGACAGTAACTTGTTAGGTATTGATGATGCTCTTTCTATTATGAACTCCATTGATCCTAATATCCAGTTTTCTTGTGAGAAAGAACTTAATAGTAGCCTCGCGTTTCTTGATGTCTTTATTTCTAAGAGTGAGTCTGGTTTCACTACTTCTGTCTATCGTAAACCTTTTGCTGTTTCTTTACCTCCTCACAGACTGTCGTCTCATCCTCCCAACCAAAAATATTCGGCTTTTAATGCTCTGGTCCATCGTGCTATTAATATTTGCTCTTCTCCTGAGCTTCTCAAGATTGAACTCAACTATCTGAAAGCTGTAGCTGTTGATAGAGGATTTTCTCACTATTTAATTGATTCTATAAATAACAAACTTTCTAAGAAAACTTCTGGTCCCAATAATGTGGTTTCTAGAAAGAATTTGGTTGTGTTACCATTCTTTCATTCTGTCAGTTTCCGTATTGCTAAAATCCTAAAAAGGTTTCAATTTCAAGTCGTTTTTGCTCCTAGTAACAAACTTTCCTTCTCTTCTCTTAAGGATCCTGTCGATCAACTTAACACTTGGGGTATTTACCAAATTAGTTGCCGTTGCGGCCTTTTTTACATTGGGCAGACAAAACGTGCTCTGAAAATTCGCTTAAATGAGCATAAAGGTTATGTACGAAAGCAAGAGTTAAATAAGTCTAGCATTGCTCAACATTGTTGGAATTCCAACCACTCTTTTGATTTCAATTCTGGTAAAATTATTCAAAAATGTTCTTCCCCTTTAGAGCTTGACTTTTGGGAAGCTTATCATATTAACAGGAATAGTTCTAATTTGGTTAATGATTCTTCCTCAACTCCTTATTTTTCACAGGTCTGGCATAAATTTCTTTAATTTGTTGTTCTTTCTAGGTTTTCTTGTTGTTTTCCTTTTTTGTGTCTATTTTTCTCCTTCCTCCCCTCCCTCCCCTCCCCCTCCTTTACATGTGTACTTTGTTTTGCATTTTGTTTTGGTTTCTGTACTTATTTTTATTTCAATTTTATTCTTTGTATTTTATTTTATGGTTAAAGTGTGTTGAAGAAAATAACGATAAGATCTTTCATGACATTTTTACGCCATCTCCCTCTGAAAAGAGTTGTAAGGCACGATGAATTATTTTCTTTTTTTCTTTTGAAGGAATTTTAATGGCGTTTGCAAGAGTTTCATTGCGCAAATTCTTTAATAAAAACGTTTTTTCATATTCTAATACATTATCCAAGAAAATGAATAAATAAATTATTAAATTTAAAAAGCATATAATAAAATAAATGAACAAATAAAATAAAAAGTAAAAAAGGGCATTAAGATGCAGATAGAACATCGGGTTTTTTTTAAAGCACGCTTTTTCCGCTTATGTTTTCGTTGCAATGGGCTTTTTAGCTCCCATTTTAAACAAAGTAAATAATTTTAGTTTTGGTTATTTTTGAAAGAGATTTTGCAGTAAAATTCATTCACTTAAAAAGACACTAGGTCTTCGTTCTAATCTGAAATGGTGCATAAGTCCGGCACAAATGTTTAGTGCCTTCATCCCTGGGGTGAATGCCGCCACAGATGGTAAGACCTTTTCTTTGCATATAGGTGAAATCGGCCTAGTCGCTTTTCGGGAATGTTTTGTATTATGTACTTGGGTACATATTGACGTTTTAAAAACATTTTTAATGGCTTGTGTTGCGTTTCTTAAATGGCCCGTTAGCAACACTACATTCAGCGTTGCATAACTTGTACTGTAATACTATATGGGGATGGGATGCTTTTATTTTATGTTTCAATGTAATTTTAACAGCATTTATAACTATAATGTCACATTCTAATTCAGTTAATATGTTTGACTCTGGCAATGCGGTGCTTTAATTTTACATTTCGATATGCGGTACGCACTTCTTATGTAAGAGAGGCATAACTAAAATAGATATATAAATAAATAAAAATGGTAAATTATTCGAGATAGTTCAAATCTTGTCTGGAACTAAATTATGAGATAACTTCGTATTTATCTCCATTTAAAATTAAAATAATGCATACAATTTGAAATAATGATGCACCTACACGAATATGACAATCTATTATTTATCCTCAGATTTATGCGAATTCAAAAAAGAACAAGATTTTAATATTATGTTTAAATTATTCACACGCTTCTGAGAAAGTAGACCATTTTGACTAGTTGCCATTTCGCCCTGAAGGTGTTGTTTGAATGAACAAAAAAAAAAAGAAATTAATTTTATTTTATAAATTCTTTATAATTTCTTTTAGTTAGCTGGTAATTATATAATTACCAAAAATTTTAATAAAAATGTTTCTTCTTGTTGGATGAAAAATGATTGGATTACAATAGATAATGAGTGACACGTAGTTTGAAAATAATATTATCAATAGTAATAACAGAATCACTCCATACTACACTGTTGAAAATTTCCGTGAAAACATAGTAATATAACAATTTATTTTATTGTTATTTTACCATATTTAACAGCAGTCGAATAACCATTAAAAAGATGGTACTCAAACCGCTGTTTGTGAAAAAGATTCGTTTATTCTCTTTTTCTCCTAAAGAACGTTTAACTAACTGTAATTTAAGAGCGCCACCTAGGTCTCGTAGTCAATAAGAATCGGGCGTCCCTCTGGGTTGTGAAACGAAGAAGTGTGAAGATTAGAATTCCATCGCATAATATTGTATAGTTCCTTTTCTGTCTGAAAGGGGGAAATGAAGAGAAGATGAAGCTAGTAATAGTCATAAAAACTGGTTGTGAAAACATAACCCATTTAATTATTTTTTGATACTGCATTTTTATCTTTCTCGGAATAAAATTAAATTCTCAAAACCTTGGACATCAACTATAACTCTGGTTCAATGTTTCAATCTAATAAATTCAAAAGTAATTTATTTACATATTGTGGCGTTACGATTAGACGCCTTTATAAGCCGACTTCCGCCCTGGCCTTAGGTGCTTCTTGACAAATCATGGAAGTAGTGGCTTTACATCATGGACGCCCGCCAGGGGTTCCATCCCCGCCACCGGCAGAGCTCATGCAGCACCGTGTCATCGCACTTCGTGAAAATTTACATTTACAGTTTTGAAACCATACTAGTTATAAATGGTTATGAAACCGTAAACCGTATTTACGGCTTTTTAACCAAGCTGATTGGAGATGGTTTAGAACCCGTAAAGATACCAAAATGTTCCAAACCATAAATTTAACAGTTAATTAGATGGACAGACTGCTGCCGGCTATTTAACCGTAATTTCATGATGAAATTTCTAACAGTGTATATTTTACATTATAATTAATATTACATGCTCAAACATTAATCTACATTAAATTCTCCGTAAGGAGCACAAATAAATTTTGTTATGTATCGTTTATTTTCTTAGATGATAATATGCTAATAAGAGAAAACAGTGATTTATAAAGGTAAATAAAACTTTCCACCTTCAGAATAGCGATTTAAGAAATATTGGAAACGATAGCTTAAAACAGCATTTCCCTTTAAATTTCAATGGCTTATGTAAATGAGTCCCCCTGTACAGTTCATAGAAAAGACCAGTTTTCAGTTAAATCTGTATTTACAAGCTCTTAAATATTTTATATTTAAAGGAGGATTAAAGCGTACCACATTTTACTTTTTCAGTGTAAGAAGGACTTCACTCAAGGAAATAGTTTTTTTTTAATCCTTAACCCTCATGTGTCCATTTAGATATATTGGTAAAAAAAATCAGCCAAAAAATTATTCATTTTGTAGTTTTTTTGGCTCGCTAAGTAGTTGAAAATTCAAGAAACACCCGTATTTTCGGAGAATATCTCCACTGCGCACAATGCATATTTTAGACATCAGAAACACATTATTCATAGAATTTGCGTTTATCAATTGCCAGAAGTCGTATTCGGTTCTGACTTTATATGCGGTTGGTTTATCATATTTTTATGTGCATATCATTCAAACAGAAAAATATTTCATTGCTGAAATTTAATATTTGGAATGGTTTTATTTGTGCAACTTGTATCAATGTTTTCGACAAAAAATAAATAAAATAAATGGAAAAAAACAGTAACAAATGATTTATGAATATTTTTAGCTTATGCCGCGTAGACTAGAACAAATGGAAGGTGAGCATGACGTCACGAAAACAAAAAAGAGCTCCTGCCCCAGACCTGAGCGTGCGAGTAACCATTCAGTTGAGCGGATTGCCGCGATTCACATTGAGCATTGCTCAAGACTGTACGCACCGTTAGGTAAAAATAGCATAAAATAGCGTTTAGAAAAAAAAAATGCAAATGGGGTCATTCATAAATGATGTCACGCTTTGAGGGGGCGGGGGTTTAAGAAAGTGTGACAGTTTGTGACAAGGGGAGGGGAGTGGGTAACAAAAAGTTTGACATCGCACATTTTGATTTATAAAAAACATTTAAAATCAGCAAATTGAACTTATGTTATGCTAATGTAATATAGCGTGACATGTAACAAAGAGGGGGGGGGGGGGGGTCAAACATACTGAAAAAAAGTGTGACATCATTTATGAACAGCCCCATAATATTAAAGGAAAGATTAATATATAACACTTACACAAAAATGTCTTGATTATAAGGAAAGGTATTGTAAATTGCAAACATTTTTTTTAGTTGAAGCAGATTTAGAAGGAAGCCTTAATAACTGCATTCGACCTGACCTCGTCCAGACTTCACTATTTGGATCGGTGTATCAATGGTATCAAGTGAATCAAGAAATTCCGACGTCCTTTTCACAGTTGCATTATTTTCAATATCGAGCTAAGTAAAATTGTAAACATAAAATATGAATTATAATTAAATATAGATAAACCGGGAATGAACTCCTTACGAAACGTTTGATCCAGCATTATCCAAATTATATCGAAGCAATTCACGAAACAATAAAGCTGTAAACCTGTCTTTATGAATACAGCTTGTAAATGTCATTTTGAATAAAAACGTAAGCGACTTTTTCTTATATATTTTGTTTTACCATTTTAATGAAATACTTGTTCTTTCATTTTGGCAATATCCCATTTCATTTTGACAGCAATCTGAGATAAAGTATACTTTAACGTTTTGTACCCTCAAATAATTCAAATTTGGATGGTATATTAAAGAACAAAGTATCAAATGCTGTCGCAACAGAGTTTTGTGGCAATATTTTCAGTCAGCTCATCTATTTATTTCCATTTGATTTTCTTTCATACGTCGTTTTCACTTCAGGATTTTTGAAAGGCAGCACAACAATGAAGCATTGGTTGTTTCTTTTTACAATTCGTGGGCAGTTATGGGAAAACTTAGACACATGACAGACATATTTTGCATTTCGCAGTCGAAGAAATAAAAGTATCGCCTTGGCAATTTCTTTTTACATTGAATTCTAACATAGCATCACTTTTTTTTTGGATGGAGCATTTTCAATTAAAATGATACTGAAAAAACACCAAATATTAAGTGCACATAAAAAAAGTTACAATTTTAATTGTAAGCATGTGACGGTTAGTTAATACGAGTTAAACATGAATTTTTCAATTATTGTAAACAAAAAATAATATGATATGTGCTATATCAGTGGTCACCAAACTGTCGATCGCGAGCTCCCAGTAGCTCGGGGAGTACTTTTTAGTAGTTCGGGGCCGAGTGCCATTGGTTATTCTGCACTTAATTACTCAGCGATTGTTAGTTGTTTTCAAAAATTCTGCTAATATTGACATGGAATAGCGCAAGGCTCAAAAACAGTCATTAATTTTGAAAGAAATTTATTGTTTTCGCATAAAGATTTCTTTATAAATTACAGCTAGTATAAATTCTGCTCAAATGTTTTTTTCCCTACTTATTTGTTTATATTTTATAGCATGATAATCTTAGCAGTGAAAAACTTGCTTGCTTCAAAAGGATGCGGTAATGAAATCGAGGCCTTCGCTATAATAACGGACATAAAATGGAGGTCTCTAATGCAACTTTTCAAGTTATTGGCTTAATGCTTGATTTTTCGACTTTAAAACTTTATGAGGCATGACTCAATTTTTTTTTGTTTTTTAATTTACACGCAATTTTTTTTTTTAACCTTTCCTGCAGTGTTTTAATACACTTCATTGAAATTCATTATTTAAGTACAAAGAATTAAAAAAAGACTTCTTAGCACTTAGGGATCATTCAGAAATGATGTCACGCTTCGGGGGGGAGGGGGGTTCTTGAAACTGTGACAAAGTGTGACAAGGGGAGGGAGGGGTAACTAGAAGTGTGCCCTCCTGCTTATGCAACATAGCGTGACCTGTGACACAGGGGGGAGGGGGTCCACTGAAGCATGACATTTTGTGACGAAAGGGGGGGGGGGGGCGTCAAATATGTGGGAAAAAAGCGTGACATCATTTATGAACGGTCCCTTATTGCTTAATTTCTCACTTAAATTGCATCACCCCTTTTTGCATACTAAAATCTGTACATATGTTTTCTTTACATTGCGACTATCTTAGCAGTGAAATACTTGCTGGTGCCTCGTATCATATAGCAACTGAGAATTGGTTAATAACTTAGAATCAAGCTTCTTACTATCTTTTTCCTGCGAGGTTTTTCAGTGGAGGAAAGGGGGGGGGGGGTGTAGCTCACAGGAGAATGAAAATGGTACGGTTGTTCAGTGTCTTCAAAATTTTGGCGGGCACTGTACTATACGCATTGCATGAGTTAACACAACATTAACTATAGAACCAAATTTATGTAAAATTTCTTAAATATATGAGCAACGTTATTAATTTGCCTTAACTTATTGCACACAAAAAATATCAAACCAAAAATGGAGTAAAGCAACTGTTAGGATGCAATAATGAAATGCTCTAAATAGTTTGAGAAAACACTTATTTTCGTGAAATGGCGATTAGATATTAATTAAGGTAACACGCTGTTAAATCTTGTTTCCATTTCATTGCAAGTCACTTTTAATGAGTTACGCTTCATGTGATTCCTAAGTGACAGTAACATGAGTTAATTATATTACGGTGACATATACGAAATGTTAATTTAACTGCGTTTTAATGTACTGATTAGATAATTAATGCTTAATTGCACTCTGTTCTTTCACTTAATTTAAGTGTTGAACATCCATGGCTTAATATTCTTAACAATGCAACCATGCTTATAGGGCCATTTAGTAAATATAAAAGAACAGTATTTAATTGGGAAAAATACAAATTAAATAAAAACAATTTTGTTCCTATGACATTTATTATGGCTTTATTTTAAATTCTTGTTTCAATGTAAAACAACATACTTTAATTTCGAATTTTGACTATTTTTCAAAAAGTTTTTTACTTAAAGTACTCATAAAGCGTAAACAAAATGTGAAATAAATCTGTTATTGTTAAACAATATGATGCTAAAATTTCCCGTATTAGGAAAAAAAGTTTGTAAGAAAAAACACCATTACATTGAAATTACGGAAAAAAAAACAAAGCATAAAAAGAAATAAAATAGATCTAGTTCATCATATTCTATTATTGTACGATATGATTACACCACCCGAAAAGTAATAATTTCAACTGTTTTAGAGAAAAAACTTTCTTTCTAGAAAGCAAAAGACTTTTGACTCATGAGCGTTTGGAGCTTGCAAAGCAGAACCTGTCCGAAGCATCGCTGGCAGCAGCGGGTAAATAAAGTGTGCACAAGTGACATATTTTACAGTAGTATTTCAGGAGTGAAGATTGCTATAGTTTTTTTTTCCACTGTTTCAAATAACATTTTCAATATTGTTCAAGCATTACAGCCAGAGCATAAAATTTTTTTTAAAGATTCTTTTCAAAAACAGAAGTTTCGATAAAAAATAGACGAAAAAAAAGTACACTGTAATGTATTTTCCGATACCTCTAAAAATGATGAATGATTGAAAATTAAGTAATTTCTTTTGGTTTTATTATTTTAAGGTTTGGTTATTTAATTAACTATTTTCCTAAATACACATTCTACTTAGAAAATATATACTTAAAATTTTGAAGCGTTAAAAATTTCTTAGCTAAATAAATAATAAACAGCAAAGCATAATTAATCAGGAACTGCCCTTAATTTATCGCTCTCAAACTGGTAGTTTGAGAGCGATAAATTAATTAAATGTCGCGCTCGGACAAGTTTAGTCGAGGTTGGTTGTTCACAAATATTATTTAATGAAATGTGTTTTGCTGACATTATTTGGAATGTATTACAATTTATTGACACTCGATAAATATTAATTGAACTTTATATTTTAATATATTACAGATGCAGTCTACACATACTTATTTTATGTCATTTTCTAGGTAAATTATGTATTTCATTCCAAAATGCTTCTACAAATGGATTATGTTAGAGCGGGAAACATGCCGATGTAAAACACGATACTAGGTATAACAGATAAAAAGAAACGTGTAGATAAAATACCTAGAAAAAGTAAATTCAATGCAATTAATTTTTTAAGCTTTATATACCGGTTAGAACTAAATCATAATGATGTCTCAACTCATTTATGAAAACGATGATTACTTTTCTTGCAGTAGCCTTTAAAAGCTATCATTTTGCTTCAAAATTATTTGCATCCGTATAATTTTTTTCTTCCTTCTTTGTTAACTTGATTGATTGAATCAAACATAGACTTGTTACTAATTATGACTATCAACTTCAACTAACTAAAGCCAAAATAAATGTTTATGTCTATAATGGGTACAATTATTTCATCAGACGAGATTACTGTAATTTATCTGAGTTCTATTAAGACAACATATTTCAGTTTTAAGAGTGACGATATATTTCGTCGTTATATAGCTGTGCCCTATACGTCTGACGACAAAAAGACAGCAAAAACTCTCTTGTTGAATGTTTTTTCAACATAAGCTATTAGCTTGTTTCATTGAAAAAGTAGTTCATTGTACCACCGAAACATCTGCGTGTAATTTCGAATTAATTTCCTAAAATACATTTCATTTTAAAAAAAAATGCCGAAAGTAGTTAGAAGATACGGAACGGATGGATCTATTTATTGTTTAATGACATGTATATTAAAATAATGAAAAGTAATTCTTTTAAACAAAAACCAACTGTCTACTTTAAATAAAATTCAGACATCTGTATTTTTTTTATCCTCTGAAGAATAAGTGAATCGATTATTTTCATTTCGCCTAAATCCATTGTTACAATGAAGTGTTATTTCCTTCCTTACCCACCCATTTTCTTGATTAAAATGTCTTTATAGCATCTTATTTCTGCGATGCACATAATTTATAAACTAGGAATTTGTTCAGATTCCTTTAATCGCTCCTCCACTTTATTAATCTCTCTGGGGAAAATCTCAGTTTAATCTTCAGGCAGAAAGTAAATAAATGCAATAAGATGGACGTGAAATTTATGCACTTACTAGATAAAATGCTTTAATATGATTGCAACGATTTCGAAGTCGACATTTCATTCATTTCTATTATTTGTAGATGCATTTCGACACGTTTTTTTTTTTAAAGCTTCACTCGGAAGAATCGTCTGGGATTAAGATTTCCATTTAAATAAATTCATGTTGGTAGAAAACGAAAATATTTTAACATTTTCTCCTGCATTTAAATTTTATTATTTTTGTAAACTTTTAATTTCATTCTCAATCATTATACATTTATGTGAAATTAAATAATTTGAAATATTTATTTATCAATTATCCCTAAATAATTAAGTTACTATATCGATATTTTATTCACATACATACATACATACATACGAACCACACACACACACACACACACACACTATATATATATATATATATATATATATATATATATATAATAGTTACAAGTTTTAGACACACTCTTAAAAATACAGGAAGCAAATTGATTGTTTCTGTAAATTTATGAAGAACTTATTTCAAATCAAATAACCAAGTTTCTTGATAACAGTTTCTCAATAGAATTCTTGCTTTCCTGCACTTCATACAACTAGAGATGTGTTGAGCTACTCAAGTACTCGCTAGAAAGCCATGAGTCAAGTTTCTCGGCAGTAACAGTAAGAATCGTAAACAGACACATTATATATTGGTAGCGAACGGTTTATTTTCAGCTGGCTTACCCCTTACAGTCATTCTTCTCAACTTCATAGGCATGTGAACTCACCCCCAGCTTGTGTGTTAAGCGAGTACCATGTGGCTCGTTGTTGCAGTCAATTTATAAATTTAATTTCGCTATTTTTCATTCGCTGTAATTTCTTTTTTTTAAATTTAGACTTTGTAGTTTCCTGTTTTACATTTTATGTAATTTTACGTCAGACTTCAGACAAATGATTTCCAGTAGATTCTTAAGTAGTTTTATTACCGAAACGTTTCGTAGCAGTCAGAAAGAAAAGGATAAATGTTACTCAAAATAATGTATGTTTTGCGGAGCAGTTTTAAGCTTCAAAAATCAGTTTTTAAATGAATATAATGGAAAGATTCAATGAGATCATTTTACAACATTCTTTGAAACGATAATCTGAAAAATACACTGAAGTACTGCAAAAACTTTTATTTCTGCATTTACTTTTGCACAGACCAGCAATTACTAAAAATGAATAAAAACAGAAATGCGTGATATTCGAGAACAACTTAACTTAAATACCAAATCAACAACTCGAAAAAAGAAAGAAAAGGTAATAAATAAATTAATTTAAAAAATCATACTAATCGGAAAACACTTAAAAAGTAAAACTCTTTTTATTAAAAGAAACATCACGATTAAATTAAGAAATTTGCATGGGTAAAAAAAAGAAAGAAAAAAAAAAAAGGCAGTTATTTTTTATATAAAATGCTTCGTTTCTTAAGATTAACTTCTTTCGTTCTCTATTTTCATTCTAATAGCATCACGTTTCATTTTTTCAGCAAATAATCTTGACTTATAAATGTTGATTTATCGAACTCTGTTGCCGATATATGCTTCAATATTTCATTTTTACATTTTTATATTATTTTTTTCGGAAATAAATATGCTCTAGAACGTATGCTATTACTTGATGCATTTTTGTACTTATCACAAAGTACTATTGTTTATAATTATGATAATCATATTATTCATTATAATAAGTATCAATTTCTCTGTCCTATGCCTTAAATTATATTAAAAAAAAGATGAAGATAGCAAACTAAAGGACAAATAAGAGGTTTTTTTTATTAGATACTTAAAACTTTCAGAAACACTAATCAAGTTTGGGTTTTTTTTTCATTTGTGGTGTATTGAAAATAGACGTTGCGATTTTCATCATTTTTTTCTGCCAAACTCTCTCTAATTTTTCCTAACATCTTTTAATTTAATTTTCAAAACACATCCGAAGCATTAATTGATCGGAAGGAAAATTAATAAAGCCTGTATACTTGTCCGGAAAATAAGGCTACATGATTGTTGCATTTTTAGGAAGAATATATTTTTTTAATTTGTAATTTTGAACTTTTATACGCGAAACTGATTGGTTAACCCCCTTTGTGTAACGGGGAAACATAAAAACAAGATATCTAACATAGTGTTTGTTGCAAAAATAGTGTTATGGAACTAAAAAAATGTGTTTAAGAAAATTATATCAGCCCCTTTATCCGAACTTGTGAGCATTTTGCATATTATACAAATTTGCCTTATTTCCTTTTCCTACGAATGAGACGTCTCTTCTTTAAATATAAATTGCTGAAGAAATTAAATGCTTTAATAATTAAATGTCTAAAATGTGCAAAAGCATAGTAACTTTTTCAAGAATATACGTGAGAATCTCCTGCAAATAATTTCGCCGGAGTCAAACGTAAAATTACAGAGGCTTAAAAACAAGAAACTGCAAACTCTTTAAAAAAGAAATTACACAAAATGAGAAACAGAGAACATTCTGTAAATTGGTTGCAACAGATAATGTGCCGCAGTAGTGGCGCAATCTATTAATATCCATTCTGAATTACTATTTTTTGAATTTTACTGAATTTTTTACAGTATTAAATCTATAAATTTATACTAAGTATAAAACTACTTTTACTAAAATTTACTTTTCATTTTACTTCTTCGCCCTTAACGTTTGATTACAATTATAATACCAGTGGCATTTATTTTATATTTCTGGACAAATTGAGGAACACGTTCTTTTAAATAAAAACATCAATACGCTTAAAACTTGGATCCGCAAAATTGTTTTTCCCCACAACTGAATATTCCGCTCAACATAATCACATCATTTTAATGTTTGCGCGAGTTATTTTTAAATTCTCCACAGAGGTTGTTTTACAAATGAATGCTGTTTGAAGATGGGAAAAATCAATTTTTATGCTGTTTTCGCGTAGAATTGATTATTTAATGGATTCAGATATTAAAGTTTTCGTTTCATAAATGTATACATGCTACTAATAGTTATACGTACCTAATAATACTTTTTTGAATTATCTTGTCAGCATAAAAACTCCTAATGACGGTTTTAACAAAGTTTTGCTTCTAAGAGACTAAATTAAAATAAATAAATATATAAAACTGGGTGCTTAAAAAGAATTCAGTAAAATATTAGATTTATGCAGCAATTATTGAAATGTTTTTACGTTTTTCAAGAAGCTAAATTTTAGAGTAATTGAAAGACTGGTACAGAGTGTTCTAAAACAGACTGATGTTTTTCAAAAGTGAAAATGATGAAAAAACGAGATAAGTTTTTGGGATGCATTTATGTGACAAAGCATAAATTTTCCTCCCACAGGTTCTTTTTTTTTCTTTCAGTTCAAATATTTTCGGGCAGTGACGTTGCAAGTCCCTTCAACCTTTTTTTCCAGTTTCAATGCACGCAAATCCTCAATATACTGGTTTGCAGGAGTAAATGTTTGACTTAGTAAGATCAAACACAACTCCTTCTGGGGATGCGTATTTTGATGATTTGAATACTCAAAACTGGAAAGAAGGGGTTGAAAGGAATTGCAGCGCCATATCGAAACTATTTGAACTAAAATCGGGAACTATAGAAAGAAAAATGTATGAGATGTCATATGCACTTGCTGTCGTCTTTTTCCGGACACCTTGCATGTTACGCGGCCAAGTAAAAATTGAATAAATATACGATATTATGTTTGTATTTTTCAAGTAAAATATATTTACCTATCTTTAGAAGTGACAGCAATTTCCATGGAAAGGTATAAGCAGTCCGCGAGGTTTCCAAATCAATTTAACTGCAGGAAGAGTAGTCCGTTTGGTCGACTCCCAGGTGGCAATTTTAGCACCAGGCAGCAATACTTCCACTAAGTGCTTGAGAACAATTCAATGCCCCATGAAATTGACAGAACTTATTTCGCTTGGATGGGTGGTAACCTTGCAAATGGTTACCTAGTCTCTTCGGACTTCCTATTAATGAAAGAGCTCATCTTAAGGCCAAGCAAGGACCAGAATCGGACTAGCGCCTTCAGACGTACCACTTACCCTCAGTAGGGCGAAAAATCAAATTACAACCATATTCACCCAAAAAGAGCCCCAGCCGTCACTCGACTTCTGCTAATCATTGGGCACTACTACCTGCAAGTTCATTTCCACCTTAAAAATTGCCTCTGACGAGATCTGCCCTCAGTGCAAACTGGGCAGAATTGACAGCGAAAATTTAAAGGACTGTCAGGCGTTAACATCCCATAAGGCACCTGACAGTCTGATAGGCGGTAACATCCCATAAGAAGACATCATAGTTCACTACTGGGATCCTCGGCGTCGAAATACCCCTTACTAGAAATACCCCTTGCGGGCGTTGGCTAAACTAAACTATCTTTAGAAATTTCTAAGCTATGACTCCCAATGCTTAAACGAATTAGGGGCCGTTCATAACTGATGTCACGCTTTTTTCCCAAATATTTGACCCCCCTTCCCCTTTGTCACAATATGTCACACTTCAGCGGACCCCCTCCCCCTCCTTTGTCACGTGTCACGGTATGCTGCGCAATACATGATGTCACACTTCTTGTTGTTCCTCCCCTCCCCTTGTCACAATTTGTCACAATTTCACGAACCCCCTCCCCCCCCTCGAAGCGTGATATCATTTATAAATGATCCCCTAACTACATGAAAATCTTAAAGTTTCGGAGAAAAGTAACGACAAATCTTTATTAACTTTCCTATTGAATTAATTGAACTGAAACGGCTCCTAACGCGTTTTCTTGAATGCTACAAAGATCTGATTGTGTTGTATGTTATTTTCAACATTGCTTTTGCATGGAAATCACTAAACTGCCTAGTCTAAAAGCATTGAGGCAGAAAATAGCACATAAAAAGAATAAGGAGTATTTTGATTTTGAAATAAATCCTTATGAAACAGTGTAACATCATAGTTTTTCAACTGTTTTAGTGTTGCAACCTTCTTAAAAAGACAGAAATCCAATAAATGCAACACATTAAAGGACAAGACATATCATAGTCAAACTTATATCAGAGATTACACAAAACAAAAATGATATTTTATTGGAAATACACTCTCAGAAATAGAGTTCTCCCTTTTGACGATTCTCAAATCGCCAAGAAAATTTCGTCATACACAACGATTCTTTCCTCGCGCGATCACGTGACTTAAAAAAGTTACGACACAAATTTCGCCAATTTGACGAAAGGTTTACTCGAAGCATTTTTCACGAAGCCATTTCGTCAAATACGACCAAAGTTTCGTGAGATTTGATCATGCGTTTCTGAGAGAGTACTCTTGTTTTAAGTGAGGAAGACTAGAAAATTACTTTTGCTAATAGTATTATTGAAAAGTTTTATGATTTTAATCTAAATATTACGAAAATGCAAGGATGATATTGTCACAACCAAGAATAGAACAAACTATCACCCTAAGCTAATTAGATTTATTTAACAAGAACCAACAAGTTAGCAATCCTAATAGACACACACACTTTCAGAGTTGAATCCTTTATATACAGTGATGGTGTGACGTAAATTATACGTAATGATAGAATTTGGAATGTTCTAGAATTAAATGAAAATTAACAAAGACGAATGATCTGTGGGACTCAAAACCTCTATTTCTAGATCCGAAGCTTCTTACTCTACCGACTGAGCTACTGAAGTCAGAGAACTGCGACAATATATTTGGTACGAATTAATTCCTTTGAGTAAATGCTTGTACGCAATACGTCTTAGCAGCAATAATTTTATTCACTATATGTAAGCAAATTATGAATTATCGGTTTAATACGAAGTATGTTTCAAGTGATGTCAACTTACGAACACAAAAGCAAGCTTTTTAAATTCAGAACGGCACTCAATAAGTGGTTCTCAAAAATGTGAAGTTGGTACAAAGAAAAGGGGAAACTTTATTTTGTATTTTCTATGCTTTACCTTCAAAGTTTAAAATTGCATTTTTTCCTCCAAAAGAAAAAAAGCCAAACATTATTATTGTATAATCTCTTGTTAAATCAGTTCCGGAATACAAAGCAAAAAGTTATTTGAGAACACGTTTGCTCTCCAAAATGGATTTTTAAGAGGTCTGGTCAGAAAAAGCGAAATAGAATATCGATATCTGTGGAGTTCTAAGCCATTTTTTACGGAACAAATGTCTAAAGGTCTGCTTTTAGTTATACGAATAACTTTAAGCATCAAAAACTTTGTATTAATGGATATTTTAGTGCATATCGAAATGCAGGTAAGTTATGAAGAAGTGGACGAAAACAGATTTCAGAATAAATTTATCGCAAACAATACTGAGGACTCTTATTGGTCGTGGTGCATGCGAAATTTGCAGGCTAATACTCCACTTGTTCCCCTACAGCATTAATCACATAAAAATCAGGGTTAAAACTGAAGTCCGATGCAAACAGGCTAGCATCAATTATGGTACAAAGAACACTGTAAACAATTTTTACCCGAAAATACATGTGTCCGTCCATAAATAATTTATCCGGAGTCAAACTTAAAATTACAAACTTAAAAGCGAGAAACTACAAAATCTTTAAAAAAGGAAATTATAAAAAACAGAGAACATTTTGTAAATCAAAGGAAGAAGGTAATGCACCGTAGTAGTGGCGCCATGTATAGTACGCTAAATTGCTATTTCTGGTACAAAAATTCGAAGGTGAAGTGCCTTCGCAGCCAGGTAAAGCTGGACGCAACGAGTTAGCTAGGGATGAAGAGAACTTGTACGCCAATATATAACGTACTTTTAATACTTTTTAAACTGGTAGTCACAGATGTCTGTTCAGATTTACTGAATGCGGAAAAACAGGAATTTTATTGAAAAACTGTTATCAAGAAAGTTGGTTATTTAATTTAAAACAAGTTCTTCATAAATTTAAACAAACACTCAATTTCCCTTCTGTATTTTTACAGATTTTTTTTTAATATACTGGTTTGAGGTCAGCCTCTACTGGTGATTGCACGATCTTTTTTTTTTTTTGCCTCGAATTAAGACTTTATGTGGGCTTGTTTTAAAGAATGGAAAGTTACAATTTAGTATAGGCTTCCATGTTTCCTTTCTTCTTAAAAAACGTTGTTAGAATATTTTTGCATTTTATAGCACCTTTACATAGTCTACAGCTTGTGTTAGCAAACATTATTAATAATATTATACTAACTGGAATAAGATTTTTTAATTGGAAGTTTTCACTACACAAACATAAGTGAAAACATATACAATTAAAATTTTACAGAAATTTTGAAAAATCTCTTTAGTTTAATCAAATACTTTAAATTCTTATTCTAATAAAGAAAAATAATAATTTCTGTAATTCCAATACAAAAATAACAAAAATTAAATTGTGAATTAAAACAAGATAAAGGTAATACCCACGTATTCGAATCAGAGAAGATTAAAACGCTTTTCGCAAAACGCATTTCCTGCTTCAAAAATGTAAGAATTTTACACATTCAAGGGGTTCTTGCGGAAGATCCGGAGATGGACTTAAAATAAAAATGACACTTTCAATGTTGGTGAGTTCCATGTATAGGTGGAAATCTTTGGGAAACATTAAAACGAAAAATGTTAACAAGTATTATTTGCTTGTGTTTTTTGGGATACAGAAGTTATTTACAAGCACTCTTCCTACCCCCTTTGTCAGAAAAACTTCTTCACAATAAACAATTTGGCTGTCACAAGATGAATATTGCAGCCCGCTTTTCTTTTGTGTTGCGTCAGTTACTACTATTTTTTGTATGCATAAATACTTAGCCTAACACCAAAGAATGCACAAGTGTACATCTTTTTAAGCCTACATTATTTTCATTTAAATACAAATTTCCTTGTCACAAGTTCATAATTAACATATTTTTGTTTTACTTTGTTTTGTATCTTCCAGTACATATGTCGATTGATGTTGTGTCAGTTACTGCAATGTTTTTATAGTTTTTTCTCATTACGAGTTGAATAACAGGATTTCAAATAAGGCCGTATACTAATCTATTAATGTAGCTGTATAAGACCGTAAAATAAACTATTTCATATTTAATATTTCACTTATTCTAATTATTTAAAGTTAACTCTTTGCTTCCAAATGTTGCGGCCGTTACCGCGGAATGCACCTGTTATATTATAAAAATACATTATTGGAATGTTTATCATCCTATACCAGTGATTTATTTTTAAATTTTTATCATATCAATCTATTTTAATTTCACATTTTCAGTTCCAAAAAAAAAACATATTTACAAAATAATATTTGTAAATCCTCCTCTTCACATTTCCTGCCCCATGACAATTACTGCTTGTATTCCGTTTTTGTTTGTATCTTTACGCGCAAAGCAAAAGACCAAAGAAGCATAATACAAGGATGCAGAAAGATTTGCCGATTTCTTTTGCTGATGAAGACATGCTAACGATTTCCGATAACATCTTATTTGTCCACCATGTCTACAAAATAATGTTTCAAAAAATCACGTAAGCCTACGGTTGCATTGTTCTTTCGATACAGTAAAGTGAAATAAGTATTTGTAAGTGAGATAAATAATTTATTTTTCTTTCGCATAGTTAGGTCTTGCTTCTAGTAAAACGACGAAATAAATCCGGGAGAGTTAGCTTTCAATTCAATAAAATAATGGGAAAAGGTGAAAATGTTATTTTTATAAAAAACCTTTAATACATAATTTGTACCACATTTGTTTTGTATGCATTTTCATTGTAGTTTTATTATAATTCTGTAGTTTCGAATGACAGCTGCAACAAAACCAAAAACGTTGTTTTGCGCGTATGGGGCAAGTGTACGTATGCGCAGGTGAGATGACTATCCATAACAAGTAGATTTTATCAATAATAACTAAAATAAACTGTCTTTATTAAAACTATTCAATCTTAAACAAGAACAACTATACTTAAACTATATATAGACATTTTTTTTAAGAGTTGACTTCATTCCTTCAAAAAATCAGAAAAAAAAGACGTATCGGTCGGTCTGTCGGTCCCTCCTAATAATTTTTGAACGATTTTTCCGATTCAAAATTTTTTTTTTTTGCATTCGAAAGATCTTGGAGAGGTCATCTCATTTCCATACTTTTGATTTGAACTTTACATTTTGATTTGAACAATTTTTCGTTCAATTTTGAACAGTTCAAAAGCTTTTAACATTAGCGCCTATGGACGAAAATTAAGCAAATTATGTAAACTCTGGGTACAAGATCCAAGTTTCAATGAACAAGCTCACTGGAAAAAGCTCTTGGCGTGTACAATTTTGAACAATTTTTATTCATTTTTGAACAGTTCCAAAAAAAAAAAAAAAAACACAGCGCCTACGGGGAAATTTCAATCCTATATAAATCCTGATCTAACGGACCAATTTGCTTGGAACAAACTGTATCGGAAAGCTCTTATATCGTAGAACATGTACAGATAGAGTTCATAAAGAACTAACGAGTCTATTTTCCTATGAAATTTTTTGAGCGGGATTTTCAGGAATATTTTTGAATTAGTGAATGAAATCAAGAGTATTTTTGAATTAGTGAATCAATTACATGAATAAGTGAATAAATGATAAAAAAAAATGAGCGAATGAATGAAAAAAAAAAGTAAATTAGTGAATAAATACATGAATGAGTAAATATGTATGACCCGTTGGAAAAGATATATTTGAAGCAATTAAGAACTGAAGCTAAACGAGAAAGAGAGAGATAGATAAATTATAAATTTGAAGGCGGTGTATACGGGAAAGTAGGCTCATATAGTTCTAGACGGAACTTCTTGCTTCTCTCTCTCATCAAATAAGTCACAGTAATTTTGGGAACATAATTCTTAATTAAAATTTTTCTTTTAAAACTGAGGAGCAAAATTTAATAGTAAATCTCTTTTTATGTATGACGTTTTCATCTTTTAGTCTCTTGAATTCCGAATTACTTTTCATTTCGTAAAATGAGTAATTTAATGTTTTTTAGTTCATTAAACAGCATACCAGAGCGATATATAGCCAGAGGGACATTTTCAAAACTTGATTACGAGATAAATTTAACTTCGGTAAAAATGCTTTTTTATGTTGTAGGATTTTATTAATGAACATGTTTTATCTTTGAAACAAGTGTAATATTTAAGTCTAGGCACAGTCTCTAATTGAATTTTTGATTAAAATTGATATGTTGGACTGGACGTTTGTTTTATGCTTTGTAAGACAATTTAAACATTCTTGAAAAGGCATTGATGGAAATGAATGCATATACGATATATCACTTCAGCCAAAAAAAAACAAGAAGTTCCGTTTAGAGCTATACGAGCCTACTTTCCCGTATACTCCAACTCCTTTTTTATAATCTAGCTATCTCTCTATTTCTCTTTTCCATTTAACTTTAGTTCTTAATTACTTCATATATGCCCATGTCAACGGTTAATACATATGCATTTATTCATTCATTCGTTAATTTATTTACTCATTTATGTATTTATACATGCATTTAATTGTTTTTTTCATTTATTCATTCATTCTTTCATTTATTCCTCCTTTCACTCATTCATTTATTCATTCATTCATTCCTTTACTCATTCATTTATTCATTCATTCATTCTTTCACTCATTCATTTATTCCTTCATTCATTCAGAAAAAAAAAATCATAAAAAATAGGTTCGGTTAGTTCTGGTTAAACTTCGTATTTGTACCTACTTTATGCCCTAACATCTTTCCGATAAAGTTTGTCCCAAGCAAATCCGTCGGTGAGATCAGGGTTTATATGAGATTGAGTTTTCCCCGTAGGCGCTATGATATAATTTTTTATCAAATGTTCAAAAATGAACGAAAATTGTTCAAATCAATATTGTAAACTTGCAGCTGTATCGAGACAGCAGCCAGGTCTCGATGCTTTAAAGTTCAGAATTAAAAATATTTACGCGTTGGTTGGTATCGGAACAAAAAAAGGTTGGAGGACTACTATCAAGTTTCTTACTTTATAAAATAATTTTTGCACTGCAGCCGATTTAATTTTTATGGTCTTGAAAAAGTTCTAGCATCAATTGTTATTGCCAAAATAAATATATAAATATTATTATATTTCTAAATCTTATAAATAAAATAAAGTAATAATCGCATCATACATTTATTTTTTCTGTTTTTAAAACTTTAAGACTTAAAAGAAAATAATCTTAAGAGATAAGAACAACTATGCTCTCGCCATCATGAACTTTTGCGTATGTATATAGCACGCATCATATATATAATCAAAATTTTAATGAAAATTGTAATAAGAACTAACTGTTATCGGATGTGTATCCATACCAGCTTTTATTGGATTCATTTTGAAGATATAACGATTACGCTAAAATAATAATAATACTAATAATAATAATGAAAGAATGTTTGATTGCTCAGGTTAGCTTTGCCAAGCAGTAACTTACCTAAGCCTAGATTTTGGTGGGTTGCATAAGTAATACCTCTGGATTGAGGAAGAGAAACTGCTGCCGAAAACTAATAAACGACAATTTATTTTATCTGTTCACCGTCTTTTTTAAAATTCTTATTCTTTGCATTACATTTTCTAGAGTGCCCTCAGAAAAATTCTCACCTGTTTATTCATTGCAAACAAAATTCTTGTTTCCTTCCGCAATTAAAAAAAAAGAGTTTATTCAATTCTGTATTTTAAAATATAACAAATTTATTCGTGTTATATTTGCTTTAATTTTTGAACGATGAAGAAGATGCACCGCAATGCACTTATAAGAAAATATTCATAATAACCTATATGATATTTACATAACATTGAAAATTTTATGCATGAGATGTAGTACATAGTATATTTTCTCCGAAACGCTTCGCTTGATTGTTTTCTCAAAGAATGTAAGGATATTTCCCCGTATGAGAATTTTGTTCCATATGGATGTGATTGCTTTCATGTAATTCGTAATTTTACTCAACGAAATCATATTAAACAGCGAGATTTCAAATTTCTCAAAAATTCTAACAAAAATTAAGTCTTATTATTTTAAGAATCCCGGGGCTGTACGGGGGCTTTATTACTCATATAAAAGTATAATAATGCATTAGTTAGTCAGTAGATATAAGTTCAGAAAACTGCAAAAATTCTCTCATCTGAGCGTTTACTCAGACAAATTTTTCTGCTCATTCATGGAAATATATATATCCTCAAGAAACCTATTCTCAGAAAAGATAACGAGAATCTTCGTTCTCCGAAGAGGGTTAAACTTCTATCCAACTTCGCTTCGGGACGAAATATATTTTTCTTCCAGTTTTAAACGGAATGGTATATCTTTAAATGAAGGTAAAAGCCGAGTAGACGCAAGTGCTGTCTGAGGGCACTTCTTGAAGCGGAAAGAAATGGTATTAGGAAATAAAGAACAAAAAATAGGGAAATGCTTTTTGCTAAGTGAGCTTTATATTTTTCATTTATTTAAACATATGCATTAAAATCTACCATTAAAATGGCCATGAACTTGAATTATAACTTGAAAGATTTACTTGTAAGTTATTTATTTAGTTCTTGAACAATTACGCAAATATTAATTATACAATCTTTTTTTTTTAATAATTAAGTATGTTTTTGACAGTTTGAACTTTTCGCAATCAAGGATTATTTGTTAAAAAAATATTTTAGTTCCTTTAGGGAATTAATTTTGTTCTAGGGCTATAAAAACGTACGAGTAATTTCCTTCGAAAGAAAAAGTAAATCGTTTACTGGAGACAATATTGGCCTCTTTCTTCCTCTCTCCCTCTCCAGAAAAAAATAAGGGCGAGGGAGGCAGAAATGGAGAAAATTTATGCTTTAAGTCATGCTAATTTTAATTGATTTTGGCAACTATAACTTATACTACCTGGCTATTTTTTAAAAAAATGAATTAGTATTGAAGTACATAATTAAAGTTTTACAATTGAAAAGCAATGTTTTTCTTCTGAACTTAGAAGCAAATGTTAGAAGTTTATAATGATAAATGCGCCACCACACCCCAGACATATGTACTAACTTATGTACCAGTAAGTAACTTATGTACCATTATTGTGGCAAGAAGTAGTATTAACTGGCAATGTGCGTTCAATAATTAGTACGTTTTTTTAAAATTTTGAGTGCGTGCTACTATTGTCACCGGTGAGTCCAAGAAGGACTGATGTCCAATTCCTTCAAGGAAAAAGGGATAATTAGATTTTGTAATCACTATACAGTGCAAAACTTAACTGCATCAATTACAACTGTTCACGTTACGTGTTATCCAGATATGGAAAAAGAGTACTACTTTAGGTATTTATTATATGTTTTATTATTCTTTAATTTTACTTCATTCCAAACAATTTTATTTTAATGCAACTTCATCCATTCCTCCCTCTATTAATATTCTACGTTAGATTTCCCTAAATTTTAGTGGGTAGAACCTTTGGGCCGCGGAAAATCAGAACATCAACTGTATCACATCGATATTAATAAGCAATCCTTGACTGCTTAAAAATTAAATCCGCATAGCATTAAAAATATTTTGAAGATTACAATTTTTTTGCCTTAAGAGCTTTCCAGTATCGTATATATGTTACCGGAAATATAGGAAATAGAAATATATGTATTCTATTGAATACCTGTGAATTTTAAAAAGAGCCAAAACTGGCCGAGAATGCGTGAAATAACTTATATTTCCTACATGTCCTAAGCACTTTACAAAATGTCAAATGAAAAACGGGCAAAGTATGAAATAATGTGTATTGTTCATAAGAAAAGCTCCCACCGCAATGTCTACCGTATGCCAGTTGCCATCCGGCGTTGCTCATACTCCGCAGCAGCCGAATTTCAAATGGTTTTTATTCCTCCGCTTTGGCTCTGTGTTTTGGGCTAACGGATTTGCGTTGCCATATACGCTGCCTAGGGAAAGCAATTCCAATATTTCAAGGATTATTTTTTAGAAAAATGCACTTTGGCGTAAAGAGGGCAGGCTATCTATAAATTACTACTTCACCTGAATAGTATTTGTCATTGTACAAAATGCCTAAGTAATATATACAATTTCTAGGGAAAATATAACAATTCACCTATTTCATACTTTGCCTGAAAGAACCTGGTATTTTGTAAATGTCTTGGTATTCTACTGAATGATGGCGTTTTATACATTCCGGGTAGCGTATACAGTTCATTCTATAACATCACTTGGAATATTTGTATTCATAAAATTGTTGTTTATAATCCTTTATTATTGCTCCCTTATGGAAACTATACCTACTCATGTGTTGGAGGCTGCCCCATTTCGAGCCCTAATTTGCGGAACTAAAAAACTTCTACTTTTAGGCTACTTGAAGGCGGCTCCACATAATGTTTCATTTACGTTAAAGTATATATGATTTTGTACTGATTGTTTCATAAATTAGATTTAAAATGATTTACAAACTAAAACTATGACTCTTATAAAAGTTTAAACGACGTCTTTAATGGTGAAATTGGATTTTTAACTTCTAAAGACTGTCGGCCACTGAATTATACTTTTCCCTGAAAGTAGATCAATGCTTTTGCAATTCTGAGCACAAATTTCATTTCGTTTCTAATATAATTTTTATTGGTTATATAGTATACGAAATATGATTGTCTACAAATAAACTGTAAGGAAAATTGTTAGAAGAAGAATATAAAGATGCAAGATAATCGAAGAATGTCTTATTTCAGAACGACTAAAATGATCACTTGCGAATTCGAGGAAAATATACAATTGATTTTTACCTTTCCAAATTTTAAAAGTTAAGGCAACTAGACTGCGAATCGTTGAAAAATTTCTCCATCGAATATTGAAATTACCAAACAGTGATTTCCTAGAAAAGAGCTTGCGTATTTTAGTTTTGTAGCATTTTTAATTTTAAAAAAGCTGGCTTCGCAATTTGTTCCAAATGATTCTAAATAAACTCTTTCATTTGAAAGATCTAGGGTAAAGGAAAAATTTTACGCTATTTCTTCTCATTTAAAAGTTGATGTTTTGTGTCTGTCAGCAAATAATGAAAATAAGAGGAAGCAGAGAAAAACTAGATATTTAGTCTGAAATGGTACGTTCTCTTGCAAGTTGTTTGAATACGAGGAATGGGACAGTAATAAATAGTTACATAATGCGAAAAGATGTGTATTTCTGTGAAAAACTCATAACACAAGTGTACTTTTCGATCTACTTATTGTATCAGTGTACCTTTAATGCATCGTCCCTCTACTTAAAAATTGCAGTTTTAGCTTGGGGACCAAAATAGGGAATGAATAAATGCATGCAAGAAAAAAATATAAGGAAAGTAAAGAAATCAATGACTGATTCACACCCATTGTGACAGAAGGAAAACAAGAGGCTCCGTCTAGAATTGTACAAGCCTACTTTCTCGTATGCACCAGTATCATATTTTTATTTTCTCTCGCTTTCCCATTCACCATTAGCTCTTCATTACTTCAAATATACCTTTTTCAACGGCTAATACATATCATTCATTCACTCATTCATTTTTTCACCCATTCATGCGCTTATTCATTCATTAACTCATTTGTTCATTCATTCATTCAGAAGTAAGGTAAAGCTAGGATAGATTGCGCAGTCGGAGAGATTGCGCACCTACGACTTCGGGGGGAAGAAGTAGGGTGCACGCGACCCCACACCATGCATTTGTACAACGACAATAGTGGAATGCCCACTTGAAAGTGCAAGTTGATTGAGATGAACGTCTGTGATTAAGCATCGATATTCTACATTGTTTTCACAAGGTAAGTGCTTGAATTTTCATAATGCGTTCTTTGAAATTCTATAGAGTAGCAGTAGTACGAATTATTCTAAACTTAAGCGACTTTTCGTAAGTTACTAAGCTAGACTAACAGTGGGAAGGCCAGCATTTCTTTCTAGAAGCCGCCATATTTAAGTAAAAGTCCGCGCAATCTGTCCTACCGAAATAGCTGTCCTACCGTTTGCGCGTTTTGTACTTCGGAGAGATTGCGCGTTTCTCCCGTTAGTTTTCATGCTAGGAGGGAATTTGCATTATATTATGACCCATAGCTTATTGGGACTGCAGCATAAATTGCAAATTACATGTGAAACGTATGAATCGATTAAATTCGCTGCATTAATGGATTAAAAGGGGCGTTCTGAATTTTTACTAAAACATAAAATGTAAAATACTTATGCCCTCTCAACACATTTTTAAGACTTGAATATTTTAAAACTTTAAATTAATTTTTGAAGTTATTTCTTTACATAAAAAAATTCACGGGTGTCTCTTTTACAGGCATTAATTAAATATTTTGACTATAGTTCTATCTCGAGAGGTAAAGTTGTCGTGACTTTATAATTTGTGTTTTCAAGGAATTGTGGTGTTTTATACCGTATAAATCGCTGAAAACAAGTTCGTGTGATTTTATTTCTTTTGAAGATTTAAGTTATGAAATATACGTTTTGGAACTAAATGTGCAAATAAAGTAATTTGTGAACAAATTTCTTTTCTTAGACGAAAATGTTGCTAAATAATGTGCTAGTTTTATACAAATATTCTTATTAATAAACTATTTTTCCAAACCGTTTAAAGCCGTCAAAATTAAAAATAAAACAAAGTGCATCGAATGTTACTGACCCGCACATTTATTCGAGAGAAAAATTAAGAAAGAAGCATCTACAAAAAACACTTTAAAAAAATCTACTTAAAAATAAGTACTTCCATGTACTTGTTTTTTTCTAAGTAAAATAAACTCAAAAACGAGAACATTAAGCGTTCAAATACAAGTGATGATTCTGATTTAAGAATGAGCTTGTGGGTAGATATAAATATAATCACTTGTTATTCTAATGGCATATTAAAAATAGCAAAAGAAATTATTTAGTGAATGAGTATACTATTATGAACCTTTTAACGTGCAGAACATACAAGTTTTCACTCTTCGAAATTACGAACTATATCTTGAGCAAATGTGTTAAGTCGCGCGCAAGAATACGCCGGTGATTTTGAAGAAATGTGTACTAACTAACCTAAACGTCTCATTCTTGTTCCGCGGCTGGTGGAAGTTTTGTTTTGGTTGAAAATAATGGAGTTCGGTCAAGAAAAAGCTGGAAGAATTGAAAATGAAGGAATTCTACAGTAACTTTGAAAGTAAGAAATATCATTTTACTTTTTATGCAAATAATCGTTATTTAATCAAATTCCATTGCCTAATTCTTAGCTAATATCTTTTGCACGTGTTTTGCTTGTGAATTTCAGAAACAGTTTCTCATCATTTCTTCTATATTTATAATTTTTTTTGTGTTTCATGTAAGTAGAATTGACTGGAAAAACTTGAATCCATTAACAATAATAAATTAACAAACTTTTCTTGTCTGTGGACTAAGCAATATGTAGTAATATTTGTTTTCATTAATAATTAAGAATACATTCAAATAATCTTTTATTTATTATTTTTTTTCAAATAAACCGAACATGCAATATGCAATATGAAATTGAATATTGAATTCCGTCGTTAAATATAAAAAGATAAGTTTACTTAAATTAAAGTAGCTATAAAATTTCAATCTTTTCGGGCATAACTAGATGAATTTTATGGTATAAAGCATTTTACTCTATTAAATAATAATTTATTAAGTCAGTTGTTCAAAACAGAAATAATATTCCAATATTTTTTTAAATTATGTGAAAAATTATTATAATCTAAAATTAGCATAATTTGCATATTTGCAATATCTTTTGTACTTTACGGAACATGCAAGGTTGTAATTGATACTTCCATATTTTAAAAACTTTGCATTTGCTGAGCAGCATATAACGTAAGTGCCAACCATTCCTTTTTTTTCTTCCCTTGCATATCCGGAAAATAATTTTTACATTAAAGAAGTTTTAAAATAAAAACTGAACTATTTGCACTTGTGTAATCTGTTTTATTGTGTTAATTTCCTTTGAATGCAAACATACGAGTATTTCTCTAAGTGTTCATGTCTAAGTAATATGTATGCTTACTGATTGATATAACTTGCCCCAAAATCTGTTATTAAAATTTTTATATTTCAACATTATTCAGATATTTAAATGCTAAATTTGTGAGCTTATATTTCAGGCATTCTAAATTTAATTTTTAATCTATTAAATGATTTATTCAGTTATTACTATTTTTTTTTATAAAGTATTGTATTAAAAATGCGAAGTATTGACTATTATTGAGTATTAATTTTATCTTAACCCTAAGAACTGCCTTTAAGCAGCCTATTATTTCGATATTGTTTATTTGTACTTTTTGCTAGAAACTCAATGATGATCAAGAAGAAGACACGGAGCTAATTACCTGAACTTTTATGTGTTTTGCATTTTCGCCACTTTTTCACTTTTTTTTATATTGTTAGGGTATTTTACAATTTAGGTTTTTACATGTTAGGATATTTTACTAGGTAGGTTTTTTATGTTAGGTTTTTCCATGTTAGGGTAATTATTTGTTAGGGTAATAGAGATTTCGGGGATAATTCTATCCGACGGGGTGTTTTTAATATGCATTGAAACGTTATATTTATTATTATGCTTCAATGCGTATTTTTTTTGTAACTTTGCATATGCATTTGAGCAGTATATCTTAAATGACATATTGTTTCACATGTGTATGCAAAGCCAATCTATAATTGAACATGAGATTTATAGCTTAATTGATATAAATCTTGATGTTCAATATTTTTGTACAGATTTTTGTATATTGTTATTATTATGATGATACTATATGTTACTGAATTATGTTATTATTCCTATGTTATTCAATATGTTATACAAAGTGCTATGTTATTACCATGATGAAAATAAAGAGAGTAATCCCAATGGTCAGCAGTTAGCGAGTGACCGTAAATTTAATTTGTGGCACCGTTAATGTTGACTTTTAGGAATTCCTAAAAAAATAAGACAGAAACATAAGTATAGTTTTGCATTGCGGTGTAAAGCCGGTATGTACTCAAAAATATGAGTATGTGTGTTTTGATACATACTCATATTCGAGTCAGGTATGCACTCAAAAATATGAGTATGTGTTTTGATACATACTCATATTCAAGCCCCTGAGCGTACTCAAAAAAATGAGAACGTGGATTTCTCAAATTTAAGAGTTAAGTACTCGGAGCTATTATAAGAACGTGAAGTACTCAAAAATGAGTGCATTTTTCTTATTTTTAAGTATCCAGTTTTAACAGTGAAGAAGCGAACATTTGAAGATAAGATGTTTCCAGAAAAAGTGGAAACCAAAATCTTGCAGGAAAGAAAACAAAACAAAATGTGTGAATTTTGAAACATCTTCGTCATCAGCCACCTCAGAAGAAAATAATGTCAAAATACTGAATCTTTGGGACCACGTCAGACAGGACAACGAGGATGAGTGTACTGAATGTCTGAAACTGTACCAGGAGACAACTTCGACCAGTGACATTAATGCCTACCGTTCCTTTGTAGGGACAGTTTGAAAAGTACGTCTGAAGCACCCAAAAATAAGCATTTCAACATAAAAATGTTTTAATGTATTCCTAAACTTATAATAACCCGTTAGGAATACATTAAAACATTTTTTTGTTGAAATGTTTATTTTTGGGTGCTTTAGACGTACTTTTCAGACTGTCCCTAAAAAGGGACGGTAGGCATTAATGGGTTAAGTGTGCTATTTGTAGCAGACGGGTGCACTACTTACAACAATAAGTATACCGATTATGGACGACAACAACTTCGGTTAACAAACAAAAGACATTGAAACTGAAAATGAATAAGATTAATTATTATTTAAACCTTCTTTTCATCTTTATTTTGTTTCTTTAATTAAAACTCTGTTATTTCCGATTCTGTAATCATTGAGTTAAAAAATTTATTCCTATTAAAATTGTATGTGTTTATACAAACCCTACAACAACATAGTTTTAGTGTAAATATTATTGCTAACAATTTAATTGCAGTTTTTATGAATAACAATCTCTCCTACCCATGTGCGCAATCACACCTACCCTGTAAGGACAGATTGCGCAAATTAGTCTTCTTGGTTTTTTTTACAGCTGTTGCATTAAATTAAAGCAAAACAACAAAATATCAATGGAAATGCATAAAAAACAAATGAAGTTGTTTCATACCTTGCTTTAATGTGCTCTACGCATCCAAGTCAATTCAGTATGTTAATTCAATAAATTAAATGAAGAGGCAGATATTACATCAAAACATAACTTTAATGAGTCAAAATACTAACTGGCTCTTTATGTCTCGTTCCTTCTATGTATATTTATGCACGAGACCATAAGTTGAGTTGCATACATAACACGCCTTTTTTTTTTTTTAATAAATGCATTATTAAATTTAGAGTCTAATTAAAAGTTAGTTCAAGAGTCAAGATTAATATTTTAAGCGTTGAGGAGTTTTTATAATCCTACCAAATCTTGAGGTTTTGACAGGCTTTTGTGGAGTTTTATTTTTAGGACTCTTTTGAGCAGTGTTACTGGGACTTTCCTGAATTTCAAGGTTTTTCTTAGGGCTGCTCGGAGTTTCCTGATTTTCTTTGCTTTCTTCAGCTGCTAATGCAGTTGTTTGTTTCTCCTCTTCATTTAAAGTGTCCTCCAACTCTCTCTCTTTTAAATGTATTCTGTTTCTTCGACATTGTTTACCATCTGGTGTTTCCACAATATACGATCTTGGATTAGGATCTTTTGATATTACTTTTGCTGGTATCCAATTCCTGTGTCCTTCTTATAACAATATGTTTTGACCAGGGAAAAGATCTTTTAAATTTTTCTTATATTTTTTCCAGAATATGCTTCTTGAGATTTTTCCAACTTTTCAATTACATTAGGAACTTTAAATAGTGGTTTTAATTCTTTCATAGTAAATGTTGATGGTGTTCTTAATTTTCTTCCCATTAAGAGACATGAAGGCGATGTTAAATTCTGTTTTGGAGAGTTGTTATGTTCTAAAACTGCTAAATTTGGATCTCTATATGATTTTATAGCTTTTACAATTAATCCTTTAACAGTTTGTATGGAACGTTCAACTAATCCATTTGACTTTAAATAGTACGGACTTGATGTTACATGTTGTACTACATGTTGTACTATAATCTTCGCTGAACTTTTTAAATGCTTTCGAGCTATATGGGGGTCCATTGTAAGACATAACAATATTGGGAATTCCATGAGTTCTAAAAATGCTTTTAAGAGCTAAAATAGTTGATGCTTCGGTCTTGTTTTGCAGTCTTCTAATTTCAACAAATTTTGAGTGATAATCAACTGCTATTATGTAATTTTTGTTCGAGACATACATAAAATCTATTGCAATTTTTTGCCAAGGAAGTTGAGGAATTTCATGTGGTTTTATGGTTTCTGGAGAATTGCTTTTGGAGTATGCTTGACATATTTCGCATTTAATTACTTCATTTTCTATTTGCTGCATAATTCCAGGCCAGTAAATCGTTGATCTAGCTCTATTTTTACAAGTTGTGATTCCTTGATGTGCAGCATGCATTAAATTAAGAAGTTCTTTCTTCATTGCTTGAGGAATAATGACTCTGTTTCTTCTGTAGATGATTCCATCTTTTAAGTGCAATTCTTCCTTACAATGCCAGAATCCTTTAAGAGATTCCGGTAAATTTTTTATGTAGTCTGGCCATCCATATTTTATTAAATTTATTAATTCTTGCAAAACTACATCTTTTCTTATTTCCTCTTTCAAACTTTCTACATTTTCATCTCTTATGCATAGTAAAGTGTGAACCGTTTCTGTATGGCCCTCCAAATAGTCCGTTTTAAATTATTTTTCCAATGGATCTCTTGACAAATAATCAGCTATGTACATTTGTTTTCCTGGTGTGTACTTTAACTTTATTTTATACTTGAAAAGTCTCATCACCATGCGTTGTAGTCTAGGAGATAAATCTTGCAATGGTTTCTCTATGATTTTTAACAAAGGTTTATGATCTGTTTCAGCTTGAAAATCAATACCCCACAAATTATAATGGAATTTCTCGCATCCAAACACTAATGCTAATAATTCCTTTTCAATTTGAGCATATTTCTGCTGAGTTGCATTTAAACTAGAGGAAGCATACGATATAACTTTTCCTTCTTGCATCAAAACTGCTCCCAATCCATGCTGACTTGTATCTGTGGATAAAATTACATCTTTATTTTTGTCAAAAAATGCTAAAACAGGTGCTTCTGATATTAACCTTTTCAAATCATCGAAACATTCTTGTTCTTGTTTGCCCCAAATCCATTTTGTCTTCGTACTTAAGAGTTTTCTCAATGTTGATGTACTTTCAGAAAAATTAGGAATAAACTTTGCTAGATAGGTTACCATTCCAATAAAGCGTTGAAGCTCACTTCTATCTTTAGGAGCATTTAACTTTGTGATGGCATCTATCTTCTTATCTTCTATTTTAATTCCATCTTCAGTAAGTATATGACCTAGATATTTGGATTTTTGAACTGCTAATCGCAATTTGCTTTATTTTATTGGTGAAGAAGCTCTAGAAGTATATAATACATTTGAGCTAACTAATGAACAAAAGGCAGATTATGACCATATAATAAAAATATTTGATGAATATTTTGAACCTTAACGAAATTTTGTGTTCGAAAGATTTAAAATTTTCGCCACAAGTCAAAAGGATTTTGACACATTTGATTCTTTTGTCACGAAATTGAAGAAATTGGCGAGCACTTGTGAGTTTGGCGACCAAACTGACAGCTTAATTAGGGATAGAATCGTATTGGGTATAAACAATAAAACGCTACAACAATGTTTATTAAAAGAATCAGATCTTGATTTAAATAAAGTGATAAAAATGTGTAAAGCAGATGAATTGAGTAAAATGCAGTTCAAAGCTATGCAAGATCAGAGTAATATGAATGTTCATTCTTTAAAAAAGGGAGAAAAGGAGAGAAAAATTGGTGAACATTTTGCAAAAAATAAGAGTTTCTCAGCGCCAAATGAGAAAATAATAAAAAATTGTAGGAGATGTGGAAAAAATCACAAAATTAAACAATGTCCGGCTTGGGGGAAAATATGCAAGAAATGTAAAAGAGAAAATCATTTTGCACCACAATGCCAAAGTCGAAACGTTAAAGCGGTAAACGTAAATGAAAATGATAGTGAAATTTTGTTATTCATATCTGAAGACAAATCTCCTAAACAATTAAATTCTATTGAATGGACAGAGTGTCTAAGTATAAATGATGTAAATATTTCATTCAAATTAGATTCTGGAGCAGAGGTAAACGTAATTCCGTTTAACCGTATAAATAAAATGAAAAATGTTAAGATTTTTCCAACAAGTAGAAAATTAAGTTCATATACAGGTCATGAAGTGAAGATTAAAGGAATATGTAAATTGCACTGTAAAGCTAGAAATCTTCAAGAAGACCTAGAATTTTTTGTAGCAGTAAAAAATGTACAGCCTGTTTTGGGAATAGTTGCTCTAGTTATCTTTAATTAGTAGAAACTGTTCTAGCATTAATTCATCGCAAATGAAATGCTCCGCAGAAGCTATAATCCAAAATTATGAAGATGTATTTAAAGGTACAGGAAAACTGAAAATGGTTCACAAAATTATTCTTAAAGAAAATAGTAATCCTAGAGAATTTTCAAGCAGGAAAATTCCTTTATCTTTAAGAAATAAAGTTAAAGAAGAATTGGACTCTATGGAATCAAAAGGAATTGTTGAGAAGACTGAAGAACCAACGGAATGGGTTCATCCAATTGTTGTTGTACAAAAACCGAATGGAGCAGTAAGAATATGCATGGATCCAAGAGAACTTAATAAAGTTATACAAAGATCACACTTCCAAATGCCAACACAAGAAACTATTTTTTCTGAGCTTCAAGGTGCCAAATTTTTTACAGTTATGGATGCATCGACAGCGTTTTGGCAAATACCACTGGATGAAAAAAGTTCCAAACTGTGTACTATAGCAACACCATTTGGTCGTTCAGTTTTAAAAGGCTACCTTATGGATTGAATAGTGCATCAGAAGTATTTGGGAAAGCAATTTATGATGCATTATGTGGACTGGAAGGTGTAGTAAATTATTTAGATGACATATTAGTGTTTGGCAAGAATTTAGAAGAACATAATGAAAGATTACAAAAGGTTCTAGAAAGACTTAGAAGCTATGGAATAAAACTTAGCAAAAACAAACAACTGCATTAGCAGCTGAAAAAAGCAAAAAAAATCAGGAAATTCCGAGCAGCCCTAAGAAAAACCTTGAAATTCAGTAAAGTCCCAGTAACACTGCTCAAAAGAGTCCTAAAAATAAAACTCCACAATAGCCTGTCAAAACCTCAAGATTTGGTAGGATTATAAAAACTCCTCAACGCTTAAAATAATAATCTTGACTCTTGAACTAACTTTTATTTAGAGACTCTAAATTTAATAATGCATTTATTAAAAAAAAAAAAAAAAAAAAGGCGTGTTATGTATGCAACTCAACTTATGGTCTCGTGCATGAATATACATAGAACGAACGAGACAAAAATAGCCAGTTTGTATTTTGATTCATTAAAGTTATGTTTTGATATAATATCTGCCTGTTCATTTAATTCATTGAATTAACATACTGAATTGACTTGGATGCGTAGAGCACATTAAAGCAAGGTATGAAACAAATGAGTCAAAATACAAACTGGCTATTTTTGTCTCGTTCGTTCTATGTATATTCATGCACTTGACCATAAGTTGAGTTGCATGCATAACAGAAGTCACAGTTATTCATCAACAATTTAACAAAAAAGTCATACTTCGATTTTTTAAAATTATTTTTCCAATTGTGCGCAGACTCTCCTAGCTTTACCTTATCAATAAAAATCCATATCCTAAAAATTCATGGGAAAATAGGTTCGTTTAGCTCTGGATGAACTTGGCATCTGTGCAAGTACTACGTCATAAGATCATTCAGATAAAGTTTGTTCTAAGGAAATCAGTCATTTAGATCAGGATTGAAATTTCTCCGTAGGAGCTATGTTAAAAAATTTTGAACTGTTCAAAACTGAATAAAAATTGTTCAAATTTTAAAAAAAGAAAAAACCACGTTGACAGCTCTTTCCAAGTTTGATCTTAACTAATTTGGATCTTATGTCCAGGGTTCATATAATTTTTTCACATTTTCCCATAAACGCTAAAGTTAAAATCTTTTGAACTGCTCAAAATAGAAAGAAAAAATGTTGAAATAAAAAAAATATCGAAATATAATGTTTGCACCAAAATCTTTCAGACAGACACACACACAAAATAATCAAATCGGACAACTTTAAAAAAAAATATTGGGGGGACAGACATTGCAAGATATTTCCCCCATATTAAAACCCTACTTTCATTTTTTTTTTGTTTTGAATCTTAATTACTGCTCTTATTTAAATACTTGACTTTTGTCTTTATTTTTCCAATACATAAAGTCTTCTTTCATGCTTTTTTTTTAAAATCTTTTATGGGAAAGTAGGATAAAAAAAAAGTTTGGTACCGGGGAAAAAAGTCATTAAGTGATTCACAAGCAGTTGCGATAGCAACAAAGTATGTTAGTCGTGATAGATCGAAGATTTATCTGTTTGAAATGACGTCCTTTTGCAATAAAGCAAATAATTTTAATAATGGAATTTAAAAAATAACAATTAGAAACAATTACGTGAACTAAAAGCCCTCGATTTTTTGTCGCTGTCATAATATTTGGGTACCTACAATCAGAAGGCAGTTACAGCTACAAGTACTAAAATATGACTAACTGTATTTACCTTATGATGGGGTACATGTGTTAAAATATGAGTAGCTATACTTACCATCAGGAGGGAGTTCATGTGCTACAATAGGACAAAAAATATTAACTGTTTGTATGCTAAAATATTAAATACATTTTAATTTAAAAATTGATACATTTTATAATTAAAAATATGAATCTTATTAAGTTATGAAAACGTACCTTTAATTAAATGTAAATTGGCAAACTTTAACCATTTTATTTGAGAGTTGCAGAATTTTGTTCCTTTTTATAGAACTTTTTTCTTTTATGTTATATTGTTTCGGATCTTGTTGAACTTGTTAAAAACTCTTTTTAGCTGTGCTTAAAATAACAGTGCATTAAGTTTTGTGATGGGAAAAAAATAAAACCATAAGCTAATGTTTGAAAAAAAAATCTATTTAAAATCACACTTGAATTTCAAAAGGGGAAAAATATGGCAAAAATCAATGAAATTACGCAAAGATTAAAAAATATTCCCACCGTAAATTAAAACATTTGCATACAGAAGCGGCTTTAAAAATGAAGTTTTTTCTCTTTAACTCCCTTAATCAAACAACTAAAACAAAAGTAAAGCTTCTTTTTTCTTTGCAAACACCAGGAAACTAAATACGAAACTAAAAAAAAATGCGTTAATTATGAGTTTTTTTAGGACTTAAGCTTAGGGGAACATCTTCACCGGGATTGATAGGATTTCTGTTATAATGCTAGAGAGATTACAGCCTGAAAAAATATTAAGCGGCACTTTTTACAAACGGAAATATAAATGTAGTTTATAAACATAACAATGTTCTTAAATTGCTTTTCAATCTGTCTTTTTTTGTAAAATCTTTTATATTTAATTTTTAAAATAAAAGAAAACAACAAGTTCCGTCTAGAACTATACGAGCCTACTTTCCCGTATACACCGAATTCAAATTTATAATCTAGCTATATCTCTCTCTCTGTCTTTCTCGTTTAGCTTTAGTTCTTAATTGCTTCAAATATACCTTTTTCAACGGTTAATACATATTCATTCAATTATTATTTATTAAGTCATTCATGTATTTATTAACTCATTTATTCATTCATTCTTTTGCTTATTCATTTAATCATTCAATAATTAAAAAATATTCTTGAAAATCCCGATCGAAAAATTTCATAGGAAAATAGGCTCGTTAGTTCTTTATGAACTTTCTATTTGTACATGTTCTACGTCATAAGAGCTTTCCGATAAAGTTTGTTCCAAGCAAATCGGTCCGTTAGATCAGAAATTATATAGGATTGAAATTTCCCCGTAGGCGGTATGTTAATTTTTTTTGAACTGTTCAAAAATGAACAAAAATTGTTCAAATCAATATTTCACGCCAAGAACTTCTTCCAGTGAGCTTGTTCATGGGAACTTATATCTTCTACTCAGAGTTTACATAATTTGCTTCATTTTCACCCATAGACGCTAATGTTAAAATTTTTTGAACTGTTCAAAATTGAACAAAAAAATATTCAAATCAAAAAGTAAAATATGGAAATGAGATGTCCTCACCGAGATCTTTCCAATGCAAAAAGAATTTTTCCAATCGGACAATTCGTTCAAAAGTTATTAGGGGGGGGGGGGGCAGACCGACAGACAGACAGACAGACCGACAGACACACTTTTTCCCCATCTCAAAACCCTACTTTCAAATTTTTTATTTTTCAATCTTTATTTAATTACTTAACTTATTTTTGACTTTTCGTGATTTCTAACGATATTTTCACGATACATTAAGCCTTCTTTCATGCTTTATTATTATTTTTTTTACTTTTACGGGAAAGTAGGCTAAAAAGGAAAGAAAGAAAGAAAAAGACAATATTATAACATAATATGACTACTATACTTTATTATTATTATTTTTAAATTATATCGGAGAAAGGTTGTAATATTTTCTCTGTCTCTTTCGCATTTTTCTGTCACTCCTTTTCTTAAAGATACGCTGGGTATGCAGGCCTTCATGGATTTCGTCTTCGAAGATCTATTGACTTCTTTTTCCGGATAGTCGATTCCCTAGGTTTTAACACTGTTCCAGTCATTTCTAGAAGTTTCACTACAGGTTAAAGGAGTTTTAGTACCAGATGTAGTGTTCATGCTTTTATTTTCTTCTGCTACTGCTTGACCTGGAAAATCAATCAAGCATCAGTAGGAAGTTGCATCATTTTCCATTTAATTCCCTGAGACAGAACAAACGTAAATTTCTAAGTTTTTCAAGAAAAAAGAGAAGTATCGTAGCATTAAAAATAGCAATTGTCAAGGGCGTTTTTTTTTTTGTTAATACGCCAAAACTTCCTTCGTGCTTCATCAAACTTCATAAGAAACGCCTCATTTTAAGGTTTTTTCACCGACTTTTACGGCGAAAAATAAACAAATAACTCACATTTTGGCTGTTTCTGAAGAATTACCCTTAAAAAATCCAGATTTTTTAATTCCCGCTGTCTACCTATCAATCAGTTGCTTAAAATTGTCGAAGTCGAGCCAATATTGATATGATGAGTTTACTGTTTTATCTCGACTTTAAACTCCCTCTGATTTCAACAAACATCCATTCTATACTCCGCACCACACATTTACATTGATGTCACACTTATTCCAACTAAGCACTGTGTACTTGGAGTAAGCATGCTTGGAGTGTGTTTAGTCTGAATACGTCGCACGAGTCATCTAAGTTTCTTAATATTTTCCCAGCACACGCTCCGAGTATACTTTGGAGAGAGCAAAAAAGAAAAAAAGAAAGAAAGAAATCTATTAAATCTTGTAAAATTGTTTTTGTAGTCAAAAGACACAAGCATCAAAAATTGTATACTTCCGTGTTATAATCATTTTGTTGCTGAAAAGGAGGGAAATCATTTTTTAGCACTGCAACTAAAGTTTAATTAAAGGGTGGTAGGTAAAACATTAATTATAATAAGAAAAAGATGATGAAGACTTAATTTCATCACGCAGCAAAGAATCAAATCATCTAAATCTGATTAGTGTTTCTCGAATCTCTTGCTTTATAACTTACTTTTAGTTCTTGTTTGTAAAGCTTTTATAAACAGTTATTTCCTACTCTTTACCAGTTTAAAAATGCATATTTATTACTGTAGGTGCATTTTCAAAAACATTATGCACAAAATATTAGCAATAACAATTCAATGTACAATAGCGATATTTTTTTTAAAAGAGAGTTTACATTCTAGATAGTAGCACTACATAGTTTTGAAGTTTTTGAAGATACCTCGAGTACTTCAGCCTTGGGGGTTAGTAGAACTCCTCACCCCTCAAACTAAATAAATAAATAAATAAATAAATAAATAAATACGTGTTTTAAATCTACCATAGCTTCAATTACACGCGGGTAGCTCTGTTCTGCTGAACATAGCACTGAATACTGGACAATTCCTGAAGTGCTCAAAAAGGAAAGGCTGCTCTTAAAACATATTTTTACTGGGATCAAATAACCCTCGGCAGGGTACAAGTACACACTCAGAAATGGAGCTCTCAGTTTTGACGATTCTTCAATCGTCTAAAAAATTTCGTCATTTATAACGATTCTTCTCGCGCGATCACGTGACTTAAAAAAGTTACTGCACAAATTTCGCCAATTTGACGAAAGATTTACTCGGAGCATTTTTCACGAAGCCATTTCGTCAAATACGACCAAAGTTTCGTGAGATTTGAGCATGCGTTTCTGAGAGTGTAACCCCTGCGTACAATGCGTTTAAAATTTATAAGGGGCCTAGCCGCAAATTATAAATGTAACATCTCTTCTTAATTCTATTTGGAAAAGATACCCCTCCCCCGCATAGTCTTGTGCACAAAGTCTGTGGAACATTTAAAGAAAAAAAAAACTGGACACGGGTAATTCGACACAGTTATTGTATTTAATATCTGTAATAAGAAGAGAAAATGAGTACAGGGAATTAGGACACACTCTGACTCTATGTCTTTAGTGCAGGTGTTTGTATATAAGCCTTTGCCTGCTCTATTTGAAATGATAATAATGCAATAAATAATAATCGATTTAGTATGAATAATTAAATAAATCGACACAAGGAAAGCATGGCTGTGAAAGCAGAGCTCTGTATGCTTCTATCTACACAAGGTAAGGACAGAATAATTAAACATGTAGGTAAGACAGAATAATTAAACATATTTTATAATAATAATAAAATATGATTTTTTTTATTTTAGTAGTACATTGTTTAAACATCAAGTCAGTTTCGAACCACATTTCTTTTCGTTTAGATATCTGAGTTACGTTTTAGATATCTAGATACGTTCTTTCCTTCAGTTAAAGACTTGTCCCGTAAATTCTTAACACAAAAATCAGAGGTAATACAAACTCTTTTTCACCAGGTTATTTAAAGAAGACTTGGTCTAGAATTTGAATGTGGTTCTTTAAAAATTAGTTTTTTACAGCTGAAAGAAATATTAATAATAATTTTCATATGCTAAAATGGCAAAATGTTGATTTGCTAATTTGAAAAACTGATATTAATTAGCTAAAACGAAAAAAAAAAATGATTTTCTAAAATTAAAAAAAAAAAAAAGAAAAGAAAGGAAAAGAAAGAAAATATAGGGAAACCTTACGAAATTAATACTGAAGGCGATCGTAATAAAATGTTTGAGAGAAAAGCAAAAAGCTGAAAAATGCTTGTAACCAACGATAGAATTGAGAAAATGATAAAAGGGCAAGCAGAGAAAAAATAATGCTTTGATAAATAAGTTGGAAATATGGTTCCAGGTCTAAGTTTAACATTGATTTAAAAGTTCTATTGATAAAGTAAACTTTCACTTTAAAAAAAGAGAAATATCCTTATAAAAATATTTCAACATTTTGTATATTTAATTTTCCTCTTTTGAAAAATATCTTAAAATATCAATGTCACCTTTAACAATTATGTACCAGTCAAAGTAAATAATATGGTTTTTGTTTCTTCACTCAAAGCTGAATGACGTCAAACTGCCAATAAAAAAGGCTAAATACACAACATTTTAAGGTGTTACATAAAAGACACGTAAAAGTGAAAAGAGAGCAATAGAAAATTATAGTTACAATATTATCGTTTTTTTCTGCAACTACCTCTAAAACATTCATTGAGTATAAACACACAATGATAAAGTACGCATTCATTTATGCGAAGTAAAACTGACATGCGGGATAACACTTAGGATAGCAGTTTCACGAATGCATTGAAAAATAAGTCCAAGAAAGATGTAGTGTAAAACAATGCAATCGTCTTCCGAGTAAAATCTTCTGGTCTGAAAAAACGTTTTAAATTCAAAACATCATCGTGTTTTTTTGGCTGATAAGCTTAGTGACAAATCGTAGCAGTTTTCTTTAAATTGACATACTATTATGCTTAAGTCTTCGTTTTATAAGAGAAAAAAAGTATTTTGACGCTTTTTACAATGGGTGAAATAAAAGACATTCAAGTAAAGTAAATTGTTCAATAACTAGAAGTAGACGATGATGATTATTAGCATTTTCTTTTACAAAGAAAATTTTATAAAATAAGTACATGGTACACTAAAGAATTTTTTTTCACAACTTTTTAGTTATATGTATATATATATATAAATTTGACCTAATTTATATTTTACAATAAGTAGAGAATACTATTCCAGCATCTCATACAAAATTATAGAAAGGTAATAATTTTGTTCGATTTTTTAAAAATATCAATATCTAGCTGAAATCGATTAATCCTGGAAAATTGTCCAGTTTTTACGATTCTTCGTAATTCATTTTTAAAGATTTTTTTTTGTTTTCGAAATAGTTTTAGATTGTGACTGATTTTAGTGTAATTTTAAGGATTTTTTAGAAAAATGTAGTGACTTTCACTAAAGGTGTGCAATCTTTCGCCAACTGTGCGGTATTTTATTGAAAACGAACGCAGTGAGCAATATTTTCATCTGTAGACACAGACGGTACTGCTGAGTATGACTAGATATTCAGTGCCAACGAAAATAAACAGTTTCGTTCCTTTGTGTCATCAAAACTTCTAGAAACCATTAGAAATAATTTTAATTGATAATGGTCGATTTTGCAACAAGTTTTTGTTTAAAAAAAAGCTATAAATTAATTAATATAATTTTTCAGTAACCTGATAACTTTCCAATATAGCCTTTTTTAAATCACACTTTTATAACTATATTATTTGCACTTTAATGGGAATGTATGAATTTAATAATTTTATTATTTAGGAAATTTAAAGCGCATGGATTATTCTCAGCTATTATAAAAGTTATTAAAGGGTTATTTAAGATTATTTGTTAAATAATTGCAAGTGTTTTAGGTGTTTTGTTTCTTTAATGACCAGAAAAGGACTACCAGAATTGACTTTTACCAGTCTCAACATTTTCCTGCTGAATTTTTATCTCCACGCTGGCAGATATGATGCAGTTTTCTCTGTCATAATTATATAATTGGCCGAAAATAACAATATGAAAATTTTATATGCATTTGACTAACACATTTTGCTTTTATTTTATTATAATCACTAGAACACACTTTTTAAAAATGACATTTGTTCTTATTAAATTATCTAAAAAAATCGCTCTCAGTACAAATTCTTTCTAATGAATTTTTAAAGAAAGATTCTCGCCCTTTCTCGTTGTTTTTAGATAACTTCGTAAGAGTATGCTTCCACAAAAATAAAATATTGCTCGTGAATTTCGTTAGTTTGGGGACTGAATCAAAATTTATTTGATTAAGCTGATAAAATCATTTTTCCTTTGTTTGTTATGTTAATCATCTAGGAAAATTTATGATCCTGCAAAAGTACTAATACTGGGTGTCAAGCAGTTTTGATGACTGCCCTCAATAAAATGCTTCGATATCTTTTTCTTTTATAAATAACCTTTCAGCGAAATGTATTTTTAGACATCCTTTACAACGGATAAATCCATTTCCATAGAAATCATCGTTTGAACATTAGAGAAAAAGGAAAATGAATCACCTAATTATCTCTATCGGCAACTATCTATTTATGAGTAATACAATTTGTGAGAGTTCACCTGTTAATGCTTCCCGGGAATTCTAATGAGAATTTGGGAAAGAACACCCAAAATTACTATCAACATTTATTTTGTTTAGATCTACTTTTACCTATGTCGTGCATAGCAATTTAAGCCGCTTTTTTGATGTGCAGTAGCTGCAGTATTTTGACCGAAATGTTTTTTTTTTTTTATAAGAAGTTTCTAAAAGCACTGCATATTGTTAAATATAGCAATGGCGTAAATACGTTTTGTTTTTTATTATTTGATGTAAAATATTTTACAAGTAGTGCTAATTGAACGTTGAGGATTTTGATTAACTACTAACATTGAACAAGGTAATAATACCGAATGTTGATCCGTATTTTCTTATGTGTGGATTGAAAGCTATGTTTTCATATTATATAAATATTCCACTTTTATTCTACAAAATTCGTTGATATTGAAAACTCGTATAAAAAGGAATGAAAATAAGGGGGGCCAATTTGCAGTCATGTTTTTAGAAAATGAGTTTTTTAAAAATCCTCTGGACATTGTACAGACTACTAGATACAGCTATCGGTGCTGTTCAAGATGTACGACAATGTTGCCTAGACACTTGACGCTTCATCTATTTGAGATTAGCTAGATTGGTTTAGCTAAATTAGTTTAGCAAAGTGAGCTTTTCTTACCGGAACACTACGTGACGAATTTATTATAAGCAAAACGAACGTTTTAAGTAAATTAAATCATATATAAATTGCTGTTCACGTGCATAGTCGTTAGCGGTGCGACGTATGGGCTGCTTTGTTTTCAGAAGTCAGGCAGGAACGAGATATTCGCGAGATATCGCACCGATTGTTACGCATACCTACCAGCAAGAAACGTACTCTACCCCCCACCGACACGCCGGCGTGCCGGCGTCTTGGAACGTTTTAAAAACTACAGCCACAAGATGGCATTGTACGTCCATGGGATTTGAGATACTTGCAGATTTGACCTTTAACTCAAAATGAGAGTAACATGGCACACATGCACTTGTATTTTAAATACACTTCTCAAAACAATTAAAGGATCACTACTTTGGAATGATCGTGTACAAGAATAAGTTTTATAATAAATATGAGAATTTGACCTTTGGTACTGGACACCTTTAATGAGAAACAACAGAGGTTGTTTTTGTTTCTTGGCTTTGGATTAGTATAGATAATTCTGATGTTTCTTTAAACACACCGAAACAGGAATGAAAAAGAGCAAGATTCCAAGTACTAACCAGTTGTCAATCGAACTTACAAGGTGCAGTTCACTCATTTTCTGTTAGCTTCGTCCCGTTTACGTACCATGGTAGGTGTTAGAAGATTTCTTTCCGACAATGATGTGACTAGGGCTGTCACATGGATTGAAGGTGGTGTTTCTCAACGTCAGGTGGGTCAAAGGTTATTTGTAAGTTAATCAGTGGTTTCAAGATTTTGGAACTGCTACCAACAACTAGAGACTGTCTGTAGAAGGCCATGTCAAGGGCGGAGGAGGTCCACTTCAGCCCAAGAGGACAGGTATTTACGTCTAAGTGCCCTCAGACGCAGATTTTAAACAGCCAGGGAGCTGCAAAATGAGCTAAGCCGAGCAACGGGGACCCAAATTTCCGACCAGACTGTACGAAATCGACTTCGGGAAAGTGGATTGAGATCTAGACGACCAGTCCAAGTACCTCGGCTTACAGCACGTCACAAAAGATAAAGAATGCAGTTTGCTTGGACACACAGACGTTGGCAGCTAAGGCATTGGCGTAAAGTACTCTTTTCTGATGAGTCTAAATTTACTCTTTTTGGTAATGATGGTTGGGCTAGAGTATACAGAAGAAGGAATGAGCGTTTTATTGCCTGCTGCTTATCTTCAAGGGTCCCATTTGGAGGTGGATCAATAATGGTGTGGGGTGGAATAACACTCAATGATCGTACAGACCTTGTAGTCATCCGCAACGGATCCCTGATCGCTCAGAGGTATGTTAACGAGGTGTTGGATGTCCAGATACGTCACAGAGCAGAAGCAGGAGGGCATAATTTCCTTTTTATGCACGATGGGGCCCGTCCCCACACTACAGGGATCGTGCGTCAGTACCTATAAGCCCACAATATCACCACTTTAGGGTGGCCCGCTTACAGCCCGGACCTGAATCCCATCGAACATATCTGGGATCAACTGGGAAGAAGTAACCGCAGCCCGTCAAAACCAACCCACCACTTTGGATGAGCTGGAAATCGCTCTTCGAGAAGAGTGGGAGCGTTTGCCTCAAGAAAGCCTCAGGAGGCTTATAAGAACCATGCCCCGGCGAATCCGAGCTGTGATTTCTGTCCGAGGAGGAAACACAAGATACTGAGTCATTAGTTGTAACAAAAAAACAACTTTTTGTTTACTTTTGATTTTAATAATTAAAGGGTTTTCATTTTGATTTTGGCAGTTTTTTAATTCCCACACCTATTCCCAATACACAAAAAAAATTATTCAATATTTTAGCAAGGATTTGGTAGCCATTTGCATTGCCTTTCAAAATAATATAACATATAATTAGTTTTTTAACTGTTACAAAAATGACAAGCTTATAAAGAAGTGATCCTTTAATTGTTTTGAGGAGTGTATATAAACTGATCATTAACGTAAGTCTCATGATGGCCCTTCAATGAGCACGTGGTTTTTTGTTTATAATAAAAAAGTACGGGAGTCATATTTTTTTCTAGAGTGTTGGGTATTTGGGTTCGTAGTGCAGTTTCAAATTCAATATTAGATCCTATACCCGTGAAAATTTTCTGTTTTTGCAGTTACAATGTCGAAACATCGGAAATGTTCAACTAATCTTTAAATAGAATAAAATATGTAATTAAAAATGCATGAGCCATATTCCGCTTATATGCTCAGCAAAACCTGATTAAACAACACGTTCATGTTCGGTAAATTCATTGATTTAGGTTTGGCAGCAGAAAACGTTCCGGCTGGAATGGTATATAAGCACGTTTGCGCGTCCCGTCGAGAAAGGGTTAAGAACATAGTCACTTAAACAGTCCTTATCCTTATTCGGAGTAGCAGCACCGTTAATGAGAACTGCAGATCAAGACTACCTTGTCATCATTACATATTTCATTACCCTTGCTGAAGCGGGCATTGTTTTGATCCAGGCTTTCAGCGAGGTTTCGATTTCCAAAAACACAAACCGCATAAATCTTTTCAACATAGGACTGCAAAAATTGTTCTAATACCTCCCTCCCTGTTTGAAGCACAGCTCCGACTTTGTTTTTTATTTCTTGAGCGTCTTATTTGAATTATTTCTAGAAAAGTCTTTGCGCGCATAACATTAAAATACAAACAAGCACCGCTTACTTTATAAGTGGCGTTTTTAAGAGTGTAATGAAGGAGCTTTTCTGTCAAAAGAAAATTCACAAAAATACTTTGGAGTTCACAAAATAGTTTTTTTTTTCAGTCATGGGAGAAAAAAAAAGGTTTTATTTAAAAGTAACAAATTTGACTTCTGTTAGTGATGATATTTTTTTTTCTAAATTATTAGTACCTAATCACTGTGTCTAATCGAAACGTATATTATAATGGCCTAAAATCCACATGCATTCCATGCTATAATTTGCCATATTAATATGTTTTAATTACTTTAAAAGTTATTTCTGCATTATTTCCATCATATTGAAAGTAATCAATACTTACTCTGAAGTTTTCTTGATTAATTTTATTTATTATGCCAGCGCCCTGTGTATTTTTTTAGACAATTTACGCATACAGATTAAAACTAGAAAAATATTAGCGAATTCATAACTAATAGGGTGAAAGGTATTTTAATTCATTTATTTATTTATTAAACCGAGAGTAAAGCATCTTGTACTGGGGGAAAAAACTAGAGCCCAACACGAAAGGATGTTTCGTTCTTGGCAGAGAAATATATTGTCGATTTAAATTGTGCCTTTCAGGTGACAAGTATCAATTTCCAGACTTCAGTACATTACATACATGGGAAAATGAATGTACATTTGGGGACGTTAATGACACATAAAAGCCGTCATTTAAAATGAAATATTTTCTCTTACTGACAATAGAATTACGTAATGTTGGACTATTTGTCACTGTATGCTTTTTGGATTCTTCTTTCTTTTTTTTTTACTTTTTATTTTGTTTATTTTTTTTCCTGTGAACAAAATCAGTCTTTTGAAGATAGTGAAATCAAATCACTCGCATTCAAAAAGCAAGTTGTACTTTTCATAAAATAGAAGTAGAATCTTTGATGTCAAAATATGATTAATTGATGTACTTTTTCCGTTTTTTGTTTGACTTAAGTTGTGAATTCATTGCAATGTATCGACCAAAGCATCTTCTTCTTAGAAGCGAAATTTGATTTAGAATTTCAGGAACTGCCATTCAATTTAAAATCGTAATTTCTCTTGCACTGGTCGAAGTTCTAAGTAAATATCATTTGGAGAATTGTTGTAAGTTTCGTTTCTATTTAGCAAGGCGGAATTGAAGATCTTTGATCGTATTTTTTAATAACTTTTCCTACGTACATCAAAATCTTTATTTAAATATATATTTTTTTTTTCGCTACCCAAACAGCGAAAACTACTTTTCGCTGTTTTTATGTTTTCACTAAGGTGCAATTAGTAGTTTAACTAGGATGCTTTCATTTGGCTGTTATTAAGTATTTATTCGTTAGACGACTTTAAAAATAAACCAAAAGATAGAGTCGAATGTAATAGGCTTTTATTTATCAAAATTGAAAACAAAGTCAATTTTAATTCCAAGATGCAACTTTTTGCAGCTTAAGAGCATTAATATGTAAATTGCACATACTTCAAATTAACTGTTAAGGTATTGTTATCGCTGTATAATATATATTGTTACGGTGAATGTCCGAAATCGGAAAGTGCCGACAATAACCTGTGAATGTCGTCATTTACCATCTATCAGACTGGATAATGTCGACATTCTCCAATTTTGGACATTCGCCGTAACATAAACTATTTAAAAGAAGTAAAAATTTTCCAAGAATATTTTTTATTACTAGAGCTTTTTAGACATGATGCAAACTTTTGTAGCTACAGATGTGTCAATATTACTAAAAAATATTAATTTCATCATTTTTGAGATTAAAAGAATTTTTGAAATAATCAATAAATGAGTATATTGTTGATAACTGGTTGGAAAAGTGCTTCATTTATTTCTTCGTACATGTTTAGAAAATTATATACATTAAATAAAAAGAAAAATAAAAGATTTTCTTACGGAAAATGCTGAGTTAGGTCTTTCATTAGTGACATTTCAACTTATTATCTTCCAGTGGTTTGCGGCAGAGGTTTGCGGCAACTTTATTAGCAGCTTAATACTCAAGATAAAAAGAGCAAGTACTGCAAGGTAGAATTTCAGAGCTAATGGCTGTCTAGCGGCGAGTTACTTGCTTCTTTCTCTGTGTAGTAGAGTCTTAAAGCTTTTTAATTATGGAAAAAATAGCTGAAAATTATGTGTTATTATAATTATAATTATTATTATTTTGTAATTGTTTTTGCTTTTATTTTTAAGAAAATTTCGAGTGCATAGTATCGGAGATATGAAAATGTATCAATTTAAATTTCAATATTGTGAGGACTATACATATGTACAAGTATTTATACAACGCTTTATTACACAATTTAAGAATGTTAATTATGAGTTATTACACAAATTCTGAGTGTCTACTTTGAAGTTATTAATTTAGTTAGATGGCTTAATTAGGTTGAATAACCCAAAAGTTTTAATAGGATGTACTTACAATACTATTGTTGAAGAATTGTCATAACAAGGTAAAAAATTGCAATAAAATGAAGAAAAGTTTCTCATTGAAGAAAATGTGTTTAACAGATAAATTGAAAAGAAAAAAAATGTCGGATTAAAGCGGAAAAAAGGTAAACCATTCTTTAATAATCCCTTAAAATTAAATGATCAAAAACGGTTTTCATTTTGTACTGAAACAAAGTGTAAGAGAAATAGGATAATTAAAACAAATAAATAATGACAACTCCTATTTAAAATACTTTTACATTGATATTTGGTCAGTAAATTTCAAAATGAATCGAATATAAAAGATTTCAATCAATTTCAAAAAGTTTTTAATTTATTTTTTTTATCCATTAAAACTGCTCGCTAGTGTACATCGCTGTGCTTGGGAATAACAGAAAATAAAACGTCGTTTGCAATGTGACAGAAGGGTGATTTATACTTCAATCCTCTAAGGATTTTCATTTGTCGTTCGTGAAAAACCCCCGTTTTAGTGATGGAAAATTAATGATTCGATTACGTGAATTCCACCTAAATCTATTATCTCAATAAAATGTTACATTTCTCTTTCACCCCAACTATTTTCTTGATTAAAATGCCCTTAAAAGATCCTCTTTCTGCACTGCGCATCATTTATACACACAGAATTGAAGCGCTGCTCAAATTCCTTTAATCGCTCCCCAAGTTATTAATCTTTTCGAGAAAATCAGAGTTTAATGTTGAAATAGAAAATAAATAAGGGAAAAGAAGAGAATGGGAACAAAGCTCTTCATTTAGAAGAAAAATAATATAACATTGAAATTATTACCCCCCAAAAAAGAAGAAGAAAAACATCTTTATACCTTTTAGTTTAATTGAGGTTTCTGTATCTAGTAATTTGCTTTAAATAAGATCAAAATAAGATCTAGTATTTTGCTTTAATAATATTTTGTTACTATTTGGCTGCATGATGAGACTCTATTAATCCATTAAGATTGTTTACTAACAGAAAAATCTGAAAACATCTCATCTTCTCTGTATGATTATGCGGCATGTTAAAGATAGATCCTTTGAGCATCTATTTGGCTTTTATACTCTCTACTAAATTAAATCCCTAGTGCAGTTTCGCATCGTCAGATCATTTGGCAATGGCATCCGCCGATTGTGGTGCTACTTTAAAGAATGGTTGCTGGTCTTGGGAAATCTACAAGGTCTATCTGCTATGGTTTATGACCAATGCGCGGTCACATTCAAAAGGAATGCAAACACACACGCAATATATATATATATATATATATATATATATATATAATTTATATATATACATATGCGCGCACACACATACATCACATATATATATATGTGTGTGTGTGTGAAAATTTTTAACATCTGTCTGTACAGATATTGTCTCCGGAATTTCAGACCATCAGGAAGTTAAAATTATCGAGCTAGTACACCCTGGTATAAAAAAAGCTGGAAATCATACACTTTTCAAAACACTCCACACAAAAAATCTTAGTATAAACTTGTTAATTGTATTTTTCGAAAATATAAACTGTAATCAAATTTTATTTTTGATACAATGACTCTTGATAATTAAATAATTGTAAAAGATAGATTGCAAAATTTCTGAAGTAACATCACAATTGATAGCAATTGTAAATCATTTTTTAGCAAACAAGTCTCGTTTGAAATAATATCAAAGAAATTATTTTTGAAAATAATGCATGCATATGCACGCATTTTTATATGTATGTATGTGTATGAATAGATAGATATGTGTAGAATACACGTTCTAGAACGTTCTTGATGCACTTAAAATGAATAAATAAATAAAATTAAACACTCATTTTTAATAAAATTACTATTCAATATATATCATTATATCTTCTTTTCATATTATTAAGCAAGTGTGCTTTTTCCTCCTGTATCACAATGCTCTTTTTGTGCTAAAATTCCTTATGTAGTTGTAGAATGCACAAAAAAAAAAAAAAAAAAAGCAGAAATATAAAATTGCAAAAACTACATTTCATGCTGTTAGTAAATGAAACATGATACAATCAAACGAACTAAAAAACTTATTAGCAAAATAAATTAGGGCATTTTGTTCGAGGAAAGCTTCTTTTGTTTTAAGAGTTAGTTGATTATGAATCTGAAGAATTAAATACCTTGTTCTTTTCGTTAAAAATGTCATTCTTTTTTTCGACTCTTTTATAATTCCCTTTTTAATGGTTAGTGTTTTGTCAGAGGACATACCATTTTTTTGAAATGTATTCCCAATTAACACGTATTTTCTTCCCCTTTTTTAGAAGCAGCTAAATTTAATTTCCTCAATTCCAACACAAATATTGAGTTAAATTTATTTATTTTAAATTTTTATAGCTCGTTTAAATATATGTTATCATCTGTACGTTCAATACATCGTACGCAAAACCATAAATGTGCTCCTTTACTTACCACCGTTTTTATCCAAACCTTTATTTCTTTCCCTTTCCCTTTTTTGTTAAATAACTTATAAGATGCTTCTTAACTACTTATGAAAATCATGTTTTTACAACAGAGTATCAATCCTATTGTGTAAAACACATATACACTTTGTACTTAGGGACCGTTCATAAATGATGTCACGCTCTTTTCTCATATATTTGACCACCCTACCACCCTTTGTCACAATATGTTACACTTCAGCGAACCCTCCTCCTCCCTTTGTCACATGCCACGCTATGTTGCATAATGCATGATGTCACACTTCTTGTTACCCCCTCCCCTTGTCACTTTGTCACAATTTCACGAACCCCCTTCCACCGCGAAGCGTGACATAATTTATGAATGATCCCTTAACTTTGGAAATACTGATTTATAAATAAATAAAGTACTTTATGAAATTACACGTATCGTATCAGTATTTTGAGAACAAATGAAAGCCACCTTCAAAACATAGCCAAGAAAGAAAAGTGAGAGAGAGAGAAAAAAAAAAGAGCACGGCCAACTAAAATAACAGGCCGGAGAGCTGACAAGCCACGTGACTCATTCTCGCCTTTAATTCATCGTACACGAGGAAAGTAACTAGACACAACCGCTTTCTTGACCGCGCAATGGGACGGATAAAGTCAGGTGATCAGTGTGTTATACGAACATTAGTTTCTAGTTGACTGAGTTAAGAATGAATTCCATGTCAGTACAAAGAAAAAACAACGTGAAAGAGCACAAATTTAGATTAAAATTAACGCAAATAGCTATTTCGAAGCTACAAATGGAGCCTCTTCATCACTGCATAAAAGAAGAAGAAACGCTCAACACACAAGCAAGAAAGCTGTGAGTGAACAAGTCAAAAACCAGAGAGACACCGGTATTTATACCAAATGTGTCGGATTAGCGATTGACCAATCAGTGGCCAGGAACAAGGCGGGAACACATCCCGAAGGAAAAGGCGAGAAACAAATATGTAAATTGCAGGAAAAAAACCAAAAAGGGAGAGAAAAATGATAAGAATTATAAAAATTGTTTCCAAATGTCAGGAAAATATGGAGTACTGGAAAAATCATTTACTACAGAATGAGAATTTTTCCAAATGTGATAAGCTTCCCAAAAATCAAGTTCATAGACAGAAGAGCATTTGCTGATAATTCTAGCAGAAGAAAATTCAAAACAATAATCTAAAGTCCAACAATGCTGGGCAATGGAAGAACGTGCAAGTTCTTTACGCTTAACATAATTTTCATGTTCTTTCAGACGGTGCTTTAAGGCACGTTTAGTCTGACCTATGTAAAATAGACCACATTTGCAAGAAATACTATAAATACCCCAGTTGCTGTGCAAATCAATGGGATACTTCAAATTTGTAAATTTTATTTTATTCACAGGGGAAAATGCAGTATCAAACCCAAACTTCTTCAATATTTTAGCAATTTGCTGACTGATTTTTGGATAAAAAGGTAAAATAATAGTATAAGCAGGCTTGCACTTAGAAACATTGCCAGAAGGTGAAGGCTTAATTAACCTGTTATAAATAGAATCAACGACCTTAGGAGAATAACCACGATCCAAAGCCACAGCCTTAATGTACGAAAGCTCAGCATCCAAAGAGTTAGAAGAGGAACATATATTCAAAGCACGGAAAACAAGAGCCTTGAAAGAGGCCAACTTTTGGTTTGGGGGGTGAGAAGAGCATTTGTGAGGAGGTAGTGTAACAGCAAAGGGCTTACGAAACACTGAAGTCATAAAATCGTCATTACTTTTAGTAATTAAAACGTGCAAGAATGAAAGAGAACTATCAACTTCCATTTCAATAGTGAATTGAAAGCAAGGATCAATGGAATTAAGCTTATCAAGTAAATGATCAATATCCACTTTCTTCTGATCAAGCAATACAAAACAATCATCAACATAACGGACATAAAAAGGAAACTTTATGGTTTCGAAAAGTTTAGTTTCAAAATAGTGCATATAAATGTCACTTAAAATAGGGCTTAAAGGATTATCCATAGCTAAACCTTCAGTCATACGAAAGTACACACCATCAAATACAAACGTATTTTGCTCAAGACAAACACGAGTGAGAGAAATAAGTTCTTCAATCTCAAAACTAGAGAAATGATATTCCTGAAGTCTCAATTTAAGACAATCCAATGCGCCATTAACCGGTACATTGGTGAAAAGCGAGTTTACATCAAAAGAAGCCATAGTTAATCCAAAAGGTTTGAAATCACGAAGCTTATGAACGAAGTCAACGGAATTTTTAACAGTGAAAGAATTGCCATTCAAAAGAGGAGAAAAGATGGAGACCAAGTGTTTAGCAAGTTTATAAGAAGCAGTATTAATATTGGAGACAATAGGACGGAGAGGTATACCAGGTTTGTGGACCATGTCGACCAATTCCATGTCGTTTTTACATTAACCAGTAGGGTTTTTTTCCTTTTTTTTGCATGTAATACCTATATTTATATATTATTATTTTATGGAAAACTCTGCTAACCGTTAAATAAATATATTTGAAATAATTTTGAGCCTAAAAAATTGAGGCACAAATATAGCTGGTATTGATAATTTCTTATTAATATGGAAGAAAATTGGCTCGTTTAATTTGGATAGAAGTTAATTTTTATATTATGCTTTAATTAATTTGCATGTGCAATTAATAATAACGGTATTTTAATTTTTAAAAAATCAGGACACGTAAAACGAACCCATCGAGTGAAAAATGATCAAATGTGAAATCAAAGCATAAATTGGCAATATGACCCTTTTAGAAATAAATGCTGTATGTTCAAAGCTAATTTTGCATTTCATATCTAAACATTTTAGAAACGACGAAACTCATGTGAGAACAATTAAGGTAAATGACCCGGTAGTGGACACAGTTAAGAAAATTTTCGCACTCTTTTACGTGGCAAATATTTTTCAAGGGAGTTACATCAATATTTGCATATTTAGCTTAATCGCCAACTATTTCTGTAAAAAATAATTACCTATAAAATGTCATTTGATGAAAAGTTAGGATTTTTACGTCAAATTTACTAAACGCTTAATTTGTATCTGTAGTGGACATTTATAAGACACGTATTTACATTAGTAGTGGACAGAAATTAATATCACCTATTTTATGCTGTTAACGTGGATAAATAATTTTAAAAATTACTAAGGGACTATTCATAAATGATGTCACGCTTTTTCTCCATATATTTCCCCAAATCCCTTACCGTCTTATTGATCGACTTTTGTAAAGGGCAGCAAATGTGACCGTTGTGGAGGCAGCTATTACATAATATGATCCATGTACTTGCATAGATGCTCCACGCCAACTTTAGTTCTATTAACCAGCACAAGGAATCGTTCGCTATAGGTTCTGATAATTTCATTCAAGTTTAATGTTACATTCGCTTATTTTAGGAGCTTACAGATCTAAGTGTCCACTACTAGAGCAGTGTCCACTACCTAGACCCCACTACCTCTCCCCGTGCGTAAGCAATCCTAAGGCATCGGCTAACAGGTAAGGGGTCTGGTGGAGAAAAAGAAAAAAAAGTGTCCACTACCGGGTCATTTATCTTATTTCGTCCTGAAAATTAAATTCATCAATACATAAATTTAAGACACACAAAGTGATTCAAAACTTCAAAAACTACATCGATGTTAATGTACAACTTTTACTTTCTCGTCTTCAATGATACAGTGCAGATAGTAAGTAAATACGCTTTCGTAAATTAACGTATCAAGTAATCTCTTGCAATTCTTCAGAACCTTTCTAATAATATTCCATTCAAAATGAGCAGATTCTTTAGAAATAAACTGAATACTTTTAAGCATTCAGGCATATTTATTTAGGGTTTTTCTTAATAAATTGAACGATTTTGAAATGTCACATTTCTTGTTTTGTAATTAATGGACAAGCTTGAAATTTACAGAGCAAAGGTATAAGTTACATATTTAACACTGTGTCAGGTCAACATCTTTATCTTTGCATTACATAGTGTTTCACTAATAATGTCCATTAAAAATTAGAATAAATTATAAGAAAGGAAAGAATACACAAAACTCGTTTGAAGTAGTTTCAGAATTATAAATCTACACGGAAAACAGTTCCTGTCAATCTTTGGAATTTTTCTTAAAAAGGCAAATTATGTTTTCATAAAACGCAAAAACATTTAATGAACAATAAAAATATTTAAAAAAATCCTAACATATATAAGAGCACACAACTATCGAAAGTCCTATCTTTAAAAAAAACAAAAACAATATATAGCATCACGAGATGCATTTACATTAAAATCAAAGTTAAAATTATCATTGTGAATAATAAAAATATTTTTACGCTCGGGAGAAACTACTATTAGAGTAGAATTCCTTTTTGATTTTGTTACATCTATCATTTTCTATTAAATTATTTCAACAGTACACTAATGGAAAAGTATGCAGAACGAATGTAAACTAAATCATGTATCAAAAAATTTGGGAAAAAACTTCATATTTTTATTCTTTTTTTATTATTTTGTTGATCTGTGTGCCAACCCTCTCAGCTTTACCTTATTTATTTGCTCACTAGAAAAGTTTGTCCTTTTATCCTAAAATAAATACACGGCAGACATTTTTAGACATGTACAGCTTCTAGAGAGAAAAAAAAAGATATATAAAATAATAGGTAAGTAAAAAGACAACTCTAGACCGATTGGGAAAAATTAAATAGTTCTATGCATTTAACACATTTTTTTCGTTTCTTTCTTCTTCTTCTCCTTTTTTTTCTTCTGACAATCTCTGATCACCCAGAAAGTAGCAATACGCCAGCGTGTATTACAACCAAAAAAGAAAATATATTTATTGTTAGAAGACAGATAAATGATTACATCATAGCGATAACATGTTCCATAAAGTGATCGCCGTTCGTCATGCTCGTTGGCAAAGCCAAGCAATTACGTGGTTTATGTTCACTAGGGGAACAGTATGCTGCATGTATACTTCGTTGTCTAACTTACGGAAAAAATAGGGAGAAAATAGCTAATGAAAATGAAGTGTTTTTTTGAATTCATATTAGGACTGCTTACTTAAAAATGTTATTGTTTGTCTGCTGTTTAAAAAGGAGTTCCAATCAAAAAATCATGGCTCATGCCAGAATGTAAACGAATTTTATATAACAATTAACGGGCCTTAAAATATGCATTAATTATCTTTCAGTATAATTTATAGTACTATTCATAAAAGCAAGCACCATTTAAGACAACCGATATTCATATAGAGGTTTATTGCAAATTAATAATACATATATACCTTATAGTAACGCGTTTTCTTAACCTTATTGCCCAGATATTATAAATCACAAGTATTTTAGCTTACAAAATTCAGCTTAGCTTTCAGCTTTTATACAAAATTCAGCTTATGCCTAAGATTGAAATATTTTTTTTTTTTTAGAGACATGCGTACCTTTAAGAACAAATCTTTCTAGCGAGTTTAAGTTCATTCGCTATTGCTACGATTTGGGAACCTACACATGGTTTGATATAGACAGCTATATGTAGCGTTAAAACACAGCGTTAGTTCTGATTTCAAACAAGAGCTAGCTATGGAACAACCGATTTTTCATTTCTGTCATACCCTTGGACATGATGAAAGTGTATGGAAAGCTTGTAAGAACCGAAACCTTTAACTATAGCTTAACAAATCATCTCCGATTTTCCTGCACACGTTTTTACCTGATATTTTCCCTTGTTCAAGGAAATCGATGCTCCAGAAAAATAAAATGCACTCCTTGATCGGACAAGTTTAAAACAAAACCTATTTTCATTAAACATACTTTTAAGTTCAAAACTCAAAATATGTTGCTAATGGACGAAAATATTTCAGCATTATGATCGGAGACACCGAGAACTTAGCACAAGGTCGTGCATAAGAAACTATTATGTATAAATTATTTATCACCAATCAGTTGATGAGACATTGACTATATGATAAGGTAGTATGCGTTCAACATATCATATACTAAATTTCAAGGTTGCTGAAGCTAGAGAAGCCCGTGCTATGGTTGATAACTACATAAAGCTTAGCGTAAATTATATTATCAAATGCATGTTTGAGACGAAAAAAAAAAATATTTCTTTGTTAAATGACACTATCGCTCGATGCATTGGGAACTTGGAAAGCTACTTGAAGTTCTCGTATAAAGTCCTCTAACATCGGAAAACGATTTGTGAGAGGTACGTCTTTGGCAACTTTCCTCAACAGTTAATACCTTTCTAAATAAATATTTGGTGTTAAAAGATTGATAACATTTTAATCCATTCCTGTGAATAAATTCTGAATAGGCGATGAAAACTGAAGTGAAATATTCCCTGCATTGATACGGATAACTATACTGTTTGTTATACGAAAAACTATGAATATGAAGGAATGAGTTTGAAGATTAGATAGTAAGAGAGTAAATATAAATATTGGGCTTAGTAAAAAAAGAAAAGAAAAGAAACAGACTATTAATTAATAGATGGGTTGAAAATATAAATTTGAGAAGTGATAATTTAAAATAAGGCCTAGGATATTCAATGTGCTCTGACCTACTTTATAATTAAAATATTTTATAGATAAATACTTTGTAAAAATCTATAAGTTTTAATAAAATTCATTAAACACCTCTTGTTAGCCTCATGTTTTGAATAATTTTTCAACAAAATTTAATTGAGTGCTAAAAAGCTCTGGGCAAAAAAATGGAAATTTAAATCAATTCAACAAGGAATTGAAAAGAAACTAATCTCTTCAATAAAATTTTTTGTTTAGAAAATAACTTTTAGATCTGTTAACAATATTTTTAGTGCGTTGTCTTTACATTCGTGCATGTTTTGTGTCTCTTTATTTTACTGTTTGTTGGAAAATTACTCCAACTTGGCAGCAAGGCTTTTAACAAAGTATTACTGAGTCAAAATAATTGCATGACGTTCATGTTTAAGCCGCTTTTAAAATGGAAACATTGTTTTCATAAAAAGCTATGCTTATTGGAAAAATATTTTAAAATTGTATTCCAAATGTTAGCTCAATGTCATTTTTCCCAGTAATATTAACCACGTGATCACGAACATAAGAGAGAAAAAGTCAGTAAGTCTTAAGAGCATTTTCATTTCTCAGAAACAGTAATCTCTGGATATTAGGAGTACGCTAAAAAGCTGTACTCATCGGAATTATATTTTGAAATTTTATTCTAAACGGTAAACAGTGCTCAATTTTATTTTCCATGTCATGCTGACGTGATCACATGCATGAGAGAAAAAGAAGCCAAAAATTTTTAAGAGCTATTTTCTTTTCTCAGTTTTAGTAATTTCGATATTTTCAGAAGCAATAATGAATTACAAAAACTTGAATCAGCAGTGTTATTGCGTTTTCATGGTTTACAGTTTTAGATAGTTTATAAGTAATAATTAAAGAAAAATAAAGAGATTTATGTTTTTAATGCACTTAAACGAAAATAAAAATGAGTGAACATTTATGCATTGAGAAATACAGTTCAACATTTATTTAGTTCTTCGAATAGAAAGTTATGTTTTATTAAATATCAAAGCAGTGTTACTCTATTAACATACATTCAGTCGTCAGTTTCGGAAATTTCTAGAAAAATCAAGCTTTATCATCCTAGTCAACCCGGGGCTGAGTGAAATATTTTATTACTCAGATAAAAGTTTGCCCACAAAGATAAACCGCGAACATTTTCCCACCTAAGCGTTTACTGTGGTAGATTTTTCTATTCATTCCCGAAAAATATAGATCCTCAAGAAACCCATTCTCAGGAAGATAACGAGAATTTTAGTTCTCGGAGAAGTGTTAAACTTTTATCCAATTTCGCTTTGGGTCAAAATATATTTTTCTTCCGCCGTAAGATGAAAAGTATATTCCTTAAGTGAAGGTAAATTCTGAGTATACACAAGTACTGTCTGCAAGCGGCTCTTCAAATGAGAACAAATGGTATTAGGACGTAAATAAACGCAAAGCAGAGGAAAAGTCTTGGCAAAAGGATGCTTCAAAGGTTTTCGCTTAGTGAAAACTTTTCACTTCCATTTTAACTTAAAAATGTATTTTTATCTTTAGATATAACGTGATGTAAGAAAGTACAAATACTCGAACTGAAACTTTATTTAAAACGAAATGAGTTCAAATGCTTAGTTTTTTAGTATTCTTTTGGTAAAATAGCGTTAAAAAATTATAATCTAAGTGATAACATGATGGATGCACAACTGTCTTTCAATTGAAGTCACAATATTTCCTTACGCTGTTAAAAATAAATCGCTGTCCAAACAAATAAGTTTAATCTCAAAGTTAAGACAGTACGCTCATCATTCATTATTTAGCGGTCTTCCACTTGCGTTCTTATAACAGCATAGCAACACAAGAGCAAACATCATGCCATTAACTCAACCAAATCAAGTAATTAAAAAAAAATGATAAAAACAATAAAAAAAAATTAACATAGTTTTAGAAACATGCATGAATTTCTTATATGCGCACACTAGCAAGACCCTATGGCGAAGTGGATGCATTGGAGATATAATATATATGTTACCGTTAAAGTATGAAATCAGTTATTTTATAGAATACCTAGTTATTCCATGAAATAACTGATCCTGTCCGTTAAAGTGTAAAACTCTCTTGTATTTCATGGTTTAACTAGTTATTTCATAGAATAACGATCTGCAGTCCTTTAAAGTGTAAAATAATCTATATCATATATCTCGCACATAGATATACATACTAGGAGTAACTGGATAGCCTGTTCAATGGTGAAAAAATGCAGCCGTTGCCACCGCGGCCGCCGTGCTGTTGGGTGGACGAATTATTCACCCCTTTACGGCGCTTCATGCTATGAATGAAGTTCTTCTGCAAACAATCAACAATCGAAAGCAAAGATTCCCAAAGCTTGAAAAAATATCAATGTTTAGATTAATTTATGCTTTTTGGGACTTCTGATATGCATGTACGTAACACATTGAAAGCGAAAATAAAACGCAAATATTTTGAATTGCGTTTTAGTTGAATGAAACGCAATTCAAAGTATTTGCGTTTATTGTTTAAATATATTTCACATTATTACACATTCAGCAAACAGTTTTACTTGGAAAGTGATTCTAAATTAACATATATTAAAACTATAATACTAGATTAATATTATATTTACTTGGAAATTTTGCTTCCGATGAGTAGAGTAGCTTCAGGGTTCTGTGGATTTAATCATTACAAAAATCGAGATTTTTATAGTATTTAAAACTCTGAACAAAAAGAAAAAAAAAGACTTATTGCAAATTTGAATCGTTTTAAATAGTTTTTGTAAAATACTTCTGTCAATAAAAATCATGATTATTTCAAACCAGGGTTCGTTGATTTAAATCATTAAAAAAAAAAAATCTCTAAAAGTTTATTTTAGTGTTAGAAAAAGTTTGTTTTAAACATAAATGTATTCCATTTACAACCTCCATTTCAAGCAAAACTTCATCGATCCCTCTGTCTGTGTGTATTATATATTTCACAACTTTAGAACTATTTTTTTTTTATTTTACGAAATTATTCTTACTCAATAAAGATATCTGATTAAAACATATGATTTTACTAAATGGGTAGATTAAAAAATATTTTAAGTTGATATTTCAATTATAAAATAGAAAAACGAATAAAGTGCACTCGAAGTAAAATCAAGTGCACATAATTAGTTGATTGATTTTGTTTCAGCTTTCAACAGCAAAAGAATTCAAATTAAATTGGTTCTTTTTTTTTCTTTATTTAGAGTGAACAATTATTCCTGGTAGTGTTAAATTTCATTTGAATTGCTCATTCATATTAAAATTTGTTCATTATTATTATTATAATAAAATATCTACTGCAGTGAAAATAGCTTTAAATGTCTTTTGGCATAATGTCATATTATTTGTATAAGTGTAATATAATAAATATCCGAAACTTTTATTTTAATATGTATCTGTTTAATAAAGTTAATAGTTTATGTTTTTAAGAAGTAACACATATTCAGCAGTTGTTGTAAAATGAAGGGGTTTACCCTTAATACCATTTTAAAATTTTCCCTCTGCCCAACCCCCATTCATTAACAAAATATCTTTGTAACGCGCATGCTTTGGAATTGAGATTATTTTATTTTAAATTTTTTCAAGGCAGGGTTGGTGATATTTTTTATTTTTAAAATTTTTTTTTAAAATAGTACTTTTTTATTTAAATCAAATTTTTTGGATTTTTTTTCAGCAAAATATGTTTACGTACACAATTACAGTAACAAATTCAGTTGATTATTTATGTCTTCAAACAATTTTAAAATATTTCAGTTGAAATAATTATTTATTACTAGTTTAAAATTAATTATTAATTTATTATATTTATAAAAAATGTATTCTTAATAAACAGAGAACAACAAGAAACAGAAGAAATAGCTTATATTTCTGGACTAAATGTATTATATTTTCTTGAATATATACAAATAAGTTGACTGGACCATTATAATTTTTTGAGTATATAGAAATTTCTTGAATATATAAACAGACATGGCAAATATCACATAAAATGTTTAATAGAGTTTAATCAATTTTACTATTTAGATGCTTCATCAAGAATAATAGTTTTGATGCCTTATCAACCCCAAATAAGTTTCTTAATTTTGAGTGCACTATTCCAAATGTAGAAAAAATCCTTTCCAAACGTATGGTTGATGCTTTTGCTGTAGCCAGCATGTCCAAAAACTTAATGTTCTCTAATAACTTGTCATTCTTTGACACCTTAACGAAGCTATTCCACTTTTCCTAACGGACCAGATGCATTAAGGCTACCATATAATGAGTTAAAATTCTAATGAATTATTTGAACCCAGAATATATTAAAATTTATAATAAAAATTGTATATAGTTTAATAATTTGGAACAAGCTGATATAATTTTTTTAATCATAAAAATCAATATTTTGTCTAAAAAAGAATCATAAAAATCAGTTTTTTTCTGAAAAAATCATAAAAATCAGTTTTTTTCTGAAAAAATCATAAAAATCAGTATTCTCTTCTAAAAGAAATCCTAAATATCAGTATTTTTTTCTTTCTTTTTATGTTTTATGGTATCCCAAACGCATGCATGGTACTGGAGTAGAAGTAAAGCTTCCCCACTATAAAGATTTGGTCTTTAAATGAAACTTCATTGTGCATGTGCTGGTGCGGGCCCTATTTATTGATTATATATTAGAAAGCTTTTTCTAATTTGCGTAAATACTGCAATAAATATTATTTTTATGAGTATTTTTTCAATATATAACATAATATAAAAAATAAATTTGTGTGTGTAATATTCATAAGCTAAAAATTTAAATAATTTAATGTTTAAAAAATAGATTAATTTTTTTTCTCGAAAGTAGTTGTAACTAGTAGTTGGGAAAAAAGTAGTTTAACTAGTAGTTAACTAGTTCAAAACAAAAGCAGTTGCAACTAGTAGTTAACTACTAGTTAACTAGTAGTTGCCACTAGTAGTTAACTACTTCTAGTTAACTACTGCCGAACACTAGGCAAACGTTTTCCGAGGGTGTACAAATATAGAAATACCATCAATTGTTAAAGAAGAAATGTACAAAAATGCTTCATTTAAAAAAGTCTCCCAACAGGATTTACTCTCTAATCTAAGTGGTTGTTTAAACCCTTTTCCATATGGGTTATGACTATTTAAAAGGTCAAAAAGCCTGTCTATAACCCTAATAAGTTTCACAGTTGCTTCACTACCACTAAAATTTACATTTTTCTGGGACAAGTGCTCGATTGCAACACAGTAATTCACCATCCTTTCCCATCAATCGTCCACCTAACAATGTGGATCCCAAAAGTTTCTACTGGGCGCGTTTTTGCAGCTGCGTTGCCGTAGAACCAGTCTATCCAGTTACCTTGGTATGTATATCTATGATCTCGCACGACAAAAACATTTACCTTCCACCCCTACTGCATTTATGAACTATTGCAGGCCATAGGGAGAGAACTTGTTTAGCGTGTTGGCACCAGTTCATTCCGGTTAATTGATTGCTTGCACGTACAGTGCCGGCTGCTGGTCGTCAAATACTGTTTCCACGTATCAGGTATTGAGATACATTTATTTTTTTTTATGTTTTATAATTTAGTCATTTGTTATTACGTTAAATTAGTTTGCTTACGTTAAAGTGCAATTATTTTTAAGACCTTAAATTGCCTTGAACAATGAATTCTTTAAGTGATAACGAAAAAAAAGTTGCAATGAAAGAAAAGTTTGAATCTTTACTAAATAAGCATGATGTGAAAGAGAACAGTTCTTTTCTCACCCGTGAAAAATTATTAAATTTGATAGCTGATGTAAAGAAATCTAAAACATCAGATAAGAAAGTGTCATGTGATTATTGGTTACTTCAACATTACGATGTCCTTAAAGTTCAAGGAGTAGAAAAATTAATAGTCCCAGTAACAAATGCAACACCAGATGTAATGTTTTATTGCTCAAGTGATTCTTTGTTTGACATTTTGTACGAAACTCATTTATCTATTGGGCACAGTGGTAGAGACCGAATGATAAAAGAACTTAATCGTCGTTACAAAAATATTACGCAAAATGATATTAAGATTTTCCTGTATTTTTGTGAATCTTATCAACAAAACGCAAGGGCAGAAAAAGTGTTGTTGTTGATCCCATGATTTTTTCACATATAAATTCAAGATGTCAGGTTGACCTCATAGATTTTCAAGCATAACCTCATGGAAACTATAAATTTATTTTAGTTTATCAAGATCACCTTACAAAGTTTGTGGTTTTAAGACCTCTTCAAACAAAGAGAGCAGAAGAAGTTGCAGGACAGTTGCTTGATACATTCCTGTTGTTTGGAGCCCCATGTATATTGCAGCCGGACAATGGAAGAGAATTTTGCAACAAACTTATTGATGACTTAAAAGTAACTTGGCCAGAGCTTAAGATCGTGCATGGCAAACCAAGACATAGCCAAAGCTAAGGCAGTGTTGAGAGAGCCAATCAGGACATATAAAATATGTTGACGACTTGGATGCAAGACAACCAGTCAACTTCAGTTAGTAACGGGTTAAAATTTATCCAGTTTATGAAGAACAGAGCGTTTCATTCTGGTATTAAAAGGTTCCCCTACGAGGCTATGTTTGGTTGCGCAGCTAGAGTTGGGCTGTCAACAACTGCCATTCCGAAGGAAGCACTTAATTCGTTGGTTGACGAAAATCAATAGTAGAATCCTTTGACTGCAATGAATGTCTCCTCTCAACCTGATAATGAAAAAGTAGTTGAACAAACAGTATTAAATAATCCTATTACGAAAGTATGTGTTGTCTGTCTAAAAGAATGCAGTGAAGATATAGTTTGCTTCAAATGTATGGAGCCTGTCCATATATCATGTTCGGAAGATTATGTTTCAGAAGATGAAGTTGAGCAGAAAATCTGCAAATTGTGTTTTAATCAACTTAATGTTCAAAGAGAAAGTATATATTCTTTGTAATTCTAAGTGTCATTTTAGTAATCCTTGTTGTAACAAATGATTTTATGGTACGTTTCCATAAATACCATTTATACGCTGCATAAATTAGATAAATTGCTTCTTTTTCATTTTAATTGTCTATCATTAGTTTATTTATAGAATACCTAGTTATTTCATTTTAGATAAATTGTTTATTTTACACTTTAACTGTCTCTCATTAGTTAATTTATAGAATACCTAGTTATTTCATAGAATAACTAGTTAAAGAGTCAAATTAATAACATATTACACACTTTAACGGACACGATCAACTATTTCATGGAATAACTAGGTATTCTATGAAATAACTGCATTAAATACTTTAACGGTAACATATATACAGTGGCGTCACTGCGGAGGGGGGAGTTAGGAGGGTACGGTTCGCCCCCGGGTGACACCCTTCTGAGGCGTATTGGGTGGTGACACCCAAATGTGATAAAGAGTTTTTGAAAAATAGTTATACATGAATTATACAATTTTACTGATGCTTATTTCCTCGTATAACTGAAAATAAATGCCAGTCTACTGAAAGTTACACGAAATAAATAAAATAAAATTTCTTAGATCCCCCCTTTTTTTTGCACTGCTGAAAATACCATAAACTACAAGTTAATGTAACACAACAACGCTTTTTTCCTTTGGAAGGGGGGGGGGGGACGATGCCTCGAGTTACCGCCCCCGGGTGACATCTATGCTAGGAACGCCGCTGATATTCAGGCCCGTATTTAAAGTGTTGTAAGCCAGTGTGTTCTAAGAAAATTGACACAACACCAGCAAAAACAAGAATACTACTAGGCCTGATTTTCCCGACAAATTAGTTCAATTTGAGTACATTATGAAGTAGAAATGTGTAATTAGGGATGGTGGAAGATTCTTTTTTCTTTCCGGTTTTTTTTCTGCACGAAAGCGATTTTTAAAAATTTGTTTTATAGATTTAGATTTGGGTTGTCATGATAACACTTTCAAGTTCTTCAATATGACTAATCCATTATTTATAAAATTCTTTGTCGGCCGAAACATTCATTCATACATATCTTTAGCTTGCTTATCGTTTTTCAATTTTCCTCCCAGACTTTAGGATTTTAGAGGATATGCATAAATACTATGTCAATTTCATTTAGCTTTGCTTCAGTTCAAACATTTTTGGGTGCCAAAAAATAACGCGCATTCTAAAACCTCATTTGACGTAAATCGGAGTGACATTAGGAGGCCATATTTTGCAGATACTTTCTTGGTGAGAGAACACCCTGGAGAGAGAAGTCTAATTTTCATCTTTAGCAAAATGCAAAGTATACCATACAGTTAGGTTAGGTAGTTTTGATATATTTTGGATTTAACCTTTCCGAATGCGTGACATTTACTTACTTATTACTGTAACAATGCAAATAATGCATTTGTATTTATTTTATCAGCAATATATGTTTGTAAAAAGACTTTCATTAGCGTCATTTTCTAAAAAAACATTTTAGCGCAAGTTATACTTCAACAGATTATGAACTACTTTATTCTGGCACATGGAAAGTTCCGGTTACAGATGTAAAACAGTTTTATGAAAAATAAACTTTTACTTTTCCAGACAACACAGCCCAATTTTATTACTTTGATAAAAATTTCGCCTGGAGAGATTAACAGCGAAAATTTACCACCAAAACATTTTCTGGAATAGATGTGCAATTTAATCATGAAAATAAAAGATTCTTCAAAAGTACATTTTATTCCCCAAAGGAAAATAAGGGAGTAGAAAATTGTTCAATTTTATCCAATTCCGCTCTGGTTAAAATTACGTTTTTCTCCTTTATTAATAAGAAGCAACTGTCTTTAAGTAAATGAAACTGCGGGATGTACCTGAAAATTTTTTTTGGGAAAAGGGGAAACTTAATACAAGACTTTATAAGAATGAGTATAAATATTAAATGAAAAGTGAAATGCATTAAATATTGCATTTCAGATAAAACCTTTACCTTTATTTCAAATTGAATAGATATATTCAGCTTAAAAAATAATATTATAGAAAACTGAAAATAAGGTTTAGCATCATGTTACATTATATATTTAGTTTAACTATCAGATTTAGTTAGTTTAGTTAACTAACAAGTTTTAAATTTTGTTTAGTTTAACTATCGAACAAATACTTTAATACAAGATGATGATCAGTTAAAATGAGTAAATGAATTTTTTTCAAACTAATAGAACCTTAACATCTTGTTTGAGAGAGAAAGAGAGATAAAAACATTTTTTAAAAACCATTTGGAGCTTTGTCATTTTCCTAACGATCTTCACTTTTACTTTCGATTTTTTTCTAGTTTTCTTTCTAATGGGACTGCGTTAGAGCTAGTGCATTTCTCGGAAAACGGCACCCTTTCTTTCAAGGAGCGCCATTATCGGTGGATGCCATTACTATTTTTAGAATTTTAACGTTTAGTTTCCCCCTAGATGGCTGCACCTGAGCTCTAAATGACGCGAAACTGAACGAGAAATTTAATTTAGCCGAGAGTATCCAACCCAAACAGATACACAAGGGATCTTTAACATGCCGCATAATCATACGATATTGTAACAAGATGCTTGTTACATCTCGCGATCATAATAACTTTAACCAAATACTTTGGTTATTTACTTAGTCCTTGGTGACAAGCCTTGGCATTTTTACTCACGGTTCCTTCTGATTAACCGATAGGCGTAACCACCACTTGTCACTTCCTTTTTAATTGCCTACGCCGCCAAAAATTTTATACCATTTTATTTTTTAGAAACAACATTTTAAAAATTTTTATCTAGTATTGTAGTGGTATATTTGGATTTAGCACTTAGATACATTGCGTTGTGTAAGATCAGAATATGTTAGAGCATTTAGAAATGAAAAAGATTAAGCAAAAAAATTATGTAAATTAATATATTAAAAAATACATACTAGAAATAACTACGAGATTATTAATCGTTGACTGTAAAGATTTATTGCATTATATAACAGACTGCATATAAAAAAATAAAAGAGCTCTTTAAGAAAAATTAGAAAATAAACTAGCATGTAACACAATAGTACAACTCGTTAATTTAATTAGTTTACACAGAAGAATTTTACCGATCTCTAATGCAGTTGTGACAAAGCTGGCGTTAGAAATTGATGTAATAGATTATATCACCTGATACTTGAAAATGACTACCTGATTATTGAAGAGTGCAGAAGTTGATTGACCAATACGAAATTAATGAAGCGTACTATTGCTCCTTCATTTGGTGGCTGATCATCAGTTCTTAATAATGTTCATTTTGGAGCGTTAGTTGTTCCGAGGACGGATTCCTCAATGCTGGTTAACTTGGTCATTGTTGTTACTTAACGGTCAAAAAATTCTTTTACAACTTTGTGTTGACAGGCAATCTTCAGATACGTAGATCAGTCAGCATCTCCAAACTATGCATTGCTGTCGTAATGTCAATAAAACATTAAAATGATACAGTTCAACGAATTCTTGGCTGAATATTTTGCGATAAAAAGAAAACGGCATCACCCGGAGGCTTGCGATCAACTCCGATCGCTTCCAGCAATCTAATATGTAAAAAAAACAAATTCGAAGAGCAAAAACTATGTAGTAAACGATTTGTTCTTAGGAGAACATTTTTATAACAAAACCAATGCAGCAGGAATAAAAGAGGTAGTAGTCAGCATTTTACAAAACATTGCTTGCCCGACGAATAGGCAAAATTGCCCAGACGCCGGGCGCGTCTTTACATTATTCGACTTTCAGTAGGAATGAGGGGAAAACACACAGATTCAGTCCCGGAACAATTGGCAAAGGCGCGAAAAAGGGGAGTATTACTCCGAGAGAGTACACAGTTCCCGTCGCATATTTAAAATAATTCAAATTTGTGATGTTGAAATGCGACGGAATTAAATTAAAATTAAAAAATGGTTGAAAGGTAAATACCCAGTGAAAAAGCAAATTGAAAAAATAATTTAAAATGTTGTTTCTAAAATATAAAATGGTATAAAATTTTTGGCGGCGTAGGCAATTAAAAAAGAAGTGACAAGTGGTGGTTACGCCTATCGGTTAATCAGAAGGAACCGTGAGTAAAAATGCCAAGGCTTGTCACCAAGGACTAAGTAAATAACCAAAGTATTTGGTTAAAGTTATTATGATCGCGAGATGTAACAAGCATCTTGTTACAGATATGAACATTTTTTTTTTCTAGTAGTGCTTTTCATTTGTATAATTCTCGAAAATTTCCTTATTTCTTTCGTTAACAGCTCACGCTTTCTTGGATTGATTTTACCAATGCAAGAATATAATCAAAATAGCAAAAATGTAATTTTTAATTTTGATATCAATGTAAATATTATTTCATTAATGCGTAAAATGGAAACTATCTTGCCCCATCATGTAACTAGTATGCAAATGAAACAAACAATACACGCAATCAATGCGCATTCTTCGACTTTAATCAAAGTTTACGCAAAACAACCAAAGATAGATCGAGAACTCCCGGGTCATAAAATTTCGGGAGCTTCCCTAGAGAGTACTCGTATTCTTTACTTTCCTAATAGTGGGGAGGATTAAGAATTCATTACTGACAGATTAAATTGTAAGTGCACTTTTCGAAGCAAACTGATCTTGACTTAGTAGAGTGTTAGACTTTTAACGGGAAGTAAAGGAACATTTCTCAAGCTCAGCGAAATTAATAGAATGATTTTATCAGTTTCAAAGTAGTTTATATAACGTTCGGTAAATAAGACCGAATTTGTTTTTAGAAGTGCAGTAAACAGATAGGAAATTTACTTTTTTAAACATGAAAATGTATTTAAAAATCTTTAAGCACACTCTTTGTCCCAAAACGATGAAATGTCTTGATTAAAAAAAAGTTTTATGTAAATACCAAAGCTCTAATAGAATTTCAAATGTAAAAAGTTTTGTTTATTATAAAATCCTGAGAAATAAATTGTTTTGGGAAACTTTGACAATGATCCATTTTTGTTGTTGGTATGAAACTGTTGCTATTTCAAATAACAGTAAAGCAAACAATGCATATGCTATATTTTGTTTAAGTATAAGGTTGCTAAATTAACAGTCATGATGTCTAGCATTATAAATTTGCAGTTGGTATATACGAGAAAGTAGGCTTGTATAGTTCTAGATGGAACTTTTTATTTAGTACTGTAATTCTAATATTTACCTATGACAAAATTTCGATTTTTTTGCATTAAAAACAAAGATTTAAGTGAAACGTCATTCACATGCTCTCTGCTCCATAGCTATAATTATTCTATTCTAAAAAATCTGGCCATCAAACGGTTAGTGATAGCAGCTCCATTTTTTTTCTTTTATTCAATATATGCATATGTGTTACGAACATTAATCATAAAAAAATCAAAACAGTGTATAAATATAGGCTCTTGATTTGGGTGTCTAGGGGTTTCTAAAAATCATCACTCACCATAAAGATATAAAAAAACTGACTATATTTACACTTTCCTATTTACAAAACTATATACAGAACAGCTTCAATTACGAACAACAACATCATCCGAGCACCGCAGCGCTTACGTCCACACAGAACGGAGTCTTACTCAAAACTGACCGCTTACGCTCCCTATCGCCAGATGGCGCTGCTGTCAATGTCTCTTCGCAGTCGCATCCTACAGCTCGGTCATGCTGACACTTTGGCTGTCCTCAGACAAACCTGGAAAGACATTTAAAAAAAACAAAAACAAAACAACATAAAACAGTCACAGGAAAAATGAAAAAGAAAGTCAATGTCTATTGGTCGATGCTCAGTCCAAGTTGCGGGACCAGGGCTTCATGAAGTCGGCTGCTGTTGACGTTTTAATTGGCCCTTCGTGCTGGCCAACTCTCTGAACCTCATATCGGTCCCTACCTTTCGCATTGACCACTCTGTACGGCCCCAAATAGTCTGCGTGCAGCTTCAGCCCAGGCGCAAACTGGGTTCGCTTGATTGCAACTAAGTCTCCCGACTTGTACTGATTCGCCTTTTCCCTTTTCCTGTCGTAGTATTTACGATTTTCTTCCTGAATCTTCAAGATATTTTGCTTGGCTTCATCCCTAATTGCCATTCGGTTTTCCGCAAAGTGGTTCTCACTTTCTTCATCTAATAGCTCTTTAATAGCAATATCTTCTTTGTTGCGCATTTTTACCCCCGTTAGAAGCTCAAAAGGGGTCCATTTAGTGCTGCGCGAAGTTACACTATTGATCATTCTCTGTAGGCGATCAACATTCTTGAACCATTTCTCGGGTTCCTGTATAGACATTTTGGTCAAAACTGTAACGATGGTGCGGTGGACTCGTTCCACCTGTCCGTTTCCCCTTGGAACTCCGGAGGTAATTAGTATATGTTTAATGTTTTCTTCTTTTATAAAATCTTCAAACTCTTTTGATCGAAATGCTCCGCCTCTGTCAGATATAATCCTTGCTGGGTTACCAAAGGTTTTTTGCTGGAGTCTTAACTTGTCTATGGCTGCTTGGGCTGTTGTGGATTTAACGGGGTATAACCAAGTAAATTTTGTGAATGAATCCACAACTGTGAATATATGTTGGTAATTTTTATTCGTCGAGGGTAGGGGGCCTATAAAGTCAATATGGTACGTATCCAACGGACTATCATTTTTTGGAATAGGATTGAGAAATCCTTCCTGCTTCCCCGACTTTTTGTTTACAAGTATGCATTCTACGCAGTTAGAGATTACAGTCTCAACGTGCTTTCTCAATTGCGGAATAAAGAATTCCTCTTGAATCATATCCATTGTTTTTGCAATAGCGAAATGTCCTTTTCTGTGAATCATCCTAATTATTTCATTTGACATCACTTCCGGTACCACTAACAGTTCCCTACCATTTTCACCTTTATACAATGCATTGTTTTTAATCAGATAATCGTCCCGTTCTCCCTTCTGAAGTGATGTTTTCATTAGTTTTACATATTCGTCTTCCTCTTGAGCTGTAACGATTTTAGATGTTATTTCGTCTTGAGAGCGGGTTACCACTAAAACAGTATTGCGGCTAAGCGCGTCTACGTGTTTCATCTGGGTTCCAGATCTATGAACGATTTCGTATTGAAATTCTTCTAAAAACATAACCCACCGGGCAACTTTCGGTGTTAAGTCCTTTTTTTGAAGGGTTTTCTGAAACGCGGCGCAATCTGTTACTATTTTAAATTTTGAACCCAGAAGGTAATTTCTAAATTTCTTTAACGCTTCAATCACCGCCAACGCTTCCAACTCATAGCTACTGTACTTCTCTTGCTGTGGTGTCGTTTTCCTACTGAAATAGTGTACTGGATGGAGATGACCATCATCCGCTTTTATCAACAAAACTGCGCCAAAACCATGGCTACTTGCGTCTGTGTGCAACTCTAGTTCTTGACCCTGCTTAAATATGTGTAAAACTGGTTTTTCTGATAGAAGACTCTTTAATTTTTGAAACGATTCGATCTGTTGCGCACCAAAGGAAAAGTCAGATTCTTTCCTCAAAAGATCACTCAATGGTTTGGCTATCAATGCATACTGAGGGATAAATTTCCTGAAATAGCCAGTCAATCCGAGGAAACTCTGAACCTGCTTCACAGTTCTCGGTTCCGGAAATTTCTCTACAGCCCTTGTTTTATAACTGGATGGTCGGACTGTGCCATTCCCTATTTCGTATCCCAAGAATTCTATTTCTCATTTAAGAAATTGACATTTCTTAAAATTGAACTGGAGTCCATAATCAGACGCTACTTTGAACACTCGTTTTAATTTTTCTAAACCTTCTTCCTCGTCTTGTGAAGGAATGACAATGTCGTCCATATAAATGACCAAGGTATTGTCATTCAGCAGTTCTCTAAACACCTGGAAAATATAGCGCTGAAAAACACTAGGACTATTAGCCAATCCGAAGCTAACCTTGCAGAATTCATACTGCCCATTATGGGTAACGAAGGATGTATATTTTCTACTCTTCTCATCAATGTCAACATGGAAAAAACCATTCTTTAAATCGAGCGTTGTGAAAACTTCTGCGTCACTGAGACGGTCTAACACATCCTCAATAAGTGGTAGTGGGAAATGATCCCTAACTGTCTTTTTATTTAATTTTCTGTAATCAACACATAGGCGGTGGGTGCCGTCTTTCTTTTTTGCCAAAATAATGCCGGAATAATAATCGCTACACGATTCTCTAATAATTTCTTCCCTTAACCATTCCGAAATTTGTTTTTCCACAACTTTTTGTTCGGCGAAAGACATACGCCTAGCTTTGGAACATACGGGTGTTTCATCTGTCAATATAATGTTCATTTTTAGATTAGTGTCCTTTGTTTTAAGCGGTTTATAGCAATTTATCAACACTTCTACTTCATTACGAATGCGACGCTCTGAAATGTGGCCAAGGTCAAAGTCCACTTCTCCCACAGCATTTGCTAAGTTAATCAAAAAACTATCCATGAAATTTATTTCCGATTCCGAATTATTTTTTTCTTTCTCGATAGAAACGCTTGTATCTTTTTCTTCAGTGATCTTAGGTAAGCAAACTTCGCTATCCCTTATTAGGATGGGGGGGAAAAGATTCTCACAGCTGCTTTTTTCTTTTTTCATTGGCGCCTTGTTTTTGTCTGGGATGCTTTGCAAAGCGTTTGAAAGGCTCGAATATTTCTGATTCGTTTGACCTAGTATTTTAATTCCGTTTTCATCTATCTTAACAATTAACTGCTCTAGTAAATCTGCACCAATAATCATATCTGTACACACATTTTTTAACACATAAAATTTTGCTGAAAGCACATAATTATCAATATTTACATTAGAATAAAAATAGCCCATAGGAAATATATTTTCACCGCTTATACCACTTATTTTCGTTTCATCGAAGCACATTTTAGGAGAACCAATTTTTGCATAAAAATCATAAGAAATCAAACAAATTTCGCTTCCGGTGTCGACCAAAGATGAAGTGTTCTGTCCATTTATATTTACATTAATTTCAAATTTTCTCTTGTTTTTCGCACGGGTAACCATTGTTTCTTTCACGACTGGAAAGGGACATTCACTCATTATATGACCAGACCTGTCGCACTTTCTACACGTCGGAGTTTCTTTTTTGTTTTTACAGGCAAAAGACTTATGGCCGTAGCCGTTACACGAGTAACATCTGATAAATTTTTTATCGGTATTTTCAAAATGGTTTTTGGACGGCTTATTACTCTCAGTTGCTTGTCGTGCATGCACCGGAAAGTTAGGTTTCGCATTTACGGCAGGATATTTTCGCAAATTATGCCTGGCGGCCTCGTAATTTTCCAATTTCTCAACTATTGTTTCTATACGGTTCCATTTATGCCAATCATCCAAATAATGTTCGCGGATATTTTGTGGTGTTCTTCGTTTCAATTGGTCCGTAACTATCAGTTCTTTTAAGCCTTCGAAGTCATTTGTGTTTGAACCGTTAATCCATTCTTCAAAATAATGATTAAGTTCAAAAGCGAAATCTCGCCAAGTAGAATTGCTGTCCTTATTATGAGACAAAAACTTTTGTCGAAATTGTTCCGGCGTTAATTTAAATCTTTTTAGTAACACATTTTTGACATGATCATAATCATTTTCGAATTCCTTTTGCACTCTTGCTATTACTTGCGCGATATCCAGGGGAAGTAATCCCAACAAATGTGTCACAAAATCTTTCTTTTCTATGTTTACTCTTGTCGCTTGTCGTTCAAATAGTTCCAAATACGTACTAATATCACTAGTAGAACAAATCGAATCGAAACTCTTGATTATTTTCGCAAGATCTTTACTTTTACTCTCAACAGAAATAGATTCGGAAATGTTACTTTCTTGACTTTTAGGATTTGAATTATATTCTATTCTCAACTTTTCCAATTCAATTTTTTCAATCCGTTCCGCAATTATAGTATCAATCAAATTTTTAGTAAATTCTTCATCAAATTTTCACACTCTACAATTACTTCTTTAAGTTTTAATATCGTAGGATTTTCAGGAATATTTAAACCTAATTCCGAAACTAGTTTTAATAAGTCTTCCTTGCGAGCTTTGCCAAGAAAAGACATTATGCACAAAAATTAGAAACAAAGTACTCACAGTTTAAGTCCGATGTCTGCTTCAATTAATCACAATGAAGAGTTCTAAATTAATCCACCGGCAATCACTTTATCCCGGCCGAGCCCCCACATATAGGCTCTTGATTTGGGTGTCTAGGGGTTTCTAAAAATCATCACTCACCATAAAGATATAAAAAAACTGACTATATTTACACTTTCCTATTTACAAAACTATATACAGAACAGCTTCAATTACGAACAACAACATCATCCGAGCACCGCAGCGCTTACGTCCACACAGAACGGAGTCTTACTCAAAACTGACCGCTTACGCTCCCTATCGCCAGATGGCGCTGCTGTCAATGTCTCTTCGCAGTCGCATCCTACATAAATATGTCATATATATATATCATCGCAAAGAAATAAATGTAAACAATGTCCCAAGACTTTCGGTCATCCACATGGCTAGAAACTAGAGACAGTTTTTACCTCAGAAAATTTGTTTCAAAGAGTGGCTACACAGCTAGACAAGACGCATTTTAGTTTGTTCATTCAGACTGAAGATGTAATTTTCTATTCTTGAAATATTACTAGATTTGTAACAATTTGTAACCTTTTTTAAGGTGAGTCTTTTAATTTCCCGTTAATAACATGGCTTCTGGAAAGCAACTAAACTGTAAATATATACATTTTGATGATGTGGAAAATCTTGAAATTGTGAGTTCCCGAAAAGAATTAATTCGATGAAACTTCACAAGTAGCTTGTTGAGAAAACGTTACTTACCATTTTATCATCCACATGCCTTTTACTGTACGTCATCTAGATTTATTTCTTGATGATCCAGATTAGCTGACTATTTCCATGGTGGTACTGTGCCTTTGTCTTACATTATACTTCAGATAGGAATTATTTTATGCGATGTAAAATGAACTTATGATGATTATTTATAATACTCAAATGTAATTCCCGATCACTCTACGCTTTGATTAATTATGTCTGGGTCATTTCTGTTATGTGTAAAAACCATCCTTCGATTTATTAATGTATTGTTCCCACGAATCAGTTACGCAATGATTGAACGATATTTATTACTTAATTTCCCAATTCACAAAAAAATATCACTAACATGTCCATTAAATCACCAAAATATCTATTATATCCTTCACATACCACACGAAAACACCAACATAGAAATACATTGAAAGACACACAGTTAAACTCTGCTATTGCCTTAATTTAATTATATTACCTTTAAAGTATTTTTCAAGCTTTTTTTTCCAGATTTTTAAAATAAAATTAATTTTTTGACTCTAAACTTTCCCGCATTTGTATAATTGCCAATAAAGGCTGCAAACTACACGTCTTTTATAACACAAATGATCAAAATGTCTTGTTTCAAACATGAACCAAACAAACACTACCCAAACTTAAACAGCCTATCACTCTATAACTCTCATTTTCGAAGTAGGATAAAGCCCAAAATAGGAGATACGTTACTACAAATTATATTCTGAGACTTCCAAATTACAAGAGCCTTAATTAAAGACATCCATTCTAGTTGGCGAAAGCGTTAAGGAGTGACGAAAGGGTTTATTGGCACTTAAGCTTGTACGCACGTGAGAAGTAGGGCCCGATCTTCGTATAGCTGTTCAGTTATGCCGCCTGGATCCTTCAGATACGTTTATTAAATACTCTAAAGTAATATCACACTTTATATACCAAACTGGCAATTGTTGGCTCAGATGAGTGGAATTACCTGTGCTATTGCAGCAAATACTATATTGTAGTGGATTTACCCCAATAATTAGTTTATTAAAAATATTCATCTTAGAAATTTTGAGTCAACTATTTGGTGCTCCATCTGCTTTAGCTGTTGTGGATTTAACGGGGTATAACCAAGTAAATTTTGTGAATGAATCCACAACTGTGAATATATGTTGGTAATTTTTATTCGTCGAGGGTAGGGGGCCTATAAAGTCAATATGGTACGTATCCAACGGACTATCATTTTTTGGAATAGGATTGAGAAATCCTTCCTGCTTCCCCGACTTTTTGTTTACAAGTATGCATTCTACGCAGTTAGAGATTACAGTCTCAACGTGCTTTCTCAATTGCGGAATAAAGAATTCCTCTTGAATCATATCCATTGTTTTTGCAATAGCGAAATGTCCTTTTCTGTGAATCATCCTAATTATTTCATTTGACATCACTTCCGGTACCACTAACAGTTCCCTACCATTTTCACCTTTATACAATGCATTGTTTTTAATCAGATAATCGTCCCGTTCTCCCTTCTGAAGTGATGTTTTCATTAGTTTTACATATTCGTCTTCCTCTTGAGCTGTAACGATTTTAGATGTTATTTCGTCTTGAGAGCGGGTTACCACTAAAACAGTATTGCGGCTAAGCGCGTCTACGTGTTTCATCTGGGTTCCAGATCTATGAACGATTTCGTATTGAAATTCTTCTAAAAACATAACCCACCGGGCAACTTTCGGTGTTAAGTCCTTTTTTTGAAGGGTTTTCTGAAACGCGGCGCAATCTGTTACTATTTTAAATTTTGAACCCAGAAGGTAATTTCTAAATTTCTTTAACGCTTCAATCACCGCCAACGCTTCCAACTCATAGCTACTGTACTTCTCTTGCTGTGGTGTCGTTTTCCTACTGAAATAGTGTACTGGATGGAGATGACCATCATCCGCTTTTATCAACAAAACTGCGCCAAAACCATGGCTACTTGCGTCTGTGTGCAACTCTAGTTCTTGACCCTGCTTAAATATGTGTAAAACTGGTTTTTCTGATAGAAGACTCTTTAATTTTTGAAACGATTCGATCTGTTGCGCACCAAAGGAAAAGTCAGATTCTTTCCTCAAAAGATCACTCAATGGTTTGGCTATCAATGCATACTGAGGGATAAATTTCCTGAAATAGCCAGTCAATCCGAGGAAACTCTGAACCTGCTTCACAGTTCTCGGTTCCGGAAATTTCTCTACAGCCCTTGTTTTATAACTGGATGGTCGGACTGTGCCATTCCCTATTTCGTATCCCAAGAATTCTATTTCTCATTTAAGAAATTGACATTTCTTAAAATTGAACTGGAGTCCATAATCAGACGCTACTTTGAACACTCGTTTTAATTTTTCTAAACCTTCTTCCTCGTCTTGTGAAGGAATGACAATGTCGTCCATATAAATGACCAAGGTATTGTCATTCAGCAGTTCTCTAAACACCTGGAAAATATAGCGCTGAAAAACACTAGGACTATTAGCCAATCCGAAGCTAACCTTGCAGAATTCATACTGCCCATTATGGGTAACGAAGGATGTATATTTTCTACTCTTCTCATCAATGTCAACATGGAAAAAACCATTCTTTAAATCGAGCGTTGTGAAAACTTCTGCGTCACTGAGACGGTCTAACACATCCTCAATAAGTGGTAGTGGGAAATGATCCCTAACTGTCTTTTTATTTAATTTTCTGTAATCAACACATAGGCGGTGGGTGCCGTCTTTCTTTTTTGCCAAAATAATGCCGGAATAATAATCGCTACACGATTCTCTAATAATTTCTTCCCTTAACCATTCCGAAATTTGTTTTTCCACAACTTTTTGTTCGGCGAAAGACATACGCCTAGCTTTGGAACATACGGGTGTTTCATCTGTCAATATAATGTTCATTTTTAGATTAGTGTCCTTTGTTTTAAGCGGTTTATAGCAATTTATCAACACTTCTACTTCATTACGAATGCGACGCTCTGAAATGTGGCCAAGGTCAAAGTCCACTTCTCCCACAGCATTTGCTAAGTTAATCAAAAAACTATCCATGAAATTTATTTCCGATTCCGAATTATTTTTTTCTTTCTCGATAGAAACGCTTGTATCTTTTTCTTCAGTGATCTTAGGTAAGCAAACTTCGCTATCCCTTATTAGGATGGGGGGGAAAAGATTCTCACAGCTGCTTTTTTCTTTTTTCATTGGCGCCTTGTTTTTGTCTGGGATGCTTTGCAAAGCGTTTGAAAGGCTCGAATATTTCTGATTCGTTTGACCTAGTATTTTAATTCCGTTTTCATCTATCTTAACAATTAACTGCTCTAGTAAATCTGCACCAATAATCATATCTGTACACACATTTTTTAACACATAAAATTTTGCTGAAAGCACATAATTATCAATATTTACATTAGAATAAAAATAGCCCATAGGAAATATATTTTCACCGCTTATACCACTTATTTTCGTTTCATCGAAGCACATTTTAGGAGAACCAATTTTTGCATAAAAATCATAAGAAATCAAACAAATTTCGCTTCCGGTGTCGACCAAAGATGAAGTGTTCTGTCCATTTATATTTACATTAATTTCAAATTTTCTCTTGTTTTTCGCACGGGTAACCATTGTTTCTTTCACGACTGGAAAGGGACATTCACTCATTATATGACCAGACCTGTCGCACTTTCTACACGTCGGAGTTTCTTTTTTGTTTTTACAGGCAAAAGACTTATGGCCGTAGCCGTTACACGAGTAACATCTGATAAATTTTTTATCGGTATTTTCAAAATGGTTTTTGGACGGCTTATTACTCTCAGTTGCTTGTCGTGCATGCACCGGAAAGTTAGGTTTCGCATTTACGGCAGGATATTTTCGCAAATTATGCCTGGCGGCCTCGTAATTTTCCAATTTCTCAACTATTGTTTCTATACGGTTCCATTTATGCCAATCATCCAAATAATGTTCGCGGATATTTTGTGGTGTTCTTCGTTTCAATTGGTCCGTAACTATCAGTTCTTTTAAGCCTTCGAAGTCATTTGTGTTTGAACCGTTAATCCATTCTTCAAAATAATGATTAAGTTCAAAAGCGAAATCTCGCCAAGTAGAATTGCTGTCCTTATTATGAGACAAAAACTTTTGTCGAAATTGTTCCGGCGTTAATTTAAATCTTTTTAGTAACACATTTTTGACATGATCATAATCATTTTCGAATTCCTTTTGCACTCTTGCTATTACTTGCGCGATATCCAGGGGAAGTAATCCCAACAAATGTGTCACAAAATCTTTCTTTTCTATGTTTACTCTTGTCGCTTGTCGTTCAAATAGTTCCAAATACGTACTAATATCACTAGTAGAACAAATCGAATCGAAACTCTTGATTATTTTCGCAAGATCTTTACTTTTACTCTCAACAGAAATAGATTCGGAAATGTTACTTTCTTGACTTTTAGGATTTGAATTATATTCTATTCTCAACTTTTCCAATTCAATTTTTTCAATCCGTTCCGCAATTATAGTATCAATCAAATTTTTAGTAAATTCTTCATCAAAATTTTCACACTCTACAATTACTTCTTTAAGTTTTAATATCGTAGGATTTTCAGGAATATTTAAACCTAATTCCGAAACTAGTTTTAATAAGTCTTCCTTGCGAGCTTTGCCAAGAAAAGACATTATGCACAAAAATTAGAAACAAAGTACTCACAGTTTAAGTCCGATGTCTGCTTCAATTAATCACAATGAAGAGTTCTAAATTAATCCACCGGCAATCACTTTATCCCGGCCGAGCCCCCACATATAGGCTCTTGATTTGGGTGTCTAGGGGTTTCTAAAAATCATCACTCACCATAAAGATATAAAAAAACTGACTATATTTACACTTTCCTATTTACAAAACTATATACAGAACAGCTTCAATTACGAACAACAACATCATCCGAGCACCGCAGCGCTTACGTCCACACAGAACGGAGTCTTACTCAAAACTGACCGCTTACGCTCCCTATCGCCAGATGGCGCTGCTGTCAATGTCTCTTCGCAGTCGCATCCTACATAAATATGTCATATATATATATCATCGCAAAGAAATAAATGTAAACAATGTCCCAAGACTTTCGGTCATCCACATGGCTAGAAACTAGAGACAGTTTTTACCTCAGAAAATTTGTTTCAAAGAGTGGCTACACAGCTAGACAAGACGCATTTTAGTTTGTTCATTCAGACTGAAGATGTAATTTTCTATTCTTGAAATATTACTAGATTTGTAACAATTTGTAACCTTTTTTAAGGTGAGTCTTTTAATTTCCCGTTAATAACATGGCTTCTGGAAAGCAACTAAACTGTAAATATATACATTTTGATGATGTGGAAAATCTTGAAATTGTGAGTTCCCGAAAAGAATTAATTCGATGAAACTTCACAAGTAGCTTGTTGAGAAAACGTTACTTACCATTTTATCATCCACATGCCTTTTACTGTACGTCATCTAGATTTATTTCTTGATGATCCAGATTAGCTGACTATTTCCATGGTGGTACTGTGCCTTTGTCTTACATTATACTTCAGATAGGAATTATTTTATGCGATGTAAAATGAACTTATGATGATTATTTATAATACTCAAATGTAATTCCCGATCACTCTACGCTTTGATTAATTATGTCTGGGTCATTTCTGTTATGTGTAAAAACCATCCTTCGATTTATTAATGTATTGTTCCCACGAATCAGTTACGCAATGATTGAACGATATTTATTACTTAATTTCCCAATTCACAAAAAAATATCACTAACATGTCCATTAAATCACCAAAATATCTATTATATCCTTCACATACCACACGAAAACACCAACATAGAAATACATTGAAAGACACACAGTTAAACTCTGCTATTGCCTTAATTTAATTATATTACCTTTAAAGTATTTTTCAAGCTTTTTTTTCCAGATTTTTAAAATAAAATTAATTTTTTGACTCTAAACTTTCCCGCATTTGTATAATTGCCAATAAAGGCTGCAAACTACACGTCTTTTATAACACAAATGATCAAAATGTCTTGTTTCAAACATGAACCAAACAAACACTACCCAAACTTAAACAGCCTATCACTCTATAACTCTCATTTTCGAAGTAGGATAAAGCCCAAAATAGGAGATACGTTACTACAAATTATATTCTGAGACTTCCAAATTACAAGAGCCTTAATTAAAGACATCCATTCTAGTTGGCGAAAGCGTTAAGGAGTGACGAAAGGGTTTATTGGCACTTAAGCTTGTACGCACGTGAGAAGTAGGGCCCGATCTTCGTATAGCTGTTCAGTTATGCCGCCTGGATCCTTCAGATACGTTTATTAAATACTCTAAAGTAATATCACACTTTATATACCAAACTGGCAATTGTTGGCTCAGATGAGTGGAATTACCTGTGCTATTGCAGCAAATACTATATTGTAGTGGATTTACCCCAATAATTAGTTTATTAAAAATATTCATCTTAGAAATTTTGAGTCAACTATTTGGTGCTCCATCTGCTTTAGCTGTTGGCATACGTTTAAGCTAAGTGCAAAATACACGATATTAAAGAATTAAATATTTTTAATGGCGTGTATATTCCATAAAGACTTTTTTTGATTTTTTCCTTGATTGTTAAATTTTCTAATCAATTTGCACAAAATCTTTCCTTTGTCAAAAAAAAAAAAAAAAATCATGAAAGAGACTCTTGATAGTAATGGTTGATAAACTAATTGGACTTAAAGACTTTGAAAATTATACTAGGTTCCATAAAAATAAACTACAAAATATATTATCGCATTTATTTTTATTTGTTTATATATCCTCAGTTCCAGAGGAAATAATGTCTTGAATTCTAAAACTCTAAAATTAATCGTGTAGTATAAAAAAGCTGATCAAACTACTACTTCAACTGAGCTTTTAAAAAACTCTTTTTTGAAATTAAGCTTTTATATTTAGTGAAATAAAGGTAATTTGACTCATTTAACAGTAAACTACGTACCTCTAAAAAATGTTAAAATTTAAATCCTAATAATAAATCCTTTGGCTCTAAATAATAAATGATTTCATTTAGTGAAAATGTTTATCATTATTATGCTTAATTTATTTTTCTCTTTTGAAAGAAATGTTATTCATGCTAGTTCAATTAATTACTTGTTACTATAGTTGTGTTTTATTCTTTTTTCAAATGAACAACTTAAAAAAATATTCTGAAGACATTTATAACAGTTTTAGCAGTTCAGCTTTTGTTCTACGCTTCGAAATCCATACTATATCACCTTCAAATAGTGTGATTTTTTCAAAACGTTTCCTATTTTCTTTTAATGTGTAAATTTATGGTAACCGAATTAAGCAGCAATGAGTTACCATTAAGTTACACATTAAAAGAAAATAGGAAACTTTCTACCATCAGCAGTAATGGTCTTTCAGCATTAGGTGTCGATCTCGAATACTTATTGCAGTACAGAACGCTATGATATAGATAGTCAAAACGCATGTGCCTCAAAGAGTTAAAACAAAGTATCTCGTTAGAAACATACTTTAATTCGAAAGAAAAGCCTACTCGATTTGTTTTGGTCAATACATTTTGAGTATAAACCTCGTACGTAGATAATATATGATTTGTTAATGTAAAAACAGAGAACACATATTGTAAAATTGATATGATTCCCTTTTTTGTATTGCTCAGACAGAATAAACAGATAAACATAACAACGAAACTCAAAATTGTTTCATTATAAGTTGTTAACCACATACTTACATAAAAGTATTGTGGAAATATAGGGAAGGAGATTTCTGGTTTTATTAGATATTATTGAATTACTCCTTAATTCTTCACTACACGCTATTTAAAGTAAAGAATGGCATTTATTTTCATATTCAGTTATGGTCAAGGAATAAACCAACATACATATTGTAGAACTGACCATCAGTCGAGTCGACTGGGGGTCAATTCATTTACCTTACTAAGGCAAGCACCTTTGCAGATGTTTGAAGCAATTTTCAATGTTAAATAATGCAGGGCCACGGGGAAAGTCCAATTCAAACTTAGCTTCGCAGATATGCAACGCGGCCTAGTGAAGGGTTAAACTTAAATACTTAATATTTTTTCTGATAATTCATTCATCAGTCTCTTAGGTTTATAAATGTTCCTCTCCTGTGTAGAAGCAACGCCAGAATCAGAAAGCCTACTGAGGAAATTACAGTTCTACCATCAACCAGAGCAATCTGCCCGGCAGAGGGCCAAGAAGAATCCATTCATGTCCAAGGGAGGAACTACTGGTACATGAAATGTGCCGTTTTTGTTCTTGTTCTAGTTTGTTTAGAATACTGGATTTCTTTCGAACTGACGCTATAGCCAGTTTATAAATTTAGTTGCTTGCAATAAACAGTGAAGCAAGCATTCTAATTCGCGTACTAAATGAACGCGGATAAACGAACTTCCCTAAAACTCGAATGGATTCGTTCTTTTCTGCCATGCGCAGAAGCGTTCGAAAATCAAAAGTCGGTGGTCGAACTGTACTGATGTAACTCAGGAAATATCTTTAAAACTTCTCAAATTTTGAAATGTTGATTGCTTAAAATGGACATCTAAATATGAACTACTACTAATGAGAAATGGTTACGACTTAGTTAAGCGATCACCCTCTAGTCTAGTAAACTGCTCAGTCTTTTGTAGCAATGGGTTGTAGAAAGTTTAGTTCCCGCGCAAAGCGGCCACAGTCACCTGGGCGACTTCTGTACTTAATCCAGCGATTCTCAATCTGTAGGGCGCGAACCTCTAGGGGGGCGCGAGCGCACGAGAAGGGGGCCGCGAGAATATCCAAGAGAAAATATTACTTTAAGAAATTGATTAACTGACTGAAAGGAAAGCACACATACACATAGAAAACAAAATACATTTCGGCATATTTAATAACTTATTAAAGTAAAACAAACTACTAAATTAAAACTTTCTCAATCAAAACATACTAAATTAAAAACAAATTTAATAGTTATTAGTGACTTATTTGGGCCTGTCTTTCACAGAAAGGTTTTTCGAAGGAAGGCTTAATATTAGAAATTGCCACCCTCAGTTGCTTCTATATTTAGCCGAGATCTACAGTTTGCCTTCAAAGAAGCCAGAGCAGAAAATCCAGTTTCACAAAAGCGGGATGTTGAAAATGGCAATAGAATGCATAATGCCCTTGTTTTTAGTGCAGAAAAATCATCCTCTACTCCTGCCGAAAATTCCAATAGTTATTTATTACTAAATTTATTTTTTTTCTAAATTAGTTGTTTTTACTCTTGTTTTGGCAGTTAGTTAAAAATAATTCAAAAACAGAATCAGTACTCAATATACATTATTGTTGTATACATTTTATGGTAAGTGGGGGGCGCAATGAAAATTATGATAGAAAATTAGGCCGCGAATACTGAAAGGTTGAGAAACGCTGACTTAATCCTTCATGTAAATATGGTTGTTTCTTGAGAAGCATGTAGTTTAATCATTTTAGTAATTGTCTACTATAACGTAAAATTAAATACAGTCCACTATATCTGCCGGAACAGAAATAAATATGTGCACAAGAAATTAAATGATAAAACCATCCTCAATCTTATCTTGAAAATACTTGAAAAATTAATTTATAAAAGTCATACTTTAATAAATATAGTCAAAACGAATATAGTTACAATAATATAAACTAACTGACGGTGAGTAGATATTTTTATTTCTGAAGCTTTTTTCCCTTAAATTTGAAATGCAAAACTGTCTAGAAATCTGGATGCAGGCGAGAGCAGTTATTGTGACAGTGATTATTTTTAAAAAATGAAATCGATGTATACTTTTTTTTTTTTTTTGAATACTTCAAGAAATAAGATAACATCTCAAGGGGAAAATTTGAAAGGCTTTTAGCTTATGAGCGGAAATGAAATGCGCTTTGTTAATATTCTACATTGGTTGAAGAGCTCAGAAAAGGATGAAATGTGTCGCAGAAAAACATGATAAGAGTTTTTATGACATCTTAATGCCATCTTCCAACGAAGTTGTGAGATATGATGAATAATTTCCTGTTTTTAGAAAAAATTCTAATGGCGCTTGTGAGATTTTGTAGTGATAAAAGGAAATGACTGTATGTGAAAAATTTTTTTCTTGAAATCATAATAAATTTTTACTTTCACATAATTCCCGAAGGTAAACCTAGAAATCAAGAATTGGTCCCATTTGCATCTTTTTTAAACATACTTAGCGGAAGTACTCGTAGTAAAAGTATAGAAAATGAGTACGCTCGTTTAGATTAATTAAAATCTCAAAATTATCAGAAGAAAGTTTTCAATTTGCAAATATCTATGGATTTAAATCAGGTATTAGGTATAAAAAATAATTTGAAAAAAATCCTTTGTATGTTTAGGGTTTCTTTTTTGTGTTGATTATAATGAACTAATGAACGTCAACGTAAATAAAGCGCAAAGTTCTAAAAAGTTGTAACAAATAGTTATACCGAGACTACAGCAAATCCTCTTTGTCAAAGCAAAACGCTCAATACGCAACACGAAAGGCACAAAACTGTATCTAAATACTAAAGCTACAACTGAAAACGACCAACTGAACCAGTTAGTTGTTTATTTAAAAGCTTACTTCCTTTGCATTGAAAAAGGAGTTCCTTGCAACCTAAAAACACGTGCCTGCAATATTTCTCAAAATTTGTGCGTAATATATGTGGTATTTTACTTTTTAATTTTAATAACACGTACTGTACGAAGACATGTCAAAACACTAAAATAGTATATTGTCAAATTATGACTTTGAAGTTCGAAAGAATTTTCTCTCGTTGGCAGTTTGTAATGACAGACGCATGCGCAATTAACGAAACAAGGATTTTCTCCAAGTCAACTATTCCAAATACTACTTCACTTTTGACACGATTTTCTTAGTGACGGCAGAAAAGCCTAAATAATAAGACAAACAAACAATGTTCCCTGAGACATGGAAGCGAACAAGTTGGTGCAATTTCAGACTTTTAGCATTCCGAGAAAGGAAATGAAACTTCGGCAAAAATTCTACCCCTGAGGAATGTGCATTCCTGGAATCCCTGTATTACTTTATTAGGTTTCCCTGTCACCTGATGTGATGTGCATGGCAGAAGGAGCTGCTGGAAATGATTTTGATAGATTAAAGAGTCTGAGAACACCTTTGATAAAAAAAAAAAATATTTTGAGACATCATTAAGGGATGAACATTAGTATAAAGAAATGCCCTTTTATGCACACAATTAAAAATGATGTGCCGAAAAATGATCCCGCTCCCAAAAATACTTGAAAATGAGCAACTATCGTTCTCGGTTTTAAGTACGGAACCTTATATGATTTTTAGACTAGAAATTATAGTTACAGAAAGGATAAATATTATTATTTTTTACAGCAATACATTAACATTTTATACAGAAACTTTACGTTCATAATTAATACAAGGATTTTTTAAAATTACTTTTTCAGAACAGTAGTATTTGTATCAAGTTTAGGAACTACTTACCGTGCGAGGCGTTAAAACGATTCAATAACATGAGTAGTCTTTTCGTCTCTTCAAAGCAGAAATGCATGATGAATAACTAATTGGGTTCGGATTGGACACTGTAAAACAAGAAAACAGAATGGACGCTGGAAAATTAACACTCTTCTGGGTTGTAAGAAAGTTGGCACGGAAGTCTTTTAGCATTCGGAGCTGGTACAGTTGAAAGCTATATATCCCAACTGCCCCCTGACCGCTCGGTGTCCTCTGGCACAGTGGAAGAGCTTTCGTCTGCGGGCAAAACGAACCAAGAGTTATTCCCCAGGTTCGGCGGCGGCCCAGCGGTTGGCAGTGAAAATTTTGAAATCCTTTGTACTGTTCTTCGACAGCTATAGTGAAGCATTTTTCATTTTACTACTGTGTTTCATGAAATTTAGGTCATTAAATTCAGAAATTTCCAGAAAAGAGGAAATTTTCTCCTTAACAGTAGAGACCAGACGTAACACTCGATTCTAAAGTTTTTACTGGAATTCCATATCTGGATTTGCATGTAATGAAATAAAATAGTTTAATCTTCAGTTATGAGAAACATCAATAACATTTGGTAGGTTATTTAAGCATTTCAAAAAATAATTACTTTTAACAAAACAAAATTGATAATTGTCGCTGAAAGGATTTGATTAGCCACAATTTCACTCAAATTGAGTTTCATTTTAAAGCAGAATCTGAGCTTATAGATGTATATATATTATATCACACACAATCCTTCTCCCTTTAAAACACAAAACAAAAGTGTAAATTTATATGTATTCTCTATTTTTATCTGATTTATGGGTAGCGCAAAGCATTAAAGTACGAATAATAAATAAATAAACAATTGCAAGTCCAAGGTATAAACACATTATTTCCCCTTTTTCGTTGTCCAAACATTATTGTCTCCCTAAATTTTGAAATCTTCTTTGCGCAGTAATCCTATAAGTAGTAAAGCAGATTATAAACACCGATTTCCTTTTGTGAACTGCGAAGGACAAAATCTCGTGAAGATAATTGCTTCAGTTTTAAAAAATATTGTCTCCAGTCAGAGATTTTTAGATTTGGAATTTAAGAGTAAGGTAAAAATGGCAAAAGAACTTGCTTATCCACTCAGTTTGTTTATTGAGAAATAATAGGACTAGAACTCATGTAACATTTACGTTTCATTGGAATGATATTCAATACTACACTATATTTTATTTCCACAGGCACGAGAAATAAATTAATCAATAAATAAATAATAATAGTAAAGAAAATGATAAAATTTTGTAAAAATAACAATAAGAAGAAATAAAGAAAACTAGTTGAAGGGATTCTGTTGTGGACTAGGAATAATTCATAAAATCAGTTAATCATCATTTTTATATTGTCATCACCATTTCTCATTTGCTAATTATCTTTCATGCGTTTTTTTTAAACTTAACAACTTTTCTTAACAGCTGTTTTTTTACATGATTCACTAAAATATTTTTTATACATTTAATTGGTCTTCAATCTGTCTTAATTAAAATGTTGACTCTATTCCTTTTGACGATTTTATTTAAGTTTTATTCATTTATTTACTGTTATATGAAAGAGCTACGTGCGAGGAAAAGCACCCACTTTTTTCAACTCTTTATATCGAAATTTGTGTCTCTATCAATTACTGAGAATCCATAAGCAAAAAAATTATATCTCATCTTCATTAAAATGCATTTCAGAGTAATAACATGAAAGTTGAAGAGAGAAAAACAACAGTTAAATATGCAGGGAAACAAGAACAATCAATTTACATTCTATTAATCAATGAAAAAAGCAAGTATCAATTCAAGCATACGTGTTTGCTTTTAACTTTGTGGAATAAAACTTTATTTTAAAAATGCTTTTGCTGATCGTTATGGTAAATGGTCTTTGTGAAGCTGAGTTTTTGCTCATATTTTCGGCAAGCATATACTATATATTTTTTATTTTGCGCTGTTTTACTAAATGCAAGATTTTAAATGAAAAATGTTTCTAATGTTAATAAAAGTGTTCTCTTCCATTTTTGTTTCGAAATGAACAGTTTTTACCTTTTTTCTCTGTAATTACTCTTTGAATTAGGTAATGTTTTAACTTCATGTCGGGCCTTTATCTGCAGTTTAGATAGTAGTGACAAATACAAGACGTTGTTAAAGAAAACTAACACAGTTAATACGATATCATTTTACTTTTTAAATTTTCCTTTTGTTTTAGTTTCTTAACATTTACTCACAACTTTATCAGATTTGAGTCGAGAATTTTTGCACTGGGGAAGATTTTTCAGTTGCCTTTGTTATAATTAAATAAAACCATCACAAAGTAAACATTATTTAAATTAGTAGTTTGCCCTTTCTGATTGTTTTTAGCGTGAAATGAAGGAAAGGGGGGATCAAAAGAACCAAGAACTGCACCAGAGGTCTATTGTACAAAGTGTTTTTACCATAGATTAAAGATTAAACTAGACTGAGTGTTAGGGCTACATTTAGGCTGTCAACTGAAAGAGCTTCTGACTACTATCATGTGGCCATTAGTTGGAGAAGTGACGTAACTGTTGGCCAAGAAGCTATTTAACAGCGGTGTTTTTCGTAAATTTAGTAAAACAAAGCTAATTTAATTTTACCGCAATGATGATAAAGACGCCAAAGACAGCTCTCCTTTTCCCTCTTTTTTTTGCTACAGGATTCCTAGTTATGCGACAGCCGGTTTCTACCTTTCGTCTAGCTTTATTATTATTCTATGGTTTCTAATCATTTCATTAAACATAAAGCTGTTCCTTAGAACCATGGTACCTAAAGTCACTTTTTTGAAATTTCGCAACGAAGTTACTAAAAAATAAATATTTTAAATACGATACGACAGACTTTTCCGTGCGAACCTTAGAATAAAGATGACCGATAGGAGCTTTAAAAGTTTGGAGCCCACATGTAGCTAATGACTTTGTCGTCGATACTCCGTATATGCATTAAGTAAAAGCTCACAAAAACCAGAAAAAGGAACTTAACATGCTATGGCTCTGAGGCACTGAAATATTACTATTAATATCTTCCCACAGGAAAAAAACGAGGTAATGTTCCTGTTAATTTGACATTAAAGGGGAAAGAAGCTCTACACTTTTGGGAAAGATATTTCGTCTATTCGAAACATCAACCTTTTTGTTTTGAAAGCTTTCATCGCTTGGATTTGCCATTCAGCATACATTTTCATCATTTACAATTGCAGCAACAGACGGGAATCATCCATTTTATATTTGATATAACATTTATTTGTGTATTATAATGACAGCTAGAATCGTCATGTTTAGTTTCTGTCTGGTATTAACTTTACTGTTCATTTATTCGTCAAAGTATGTATGCAGCTACCTATTGATTAGAAATATGTATTAAGTCCTTCGACTTTCTACACGTATGTAGTCTGCTATGTCGAAGGACTCAAAGTAATTCCCATGCGTCTTGCATGAGCTGCAAAACTAGTTGCCTGTTGGAGAAAAGGGCCATTGAGTTTAAGTGTCAATCGAGGTGAGTAGAATGAAATCAAAGTTTAATACCGTTTACCACGTTTTAGAAATCTTGAGCAATACAGAATGTGATTTTTCTGAGAAAAGGGTTCAATACTATCAGTTTTCTGAATTTATTCAAGCATACGTTTTCCAAATGCAAATAACTAGCTGCGTCGCCGGACAATTTGCAAATATATATTACACAATAATGCATATAAAAAACTGCAGGCACAATCGGTTAAAAGGCAATATTAAAACCGATTCGAAAAACATCGTCGGCACTAAAAATTAATTAGGAAAGGTTGGCTTGCCTCGCTGGAGATTTCTTTGGTCATTTCTTTACAAACGTTAGTATAACAAAAAAGTGAGTTTTATTTCACTGTTTACAAAAATTAGAGAGAAGGTGAGTAGTACTCAGAACATAACGTTAGTAAATTTGGGAAATTAATTAAATATGATTTTTTTAGGATTAAAAAGAATAATAAAAATAGCTAGAGTTACTTTTGGTGAAATTGTGAACATATCAGAAGTTTTCTTTTTGAGTGTTTACTTATTTCAAACATACGCGAATATAAAAGGGAGTTTTATTTATATAGATAAACAGAAGAATCACAAGACATTTCATTGGAAACCGTTTCCCTAGTTTTTAGACGCTCAACATCTTTTTAAATAAGAATACTCGTTAAAAATCATTCGAACTGAGCTTACAGAGCAGAATATCGCATCCTATTTTACAAAGCATACTAATATTTATATCTAAGCGAATGTGTCTTAAAGAGAATTCTCGTTGTTTCAGATTTTAAGCAAATAACTTTTAAAGATTATTTTTCTCAGAAACATTCCAGGTAAAAGAAATAAAATTAAGATATTGATTGTAGATCGTAGATTTAAATTAGGAAATGCAAAATCGTAAAAAAAAGAACTAAAAGTTTTGATTTAAAAGAGATAGTAAAGCAGATAAAGATAAGGTTATAACTTACCAACATAAATATTATCTAAAATATTTCCTTTTACACATAAATTCTTTTTCCTCTCCTTTATTTAACATTTCCTAGTGCTTAACGAAATAACATATATATCTAAAAAAGTGAGCGTTCTAGAAATTTTGCTATTGAAATAAGGCCAAATAAAAAAAGTATGTCTTGGTCGTTTCGAAAGTTTTGTCCGTTTTTATGAGTCTACTTTAAACTGTAATATCTCAGTGAATATTTATTCAATTTAATCGAAATAAGCTCCATTTGCATCAGTGCACTTTTGCCAATGTAACACAAGTCGATTAATTCCGTCGGCATAAAAATTGAGTTCTTATGATTCGATGAAGACGACGAAGGCCGTTTTTGCTAGGTCCTGATTGGCAAAGGTTCTACCAGTGAGAAAGTTATCGAAGTGCTTAAAAAGATGGTAGTCGTTGGCGAGAGGTCTGGGGTGTATAGTGGGTGAGGGAGAACTTCGACGAACAATCCCTTTAATTTTCAGAAGGTGATTTGTGAGATGAGAGGCTGGGCGTTGTCGTGGAGCAGGATCGGGCCTCTTTTTTGACCAGTGCTGACTGCTGCTGAAGCAATTTTCGGTAAATTTCGTCAATTTCATCACAATAGGACTCTGCTGTGATGGTTTGGCTTGGTTGCAGAAAGTTATAGTGAATCACACCAGCCGCTAACCACCATACAGAAACCATGATCTTCTTTTAGTGGGGTTTCGCCTTTGGGAAGTGCCTGGGTGGCTCATCGGTGTCCAACCACTGACCTGAACGTTTCCTATTGTCGTAGAGAATCCACTTTTCATCACGCGTGATGATCTGAACCATAAAGGATCGTTTTGGTTGCGCAAAAGCAATGAACAACAAACCTCGATAAGTGACAATTTCTGCCGATCGTTTAAATCGTGGGGCCCCCACTTTTCGAGATTTTTGACGTTTCCAATACGTTTTAAACCATCAAAAACCACATAGGACCTGACGTCCAGTTCCTCCGCTATCCCACGCACTGTTTGCGATGGGTTAGTCTCCACCAGGGTCCTGAAATCCTCGTCCTGCATTACTCTCGATCGACCACTTCGGGGCTCATCTTCGAGACTAAAATTTCCGGAACAAAATTTCGTAAAGCAAGATCGAACAGTGCATTCATTAGCACTATCATTGCCAAATGCCTGGTTAATTTTTCGGGCTGTTTCGGCAGCGCTTTGGTTCAATTTGAAATCATAGAGAAAAAATGGCCGAAAATTGCTTAATGGCCTCATATAGTAATAGGCTGAAAAGAATTTAGAAAAAATTTAATTAGAAAAAATGAACAGCATCAGTGTATAGAGTACAAAATTCTCCATCGATCAGTATCTACCACGATACAGTAGAACAAATATTTATTGAGATATGGAGCTACAAAAACACAAGACATTAAAACGGACAAAACTTTCGAAACGACCTAATATAATAATACCTAAGAAATTTATGCTGTATATTTTTAGAAAACTTTAAAATTTTGTGGACCAGGGTCATTCTACATTGAAAAATATGATCTACTTCATATTTTTTCCTCCATTAAATATGTAAAAATTAGTACGTTTTGGTAATAAACATATTTATATTCATTTAAAATTGGATGTGAACTATTTGTTACGACCGTTGAAGAGAATGAAACAATTTACGTTTCTATCCATGAAAATAAGCAATGGTATAAAAGGTTTCACATGATGATATTTGCTGTCTTTTGCTTAAGATAATACTTTTTCAATACATTACGTGAATATTCAGTATGATGAAATAAATCATGTTATTTGAAAACGCGACTGTAATATAATATGTGTTACGGGCAATAAAAAAACATGTATAGAATGCATAAAAATCACTTTTAAGAAAAAGTAAAGTAAAAAGACTCGGAATTAGAAAAATAGGAACCCGTTTTGCGCGAAAAATATTTGCGTAAAAAATACACATAATACTTTTCTTCGGCTATCACACCATAAAATGGGAATTTTTTCTCTTAAATGTTGAAGAGGGAAAATGCTGTCCATAAGGTAAAGCGATTTCTCTTTTTAAAACTTTCCCTAACCTGATCTTTTTTCTCTCAAAATATTTTATTCGAAATAAAAATAAAACCATACATTGTGGAAATAAATTTTTAATGTGTAAACAAAATATATACATACTTTGTCGGTATACCGCACTAGTCTTCGGAATTATTGCTTTCACACTTAAAATGCTCAGAAAAAGTGAACTATTAGGGTGATATGAAATTTCAATATCTTTGTTTCTTTCTTTTTTTCCCGTTAAGTGTTACAGCGTACAGGTAATAGAATATGCTGCACAGTCAGTTTACTACAGTTGCCTGCTTCAATACATTTGCCATGAAGGAATCTTGTATCCGATTTTTAAGAAGCTTATGCAGGAAAGTTTGGAAGAAGATGTGTAGTTGTATCTCTAGATGGTCTTATCAAGTTGCAAATATCTAAGTGCGAATGCCTGCAAAGATGACAGGGTAATGTAAACCAAAGCAGATAACTGACGAAGTTACAGGGGATACATAGCATACGTAACTTAAGAAGATAATGAATAAATCTACGGATACACTACAGGCAATAAAGATCAGTGATTTTTCTATGATTCAAGTGATTCATACATTTTATGGAAATGCTTCAGTAACTGGTATAAAAAAAGGAGGCATTCACTTTTCCCGTCAGTAAACTGACTGCATAAAAACTATAACACTGTTATGCTTAGAAAACGGGTTTTCAGTTTATATTGAACTTCCAAGCTCTTAAATTTTTATTGGTAATAATTACTTTTGATCGAAGACCTGTATCCTTTCTATTGTGTTTCAGAGTATTTTACTGCATCCTAATTCACGTTGTCTCATATTACAGCTCTCATTTGCTTCATACGCTGTAGTACATTAACTTTTTCAACAAATTATTACAAGATTTCCTGAATGTACTTTAAATACTTCTTAAAATTGACCCACAAAAAATTCGTATTTAGAATTTGAGACAGGAACATATATACTCCAATTCTTGAAATTATCTAAATAGTTGATACCAGCAGTTGTCTTTTCGAAAATTCCGAAATTCCAGTTCTGTGTTAATTAAGACTACAAGTGGTTAAATAACCTTTTCATTTCATTGTACGTCACCATTAATGAGTAAGCGCTCCACGTGGTTCCTAAGTGACAGTTACATGAGTTAATTACTTCACACTGACACACGCTAAATGTTAATTTAACGAGGGGTTTTAACATATTGATTAAATATTTAAGGCTTAGCTCCACTCAGTTCTTTCTCTCTGTTCGTAATTTGAAAGTCTTAAGAACACGGTGGCTTAAAGAGGACAGATGTTCTATGCTCCTGTTTCGTGTATTTTATAAAGCAGGAATTGATGAAACACAAAGTTATATTATACCAGAGTAGATTATTCTTGGCGTAGTGATATGGTTTACTTGAAAAAAATCTTAAATGCAAGTGCAAGAACTTTTTTTCTTTTAAAAAGTGTCTCTTTCGTTTGAATCAGATGTTAAAAGAAAAAAAACAATTTGTCATTCTTCATTAAAGAAAAAAAAAAAGATGCAGGTAATATTTATTCTATGTTCTTGTCCGTTTTGTACTTCTTGAGAAATTTTTAGATGTTTTGAAAGGTTCACCTCTTGTATTTTAAATATTTTTTTTAGTCGTTTAGTGTGCTGGTTTTAACAATTTACAACTGTGATAATGTTTTCGTTCACTAATTTACATTTTCTTTCATAACACATGGTAAATACACAATCAAGTCATGTTAATGTAACCAGGACGTAGTGAAAATATACCTTAAAAACATCGCGAATGGACAAGCAAATAGATCACGTATGCAAAAGACCTGGAAAACCCATTTCTCTACAAATGCTACCAAAGCGCTCCGAAAACTTTAGTCAAACGTTGTGGTCAAACTTACGATTTTTCAATGTGATTTAGAACAAATAATCCTGTGAAGAAGTACTAGCACTTCAACCTCTTTTTGCACCGTCTGGTTTCAGTTCTGGCCGTAATGGTAGAAGATTTATATTTTTAAAGGTAATCTCATTAATGTGATCAAACCTCATATAACAACATGTTTAAAACTACGTAAATCAGTAAATAAGAAGAACATCGCCGATCAAGTGTTATTTATTTTATGATTAAGGAACGTTCGATCTAAATCCTCCTAGCAACAAAGTCCTAAAGTAATTAACTACATTTCTAACGAATTGCTTGCAACTTTTACAAAAAAAAAAAAGCTTTTCAATAAAATAGTTATTGGCATTAACGCTTCTTTTATTTTTTGCAGTTTCAACCATTGGGGAAACATCTAATTATTTTATGCATTTTTTTATTTCATGCATTTTTAAAGTCATTTACATGTTTTTTTTCTTCAAGAACTGCTAGTTATTGCTAAGCGAGTCTTTGATTTTTTTATTTGCTAAATGAAGATTTTAATTGCAATTACAAGAGCTCTAGTTGTTTTTCTACCGTTAGTATATTTATGAGTTAGTATAGAATAGAGTTTGTACATTTATAATGTAAAAAAAAAACAATACAAAGAAATACAATTTCGATGTAATGAACTTTGATTTTCGAATTGAGTCTTAAATGCTTTCAGAAATTCATTTTATACCAAAACTTTGAACTTAAGCTAATTTAATACCAAATATTTTGCTATTCAGAAAAAAAATGTAGTAAACAATTATACATTTATGCGCCATTTATAAATAAAAGTCTAGTACAAGAATGCTACACTGTAATAACTCGATGCAATCAAGAGAATGAAAAATAATTCTATAACTAAAAATCTTGCCAGAATTTGCAATTTAACGGCCCAAGGAACTAAATATTTTCTATTTAATACTTCTATCAACTTCAAATTCATCTTCAATTTTCATTCTTTCAGTACCATTTCACCCTTCAGGACAAAAACCTTCTATTTCCCTGCACAGAAATCTGATCTTGCATACATTTTTGATAAAATCGTTCTTAGAATAGTGAATAGAGAATGTGATGTTTGCTATTCCTAATGGAGTTTTAAGTGGTTTGGTTAGAAGAACGAAGCGAAACATTGATTTTCTTAAGCAAGTACAGACATTCCTGAATATTTGTTTACTGCGTTCAATAATATCTTTTAAGAAAACGGATTGCTATGTTTTGATTAGTTATTAAATTTTTTTAGTCTTAATTAAAGTTTACTTTTTATAGTTCGATTAAATTTTCTAGAGACATAATATTGTGCATTATCAGACTTAATGCACTGTAAAAAAACATAAAACACATGTGCTTGGATGTTTCTTTAAAATACTTTATTTAGTTATATTTTACTTTACTGATGCCGTGACACGAATTTGAAAATGTTAGGTTCATTAAAAATGAAAATTATTTTTGGACTGATAGGAAACGAAAGTCGTGTAGTAACATTCGTGTAGTTAGAATTTTCGTTTCATGAATTTTCCTTTGATCGTAAAATTGGCTTAATCGAAACTGAGATGAAATGAAACAAAATTTCAAAATCAGAAAAAAAAAAAAAAAAAATGATATTACTGGAGCTTCAAAAAAAAGTTTGAACTTTGAAGTAAAATATATTTTATTTAAAATTTAAAGTAAAATAATATTTTTAAACTTCAAAATAAAAATATAATAAATCACCCCCAGCCTTTTATTTAATGTATTTTCCTTCAATTTTGCCGTTTTTGTGGTTGCAGTTGTGTGTAATTCGGAAGTTAGGTATATCAGATCCGTTGGGTCAATCTTCGCCAATAGTTGATTTGTCAAAAGTCAAAAACAAACATGTTGTACTCTGGATTCGATAAAACGAATTCCCTTTTTCCAATGCAACCCATTAGATTTTTAGGTAATCGTAACTTTTTTTAAAATCGATGTTTTTTTTTTCGAATTTGATTTTATGCATGCGCTTCTTTCTTTTACATTGAAAAAGGAGTTCCTTGTAATCTCAAAACACACCTGTATCAATTCGGATTGTCATTTTGAACTTTTAAATTGCTTTTGAGTTTTTTAACTTTCATGCACAAATATAAACGTTTTATTTTTTAAAAAAGCTGGTCTGGGATAGACGATACTCAAGCCCGATCAATACTTCTAATGAAAAAAATGCAAGCAAGAACTTGGCCAAGGGACTTGCCATGGCACAGTTCTTGCTCTTCCAAAGGAACTTGCTTTTGATTTAGCCATATAAAAGGAATTTGAGTTTCAGTATAAATTGCTTACTAACGCTAATATTCATTGTATGCTACAAATTACTGCTGCTATCAATGAAACCATAACTAATAAAGTTGTTTTTTTAAATAACAAATGAAGAACAAGAAGTTCCGTCTAGAACTATACGAGCCTACTTTCCCGTATACAGCGAATTCAAATTTATAATCTAGCTATCTCTCTCTCTTTCTTTCTCGTTTAGCTTTAGTTCTTAATTGCTTCTAACATACCGCTTTCAACGGTTAATACATATTCATTCAATCATTCATTTATTAAGTCATTCATGTATTTATTCACTCATTTATTCATTCATTCTTTTGCTTATTCATTTAATCATACATTAAGTCAAAAATATTCTTGAAAATCCCGACCAAAAAATTTCATAGGAAAATAGGCTCGTTAGTTCTGGATGAACTTTCTATTTGTACATGTTCTACGTCATAAGAGCTTTCCGATAAAGTTTGTTCCAAGCAAATCGGTCCGTTTAATCAGGAATTATATAGGATTGAAATTTCCCCGTAGGCGGTATGTTTATTTTTTTTGAACTGTTCAAAAATGAACAAAAATTGTTCAAATCAATATTTCATGCCAAGAACTTCTTCCAGTGAGCTTGTTCATGGGAACTTAGATCTTGTACCCAGAGTTTACATAATTTGCTTCATTTTCACCCGTAGGCGCTAATGTTAAAATTTTTTGAACTGTTCAAAATTGAACAAAAAATCGTTCAAATCAAAAAGTAAAATATGGAAATCAGATGTCCCCGCCGAGATCTTTCGAATGCAAAAAGAATTTTTCGAATCGGACAATTCGTTCAAAAGTTATTAGGGGGGGGGGGACAGACCGACAGACACACTTTTTCCCCATCTCAAAACCCAACTTTCAAATTTTTTATTTTTCAATCTTTATTTAATTACTTAACTTATTTTTGACTTTTCTTGATTTCTAACGATATTTTCATGATACATTAAGCCTTCTTTCATGCTTTATTATTATTTTTTTTTTACTTTTACGGGAAAGTAGGCTAAAAAACGGCAAAATACTATGTTCTGAGAGATCAAGAAGTCCACATCTATACATAAACAGACAAATACAAAACAGTTAATTCCCATTTTCTTGCGAACGAAATCGCGGGAACAGTTAGTTCGGCTCTAATGTTTGAAACATATGCAAATTCTATCAATGGTGACGTGCCGGATAAGCGGATTTTTTGTGCAGTGGCCGGTTTGGATTCTGGATATCGGTCAGATACCAGATAAATATAAACTCATGTTTGTGAAAGTTGCAACACCATGAAGGACTTACGTGAGTGAGCTGAAATTTTCAGGAAATGCAAAGTAGCGCATGATATACAAATGATTAGAATTTCAAATCCGTAGCACATGCGTATGCTGAGCAGCGCCCTCTGAACGGCGGTTGGATCCGAATAAATGGACGGCTGTAGCGAGGCTTTATGGTTATCGGTGGTTATCTGCTAGTGGTAAACGTTAGCTCAATCTTTACTTATGACTCTTCGACGTAAGGGAGCGAGATTTGAACAACTTACAGAGTTTGAACGGGGAAGAATCAACGGCCTTCGTGAAGCTGGATTGTCGTATCGTGCAGTAGCCGCTCGTGTGCAGCGTAACAGCAGCACAGTGATGCGTGTTTGGAAGCAGTGGACGGACGAGGGTCGGACAACTCGGAAATCCGGAAGTGGAACCCGAAATGTGACGTCAACTCGCGATGACAGACACCTGGTCCGCATGGCGCGGATGGACCGTACAGCTTCCGCTAGACAATTGGCAGCACAGTGGTCAATAGCTACAGGTACTTCATTGTGTGCTTCATCAATTCGTAGACGTCTGCTGCAGCGTGGACTGCTCGCAAGGACTCCTTTATACAGGGTCCCCCTCACGCTAAACCATCGCCGCCTGCGGCTACAATGGGCCAATCAGCATAGAGACTGGCGTGCTGATTGGCAGCATGTCGTGTTTTCTGACGAATCCCGCTTTAATTTGTGGTACCATGATGGTTGCATTCGTGTCAGACGCTATGCCGGTGAACGCCACCTTCCGGAGTGCATTATCGAACGCCACAGTGGACGAACACCCGGAGTTATGGTCTGGGGCGCCATAGCCTATCATGGACGATCTCAATTGGTACGAATTGTGGGCAATCTGATCAGCAACCGGTACGTCAGTGAAGATCTACAGCCCCAAGCTGTTCCCTTCCTTCAAAGCTTGCCAGGCGCTGTATTTCAACAGGACAATGCCCGCCCTCATATTGCAAGGACTGTTCAATCCTTCTTTGCAACGCAGCAGGTACAGCTTCTTCCTTGGCCTGCGTATTCCCCGGATATGTAGCCAATTGAACATGTGTGGGATTTTGTTGGTCGGCGTCTCGCTCGTGATCCTCGTCCTGTTGCTTCTGTAGACGAACTTTGGGTACGCATACAAACAATTTGGAATGCTCTTCCTCAGGCAGACATTCAAAATTTGTTTGACTCCATGCCACGTCGTGTAGCAGCACTTATTGCGGCGCGTGGTGGCTACACAAAATACTGATTCCGATCTCTTGTTATTGTGTGTTTGCTTTGAAAATTTAATCATTTATTTTTACCACTACCACTCAACTGTGTATTAAATTATTGTAGTAAAATATTATACAGCGTGAGGAGGAATTTAAAAGTAGTTTAGATAATTTATTTGATATTGCACACGCTGATGCTTTAGAGCGCATAAAAATAGAAGAAGATAAAATATTTTTACAAAAACAAAGAGAACCAGGGCGTCCCGGATGTTTAGCGGGTGTAGACAAAAAGTTAACGGAAAAAGAAGAAAGGGCAATGCAGAAAAAATTAAAAGAAGAGAAAAAAAGGCATGAGCAAATGTGTTTTGAAAGTGTATCATCATTTCTTGCTACACAAGATGTTTTACAAGGGCAAGGACATCACGATGAATCTACTAGCTCTGATGAAAGCCTTGAGGAACCCATACCATCCACTTCTCAAACGGTATGTTCTGCAACTATTACGAAAAGAGGAAGGAGAGACTTTATCTCGCCTAAGTTAGTTGCAGCTTTAGATAGATGCCAATTAAGCATAAGGGATTCTGTCTATATACTCCAGGCTGTAGTAGAAGCGCTAGATCTTAGCTGTGAAGATTTCCCGATAAACAAATCTTCCATTCAACGCATTCGTACTAAGACTAGAAAAGATAGAGCGGAATCTATAAAATCAGATTTCCATAATAATATGCCCGAAATGGTGACTATTCATTGGGATGGAAAATTATTACCTGGACTGGACGTGAGAAGTTTTAAAGAAGAACGCCTGCCTATTCTAATTTCATTTGGAGGAAAGGAACAACTTCTAGCTGTGCCCAAATTAGAGAGCTCTTCCGGCCAGAATCAAGCTGAAGCTGTGTTAAACGCACTTTATGACTGGAACCTGGATGACAAAGTACAAATAATGTGCTGTGACACAACTGCGTCTAATACAGGGCGAGTGAAAGGAGCTTGCATTCTTTTGGAACAAAAATTGGACAGGGAATTACTACTCTTTGCTTGCCGCCATCACGTTTATGAACTGGTTTTAAAATGTGTGTTTGAAACAAAAATCCAGCAAGTCACAACTAGCCCTGATATCCCAATGTTCAAAAAGTTTAGGGACAACTGGAAAAATATTAATCCTGCTGCTATTGAAACATGCACCGATATTGTCAAACAACATTTTAGTGATGTAACAATTGAAGAATTGTTGACATTTTATAATCAAGAGCTGCAAAAAACCATCGTACGTGACGATTATCGAGAACTGGTTGAGCTATCTATTACTTTCTTAGGAGGAGATAAAGAGAAAAAAATTAAAATCAGACCTCCTGGAGCGATGCATCAAGCAAGATGGATGGCTAGAGCTATTTACTCTTTAAAAATTTGTTTGTTGCAATCCCAGTTAAAAATCAGCGCCAAGGATAAACGAGCTCTTCAAGACGTTTGTTTATTCATTGCGGTTGTATATGTGAAACCATGGCTTGGATGTAGTGTGCTGGTAAAGGCACCAAATCAAGATTTGTGCTTTTTAAAAAAGCTTAAAGAATATGAAACTGTTGACAAATTCATCTCCAAAGCAGCCCTGAGCAAGTTTAGTCAACACCTTTGGTACTTGTCAGAAGAAATAACCGTTTTGTCGCTCTTTGATGATGAAGTTAGTGAACAAACCAAGGAAAACATTGTAGTGAACTTACAAAGAGAGAGTTTTTATGATTCTGGGAAGAGATACATTCCATCAAAAGAAGACATGTCTGATTATTTGTATGGTAAGTTTAAATTCAATATTTAATTTAATATTCATTTATTGTACTGCTATTCCGTTTTTTCTAAACTAAATTATACTGCCTCATCCATTGTTACAGCTAAATCATTAAGTGATTTTGTGTCTTTGAAGAGCACAAATTTATTTTCTCGATTGAAAATCGATAATAACTTCCTCCAGCAACCCGTCGCTACGTGGGCCGATGATGTTGCTTATTTAGAAGCGAAAAGAAAAGTTCTTTCTTTGAGAGCAGTTAATGATACAGCTGAAAGAGCTGTAAAACTTATGCAAGATTTTCATGGTTTGATCACTGCTAATGAAGAACAAAAGCAATTTTTGCTACGCTGTGTGCAAGAGCATAAAAATCTGTACCCAGACTGTAAAAAAGAAACCCTCAAAAGGAAATATCCTGCTAATCAGTGATTGTATCTTCTTTTAATAAATCTGTATACATAAAAATGAATATGTGTCTGTCTGTCTGTCTGTACTCGATAGATTTAAAAACCATACATTTACATCCAACAGCGGTGAAAATTTGGGAAACTATTAGGCATATCCCCGGGAAGGTTTTTGTAATTTTTTTTAAAAATCAGTGTTTGGGTTCTAGGTGCTCCCGAACAAATATCCCAAAAACATCAAAAAAACATTTAATTTGTAATATTTGTTTAAGGTGTAACGATATTTATTAAATATTTCAATTGATTTAGTTACGTAACGGAAAGGGTGAGAAACAGAATTTTTCAAATCTTCAAAGCTCAGTCGGCACGGGTTAATGTTGATGTAGGAAGATAAAATTTTGTATTTGAGTAAGTCTGGATAGTTTAAAAAGAAATTGGGGGTATGCGTTTCGAAAATAAAAAAAAAAATTTTTTCATCCATATAAGGGACACCCTAATATATATATATATATATATATATATATATATGCATATATATATTTACATACACATGATCTGTCAGTCAGCTTCTTCGTCCAGTGTCGAGGCTTTTTGTTTACCTGACAAATATGACAATGTTTGTTAAATCCAGTTATATCTAATGTTATATTTTGCCAATAATATACAGGCGTAAGTAAATTAATTGTTTTTTGAATTCCTGGGTGCCCAAACTTTTCATGGACAGTCTCAAGTAATTTACGGCGTAAAGAAAAAGGAACAACAATTTTAGTAAAACCCTTTTTACGCAGGCATAACACGTTATTAATTTCGACAAAATTACCAGTTAAATTGTCATTTTTTTGAGCCTCTTGAATTTCTTCCAATTGCAGTAGATGCGAAACGTGGTTTCCTATATTTTTTTCAACACATTCATTATTTACAGGTATATCTCTTGAGAGCATGTCAGCCTCGAAGTTTGTGGTGCCTTTCGTATATTTAATATCATAGTCATACATACTTAATTGTAAGGACCAGCGGAACAGACGACCTTTTAAGTTTTTTACATTTTTGAGCCAAACCAACGCCGCGTGATCGCTATGTATGACGAATTTATGGCCAAAGAGGTAGTGGTGGTACTTATTTAAAGCATCCACAACAGCTAGACATTAAAACTCAGTAATACTATAATTCTTCTCGTAATCTTTTAATGAGCGGGAATGGAAAGCTATGGGATGTAAGGCACCCAAACTGTCTGGCTGTTTTAATATTGCTCCCACACCAGTTTGACTTGCATCAACACAAATATGACATTCTTTTTTAGGATCAAATATTTTTAAAATTGGTTTACAAATTAAAGAGTTTTTCAAAACTTGAAATGCTTCTTGGCATTTGTCAGTCCATTGCCAAGTTGTATCTTTTTTCAGCAAGTGGTTTAATGGATTTCTAATAGTTACATATTTATCTATAAATTTATGGTACACATTTATTGACCCCAGAAATCTTTGGAGAGATTTAACATTTTTAGGCTGTTGTAATTTTTTAATAGCCTCAATATTACTATTATCGGGCGCTACAATACCATTACAAATTTCATACCCTAAAAATTCAATTTTAGTCTGTAAGAAAAAACATTTTGATGCTTTTAACTTTAAATCTTCCTGTCTGCATATCTTAAAAATTTGTTGAATATGATCTAAATGTTCTGAAAAGGGTTTCAGAAAATATTATTATGTCATCAAAGTAATTGGCTGCAAATTTTATTTTATGTTTTGTAAGTATTCGACGCAAAGTTCTTTGAAAAATACTTCCTGAATTTTTCCACCCGAAGGGTAATTTGTTCCACTCATATAAGCCACTATTAGTGACAAAAGCGAGCTTTTCAGTATCGTCGGGATGAATTGGTATATGCCAATATCCGGAAGCCATGTCTAATTTGGTAAAATATTCGCTTTTCCCTAATTTATCTACAAGTGTTTCTATCAGGGGTAATGGTTCTGCGTCGGACTTAGTAATTTGATTTAATTTTCTGTAGTCTATACATAATCGACTTTTTTTATTTTCGTCTCTTTTAAAAACTAGTGTAACAGGTGCAGAATACGGCGATAAGCTTTCTTTTATTATATTAGCCTTTAATAACTCTTGAATTTGATTTTCAATTTCTTCTTGTTGCTTTGGGGAAGTTTTATATGCCCTTAACGACACCGGTAAGTCGGATGTTAACCTTACCCGTTGAGGTTCAATTCTAATTGTTCCAACATCATATTTATTTTTGGAAAATATATCTTCGTAATTTCGCAATATTTCTTTTAACTTTGAATTTTCCTCAAGTTCCGAATGTCCACCGACAGGATCGCGACATTGTAGGCCTCCAATGCCGCAACCAGTCCCAGAAACATCGGACGAAATACGAAAATGCTTATTTTTTTCGCAACTAATTTTTTCATTCCATCTTTCTCTAGACAAGTTTTCTTTTCCGTGCTACTCTTTTTCTTTTCATTTTCGTTACAATGTAATTCCGTCACCCTTTCCTTAGTTTTACTTTCTTTCGGATCTTTCACTCTTTTAATTTCCTTATCAATTTTCTTGCGTATTTTTCCTGTACTATTATTTTCGTTTTTATTTTCTTTTACTTTATTTCCACAGTTCCTAACTAGGATTTCAGGTAAAATATGCAAAGACAAGTCATTCGGTTCGGAATCAGAAAAGGTGATCAGTCTTCTCTGATCCTGCATAACGACATGTCCTACACAATCTATGACCAAACGAAATCCCACGCAACTCTTTAAACCTAATATGGCATAAGGTAAATCGGTGTCTAGAACATAAAATTCCACCGGTTTAACTATATTGCCGACCTTAAGGTAAAGAATACACGTTTGGTTAAGCTGTAGCATTCCCTTCGTTTGTTTTATTTTTACAGCGATTTTTTCTTTAATCGAAACATTTAATGTTTTTGCAATTGCACTTGGGGTGATATTTAATGTTGAACCGGTATCAACATTTAAATAAATAGTCTTCAAATTCGAATTTGTATTTTGAGTGTACGCGTCATTAGATAGTTGATAATCATTTTTAAATTTCGCCTCATTTTTAATAATATACCCGGGTATTATTAATTGTCATACTTCGTTAACTCTCTCATTTTCTTCTCTTAATTGATTATCTTTTTGCTGAGGCGGTAGTTTAAATCCAGCATTCGATGTATTTGGCTTATTCACACAAGTTTGTCCCCAATGGTATGCGTTGGAGATTCCTTGTTGTGCGCAAAATTTACAAGGATTAGGGGGTAACTCCTGCGAAAAATGTGCAGTCTGTCTTTTTACTGCATTTTGTCTTTCATTATGACCTACAAATCTAGGTCTGTTCTGTTGGTAAGAAGTAGGTTGGTACACATTGTTTCTATCTTGACGAGGATAGTTATATCGTTGACGAAAATTACTTTGGTCTTGATTTTTTGGCATCCAATTTTGATAAAAGGGAGGCTTAACCCTAAAAATATTTTGTTGTTCCCCTTTATAAGCGGAGTTTGGTGTTTCATGTGGAACTTCATTTATTAATTTTGAAACTACCTGAAGCCATTCGGTGGGAGTTTCTGGCTCTTTTAATTTCCATTAAATGCCCTAACTTGGGCAGGTAGCCCAACTGAAAGCCCCTCAAGGATATGTTGATTACTAAGTTTTACTTTTCTTCCCATTTCTACTTTTTCCGTAAAATAGGAGTACAACTCTTTCGGATTTCCAGAAAATTTTAAATTTTGAAAATCAAGAAAACTACTTGCTGGAGTAAAGTAATGATCTTCAAAAATTTGAATGATTTCATGAAAGGAATTACAGCAAAGGCATTGATTGATGTAGAGCTTTAACGCTGAACCGCGAATAAATTTCTGAAAATTTTTTAATTTCCAACTATCATTTAAGTTGTTCTGAGCCATTTGCTGGTTAAAGTGAGCTAACCATGCTGAAAAATTTATCCCTAACTCTGGTTCAAATAATAAAATTTCAGGTGAGCTACCCGAATTTTTGTCTTTTATTTCAATTTTTGAAGTAGAAGAGCCATCTGCCAAACTTATCTCTTTTATTTTATCACTAATCGTTTGACATTCTGAATCCATTTTTATTAAGCTTAAATCGGCAGTTGCCTCTGCTTGAGTTTCCGCATCCTTACGGTTTAAGTTATCTCCATCCATGTTTGAATTTTCTTTGTGGGAAGACTCTAAGTCAGAATTTTTTTCATTTTCAATGGTCTTGCTCATTTTACCACTACGTAATAACATAATTCTAATAACACACAAATTTTTGACATTTTTCCTTTTTTACCTTCCCACTTTAACAACAAAAATATTCCGCCTAAACAAATGCATAACATCTAAAATATATACAGAACTATTCATAATACTGCAAAAAATATACCATAATTTCAATTACACAGCACATTGATAAATTTACTATTTCAAACATCTTAATGTCAAAAAAAAAAAAAAAAAAACCGTGCTGACAAGATCCCTTTTAAAAATTTAAACCGATAATTAATATATCATCAAATAAAGAAATTATTCTTCCAAAGCACATGATCAATTTATATCATAATAAATTCTAAAGCAATATCATGTAAAAAAACCAAAAGGGAAAAAAAGATATTCATATAATTATAAGATATTTATGAAGAAAATTCGAAATAATACCATTTTGGAATAACACATTAAAAATTACTCTATCCAAATTCCCTTTAGCACATGAAAATAATTTCAATTCTAAAGCACCACACATTCACGATTCTTTGGTGAAATCACGCCGCAGAACGCAAACACTTTTCGCTTCTAAAAGCCACAACAGGGGCGAGCCTTTCCCCACTCGGTGAAAGAAGCCGCACATTGGTTCATTGAACCGTCTGGAAAGGATCCACGCTGCTACATCGGCGCGGCACATTGAAAGATTTAGCTTTTCTTCGATTGTTTTTTTTTTTTTTCTCTGCAGGAGCCCGGATAGGAACATAAATCCTACCGGCTTGTAAGAACGGCAGTCCCGTTCTATCTTCTACAGCAGTGGCCGCTAAGACCCATGTAAGACGAGGCACAGGGCTTCGTTGTAATTCTTTATTGGTACATTTTAACACACAACGATCATAACATTAATATTGTTGGAACGAAGGACATGAAGTCATCAGCACGTTTCAAGAAGCAAAAACCAAGATTTTCGTTCGGGCAGTCGTATTTATATGGGGGAAAATCTCTTAGACTGCAGACAATGTTCCCTACACCACGTGATGGCACGTGGTTTAAATAGGAGGGCCATATGGAAAATAAAATATATTATTGGCTTTAATCCCGTAGACAGAGGCTGGCCTAAGTCTAGGGGGAAAAAAAATAGTCTGGAGGGAATTACTGAGGGAAACCAAATTGAGCTTAGGCATGACCATATATGGTAACGCGTTAGAGAAATTTATGAGTGGGACAACCCTGAGTTGTAAAAGTTTAATATGGAAAAAGCCAGACAAAGGAGACAAAGGACTTCTCCATATCACAGCCTGACAAAGGATACAAAGGATTTTTCCATATTACATATATATATATATATATATATATATATATAATATGCATATATATATTTACATACACATGATCTGTCAGTCAGCTTCTTCGTCCAGTACAATGTCAAAGAAAATGAAATACAATTTGAAACTAATAATGCCTTATATAATATAAAGTAAAATTATAAGTGCGGTGGCATGTTGTTTTGCTTAGAATCAAGTTTTGGTAAGTTTTGTAATTTGCATTAGCGTTTTGAACTCTTGATGAAATTGAAAATTAGTGTTTGTATTTATAATTTATTCAATAATTATAGGATGACATGAAATAATTTATTTCTGAAGTGCAGAAAGATAAAATTTATGTATAATATGTGTTACAAATGCATAAAATTAAATAACAAACTCAATGATCAATTAGTTTCACTGAGGAAAAATTATCGCTAACTGATGTGTTTAAACAAAACAAACTGTTGCCAAACAGAAAAACTAAAATGCAATGAATTAGAGTCGAATTTGGACCGTTGAGCCATCTCTAGTCAGAGCCCCCTATACTAAGTAATAGGGGTAACTTAGTAATAGGGGGCTCTGCTCTAGTATAGATATATTTCTAACCTCTATATTTGTGCACTTAGCATAGTTCTCATGCCTGGGGATTTCAAATACCAGAACTCGGTTGCTGCCCAAGTGATTACAATCTTCACAATGATTCTAGATACTGTATTGATCATTTCAATATCATCCACATCATTGCATCTGAATTACATAGACAATTGCAGAAAATGTGTATATTCAGTGTATATGACAAGCCGATGAATGATCTGCGAAAATCAGATGATGTACAGCTTGTATAGGGAATGATTCTGAGACAGTAGTTAATGCCATTAGGAATCCGGCAGCATTCAGTGACAGACAAGTCAGCCAAAATTATGTTGGAGTTGCACAAAACACGATGGCATGTATAATGGCCGCTTATTTTTATAACATAAAATATTCTTAGCGATAAAGATGGAGACAAAATATATCAAATTACCTTAATAAATTATTTGAAAAACATTTGCAGGTATTAAGAAGCCACAGAAAAAGGAAAGGCTATTATTTAACAAGTAAATTAAGTATTTTGATAAGTCACTTGCCGTTACAATGAATTTCTAGAACATGAAAAACAGAAAAAAGAAGAAATAATTTTAAAGGAAAAAAGAAAACTAATATTTATACAAACTAAACTCAGTCTCCAGAAAGCAATTTATGTGAACTATAGTTATGCGAGACATTATCACGTATATCTGATCTGATTAAATCTGGTCGTTTGGAATTATTTGGTGTTCATGTCTGTGTCTGTAAAGTTAATTTTAAGGTTAATAAAACCATATTTTGTTAACAACGTAAGTGTTATCTTTTAATAATACTTTAACTTTGTACAAGTAAACTGTAATAAAAAATAATTTCACGTTAAGAAAGCACAAATAAGCATTAAAATGCAGATTTGTGCTTTCTTAACGTGAAATTATTTTTTATTAGTTTTCTTTTACTTATTTGTGTTAATACATCAATATATTTCCAAGCACTTCAGAATCAGTATTGAAAACAACAACAACAACAACAACGACAACAACAACAACAACAATAATAATAATAATAATAATTAAGGTGGAAAAGGAGATCGAGAGAACGTAACTAGTGCACTACAACAATGAAGTATATGATAATTGTCGTGCTAAAAGTTTAAACAATTTTTGGCATAGTACTCATATTAAACGAATTTAAAGCATATTTCAAGGTTGAAGAGAAATATCGAGCAATCCAATCGTAATATTAAATAACCTAATAAAAGACTAATTACTCAAAAAATAAAGTGGGAGTCACTAGGTGAGGTTAACTTTCCATGTGCACACCTTGAACGTCCTAATTTACGCGATACATAAAGAAAGATATGGAAGCAGTGAAGAGCATTGGCCAAATACGTTTCTGTCATGAAATATGTTATAGTTCACCAGATAATATTATGAAGAAGGATAAAAAATCAGAGGATTTTTCTGATCCTAAATTTCACAGATTTCGAAGATTAGAGTAGTTCTGGAACATCTCAATAAATTTGGGAAAAACTATGAATTAACATTTGAGTAGTTAATCATTTACTTTTCTAGAAAATATCAATTGGTGTATTAGCATAATATTGTAAAAATCTGGTTTGGCTTTTCAACACCATAAGTCATAGAAATCCGATAAAAATGTAAAAGACATGTATTCGTTTCTCCCTGCGGATGGTTTCGACGGGTACCTATGAGCGCAGGTGCAATTCAAAGCAATGGATTTTGCAAAAAATCTAAATAGTCATGTTTCTGAATGTCTGATTTCACTAGCCAGAAACTTGGAAATCATCAAAAACCCAAACCATTAACATTTATTACCGTTATCAATGTCAATCTTAAAATGTAATCGTTGTAAACTACGAATAACTTACCTGATGGACTTTTAATATTTATGTTCTCGTTCGACCTCTCAATTTTACCGAGTTTCGATTCACATTGCTGCAGGAGCTCTTAGGTAATTGAAATTCAGTGGGTTCTATACGCAACATTTAGGTGTAGACCAAACTACTGAGGGGGCTTTCTTAATTATTTCGAGATCTCCCTAGATCTCCTCCCTGAGATATCCCTGAGTAACCTTATATAATTTAAATCATGAAATTATAGTTCGAATAATTTAGAAAAATACGATTTGGGTTTTGCATTTCAAAATTATCTAGTTAAAGCATTATGGCTGTTGGATATTTTATCAGTGTATCTCAGAAAAATAATTGGTGCAAAAAGTGCGTGAAATATGAAAAATGGAACACGATTATTAGATTAATGTAAAATCAGTTCGTGTCTCAGAGTGATTTGATATAAACAAAAGTACAAGGACAAAGTACAACATTGGCCAAATAACGAAAATAAAATACATTTATTACTTCACAAACGGGTTGAAAATGAGTTTGACATGTCTAATTGAAAAACTCAATGATTGGAAAAATTGCAAAAAATTTGATAGAAACACGTTTAGAAATTAGACAGTTATTTGTAGTCTGTGGATCTAGACCTACAATACTTTTTGTGGTTCATATTTTACAAGCACATTAGTACTCACAAACTTATCTTCAACAATGAACATTGTTCAAAAATTTAATTAATCAAATAATAAAACTAATGGAAAATAAAAGAAAAAAACGAAAGAGCTTCTAATTTTTATTACATGTAAGTACATGACATACAAAAAATGCGGCTGAAACTATACAACCTGAATTTTTTTTAGTGTGTTGTTGTTACTGTTGTTGCTTATTCCCCTGGCGTAGGAAAGCCTACACCAGGTCCTGAAAATCATGTCACAGAAGTTTGTCGTAAATCCACTTCTGCTCAGCAATCAAGTTTTAAGGAATTTTAGTGTGTAATTAAAATAACACACTAAAATTTCAGAAATTTAGACAATTTAATTAATCTCTAAATACATAAATGATTTGTAAAACAGTTCTTTGCTTTACGTAAGGTACTTTTATTTCTTTCTTTTATTTTTTCTTTGTTTATTTGTACGTTACTTACAGAAAAAGGTTTTTAAATTTAGAAACAAGTATCCTTAAACATATTAAACATAAAGGTAACGAAATATAACAATGTGTAAACAGAAGATAAATAAGATTACTCAGTAGCAGTGTAACAATAACTAATTCAATATTTAATGTAATATTTGGCGCAAAAAAGAGACAAGAATAGGAACGTCTGCGGTGACAAATAGATTCGACGATCTAATTAAGCAAAAATTTGAACAAGAAGGGTAAAAAATGAAAAACGAGGAAAAACAATACGCAAGAAAAAAAATATTTGCAGTTTTTGTAATTAGATTCTTGAAGTATTAACTTAGCATCTAGACAGCTTCTTCTGTGGTAAACTTAATTAAATATCGATTAACAGTTACGGAGAAAGTATCTGCTAAACAAATAGCCCGAAAAAATGTACACATTGTCTATGAAAAAAATGCTGTTTTGTTTTTTTGTGAAATGTGCATGTTACATCAAGTGACGCAATTTTGTTACAATGTTTATTTGCCAAGAAGATAGTAGGATAAAAGTGTAGATATCTGGAGAAAGTGATGGTTTTGAATAAAATCATTATTTAATGCATGGCTCAATTTAATTGCTAAACCTTGAATATTTTAATATGTGCTTATTTAATTATTTGCCCATTCCTATGCCTGTGAAATTTTATTAGTAGTAAGTGAGTGGTGTATTTCAGAAATTTATCAAATTTGCGAAAGGCTCACTTCGCGTGTTCGAGCTCGCTTCGCTTGCTCTTTACAATATACGTTATTTTAGAGAAACTTTATGGAAAGATTCTGTTTCAGAAATGACGTTCTATATTGCACACAACTTTTGGAATCAAAAATATGTATCTGGTAACATAAGGTACGTAGATTGTAGCGTGTCAGAAGCTTGTAAGATTTTGAATGTACCTAGAAGCTATTTCGGAAATCTTCTTGCAAAACTCCGCACCTCACTCCAAAATAGTATTCTATGACGTTCATAACATTTTATAAATTAACACGATTTCTCAGGTTTTGACTGTTTTCCGTTGTTGAAGGAATTTTTGGTTTTCCTAAGCTTGTGTGTTTCATTTCTAACTGATATAATCTTAATAATTAATTCCCAACTTTCATTTGCATGCTGTTCTTTCTTCCATACATTAAAAGGAAATATTGATAGCAACGAAGAACCTGAGAAAAACTAAAATATTCTTACTGACCTCACTTCCGAAAGTATTAGAGGAAAATTTTCGCCAAATGGCCAACTTGTAAGCAAAATCCCTATCTTAGAACCACATTGGCAGATCACCAATCATCTTAATGAAAATAACATTGGGAATCACAGCCTACCATTCCAAAAAAAAAAAACATTTAATAGAGGGCCCTTCATATGCTTCTTACGAATGGATATTAAAAGACTTGAACAAAAAGGATTTCTTCCCCCCCCCCTTTTATCAATCTCAAATATTAAGTCCTTTTTCTTAAGTGGTCTTTCAGACTTTGATTATGAGGTTAGGATTAAAACGCTCAATATGTACAGTCTTGAGCAAAGAGAGTTAGAGGGGACATGATTCAGTCATTTAAATTCCTTAAAATGGGATATGTTGATGGGCTACAGTTATGTGCTGAAAGTAGAACCAATGGTCATTGTTTTAAGCTTTTCAAATTTCAGCGGGGTTGTAGGCAGTTGGAATAGTTTACCGGAAGCGACTGCTACTTGCAGTCGGAGTAAAAACTTTTTAGAAAGCTCTTGATGTTCATTCGGGACTGTTAAATGGACTAGGACCAGCCTAGCTGAGCCCTGTACCTGTTGCTGGTCGTCACATTTGAATTTGTATTTGTATTTGTATGAATTAACAAAAGTTCATGTCATGAACCTATGTATATTATTCTTCTAAAAATGATGAAATGAAGAATGAAGTTTAAAAAGTTTGGAGTTGAAAAGGAGTTGAAGAACAAAGTTATGCCTTTTAAACATCGTAATAAATCGATTGTCAAATGTATTTTCATTCCTCATGCAAATGCTACAATAGGCCGCCAGTTTGTGCCATATACTCAGGAAGTCATAAATACTCCAATGGTGATTACGATGAAAATCTGCCTCCAAATGCATCAATCACACCGCGACTTTTCAAAATTTCCATGCTGCCTTAACATCACGGAAAATTTGGACAAAAAAATTGTTACTCATGTGGACTAAACAACAACGAAACACTGATATAAGATTCATTAAACATCCTGATAAAAATTACGAGAAAAATTTTCAAAATCGTAATAATCGAATGAATCAAAGAAATGTTTCCAGAATGCTAAACATATTTTACATAAATTAAGCAAAATATTCAAATTAAATCTATTAAATATCAGTATTTCATCGTTTTTTCATCCGCTTGAAAAAGTGGTAATTTGTGTGTGACCCGAGATGAAATCAGGTAGCATATCCATACGGCTGGTTTAGGTCTTTTTCTTTGTTATTTTGTACTCTCTTTGCATTGACACGTTGCATTTAAAACCAGTGCAACTGCAGGTACATCGACTAGCTTTAAATGAAATTATTTTGCGCAGAAGAGAGTTAAATAATTTTTCCGAACGAGTAGAGTAATTTATAAAATAAGTGGATAAACTTATACTTATAACTTTTAACAAAGCGCATTCAACCGAAAAAAAATATTAAGTTCAAACTAATATCCTAATCAATTATGTAAACGTAAATTTAAAAATATGCATTGAATTAATTAAATTTGAGGAATATCAGTTGCCTTAAAATAATTTATTGAAAAATAATCCGCCATCTACAGCAAAATCTTGGAAATACTCAAAGCTTTGCTGTTATCAAAAGATACATTGATTTTCTCGTCGCTAAGGCTATTTAAATTCGTAAGAATGTTGCAATGGAAACATTACGCAAGGAATTTGCAATCCGTTATCAAAGCTCAACTTGCTAATTTATTGCGAGAAGTCATTTCGTATACAATGATTTACTAAATGGTTGAAAAGTTTTCAATTTATGGAATGTGAATATCTATTAATTCGAATGCGGACAGTGTAAATCAGAAATATATTTGGATACATTGATTATTCTTACTGACCTTACTTTTATATATATGTATATTTATATATATGTATGTGTGTGTGTGTATATAGCGCTCGGGGTAATTTTTGGTAGCTTACGGATGCATTCAGGTCGTTAGTCGTCGCACAGTATTATAGAACGTTTGGTCGTTGATTTTCAAAATTCGGCCAATATTCGCATTTAATAGCATGTGGCTCAAAAATAGTCATTGAGTTTTAAATAATTTTAATAAAAAACTTTACATGCAGCATTTGATAGTTAACTTTTCGTTACAATTCCTATCACATTTTTTCATTTGTAACCCAAGATAAATTCTGTACATATATTTTCTTTACAGTACGATAATCTTAATAAGGATGCGGCAATGAAACATTTCAAGTTATTGGTGGTTTTGCATGATTTTTCAAGTTGAAAAAAAGAATTAGTAAACATATCTTTTATAGAATAGTTTATTTACGCTTTTTTTTTCACATCCACACTTATTACTAATTGAAAACCTGCATTTTCTGTATGAGGCACTTTTTTCATTTCAGAAATATAGATATTGTTAAAAAACCGAAACGCAACAATTAAGGAAATTTACCTTTTTTAAAATCCATTGAAATTCATTACTTTAGTACACCGAATTTTAAAAAGATTTCTTAGCAGTTAATGCTTAAATTTCCGCTACAATTGCATCATCACATTTTTGCGATTACACCCGATTAACTAAACTAATTCTGTACATATGTGTTCTTTACAGTACGACTACTTTAGCAGCGAAAAACTTGTTGGAGCCCCCTATCATTTAACAACTGTCGATTAATAATTGAGAATTGAGTTTCTTACTATTTTTGTCCTGCGGTTTTTTTTTTTCGATGGAGGTGAAGGAGCAGATGGGTAAGGTGCACTAGCTCGTAGGAGAATTTGAAAACAGTACGGTTGCTCGAAGTCCTCAAAAGTTTGGCGAACACTGACATAGATTATGACTCGCACTCCAATTAACAAACCTAGTTACTTTGGGAAAACTACTGGCCACATTTATAATTATACGCTAAAACTAAAACTCCAGTATTTGACCTTCTAAATACATCACGTTTCTGAAAGTTTTAGGAGTTTTAGTTTTTTAGTTTTTCTTATTTAGTTCCTATCTTTGGATGGAATTAATATTCGTCTTTTTAAAAACTTGTCTCCTCTTGAAATACCTTCACATTTATCAAAATGAGAGAGAGAGAGAGAGAGGCGCATTTGCTACTTCGTCAAATGTCAAGCCTCCGCCAGCTCATTTTCTCTGAAATTAAATAACTTTTTACTTTGCTGAAAGTACATTTGAACACAGAAATAATAATGATGTTTTTTCAGTTATTCAAAACTCATTTCAGAGCTCTGTTACTTACAGAGCATGCTTTTCCAAAACCATCATAAGCTCTTTCTCATCTCATCTTTTTTTTTCTTTTTCTATTAGTTTCTGGTGAACATTTTATATCTTTAAAAAAAGGGGGGGGGGAGAACTTCATAGCACTTGTATCCTTTTATTTAATCAAACGCCCGTTTAGAAAGTCCCAAAGTGTAGTTTTTAAACACAACCAAACCACTATTTTTTACTAAAAATCCTAATGAGCCTTTGTAGCTTTATGCCTGTAGTCTATGCGTTCATCTCAAATTTAAGAAAACGTTTGTTTTTCCTATTCTTTTTAAATTTCTTTTGTTACTACTCTTATAGCAATAGCATACCTGAAACACAATTTGTAAAGGGAAAAAAAGCACATAGGAACAAAGCTGGAAATAATATATATACGATTAACTGTAGTTATTGTCAGTTACTTATTTACAATTATGCATGATAGTTGAATAAATTGGCAAACAGCTGAATGATTTATGATACTACTCTGTTCAAACCACAATGAAGACAGACGATTTTATAATCTAGATTAGTGTTTATGAGTGGTTTTTGACAAATGATTATAATTGCAAGTGTTTTGTAACTTTGAAATTGTGTTTTACTTGAAAGGTTCCTAAAAACACCTTAGTTTCTATACTGTGGAAAAGTTGAGTTGGTATTTTTTCACGGTTGCCCACCAATGTTAAAAAAAATAATTTATCGCACTTGTGCGCCATGAAATTTCTGAGATTATAACCGAGTACTGTAGGATTCTCCTTGAATTTCTCGTTTTAAAATGTTTAACCCCAGATATATTGATTATAAAAAACTAATTTATCCAAGTGGTGAATTTAATGAAGGGTCAACCACTTAAATCACGACCATTTAAATAACGAATGTCACTTCGCAACTCCTGAAAGCATAAGGGATTTTGCTTTTGTAGATCAAAGTATTAGCTTCTTTGTTTTCTGTTCAAGACGAGAATTGGTGTTGTCGTGGTAGCTTCTCAACTGGGCATAAAAGAAGTTCAACTTTACTTGGACGCACTTGAGAAGCTAAACTTAGAATTTAAGTCTAGGAATTAAGTCTATCCAAGAAGATCATCTCATGAACATCAAAATTAAAATGATTGGAACTTGTCAATTGATTTGTCTGGGGTTTTAAAGACACCAAATTTGACCTTAACAAAAATAACAGCTCATTGATTTGAGAAAACATTTTAAGGGTTTAACGTTTCTCCAGTAAAATATGGATACATTTTGGATTTTTGTCAAACCTGTATGCAGTCAAAACTTTTGGGAAACCATCTTTGAAGGGCTCAGGCTCATACCTTTTACATCTTAATGGTTACGTGAATTCATATCTTGACCAAGTCTGAAAAACTAGTAAGATTTTAAAAAGCTGACTTGTCTGGCGACTTTGAACGCGCGTTTTAATTTAACTAGAGTTCACCCCAACGGTTGAAATTCGACAGTACTTCAGTTAATTTTTCAATTTCAGCCTCGAACGTTCAAACAACTTTTAGACATTTTAATTTTTATGTTCGACAACAGACTTCTTTTGCTTAAATATTTCAGTTAGCAGTAATTCATCCGCAGTGTGACTAATTGACCATTGAGTTCTTTATAAATTTAATGCATTTGTAACACATATTACTCATAAATTTTATCTTTCAACACCGATTCTTCCGTATCAAAAATATAAAAATTTTCCTGCTACCCTATTATTATTGAATAATTAAAAATGCGAACACTCACTTTTAATTTAATCATCCCAACGCTTATACAAACCAATAAACACGAAACGTTAATTCGAAGAAAAATAATGTGTCTCAGCACTTATTATCTGACTTTATATTATAGTTGACATTGTTAACTTGTATTTTATATTGTTTGGCATTGTTTTATATGTGTATATCTGTGTAAATATGTATATTTATGTATATATGTCCATATATGTGTATTTTGGAAATGGACAAACTGACACCTTTAGATTAGTATTATTTTGCTCTGATATTCATTTAATTTATTACATTTTCTCTTATATTTTGTTCTCGGCATTTTTCTTCTTTGAATTATAAATAGTAAAAATTGTATTGATTACTGTACAAATATTGTAGGTAGTAGATGATATAAGGAGTGTTACGGAGTTATGACGTTATTGGTCATATTTCCTTCTAAAAAAGGCTTCGAATCTACGTCGAAAGTAGGAGAGAAAAATACTTTAACCTTTTGTTTGGTTACACTAAAACTCCTCAATAGCTACTAAAAAATATGTTGTCAAAGAGAGGAGAATATATGGTCTTAATTGTTTCGTCTTTGTCTATTCATATATAGACTGATGGATCAAAAAAAAAAAAAAAAAACTCACCAGTAAGGAGTGCTCGGAATGCAGAATTTGACATACAAGTAGACCATGGGGAAATATGCAAATGCTTAGAGTTTGGGAAAAAGTTCCGCTGTCGTATTGCGTATAGAGGACGTAACTCAGAGGTGAATGTCTTCATCCCGCCTACATTGCAGAACAGCATACGGGCCAAACCCCCGGTGGGATGGTGTGGGACCATATACGACACTGGGACGCCTCTTGCAGTCATGCGTACTATCCTTACTGCTCAGCGCTGTGTCAAAGACATCCCACATCACATCTGTTACCCTTTACGGCATCGCATGTGACAGCCATATTTCAGCAAGATAATGCCTGGCCACACATTGCAAGGATCTCCGGAGATTTCCTGTTTAACGTTGCTACACTTATTGGCCTGAACGATCTGCAGATTTATCTTTGATAGAGTATGTGTGGGGTCATTACGAACGTCAACTGCGCCAGGAGCGTTCTGTTCAAGATCTCCTAACCGAAGTGCAGCAATTGGTGACACATATGCCACAGAACGTTCATTATACGCAACCTCTGTGCCTCCATGCCGAGGCCTGCCTCAACTCTTGTCCGCGCTAGAGGCGCTGCAGTGGGTACCAGCTTTGGCATTGTACTGCACATTATTGGTCTAATAAACATTGTTTTTGCTTCTTCTTGTTAGCATTTACATATCGTCCCATGATGCTGTTACATACCAATTTTTATTTGAATCCGACTATTCCTTCATTGTGCGTTGCATTTTTTTCTCCGTCAGTGTGGATTGGATTTTTTCTTGCATCATACAATTTTTACATTTTAATACTCAATTATGACGTAAATAATTCCGGATATCTAACATATAATTTTATAGCCTGTTGTCAACCAAAAAAAAGTCAAGAAATAATAATCTAAAGAAACAGACGATATCGTAAAACACATTATTTGAAAACTTTATTATGATCTGTGGAAGCACATCAATCAATATTTTATCCAGTGAGCAATATTTCATCACGTATTTACAATGTACTTTAGATGCCTGAAACAAGAAAAACGTATCTTTAAGACTGAATATAAACAATTAAGTAGGAAAGCAAGTGTGCACATTTATTTCATTTTTTAAAATTACTTGTTCTTAAAGAAGTATGCATGTAAAATATTCCATGTAAGAATCAACTGACGTAATTAACAAAAGCGCTTCCTCAAAGTTCTTAGCTAGAAACAAGTTTCACATTATACAATCCTAATTTAAATTATATGTTTTATAATACCAGTTTACATTCATGGTATAGTGTTTAATTTCTTTAAGTAGATTTCAATTAAACTGTTTATAAAACAATTATATCACTGTTTATATTCCTATATAGATATTGCAAATCTTTCGATAATAATTCGGTACCAAAGACCCCTAGTATCTTAAGTCCATTTTTCGTTTTTTTGTGAGTTAGCACTTAATGGACGTACAGAGTACCGACGACTGAGCCCCTAGCCACATGAGGTTTTCAAACGCTTAAAGCACTCAACGGACATCTTTATTATGAGTTTGCATGGAAAAGTCAAGTCTTTTAGTACTAAAAACGTTCATTTTTTAACTTCATCGCAAACATTCGAAAAATGGACTTAACATAGTATGGCTCTCATGTTCAGAATTGTTCTTGAACAAGGAATTTTCAAACGATAGAATACAACATGGTCGCTCATATTGCAAGAAACATTACATACATTTAGTTTAGTGTTACAAGGGACAGTTTTATTAATGTAAAAAGGTTTTTTTTTTTGACGCAAACAGTATTCAACATATCTGGCAAATGCTTGCGTCAGGAAACTTAACCCTTTAGCTGTCACGTCGCGTCATATTGACCAAGGTACAATTTTAATTTCTTCTCTTTTCTATGCTTTTAATATGTTACATATTCTTACATTATATTAAAATTAAAACACAATGTTTTACATTTTTTTAATACCCAATTTACTAAATTTTTAATTCGGGTCTGTATGACCCGAGGTGACGACTTGTGTGATGCCTTGATAGGTGACAGCTCAAGTGCTAAAACGTTTTGACGTTTTAAGCACGAAAAAAAAAGTTCCTTGTAACTTCGAACTATGTTTACAGATTTAAGGTAATGTAATTGCGTGCAATAGTCAAATATTTTTTTCACAATAGTGGAGTAATTTAATGTCAGTTTTTTGCTTAATAATATAATTTCACTTACTACAACAAATTACGAATGCTGTAAATAAATTTTATTCCTGTATTTATAATTAGTTGATTGTATTATGCATTCTAAAAGTTAAATGATGCTGGAAGGAATGTAATGTGATATGTTCTAATGACAGGCTGTTATCGCAGTGCCTCTTAAATAAAAATGTAGTTTTAGTGTATGAATGTGATGCACATAAAATAAATTTGAAATTAACTTACTCTGAGTATTAGTTGAAAAAGAGTTTGGATATGAAAAAGATGTACTTTAGTTGCAGTTTTTAATTTCGTGCGTTTACAGCTTGTAAAACTGATAACGTAATTGCTTTTACTTTTGAGATAGTCGAAATTTTTCAAAACTGAAGGGACATGTTTTTTTCTTTTGCTTTTCAGCCAAATTTGAATATTTTCAGTAATTGTTTGAAAAGAATTAAATACTTTAATGCTTCAAGACAACATTTTGAATTGATGAGTTTTCGTTTTAGCAATTAAAGTAAAACTACAGTTGACAAAAAAATTGCATTTTATCTAAACAAAGAGTTTGAAGATTTTAGTTTAAGAAATGATCAAATGTTTTAGAACAGTTAAATAATACAAAGCTAGGGTTCTAAGAAATTGAAAACGGCTTGATGAAAGTATGTAAATGCCATTTCATTATTATATAAAATACATTTCGCTATTATACAAACTATTGTCCTTTCTAAAATCAACTGGATTTTGGACTTCTTAACTGTCATCCTAATGTCTGGCGATATTTAATCAATAATGGCGATATTTAATCAATAGGATGTGGTGGGATGGTACCACATCCTATTTTTGATTAACGTAGAGATAATATAACTTTTACAACATAAATTACTTATTCGCGAAAAGAAATACTGCGATTATAGATGAAGCAAAACATATAACATCTCAAGAATACATATGTAAAGTAATATTTACACACATACTTTTAATTCAACATACAAGAAATAACAAGTAGAACTGTAGACACTCATATGTCCGGAATGAACAAGAAAAGGATCTATTTGTGCTTGACTTAACGTAGTAAATGTGGATTTTTCCTCCTTTCCTTCACGAATTTTCACGAATTTTCGCAGATTTTTAGGACTACGTTTTTTACATAGTCGATTTAATTCTGAAAGTTATTAAGTAGACCTCTTAACACTATTTTTGAGCTTTTTTTTTTTTTGTACAGCGAATATCGCTGTGAACTAAATGATTTCATCATCATTCAACGTTTAAGTCTCTCTTAACTGCTGTATTTGTTACTACTTCCAAGCCGATATTTTCCCATGCACAATCAATCGTGAAAGTCCTTTGCGTTTTGAGGTAATCAGATTTTAATTTTAATATAATTTGCGTTTTGGGCACTTCATCTGTCACTTTATACATTTGTTTTAGTAATTTATTCCCCGGTTAGTACACTGCCAGGTAACTCCGAGTTCAGTCAGTGAACAACTCAGAAGATCCAATAACAAGCTGCTATCAAAAAAAAAAAAAAAAGAAAGAAAAAAAAAAGCGTAGCGTATGCAAAAGAAGGCTTTCTGATATGTGAAATTAAAGAGTTGGATTGGGGGGGGGGGGGGGTGACGGGAATATTTTGCGTTCAGACTCCGGATATTGCAAAGCAGAATTACAATTTTATGGGGTGAAAGGAATGAGTAGCAAAATTGCATGTAAATCATTTACAATTAAGCATGGAAGCTTTCAAGAATAAAAATTGTGAACAAATTTTGACGGACAGCATAAGGCACTGAACATAACTCAATAATATGAACGTCTTGGTTTGCAGTGGAAAAAAAGTTATTTTGCTTAAAATCATTTTATAGCAGAATAAAAATTAATATAGATTCAACTATTTAATAAAGACTTTCGTTTTTCAAATGAATTATAACGCAAACCATTTTAAAAAACGAAGTGAAAAAGAAAATCCAAGGAAAGAAAAAAAAAAGTTTTCCTCTCCTGAATAAAAAATGATAATTACCAGAAATTGTAGCATTATTACTTAACTTTAAATATAAATGGATAAAGGCATCGTTCAAAAAACAATAGAATATGTTTTAACAAGAAATGTTGCATAGCATGCAAAAATAACATAAAGTCATTTTTAAACTTTAACTGAACCAAAACTATTCTTCAGTTTCTTTTTAGAATATAGTTATACTGAAAGATTTTAAAAGAAAATAAATATTTTACATAAAGACAGACTGTGTTACACCAGAATGTTTAAAAAAAAATTACGTATTATGTTTTTAAAGGAACTAGGCCTTTTAGAGAGCATTACTAAGTAATATTTTTGGATAACGTGTTTGCATAACAACATTTTTCTTTAGAATTTGTTCTTTAAAGGTTGCTGAGATGATAAAACAATCCGTACAAAGATGCGCAGTTCATGAGAACGATATGTCAAGTATAAAAGAACTACCTAATACTCCTATGTTAAGAAAATAGTGCCGACTGAATTTCCTTGTCTGTTTTATGACTTTAAATCCATTTATAAATATTGAAATGTGTTTATTTTTTTTCTATTTTAACAATTATTTGAACAATGTGTTATGAAGACCTTTTTATTTGATGAAATAAGGATTTCGACAGCGGTTATAAAATTTACACACTACATTAGCTAGCCAGCTAGCTGTCAACGTCTTCAATTTTAGTAATATGGTGAAAAAGCAATTCACCAAATTCTCACGTACTTGCTTTCTTAAGCATCAACTTTTGATAATTGGTAGTATCTGAAAAGTCCAGAGATTAACAGTAATACAATCTGATTTGCTACGCATTTTTCAAACACTCCTGATTATGCATATGTCTATTTTAATATTTCTTGGAGTTCATGTTCTCCAAAAACTGAATATAAACATCATCCACGCGCAATACATCCACCATAATGGAATCTTTGAGTTCTGTAAATGGAATCCAGAAGAATCTTCAGATTCTGTATGAGGGGAAGGACATTCCACCAACTGCCGGTAATAAGTAGACAACTGTTTTCGCCTATCACAGTCTCCACGCGTTGGTCCAATGCAAGCTGCGAAAGCTAAGGCATGAGGAACGTAAGTTTGTTCGAATACGCCACGAAAAAGGTGAGCCATTGGTCCTTGAGCATAAACTGGAACATCTTCGCCACCGTGAGAGTCCCATCTTCTTGGCACTGCAGCTTGCTGAATGTAATTCTTATCAGCTGAAAGAAAAACACACTACAATTGAATTAAGATGCACTTGATTTTTTTTCTTTGATGCAAGAAATAAGAAAATGGATTGGATTAGCTGTTACTTCGACATATTACAAAAATACGAATGCAATTTCCTGATTCCTATCATTTTGGTCTGTTCGCTAGTGGACCTGCCCCCCCCCTCCCCCCACAGGCAAACCTTTCACTTAACTAACGTTATTAAACTCATAAGAAACCAATCATCACCATGTAAAAATGATGGCCAACCACAATGATCAAAATGTCATGATCGCGTCAAGATTAATACGAATAACTGCTACGTGACAATAAAGAAAGTTTCAGGTCTTCGGGGATTGTAATTACAAAACGTGTATCGTATGAGCTGGTATGATTTCTCCATTGTTTGGTCATTAGTACGTATAATACAGAAGCACCCAAAAAATGTACTCACCATTTAATAGTGAGCATATCATTACAAATTTGCCCTGAAGTGAGTTTTTATGCTGAGGGGAGAGCTAGGGGAAGGTTTGCGGTACGTGCTCAAAATTACCATTACTAGATTTCGCACATCGCGTCGACTTGCACACCGATAACCAGCAATAGCTGTTGGTATATGGCTGCTGGCAGCACATGTCTCTGCAATGTTTTTCAAGAAATGTATTGATTGTTGCTGTTTTTTCTCGATGTGTGTTATATATGATTGTCCAACCAAAGTAGAAGTTCACAGGTGCTAAATAAAGATATTGAGGTAAACACTCAATATGAGTGGTAAGTGCTCAGCCACAGCACAGGTATAGCTCTATAAAGGTACAATCTGACATCTTGTAGTAAGCGGAACTCTATAAAAAATGTTTATCACCTAATAGGCTTTGGGTAGCAAGAGAAATCCTTGTCTGTAGCATGTATTTATTATTAGTAGTATCATACGACTAGCATAATAATTATAATCTCTTTTTTAAAACATGTAGTTTAATGTAGAGTTTTTGAGAAGTAAAAAACACGTTTAATAAATTACAAAGCTTTCATAAAAGAAAAGCAAAAGTATGGTAACGCATATGCGAAATCTTATGATTATAAGTTAAATTTGAAATATACGGCATATTTTAGTACTGCGATACATTCGTTTATAAATTTGTAAACACACTGCAAAACCTGGCAACGCCTAAGTAATACTTTTTTATCCACGCATAATTTATTCTTAAATATGTGCTTTTAATGTTATTTACTCATTTTCGGAATAAACAGGAACACTATTTTTACGTTTGCAAATGTTGATCTAGAAGATTTCACTAGTTTAGTTTTTGTTTTTAGCAACTTTGTAAAAGAAAATTAAGTTAAAAGGATTCAAAGATGATTTAAGTGATTCCGCCTCCAGAAAATGTCATTGCTTTAATATGAATAGTTTTACTAAAACATTTTAGAATTTTGTGCTCCAAATGTCATCTAAACATTTACGAATAATGACCGAAATGAAAGCGCGGGCGCCTGTAAATTGGTATTTGCTTTTATCTTTTAGTTAAAAATCCTTGCATTTATTTATAGTTACAAAACGAGAACTGGAGAATCACTATGTACATTTATATATTTCTCAGAAATTTTCTCTGAGTAGTAGTACACTTTAAGGGTAATAGCTAATCAAACACTCTCGGAAGCAAAAAATCTCTCCATTCTTTGTGATGTTTATGCATTTTCAGGCTGAACTTAACTTTAATATAATAGGTATATTACCTCAAATAACGGGAAATCATGAATTACGAACTTTTCGATAAAAACAAATTCCAAATGATCAACTCTGCCTACTTTGATAAAAATACGACTCAACACTAAAGAGTTGAAGAGAGAGAAATTACATGATAGTTGAAGACTTACTGATCAACAGTTGAATTTCTAAAACTCCAAATTATTGATTTCAAGGTTTATACTTACTTGTATCGGTGTTTGTTAAATTTTCTCTGCCATTTCTGAAGTTGTGATTGTAGCCAGGTCCATTTGCGTAAAGCAGAGTAGTATAAGGCATATTGTCCACATCTGATGGTTTATCATCAAAACCTTGAACAGACAGTCCAATACAAAATTAATCTATTTTATGCAAACAATGTCTGCTGCTTGGTGTTTTCATTTTACAATAAATAAATGAATAAAATAAAAATATGCATGATTATAAGTGATTAGTGTCCTTAAACCATCTCACTTAAATTATGCATACTTTTCAGCTGTAGCTCCACAATATTAAACTAATTTTTTAAAGTTTGGTTAAAATATACCGGGGTCTTAACCGGACAGTATCGAAGTTTAGTCTTAAATGTGGCACTAACCGAGAACTGGATTTCCTCTTCCTGGATGTTGCCCGCCAAATGCAAACACATGAGAATGATCCGCAGTCACTACTATCAAGGTTTCCTCAGGTCTTGTAATCTCCAGAGCTGCCACGACTGCTTCCTCAAGAGCCAATGTGTCTGTCAGAGCCCGATGGGCGTTATTAAAGTGGTGCGAATGGTCGATTCGACCGCCTGTCGGAAAGAAATGCATCGAAATGTTTAAGCTGTCACATCATATCATAAAAGGAAAAATAGTAGCAACAATAACGTGTATAGAGCGACACTAAAAAAAAACTACGAGTGTGATTGAATTAAAAATAATACTAATATGCAGATTCTTTATTATGTTTTCTTTTTTCTGATTTTTTAAAACTCATTTATTTATTTTTGTGTGTGTGACCGAAATTGTTTTGGTAGAGAACGTAGATTATTACTAAAAGAGGCGCAATAGCTACTGGAGTATACTGAGAATTATGCATGGAAGTCTGAGATAATGCGAGAAAAATATACAAGTGTTTCAAAAAGTAGATGATAGACATTATACCCCATCAATAAATATAAGCTACTTGAAATGGTAGTCTTTCCGGACCATACAGAAAAAAATCAGTTTCAGAAGTTATAAGATTTACCCCACAAATAAAGTTCAGGTCTTCATTATTTGTGACGCAAATTGATATTGACTTTGAGTACTACTTTCACGCTTAAGAGAATTTAATGTACGCCTATTATCTTTTATACTGCCCTCATTTAGAATTTTAGACTCCAAATACTTATTGGGAAAAATGTACAACTAAGCAGTCTTCTTAAAACCATTTCACTTTCGGACCGACATCAATGATCTCCCGTCCTTCTCCGGTGTCTCTTGCGTCAGTTCATCATGTGAGCAAGGGTAATGGCTCCAATTTATGACACTTATACTAAGATCGAACTTCTCTAAAACACCAGAGCATCAGACTTAATAAATGCTATGTACTTCATGATTGAAATCTGTTGATAACATTGTAAAACCGTTTGGTTGTAACATACGCCAGCAAGAGCTGGCCATTTGAAAATATGTGTTCATTTAATTTGTTTTCAGTTATATGATATTCTGACAAAATGCCTTTTTTTTGTTCGCGCAAGGATCTGAAAACGTCTGTAAGTTTCTTAGTATGTCAGCTTACATGTAAGACATTAAAGTAATTCTGGCACAAGTGCATACAAAGACGTTTAAACATCACGTCAATGATTTAAAACATATTTCCAGATTTAAGAAATGAAGTACATTACGAAAAAATATTGTTTTGCATTTCCCAAAGCTTCAAACACGTTTTTTAGATGTCTTACATAAATAAAATGGTTTCTCTTAGTTTCTTTTCTTTAGCTCAAAGCATGTGAAACACGATAAAAACACAAACGCTTTTTCGTTAAAGAAAAACATTTAAAGACCAAAAGTTATACAATCCTACCTTCAACCATGAGGAAATATCCTCTGGGATTCTTCCTAAGCACCTGAATGGCTTTTCTCGTCATTCTGGCAATAGAGGGTTCTCCTTCGGGCCCTGTCTCTCTGTCTGATTCGTACGCCATGTGTCCTGCACTAAACAAGCCTTCGGAAATAAACACATCATCACAATTTTATTGCCTACCTGGCGAACTGGTTCAGACGTACTGTTTTCGATCTTGAAAATATAATATTTGTACATTTTTATGCTATAAATGCTGAAAATTCGAAAAGAAAAATCTGTGCGGTTTTTTCTATAAATTCCGGGACAAAAAGGTTAAATTACATGTTCAGGATATGACTTACGACTGAAACGCCAATATTAATTCTTTTTTTTTCTACATTTAAAAATTTTAGAAAGAAATTATAAAGTACTCACATTAATTGATCAACATTTATTAACTGAAACAACTAATGAAGAATAAATCTCAAAAGCAAATACCATAAGCACAAAGACTTCAACTGTTAGGGTACAAAATGAATGCACATCATAGTCGACAAATATACATACATTGCAAGGGATGAATGGCACCTGAGTCATGTTTTTAATTGAAGTAGAAACTAATGAAATGTTATGAAAGTCAAAAATAAAAAGTTATTTTTCCTTGTTATTCCACTCCTTCCTTTTTTTTTCATTTTGAAAAGTAGTAACCATAGAAAACAATGAGACGTTGTACTTTGTATGCTGTAAAAAAGTAAACATTACAAAAGGTAAACTTTAAGCAAGCTCACATAATGATTGACCTTTATGAATAAGGATTATCATCGCACATTTTAAACAAATCTGGCAAAATTTACGGTTTTAAACCGGCAGCTGGGTTGGTTGTGGAAAACCGTAAACATATGAAGTAAATCCATAGTCGCAACGGTTTTTTTATCATGCGGAAATAATTTTACTGCAAAAATCCATTGCGACTACGGATTTACTTCGTAACTTTTACGGTTTTCTGCAACCAACCCAGCTGCCGGTTTAAAACCGTGAGTTTTACTTTTTTTTACAGTACATGATTAAGTGATAAAATCTAAATAGTTTACCTCTCCTAAATGGTTTGACATAGAACACTTCGGTGTGCAAAACATGTTTCTTCCATTATCCGAATAAAAAATTAACACAATGTATAACTTAAGGTATTTAAGTATTTAACTGAAATTTTCCGTACAAAAAAATTGGAATATTGTATTGTATACTTACCCAGTAGATAGTCAACTTTAGCAGGGTCGACTTTATCCAGTTCTCTTTTTCTGGATACATATTTATACGAGAGCCCGCGGCCTTTCTTGTCCCGCTGCCATTCCGAGATGAGATTCCTCCCATCCTCTCTTCTGCCTCCTCCACTCTCTCCTTTAGAATCTTCCTCCTCCACATGGGGAAGGAAATGTCTCCGACCTCCTCCCAAGATTACCTGGAAGACGATTTTTTCTATTCACACTGCTGCGCTTCGAAACTTTGTTAAGAGTTTTTCGATTCACTAAACATTTTTTGCTTCAAAAATCGAAGACATGTATTTTACACTGGCTTATTTTATTTCCTTCAACTGATAGTTCGGAATAGTTAAGGAGTCCATATGCGATCGTCATATAAAAAAAGAGAGAGAGAGAGAAAAAAAAAAGATCCCTCTATTGTGCTACTGGATGTATGTTGATGTGCGTAATATCGTTGGACTGATATTTCCGGGCAATTGCTTATTTTATTTACGCTAAGGTGAACTTTATGATCGCATTAAAGTGTTTTTTTTTTTTGGTGAATAGGGATTTTTGTAGCAGAGTATGCCTTTGGAGAGTATGCCTGTTACACACAAATCCTTAAGTTTATTATGTGAGTTTGACCAGTCAGAAGCTGTTACTCAGCAAGAGGAAAGCTAAAGTTTTGTTAGTATAAAATTTATACTCTTCAGTAGCTTGGCAAAACCTCCAATCTGGTCGTGAGAGATGAATTTCATTTGAACGATTTAGAATTATTTTTCCTTTTTTACTAGTAAAAATTAAATATGCGACGGAGGAACGTTCACGAGTATTTTTGAAGAACGTTAGTTCGGTGTAAACGACTCATTCATTCATTATAGTTAGGTGTGATTGATATAAGTCATAGACAACATTTTTTTTTTCATTTTTAAATGTAATTTTAATATGCTTTTGCCCTTTTTTTACAAAATTCAAAAGCTATGTGTTTTTATTTATTACTCTTTTTAAATTAGGAATTTGTTAAATTAATTTTATCGCCGTATTTTAGGTATTATTAATGCATCTTACTGAAGTTTTGAATTTATATTAATTTCAACATTGTTTTGACGAAAAATCTCAAAAACTTCTCTAAAATTGTCCAACCAAACAAAAACTTTTTTTTGAGCTAGACATTTTAATGATGAAATCATATGCATATATATTTAAATCGTTTGCTTCAAAAAGGTATCAACTCTTAAAAACAATTTTTTTCTTCAGGAGACAGAAAAAAAAGGCTTATGAACTGTTGGAAAACTTAACGGGTCTGATTGTTTAATTTTATTTTAGCAGGTAATAGCAATGCAATACTGGTAAATTAAAACGAGTTTTGATTAATTATGCCATACAAATTAATAATTTAATACTGAGAGTTGTTCTTTTTTCAAAACGGAGATGTTACCTTTTTAAAATAAACGATTCATTTAACATTTTAATGTTTCTTTCGTCTACGAAATTCATAGATACATTTCATTATTCTACTTCTATTTTTACATAAAATAAACTTTAAAATAATGTTTTCTTTAAAAGGTTCCCAGAAGGACAGAAAAAATAATTTTAGCACTTTTAAAAAAAACTTGTAATACATGTCAAGTTTAAATAAAATTAAATAAAGTAAAAAAAGAAAGAAATGCGTAAAAAATGTGTCCGTTAAAATTGTTGAATATAGTACTTATATAATAATTTGTCTTTTTATACCTTCTAAAAATCATTCTTTCCAAGGAAAATAGCACAAATTTTTCCGTTTTTCAAAAACACAGATGGCAGCCCACCATCATGTAAAGATTATTTCCATATTACATATTTAAAATGCATTAAGAACACTTTGATTTAAAAGCTCAAATATACTTAAATTTTATTCCGCTAATAAAATGTAATTTTTTCTGCAAGAACTTTAGTGCTTATAGATTTTCGTTGTCAAACTTAAAAGCGGTATAAGAAAATAAATTTAAAATGCTAATTTGCATCGCTTTTTCTTCTTTTGGAGAAACGTCGTCAGAAATACCGAACTTCAATTTTTGCCGTGAATTTAATAGAAACGCAGCACATTTGCAAACTGTGGACGAAAATGATGATTTGGTACATGCACTTCATATTTGAAGTTATTAATATTATTTTAAGAACGTTTCAATGCAATTAATTTTTTCGAAGAACATTTTAAATCATCATAAAAAGATTTATCCGTACTAATTATTTTAGACTTCCGTATTTCCTTAAATATATTTTTGATAGCTTCTCCCAGTAACCAATGCGGTAAAGTTTAGAGAAGAAATAATGAGACATTGAACATTCCTCTTAAGATATATTTACTATACAATATATACAGAAAGATCAAATAGAAGGTTGCTTATCCCAGATGAAATTAAGCAATGAATAATTCTTTCAGTACTAAATAAATACTGATATTTATTCCAATAAATTTATAAAAATAAAATATGGAAAAATGGAGTTAAACGCTTTATATTGATGTTGATTTCTCTATATTGGACTTCATCAAAACTATTCAAAGTTTATCTTGGGCCAGTCTTCAACAATTACTCTTTATTATTATTGTTATTGTTGCCGCTATTTGTTAATTGTATGTGAAAACTAGACTTTGGCTAATACAACATAATTTCGGTGGATGCTTACAAAATTCCTGAAAATATTGTTGCATTTCAAGTATTGTTGCAACATACTACAACATATTTGCTAAGGTTCTTTCATACCAAATGTAACAGCAACCTACGACAAAGACTTAATTTTTCAGAGCATGTTATTGGCTCACCTTATTCATTAACCACGCCCTCGCTTTGACTGATTGGCATTTTTTTGCGTCATTAAGAGGGACTTCCCCCCACCCGACAGACGAAATTGGGTCAGTTGCGTTATTGGTTCATTGCGTTATTGAAGGCATACGTCATTGCTGTTACTTTGATAACCATAGCAATAATTTGTTACGATGGAGACACAATGTTGCCGTCGCCTTTGTTGTAAAAGCACCTTTTTTTTGTCAGAAAAAAATCCGATTGATGGCAACACCTGTTTCTAAAAATTGTACAAAATAATTATTCCTCTGTATACCAAATTTCATCTCTCTGATTTTTACTTTGCTTACATTCAACATCAGAGAATTCGAAATAGAGAAAAAGTTTCCGTTTACTGCTTCTTACATTGAGATTCTTTCCGGGACTATCTTCAACCAACTGTCGGGCAATATCTTTGCAGTAGTCATCTTTCGGCATGTCCTTAGGCAGCTTGTCATCACTTTCCCAGTACCTGTTGGGAGTATGAGCATACATGGCTGCAGGTGTAGCATGGGTGACACGTGTCGTTGTCACCAAGCCTGTGGACTTACCTGATGCAAAAAAATAAAAAAAAATGGCATAGTATGGAATATTTCCGTTTAGTTGAAACGGTATTTTTTTTTTTCGAAAAAGAAAAGTCAGTTCAATAGGAAAATTATCTACAAATACAAATACAAATACAAAAGTGACGACCAACAACAGGCTCAGGGCCCAGTTAGGCTGGTCCTAGTTAATTTAGCAGTCCCCAATGAACATCAAGAGCTTTCTTAAAAGTTTTTACCCCACTGCAATTAACAGTCGCTTCCGGTAAACTATTCCAACTGCCTACAACCCTATTGAAGTAGTAGTTTTTCCTAATTTCAAGATTAGCCTGAGATTTGAAAAGTTTAAAACAATGACCTCTGGTTCTACTTTCAGCACATAGCTGTAGTCCATCAACGTTTCCCGTTTTAATGAATTTAAACAACTGAATCATGTCCCCTCTGACTCTCCTTTGCTCAAGACTATACATATTGAGCCTTTTAAGCCTAACCTCATAATCTAAGTCTGAAAGACCACTTACCAATCTTGTAGCCCTCCTTTGAATCCTTTCCAATAAGGTAATATCCTTTTTTAGGTACGGAGACCAAAACTGAACAGCATACTCCAAATGAGGTCTTACCAAACTTCTGTATAATGGCAATACAACTTCCCTAGACCTGTTCGAAATAGCCTTATTGATAAACCCAAGCATCCTGTTAGCTTTGTTACTTACTATGCTACACTGCTGACTGGACTTGAAGTCATGACTAATCAATACTCCTAGATCAACAACTGCTTCTGCTTCCCTAATGACAGAACCTTGTAAATAATAGGTTGCATGTTTATTCCCATGACCAAAATGAAGCACTTGACATTTCCCAATATTAAAAGACATACCCCACTTAATTGCCAACCTAGAAATTTGATTCAAATCCTCTTGAAACTGATTGACTTGTTCCTCCGTGTCCACAATTCCCATGATTTTGACATCATCAGCAAAAATATTGATGTTCCCAGAAATACTCTGAGTAATATCATTAATAAAAATAATAAATAATATTGGCCCTAGAACTGAACCTTGTGGAACCCCACTCAAAACATCAATCCACTGAGAATAATTGCCCTTCACTACTACTCTTTGTTTCCTCCCAGTCAGCCAATTTTTAACCCAAATGAAAGTTTTTCCACCAATACCAATATAAGCAAGTTTGCTAAGAAGAGCTTCATGCGGTACTTTATCAAACGCTTTCTGAAAGTCTATGTAAACAACATCTACGCACTTTTTATTATCTAATGCCATGGTAACCTTGTCATAGAAATGCAACAAATTAGTTGTACAGGACCTACCCTTTCTAAAACCATGCTGAAAATCAGTCAACACTCCATTTGCCTCCAGGAAATTCACTATTTTGATTTTTATCAGAGTTTCAAAAATTTTACAAAGAACGGAAGTAAGACTCACAGGCCTATAATTTCCTGCCTTAGTTTTATACCCTTTCTTGAAGAGCGGCGTTATGTTTGCCAGCTTCCATTCCACTGGCACAGTCCCCGAGTTATATGAAGATATGAAAATAGTCAAGACAACATCCACTAATTCCTCTGCACATTCTACTAAAATTTTTGGATAAACATTATCAGGTCCTGGAGCCTTATTTGCTTTAATCTTTTTCAAATTAAACAACACATCATGCCTAGAAAATACAAAATCCTCAAGCTGTGTATTAGCTTGCGTCTCACTTATGTCAACTGTTGAGATACAGTTTCTGTTAAATACAGTGGAAAAAAAATTGTTTAGAATATCAGCAATATCTCCCTCATTTTGAATCAAGTTCCCGTTCTCATCCACTAGTGGGCCTACCTGAGTATTACGAGCTTTCCCTGAATTAGCATAAGCAAAAAAATTCTTAGGATTCCTTTCGATGTTATCTGCAAGCTTTTGCTCCAATTCCCTTTTCTTACTCCGTACCAAATACTTGAAAGTACGTCTAGCTTTACAATACAAAATCCTGTCAGCATGGCCCCCAGTCTCTTTAAGTCGCCGAAAAGTGGCTTGCTTATAATTGAGAGCTTCTTTCACCTCCCTAGAGAACCACATGGGCCAAATTTTCGTGAAATCCCCTTTCTTTCTAAAAGGAACATAATCCATCACTGTTTTCTCCAATTTCCCCTTAAACTCTTCCCACTGAAGATCAGCTTCACTATTCTCCAACCCAGAAGAAAAAACCTCTTTCAAACCCTGCCTAAGTGCAACATAATCAACATTCCTGAAGTTGGGTACAAATATGAAATGCTCACCTTTGTGAGCATTGAAGCTGGTCCAAAACCTAATAGTATTGTGATCACTATCTCCAATATGTTCCCCTATACTCAACCCCTGAACAGAACTTCCGACATCACAAAAAACTAGATCCAAAACAGCACCATGCCTAGTCCCCTGGGTAACAACTTGATCCAAAAAACAGTCCCCCAATCACTTTCAGAAAATCTTCTTCCCTACCATTGCTAGTGTAAAAACTATTCCAGTCTATGCCCGGGAAATTGAAATCCCCCATCATGGTGACCGAGCCCTTACCACACATTGTCCCTAATAACACTATACATCTCCTCGTCTTGATCCTGACTAACATTAGGCGGCCTATAAACATTTCCCAAATGTAACTTCTTCCCTTTATTGCTCACCAACTCCACCCAGACCATTTCAATATCATTAGGCTTATTATTAATGACCAATTCATTGCAAATAAAAGTGTCCTTAATATAGAATAAAACCCCTCCACCTTTCTTACCCAGCCTGTCTTGCCTAAACAAATTGTATCCAGCAATGCTCACTAAATCCTTATCATCATCAATAACCCATGTTTCCGTAATTCCAATAATATCCAACTCCTCACCTGCGATAACACTATTTAACTCGTCCATCTTATTCCTCATAGTGCGAGCATTAGTATATAGAAACCTGAGCATGCCCATGTTGCTTGTCTTAAACATTTTATGATGCCTCAAATCACTACTATTAATGTTACTATTGCTTAATATTTTACCCTCATTTTTCAGCACTTGTCTATTGTAACGGCGAGCAAAGAGCGCCAAGAAAAAATGTTCGCCAATTTGAGTATATTACACTTGGGAGTATATTTTTTATAATTTGGCAATTTTTTCTTGGTGCTTTATGGTTGCCGTTGTAACAGACAAGTACCGAATACATTAATGTAGTATGTTATGCTTTAAGAAAAATGTTTTTGGAAACTGGTTTATTTTCTATACAACCCGACATGAAATTTTACAATTGTAACAAACTTTTGTTTGAATGAAAATTGCTGATTTTCTTGTATAAATCATGGAAAAGACATACTTTCTCTGTACAAAAAATAAACCTTTATGCTGAGATTGTTTTTAAAAAAATCGAAAAAAAAAAATTTCTATTAAAAATTATAAAAATATTTTATGTGACATGTATTGACTTTTTATACATTCACTTCAAATACAATTCCTGAAAAACGTGTAAAATATTTTAAAAACTAGCCTACTCCCACACGAATGGTTCCATTTTTTATTATAATCCTCTATCAATTTGGAGAGCCTAGCAAAGAAAGGAGATTAACGACCGCTGCACAAAAAGTAGAGAATATGTATGACAAGAGCAAATAATTTATATTTTATGCTTCATCGGTTGTTTGAAGCGTAGCATTAATATGTGTTTCTCAATACTTTATCTTGAAAATCCACTCAATGTATATATAATTAAATTTCCACAAGTATGAAAACATAGATTCGGATTTTCGTAATGGAGTTTTCTTCCGCTGCACAAATGCTCGCATTTCTCTTTATTCTTTTGGCAACAAAGAGCATTAAAATGAATATTCATCTCTCTTAGAGCTGATCTAATTGAAGAGAATAATGTACGACGAAATTCAATTTAACCAATTAAATAACTCTTCCATACACGTACAAATACGTTACGAGAACTGAATATGCTACATCTTGACAAAGCTGCAGTTTTCGTGTGAAAAATGTGCCGTAATTGCATTATTCATGGTAAAATGCTTTGTTTACTGCATACAAATTACAAAAGTATTAAAACCAACTTCCAATCTTAGAATTATTTTATGCATATAATTAAGCATGACACATACGTTATTTGTATGCATACAAACTGCAAGAAAAATATTTATTAATTAGACTAATCAAGTGCCTTTCATAAAACTATAAGCAATTTATTTTAAAATTGTTTACATTTTTATAATATTTGATTACTGCGTAAAATGTTTAGTATGCAAACTCAAACTATTAAAAAAAATTAAGGCTACTTAGCAATTAAATAAACATCGTTGTTACACGGAATGTGCATTCTTGCACATTACTGAAGACATTGTTCAAAAAAGAATTATTTAGCAATTGTTGCACCCGAAAGAAAGACACTTATACACAGACAGTGGTTTCCCTTTTTTTTAAATGCATTTGTATATACCTTAATAATTCGAATTAAATGCTATTGAATATAAATTAAATTAATAACTTTTGTCGTACATTCACAAAAGTTGCGTATATAATAATTTTAAAAAGCATCATAACATTCATTTATCTTGTGAGTAAATGTCCAAACACAGCAGGCTTGCTTTCACAAACCATTCCTTTCTACTTACGTTTCTTACTAATCTGTTATGGTTTAATTCGCTTTATTTACTAAACAAACGTGTTTTAATTATTTTATATGATTATTTTTATAAAGGTTAGGTTATTTTTTATTAATTTACTCAATATTAACTTTATTCGTCTTAGAGCTAAGAAGCTCTGAAGAAGTTTTCTTCTGTGATATGCGAAACATATTCCGAATGTAACAGCGTAGATAATGCATAGCCTTTAAACCAGTCTGAGCTACAAATAAAAAATAGATTTTAATTAGGCAAATTTAACTCTAGTTAAAAACTAGCTATGTTAATAGCGAAATTGTAGTATTGATTTCCTAAGTTGCAAATTGTGATTATCTACGTAAAAATTTACAATCAGTTTAAAACTCAACTGTTTCTCGGATGGTTCTGAAAATTTTATAACTGCACAGGGTGTTTCTAAATGAATATCGGGGTTTTAACGCTTTGCTGTATTTATAACGTAAAGATTAAAATTATAATTCATGTATGAAATGAAAGAACAAGTCAAACAGTTATACGAACAAGCTTACAAGTGTTTAATGTGAGCACCTATCGGTCACAGGGCACACAACAAGTTTATAGCTCAGTTCTTCCCAAACGTTGTTCAGTGCTTGTGGTGTACTTGTTGCAACAGCTGCCTCAATCCTATTTCTTAGGTCAGGTAGGTCAGCTGGTAGTAGAGGCACATACACACGATCTTTTATAAACCATCCCCCTACAGGTAGAAATCACATGGTGTGAGATCGGGTGAGCGTGGAGACCATGCGAAACAAGCATTGCCAATGGGCCCATTGCGGAAAAACCAGCGTTCAGTGATGTTCAACCAATCGGTATTTTCAAACGTATGGTTCCATCTACAAATATTATTATTACTTGGCGGATCTACCTGAACTGTATCCGGAATGCACGTTTCACAGTAACTACATATTCGGTATTAGCAAACTGCAGAACAGAAAAAGATTTATATTCCTAGTTGCCATTTTTGCTACTAGCGCTTTCTAGTGCATGCACAGAGGCTTTATAACTCATTTCGCGCATCAACAAACATAACTGTTTGAGTTGCTTTTTCATTTCAAGTGTTATGATTTTAAGTTTTGCGTAACGAATACTACAAAGAATTAAAACCCCCGATATTCATTGAGAAACACCCTGTATTTATGTATCTAAATGGAAAACTACAAGTAAAACAGCTTCTTTGATAGTGAGTTTCACACTTTGGACATAAACCTACCCAAAAACTTCCCATTTTCAGCACAAGTTTAGAAAACAAAAAATTTTTCGGCATAATTTTACTTGAAAAGGTTTCATTTTATTATAATAAAATAAAAATATCGGTACTTAGTATTCCATTTTTAACAGTTTAGAATGAGTTCAGCAGTCCTGCTTAATCATACATTGACTGTTTTGTTTAATATTATACCTTCTGCTTGAGCCCACTCGGCAAGACTAGGTACTCTAGATCCTAAACTAGTTTCACATCTATTATAGATTCCCCCATCATCCAGTCCTACGGTCTCGAATCTTCCTTTGACACCGCAGAGGAGGGCAGTTGCGCATGCTCCACTTTCTCCAACTTGACTGTCAGTATTGTATGTCTAAAACGAAAAGGGTTAATTACTGACTGTAAAAATGTTTTTTCCTTGAAACAGCTACTACAACTCTGATTCTGACAACAGCTCTATTTTGATAACAAATTTAAACGCCGTTTCACTTTTCACGTTTCAATAAGATTGATCCGGCTAATATTCAAAATCTAAATGACATGAAACGGGTTCAAATAAAATCTAAGCTGGAAACAGTTCTTTACGACAGTTCTTAAGTCGAATGCATATGTTAGAAAAATGAATAGATACGCATCACGTTTCTTATCACTAAGAGAGGACTCGTGTTTAAAAAAATATTTTAGAACAAAAGCGTTATTTTTAAATAATTAAAAAAGCGAAGTATAAACATTGTTTCAATGGTTTCCTTTATCGGATTTCATTTATAAAGCTTCGCATTCAATGCCATCTTAAAAACACATTTCACAATGTTTGCAGAAAAATATGTGAGATCAGTAAGTAAAGATTATCTGCAAGAGAATCTCTACTTCTCGTAAAATCACGAGTCCTCATCAATGGAAAATATTTTACTTAATTCCAAAACAGTATTTCTTTTCAAACGTAAATCTCTAATTTAAGATACGTGCGTTGGAGGATTATCTTCAAATATTGATTTTCTTATTTTATATAAATATTTAACGAACAGCAAATTCGTCAAAAATTGAAAATCACAAATGCGTCATGATCAGTCATCGATCGTTTCTGGGAAGAGTGCCTGTGATGAATGGACTTGATGATAGTTATAAGTACTAGGTTCGCCCGCTAAAGGTGACAAATTGCCGCGACATTGTCTTCCATTCTTTAGACGGAAATCGAGGGCGGTACCAAGCGTTGAACAAATTGCATCCGTTATTCATGGGGCTCTCTCTGCCTTTTCCCAATATAGAATGACGATCCATAATCGATTCATTCAATTATAGGAATGAAAGTAATAAATTGATTTAGAATGAAAATAAAAGCCGCTATTAGTACATAAATAATATAACGCGAGTATAATTCTCCACTTCAGGCAGTAGTTGGATTTCACATGCAGTGTTCAAGGGCAAGGAAAAGGGAAAGCCAGTTTGCATAATGCGTTGTAACACACGGGCAGTACGATCAAATTGGGATTACTAAGCTCCTTTTTAAGTAGTTGGTAAAAACGGTATTTTGTTTTTCTTGATTTTTCCCTTTGGATACTCTTATTTTCATAACACAAAAAGAATTTTCAGTTGACCATTGTTTTCACTGTAGACCATTGATAATTCGAAAATCAAGCGTCTATGAACAAAATTTGTATTACCAAGAATACGTACGAATATCAGAGTACGAATATACAGTGATACTTCGAGATACAAGTTTAATTCGTTCCGTAACCTTGCTCGTATGTCAATTTGCTCGTATCTCAAAGCAATTCCCTGCACAGGCGCAGTAAACTGGGTGTGCCGTGGCGTCGCAGCTGGCGTTCCTTGTATCTCAAATATCGCTCGTATTTCAAAACAAAACTTCGCTGCTCGACAGCGCTCGTATCTCAAATCACTCGTATGTCAGGGCACTCGTATCTCGAGGCACCACTGTACTTCCAAACCAGTTGCATTTCAAAAAAATATCGTTAAGCGAATTTCTAAGAAGTTGTTCTTACACAATAAACCAAGGGAATTCGTTATGCCTCTTCTTTCTCGTCTCTCTTAAGTAACATATTAGCGTAAAATAGAGACGTTTTCAAATTGAAACCTATGAAAACGTCTGTCTCAGTGTAAGTGTGATGTTGTTGGGCGTTCCTTGGCGTTCCTTGTATCTCAAATATCGCTCGTATTTCAAAACAAAACTTCGCTGCTCGACAGCGCTCGTATCTCAAATCACTCGTATGTCAGGGCACTCGTATCTCGAGGCACAACTGTACTTCCAAACTAGTTGCATTTCAAAAAAATATCGTTAAGCGAATTCCTAAGAAGTTGTTCTTACACAATAAACTAAGGGAATTCGTTATGCCTCTTCTTTCTCGTCTCTCTTAAGTAACATATTAGCGTAAAATAGAGACGTTTTCAAATTGAAACCTATGAAAACGTCTGTCTCAGTGAAAGTGTGATGTTGCGTTCACATATTGAGACTTATCTATGATAGCGGAAATATTGTAGCATTATTTTTGTCTCAAACTTCTTGAACCTCGTTGTTATTATTATTTTTTTCGCCTTTTATTCTCGTTTACACAGTATCTCTTCCAGTTTAGCAAATATTTGTTGGGGAGCTCCTCACAGTAAGCAAAATTGCTCTTCAAACTATTCTTCATCCAGGTCCATCTTAGGTGTTAAGACTGACTTTAAAGAGACATTCGAGGAGTCCCTTTTCTCTCAGTTCAGTCATGAAGCCTTCTAATTCAATTTAGTATGAGTAAAAATCACAAATAATAGTTCAATATGCGCAATACATTTACAAAATCTGAATATCCACTAGTAATTGTGTTGTTTTCAAAAATAAACTGAAAAAGGCACAAGGCGATAACCTTAGAACGGAATTCACAGGCCCGGAAGAACTGCAATGAATAAGTTAAGCTATACGACATCTGTGCGTAAGTTCGAGTATTCTTAACTCAAATAGTTCTAAGGTGGCGCCTGTGATTAAAAAAACTCAGTTATTTAAAAATTGTCTTAATCCATAACGTGTACAATTATTATTACACAAAAATTCGACAAAGAAGTCAAAAATTGTTTTAGTTTGTATAACGTTTGACAAAGTTTTATGTACAACCTAGAATTTCTTAGAACATTAAATTTTCGTTAAATAAATTAAAGTTGAAGGTAAATATGTACGTATAACTAATGTAATTTATTCTTACTCATAAGTCAGATAAGAAAACCGAAGGTTAGGGGAAACACAAACACATTTGAACAAACAAATGTTATCAATTTAAAAAAAGTCTAGATGAAGTGTCTTGTCGATTTAAAGCAACGTAAAGTAAATAATAATTTGTTTTTTAAAAATCTGTGGGCACAAATCACCGGTGACTTTTACAATGAAAACTTGACTATATTTTTCAATACGTTGCATAATTTACCTTTTGTTATACGACAAAAAATTTGGAATCTGCATGAAAAACGTAACTAGTGTATTAATGTATTGCTTTTTTGAAAAATTTTTAACCTTTATATGAGAAAAGATAACCGTACAAAATATAAATATTGAATAAAACTTTACCTTTCTGGATAAAATTAAGACATCAAGCTGTGCAGGATTTCCGAACAAAGCCTTTTATCATCAAATTCCTCTCCGGGAAAGGAAAAAAAAACTTGATTTCCCTTCTGAAATTGCTTTCCGAAATAAGAATAGGCTTTATGTTTGCTAAAACAAAATGCGTAATTTATGTAACTCCTAAATTAGATTCCTAACTAGAAATTTAATTTAGCCGAGAGCATCCAAGCCAAATGTCCGTTCAAAGGATCTCTTAGATGCCGCATAATCATAAGACATGGGCATAGACGATTTTCTTGTAAGCAATATTTTGATCATTTTGGTCAAATTGAACCATAATCGATAGTTTTACATAATTCGAATTCTTAATACTACTCGATACGTCTTTAAGACCTGAAATTTTTTTATGCGTAACGGACAATATGTAAACAAAGCTTTCAATGATGCCTGAAAACTTAAAATTGTACTTGTACCGCTATCTGTTGTGCAAAATGGGTAAATACATCGTTTCCATGAACCAGCAGGATCGTTAATTTCCAGCATGTATTACATACGGCAATACAAGAAAAATAAATTCTACTTAACGTTTAATCTGCACGATTATGTAAGCTCGGGATTAAATATTGAATAGAAAACTAATTATGTGCTTTATTATTAAATACAACTTCGAGCCCCTGTTTAAGAAGTGAGACACTTTACCAAGGATAAAAAACTTACAATATAATTATTTCACTCTAATGTTTGTTTTAAATTGTATAGAATATAGTCAAAAGGTAAAAAGAATGCTCAAAACAATTCCAAAAGGTTCAAACTTGAAATAAAATACTTGTATTTTAAGTTATGAATTCCATGGATCTCGTTCTGAAAAAAAAAAAACCGTAACACTCGTTCTCGTTAGAATACTATTTACACTAAAAACACATAAAATATGCCAATTTGTCGGGATTAACGTAACCTATAAAATGCCAACTGTAAAATTGTGCTAAGATATTAAGTAAATAAATAATGTTAGTTCAGATATTATAAGCAAAAATATCAGAAAAGTTTTGACGGAACGAGGTGGATTTTTCTTAAGTCAATTGGTGAAGCAATAGAGGAACCGAATGACACGAAAATTTTCATACAATGGTTAGCTTATATGCTGATTACAAATATGGAATAAAAAATAGGGGCTGCCTTTCGAAATTTTAAAGCTGACGTTCTAACATGAAATACACAACATTTATCACAAATCACAGCATAGATGCACTGAATAAGTGCAGATTTGTGAACAATCCCTTAATGAACAGCTCTCGTCCAAATAATTCTGAAATGCACTAAATCGTCGATATATTTCTGAATTTTTAAAATATTAACTAAATTTTTTTCATGAGTTGCCCTGTATATTTGGTTTAAAAGTTATGATATTTAAAGATTTGGTATATTTCGCGCATGCGCAATAAAAAATTAATTCCTTTAAATGTCCTTAATATATTAAAATTAATATTTCTATTTTAAATTTCAGAATTGTGCTTTACTTGTATGCTGTCCAGTTTTCTCATTGTCTGTTAAAGTTTCGTGAAAAACTTTGTCCGTTAGAAGCAAAAAACATGTCAAGAAAATTGGATAAATACCTATATTCTCGTTAGTATAAGTACAATGGTTTCAAAAATGCACATAATTATTGCACATGGCAATTACACATTTTTTGAAATTTACAGCTTATTTCTAGCTTTTTACAATGCAGAATCATCCAAAACATTTCTCTTAGTTTTCAATTTGTTGCCGGTCCCCTTAATGCAAGAGCGAGTGAATTTTTACTGGATAATGTGAACATAGTAAATTAAAACATGACCAAATAAGTAAAAAACGGGGTTTTACATCAAACTGTGTGCTATTCATGAGATTACGAAAACTGTTGCGCGTCTATTAATTTGGGCAGGAACTGTATGTGAGATGTTTTCTAAACTTGATATTGCCAAATTCTATTTCATTTCGACCTCAAGTTTCAATGATTTTTTGTAATGAAAAACAACTATTTGTATGTTTAAAAAAAAACCGTCTTTTCTCTTCCACCAATAATCCCTTTTTTTTATTTGTGCATAAAAATGCACAGATCATTAGTGCCAGCATTTTTTTTAAAGGCAAAGCATTAAAAATATTCTTCGTAAAAATGTTGCTGAATCATTTCCCTTTTTTTCGTTTTTCCCAAGTCAATATCTGAAGTAACACTTAAATAGTTAGTCCACCAATGTCTCACCTTCGCCAGTGCGACGTGTTGAAATCTGTCAAACGCCAACTGATTTTCCTCGCCTGTCTTCCCCTGCAATTGTCCCCGTAGAATCCTGGCTGTGGTGACTGTCGTGAGCCCCATGCCATCCCCGATGAAAAGGATCACGTTACGGGCTACGGCACTTCCGCTTTCTTTAGAGTCCCTCAAATTCCGAAGAAGTTGTGCTTTGGCTTGGTCGTACCAGTACTTCCGATCTGCAAAAAAAAAAAAAAAAAAGTTTTAAAATACTTAAGAAATCACATATAAGTAGAGAGAGATTACATTTGTTCACATCTTGTTTAAGAGGGGAAATACGTGTTAAGGTCTCGAAAAATGTTTTTCTTCATAAATCGATTCTACAACTATTCAATAATATACTTTCAAAATTTCAAAGCAAAATCCCAAGTCGTTTAAAAGTTATAAGCATTTGAGCGAGCGCTCCTTTTAGAGCAGTTGAACAGGTAGTCCCTCATGAATGATCTGAAGGGTATTAGAGAACGTTAGCAGATGTCCTTTTATTTCTTTTAACAATTGAGACCTCGGATAGGAATTTCTATAAGTATTAGTATCTATAAGTATATCATAAAATCATAAACATATCTTTATTTTTACTTTTTTTATTGTAAAAAAAGAACGAAAAAAAATTGTTAAAAATCGTACTTGATTTTCTCATTAAAAAAAAAAAATAGAAATTTTCAGTTCTTTGTGATGATTTTAGTTCAATTAAAAGAGACACTTATAAAAAAAAGTAGATTTAAAAAAAAATGATTTCAGATAAAAATTGTGACCTCCAGGATGTACGCAAACTGCCGACCCGGGTGGCGACTTACAGTGTGCAGCAGCCGATATCTCCGGGATTTTTCAAGAAAATTGTTTTCGAATTTCAGCAAACGTTCTTCAATGTATTTTCAACAGAAAAATTCAATAAAATATATTTATTCTTTTTACGTTAAAAAAAAATCATGAAAATGGCTCTTAATACGCCGTTTTACGCGTATTTCCCCCCTTAACCCACTGAAGTTCGAGTTTTTTTCGGAAAAACTGGTAAAAAATGATCGAGTTTTTTTTTTTTTTTGACAGAAAAGGAATATATAGGTATAATAAAAATTGTTTTTGGCAATTTCAGTTGTAAGGGGTGATTAGAAAGCGGGGTAAAAGTTATATTTAAAAATATTTTCAAACGAAGCGCAAACAGATCTCAGACAAGTATTAGTAAATAGAATAAAATAACGCGAGATAAAATGTCTCCCGCGTGAGACACGGGCATGTGCAAATTTGCCGGTAGCTTGCGCCCGTGTCAGACACGAGTAAATGCGTTAAGGGGTAAAACAACCTGCACTAGAATTATGAATAATAAGTTAACAGTTCAGAAAGTGCATCATAACCCTCTTGTGAAAACAGATACGTATTTGTTTCAAGAAAACAATTTTTCATTAACTAGCCCTAATGCTGAAACTACATATACGATTTTTAGCATTGAATAATCTCTCGCGTAATTTTTTATAAAAATATATTGTATTTCTTAAAATTACATATTTTCAAATCTACTCACTTTTTTTTTTTTTTTTTTGTAAAACATTTTTTTCTTTCTTTTTTATGTAAAATAAAATCATAACGTAAAAGGTTGTTGAAAAATAATCATAAAAAATTAAAACACAGATATGAATGAATAATTAAAGATCACAGAAAAGGTAAGTAAAACCATGAAACGGATAAAGAACGGAGAAAGCGGGTTGCAAACTTAAGTAGACAAAAAATGTATCTCTGCGGAAATTTTGATACTTTTACTTTGCCCGTGGAAATCGCGGGACACGCAGCGAGAGGGTTAAAAAATAGATAAACTGGCATCATTCTTCAGCGTTAATACTTAATTATTTTTAGAGATTTAACAGTGTCAGAAAGCTGTATCACTGTCAACAGTCCTGTCGATAACTAATCAGTCAGTTATCCACATCATGAATTGAAAAATATACTTGGTACTTTGAAATCTTCAAAACTAAAATATAAACTCTTTAAAATTTGCGTAGTGACCTTTTAAGATGAAGTTATTTAAAAAGTGTTATGACATAACAATTAGAAACAGTTATTTCATAAAACTTATTCGTAATAAGTCATTCGTATTTTGTTTTCCAAATTTATTTTGTTACTTTTCCATAATTGAAAACATAAAACATTATTTTCATCATTTGAAGATTTTTCTTTTCTTAATAGTACTACAACAGTAATTAGTTACTTTTCTTTTAAAAATTTAACGACATATTTAGCTTTATGGAACGTTTTTTGAAAACGTATTTATTCATTATTGACGTCCAGTTCAGGTCAGATACATCTTCGAGTTTATACCGCAAACTCTTGATCAGTATGACAATTAGAACAAGATAATACGATACAGAATTACAGTACAAAGAGGTAAATTACAAGAATACACGCAGGACCGTAGGGCGTGAATCGAACCCTGGGCGCAGGTAGGCGTCGGAAAGCGTCACAAAGACCGCTCAGCCACTTTAAATTATATTATTTGTACTACACGTTTGTTTAGGCTAGAGCATGAACTTTTCCGATATTGAGAACGTTTATGAGGAATTCTGTGTTTTGAAAATGTAGTGTAAAAAATATGAGAATACAATTTTTTCGAATACAATTTCTACTTATATAGAATGTGAATATCTCATTTATGAGGGAATTATTGACTTCAAAAGTTGCATCTCATAAAACTAACACGCTTGATTTTGAGTTGAAACCATGCTTAATGGAAATTTAGTTTGACGCAGAAGTAAGAGTTGTTTAAAGTGTTTTAGAAATAATAAAACTTGCCTTATTTACTTTGTTACCGCTGTTGTACAGCACTGGTATTTGATGAAACGATTTACAGATTTCTCAATTTGATGAAACATACAAAGAACAAAGTATTTTCTTATTTTAAGCAAAAATACTTTTGAAGCTAGTTTATTAAGAACTTAACATGAAGGTATTATTGTCTTAACATGAATGTATTCCGAAGTAATTAAGCAAAATATTCATACTATGCAAAAATTATTTAAAAGATTTAAAATCTTGAATTCTTGCCCGGTTTATTTCAAAGCGGACTGCAGTAACGCATTTCATTTAAAATTTTCACATTTAATCGCTTTTGAAAATGATCCTCGAGATAATTAAATTTAATAATAAATATATCTTTTCTGTTCATGGTTTCCAATTCTAGACTAATTTTCCGCACCGTTTTAACAATTTACTTGGAGAGTTGTCTGAATGTCGAATATATAAGCGAGAGTTTCAAACTATTTAGCTAAGCCTTCGATCCCACCCATTTTACATAGCCTAGGAAACAGTCCGCCTCGCGAAGCAACTAGCTGCATTTAGAATGCGGAAGGGTTGGACAACTGTAGTGTTCTGCTTATTGCACAATTCCTAACTCGTTAATATTACAAAGCGTATTGAAAGCGGAGAGTTACGCAACTGGTTCGAGTTAATCGGAAATGAAAAGGGAAATAACCTTTTATTTTTTAAAATCAAATTTGTAACTTCTTAGTATTTTTCTTCCTGTTTGAATTTAGGTAGCGCAAGTACATGTTTTAGAATCAAACTAGAACAGTTTGCAGAATTCATGAAGTCATTTTCTAATGCTAATATTAAAATATTTTTTCTTTACTATTACTCTCTGGATTAAAATATAGCAATAAAGATATAAATTATATATGGAATAATTCCCGGCATTTTAGACATAATATAGAGTCCGTTACATGCATTTATATTATTGTGTTTTCAATAAATGTTAAGCAAATTTTAAAAACAAATATCGCTAAGACATATACTATGTGACACCAATATTTTTTCAGATTTATGTAAATTTTATACAACATGCAAGGATATTTATGAATGCCATGTACTGCGAACTCGGCATTATGTCTCAAATACCGTGAAATCTCTTAAATATCCTTATCAAAAATTTCGTCATTGTTCTGTGCAACACCAACACAAATTAAAAAAAAAAAAGAATAAGTAACAATGACAAAAATAATAACACTAAAATTACTTACATTTTAAAGCATTATTAATTTGAAATAGACTAAGTTATGCTGCTCTTTCTTTTATAATTTCGTAATTAAGGAAATTCTAAACAACGTTGTACTAGGAGGCCGAACTTCAAAATACTTCTCATAAAAGTGCAATACAAGTATTTATGTTGCATTTTTATTGTTTTTCCTTCATGAAAAGACTCGAACATTAAACATGAATACTTGACTTTGCTGAAGTCAAGCGATATTTTCTAAGTAGCTTCCATTAATGATTTTTAATTGCAAAAAATATTAGCAGCTCCAGAATTACAGAACTTTACAAATGAATTTTGAGGTAATTTCTTTTTCTTACAGGAAAAAAAAAAAACTTTTATTGCCACCAAAAAAGCCTTTTTGTTAATCAGAGGGAATTGGACCACAAAAGAACATTTGGTAAATGAATTCGTTTTAATTTAACATTCGGTAACGTGTAACATAATGAATGAGCAGAGTGAATAAGTACTATTAAGAAAGAACATTCTTTAAGTTAAAAAATGCGCCCCCTCCCCCCGCAGAAAGAAGTTAGTCACCATATGCCTTTCTTCGTGAAAGCAGAGCATTAGTGGAATAAAAGAAAACGAATGTGAATAATCTAATTCTATTATATTTTCCACACATGCTAACTTCTCTTGAGCCCTTAAATGGAGTTACTTTTTTTTTCTCTTAATCGTTAATCGATATTTAATCAAGTTGTAACCAAGAACTTTCTCGACGTTCTATGTTAATATTCAGGAATCCAATCCAAAAAATTCAAATCACTTTCTCTTATTTCTGTTCGTTTTTCGTCAGGAAATTCCTTTCAATCGTAGCCACTGTTGTTTGGACATATCTATTCGTCATGTTCCTTTTGTTCGTTTTGTGATGTCTTTGGTTGTGATTCCGCTCGCAATTTCCATTTCAATCGTTTCAATGAAGTGGAAAGTTTCTGGATTTTTTCTGATTCGCTTTTCTCTCTCACACTAAAAAACATGTCTGCGTTTTTTTTTTTTGCCTTTTTTTATTTTTGAATTTCTTTACTTTTGATTCGCAACCTTGACAATTTTCAGGAACATAAATGATGAAAGCTGTCAGCGATGAATATTTTGTCTATCACATAGAATAGATATTATCTGATTAGTTGTTTAAAATATAGTTTTTCAAATAATATCATTTAAAATATCAATTGAAAAGAATATAATCATTTATCGAGCATAGCAATTATCGAGCTGCGGATGTTTTTGATTTCTTACCTCTCTGTGTATTTTTTTTTTTGTTTCTGCATATGGAACATTACATTACATTTAAAAAATGGTAATGTGCCATTTTTTAAATTGAATTGAATCCTCAATTTAAAAATAATAATCCGATAGCGGTAGTGTTCTGATAATTTAAAGAAGGTATTTAATACTTTTGTTTTTACAAAAACGGCTACCACAAGAAAATGTACTCAGTTTGAAAAATCTCCCCATGGAATATCAATTGAAATTAAAAATTTTCCAGCGTAAACATGGAAACGCTTTAATAAATGTGCCAAAAGCATTAAAACAAAGATAAATTTAACATGTCTATAAAACAACCATAGTTAAACTTTTCAAATGCAAACCCTCGCAATCAGTTACGATTGCTCATAATGCCTAAGAACATGAAATTAACTAAAAGTTGTTTAGTTTAAAAGGGCGTTAAGAATATGAAAATAAGACCAATATATAAGAATGAAAATAGCAACAAAAATTGTTTTTATGTTTTCTTCCCCTTTTCCTTTTTATCCTTTAAATCACAGGTCTGTGTATATAAATCAAATATTTTATGGAACTTAACTGCATGCATTATAGTATAACTCCGTAAAGTTTAAAGTTAATATCAAAAGTAGTTAATTGTTTGACAGGATCAATTTTAAAATTGAGATTTTGGATCAGTTGTAACATTCAAAAAAATAATATTATGAATCCCATAATATTAATATCAAATAAAATATAAGTTTGCCAACTATCATAAATTGCTAAGAGGCTAATGTGCAAGGCTCTTGTGTGTTACCAATTTCTATCTGACTAATTATTTTACTAATGCGATAGATTATTTCATTAACTTTCATCCTCATGATGTGCGGAGTACATATGAGCATTTAAGAACACAAAAATATTCAGAAGAATGCGTGGATTTGCAAAAAGTAACAATATAAATAAATACAAAATTTTTTAGTGTGACAATCTTCCCTTATATGCGTTACAACTGGCCTTTAGTAGTCTCATTTGTAGCATTCGACAATCTTCGGCCAAAACTTGCTTAGAATTGCTAAATTTGTTACTTTTAACCCCAGGCTCGTGTACATACTGCACACTGTGCAGAATGACATTGATAGGCATCACGTCGTCACCGGGGTTAGAATCATATTGCATTGCATGATGACACCATGCATTTTGCGTGTAGTTACCAATAAAAACAATCTATATGTATCAGATAAAAAAAATATTCAGTTCAAAAAATAATTTTAGACATTACTTTAAGTGAACGTGCTAAAGAAGAAAAAGATCCAGACTTCGCTCTCAATCATTCCTTACAGGATTTGAAATTCTTGGGTAAGAGAAACCAAATCCGAAACATAGTTGTAAAGGTTTCAAATTCAAACATCAATATTTGCGGATCAATCGACGTCTTTACTGGTATTTCTACAGCATTACTGTTTGTTATTTAGTTGATTAATACTAATGTCATACAGTATTTATTATAAGTATTTAATCATATTTTAGTTTTAAAAAAGGTGTCATTCAATTATTTTTTTACGTTTTAGAAGCAAGAAATTTAACTTAAAATGTTGTTTAACAATGCTCTTTTATCAAACAGGATTTGCATCAAAACGCATTGATTAAATTTTACACAAAATTTAACGTGAAGCTTTATTAAAACATAGGAATATAGTTTATATCTCCATTGATACTAAATGTATTCATATGCGATATTATGCACAAACATAAATATTCTTGCATAGATGTATTTCAAAAGATTAAATGTAAACAACAAGAATTACGAACAAAGGTGCGCATCTAACGAAACATAGTTTTGTGTTGACATAAACACAGTTGGAGCTTCTGCTGGGACTCTGTCATTTGCAAATGCATGCTGAAAATCAGCAGGCAAAAGCAAATTAATGACATCGTCGCTGCAGGGATGTTCACAAATGGAGATTCCTTCGGCGCACCATGCTTTGTGAATAACAATGACCTAAGTGGGCATCTATTTCATTTCATTTTAAAACAATGTTTCTAATCAATATTCCGGCATCACAAAAGAATACGTAAAATAAAATCATTTATTTATGATCATTAGTTTCAAATTTGAAGAAAGTAATAAATTTCGATAATTGCTTTTTGTTTTTTTCGCTTTCGAACGGGTTTTAGTCTGATCATGTTTTCTTCGGAATTGAATCGTAATCTGTTTTCGCGATGGCATTGGGTTCGAGATTAAGCATTCAGTCGGTAGACCGTGAATTACTGAAGAGTTTCATTTACATCTTAAATGTCTACTCTTCTGGGAAATACTCTAATTAATAATGAATTCCTCAAGAGTAGTAAATTACGTTTTATGTTTAATTGTAAAACGCTCACACGTAACGTGAAAATTCAAACTAAGTATTTCAATTAATAGTTGCATCTTTTCTTAAATGAAATATATGCAGAGTTCTTCTCTTACCCGGCTTAATTTCTGGACAACTACTTTCCCGAGTGATTCGTGAACACGGGCCTATTTTACAGTAAGAACAATATGAAGGAGGTCCTAGAGGTCCTTTGAACTATTTTTTCATAATTTACAGATTTATTTATGAGTTTACTATTTACTTATTAAGAAAATATATATATACTTGAAACTTGTTTAAATTCTGTAAAATAATATTGGCCGTATTTGACTTATTATTAAAATATATTAATAACAAGTATGGTTTTAAATATTTTTCAACACATTCTTTTTGGTTGAAATATGATGTTTTCTATGATAAAAGGTAAATGTTGCGTTATTTACTTAGATCACGCCAATAATGTGCATAAAAATTATATCCATTTGGGTGAGATATGTCAGTGTTCAAGAATTGCCATAGATGTGTCCAAGAATTATTCGATCCCTAGCATATTTTCTGGACATTAATTAACAGTGATTATTAACATCACACAACTACATTAGTCTTCTCCCCCCCCCCTTTTTTTATATAGAGACAAAAATTAAATAAATGCATGCCAATAGGCTGGAAATTAATTTTTAAAAAGGAAAAAAACAGAGCAAAACACATTTTCTTGTTCCTGCTCCGCTCCAATTTCGATCATAATTTCGTTACAAACATTTTTTTAGTGCGTGGTCCTTCTCCACGCATCGCCCAAGACCTCTGATTGTAACCACCACCGGCAAACTGAGTACGATTAAAATCTGCAATTTATTTTCTTTAAAAATGGTAGATGAAAATTCATGCATAATCGAACTAATATTGCATGCGAAATTAAAAGTGTAGTTGATGTAGAATGATTCACAGCTTAAATTAGTAAACTAATAAGTGTCACTCTTCTGCGGCTAAAGGGGTTTCCTCTTCACGTATGACCCTAAAGGTTTTGAAACAAGCTACATTATTATTTATTTTATTATAGATGGGATCATTCATAAATGATGTCACGCTCCGAGGGGGGAGAGGGGGTCGAGAAATTGTGACAAATTATGACAAGGGGGGGAGAGGGGCCGTTCATGAATGACGTCACGTTTTTTCCCATATATCTGACCCCCCTCCCTCCTTTGTCCCAATATGTCACGCTTCAGTGGACCCCCTCCCCCCTTCGTCTCGCGTCATGCTATGTTGCATAATGCATGATGTCACACTTCTTGTTACCCCTCCCCTCCCCTTGTCACACTTTGTCACAATTTCACGAACCCCCCTCGAAGCGTGACATCATTTACGAATGATCCCAGAGGGGGTAACAAGAAGTGTGACATATTCGACAAAGGGGGGAGGGGTCAAATAAATGGGAAAAAAGCGTGACATCATTTATAGACGGTCCCTATATATATGTGAAGAGAAAAGAAAAAATATATTTTTAAAACTGTTCAAAGATAAGTTTAAATATTATTTGCCGAGTAAATTTAGCAAAGGTTACTTTTTATTTCAGTTTCATCATGCTTCAGACTTCTTTACACTTGAATTACATTTGTTCTTTCCTTTTTTATTAAGTCCTTTTTTTATTTTTATTTTTGCATTCTTAGAAGATAGAAAAATGATTATTTCATGGATTTTTTTTCTTTTCCCAAAGCTGCAGGATTTTTTTATTTCTTTTTTTTTTGTTTCCAACAAAATAATTTGTGCCAAGTAAAGCGTGAATACAGTGTATTGAAAAAACGCCAAATAGTTTGTCATATTACAGCAGTGTCTTCTTATTTTCAAAGTTTATTTTGTCTTCGAATGGACACATATTTTGCAGCAAATGTTTACTTTTATTTCTTTTTTTTCACACACATCCAATGTTTGTTTCTAAAATTAAAACTTATATTACGTATTAAAGTATCAAACATTTTAAAATGAGCTTCACAGTTATGGGATCATTCATAAATGATGTCAAGCTTCGAGGGGGGAGGGGGGGTTCGTGAAATTGTGACAAAGTGTGACAAGGGGAGGGGAGGGGGTAACAAGAAGTGTGACATCATGCATTATGCAACATAGCGCGACGCGTGACAAAGAGGAGGAGGGGGGTTCGCTGAAGTGTGACGTATTGTGACAAAGGGGGGAGGGGGTGAAATATGTGGGAAAAAAGCATGACGTCATTTATGAATGGCCCCTATAGGAAATAATGCTGTGTAAAAGCTAGTTGCAAAAGAGAAAGAAAAATATAGGGAAAAGAAAAAGAAGAAAAGACGAGCAAAGATGCAATGAAATTCATAAAATTTATTAAGAAGCTATTTCACCCTTAACGAGTTGATTCAACAGTTAACCAACTAATTATAAATAATTAAGTATAAATAATTTCAAACTTTCTGTAATCGAATCGAAAAGCAATTAACACTAGCGCTGTTAAATTGTAACTGAAAATAAGACTATCGTTTCTAAATAAACTTCGAACAACAAGTTTTAAAGTAAAGAAGATATAATAATTATATGTTTTTAGTCACGAGATATTTACTAATTTCAACATACATGATCTGTGTGTCTGAACTGCAAGCGGATTCATTAAAATAACATTGCAAATTTGGATATAACATTGCAAAAATTAATAGTTTTCTTCGAACTAAAAAACCATAAAGCAGATACTTAATTATTCGTGCTTTGGCTAATGTTAAGAAAACATAGCTCGTATTTTTTAGAAGGAATAAAAATGAATAATATGCAATATTAATGTTAACACGATTGATGATTTATTTTGCGTTACTTTCAAATAAATATGAACATGATATTTCTTTTAACTCAGGAATGAAAATGTAATGCATGCAAAAATCTTCACGCATTTAATTGAATTGTTTTCTATCTTTAACCATTTCTTTTTCGACTCGGAAGAATAACAAAAGTAAAAAGAAAAGGAAAAGAAAAAAAGAAGTCTCCTGATAATTGGCAACCTGAAAAGAAAGATTAAAGTGATTTTTGTTTTAGTTAGAACTTGCAATGTATACTAAAACAACTAAATACAGTCCAGGTATATATTGTTGAAATAGAAGTTTATCTACGTTTTTGGAAGATATAGCTTGTGCTTCCACTGGGAGCTTGTCATCTGCGATGCATGTCGAAACTCAGCAGGCAAAAGGAAATTAATGAGAACATTGCTGCAGGGTATTCACAAATAAAGTCTTCTTTCAATGAAACAAGACTCATGAATAACAATGACCTAAGTGGCAATCTATTTCATTTTAAAACAATGTTTCTAATCAATATTCAAATAGTACAAAGAATTAGGTACAAGAAATTCATTTACTTATGATCATTAGTTTCAAGTTTGAAGAAAGTACTAAATTTCGGCTAGTTATTTCCTTTAATACAAACTTTGAATGAACTTAACGATTCGAGAAATAAAATAGTTATTTTTCTTTCCTTTAATCTTATTATAATTAATCATTTTGTTATTACTATTATAATTTGAAAGAATAGGATTCGTTTAACAGCTATTTTTTTTTTTTTTTTTACTTATTTCTGCCATGAATCCAAAAATCCAAGTTTCAATTAAATGTGTCAAGTCTCCTGTGACTGCAAAGCGACAAAAAGAGATTCCAACATAATTAAAGCAAGAATCAGCGTTGGGAAACACAATGGTTAATAATAATTTTTCAAATATATATTCTACATGAAATTGCATATTAAATGTGGACGCATTGTAATGTTGAAACATAGATTTTAAACTTTACTTTGCTACATTAATCATTAAAGCAAAAGCTTTCATTATTGAAACAAAAGAATACCATAACAAGTCGAAGAATCAAGTAGTGGAAAAACGTAGTGGAACAAGTTTCCACTATGTTCAAACTCTCGCAAAAATGAAATGAGTCTTAAAATATTGTGCTACGGATCGAAAAATAAAGTACAACGCTTATTAAGTACAAATTTTGACGAAGATTGCATACATATGTTTCGAGACCGCAAGGAACTCCTTTTTCAATGCAGAAGAAGCGATCTTCTAAGTGTAAAACATCCAACTGATGTTGGATGTCGATGTCCTTGCGGCTTCGAAACACCTGTCTGAAATCTTTTTCAAAGTGTGTGCGTGACATGCATTGCATATTCCTTTTTCACCTCGTACGCCCAAGTTCGTAGAATCAAAACTGACATTAGTCGGTGGGTTTTCAAGATGCAGAAAATTGTCAGCGCCCATGTCGTATGATTATGCGGCATGTTAAAGATTCCTTGAGCATCTGTTTGGCTTGTACACTCTCGGATAAATTAAATCCCTAGTGCAGTTTCGCATCACTTAGAGCTGAGGTGCCGCCATCTAGGGGGAAACGGGGCGTCAAAATTCTCAAAGTGGTAATGGCATTCGCAGATAGCGGTGCTACTTGAAAGAATGGATGCTGGTTTCCGGGTAATGTTCTAAGTCCCCAAAGGTTAGAGACCATACTCAGCCCCATTAGAAAGAAAGTTCATTTTCCATCTTTCAAAAGTATCTGAACTAGTGAAGCAAAATTTAGTAACGTATTTGCTATGAGCAACCGAAAAATGTTTTTATGATGAAAATGTTTTCCATTTGATGAAAAAAAAATGTTCTAAATAACGATTGTTATTTTGAAAAGTGGTGCAGTTTTAGCACTTGAATAATTGTAAATCATCTCAGAATATCTAAAAAAACACATTTAAAATTATTAGAAATGGAAAAAAAACACATATGCTTTTAAAAAATCATTTACAAAAATTTATCCAACTATTAAAATTATTGGGACAGAAGGAGATAAAAATACTGAAATGAATGCGGGTTAGAAATCCTCATTATTTCAGATTTCCGTGATTTTCTGAACAAATCACGCTCTATCGGAATCGAATTATAATTTTAAATTTACTGAAGTGGACAGAAATATCTACCTATTGGTGCACACAAAAACGTGTATGTAAGTTATATGATGTGTAACCATAAATTATTTGTATTTAAATGGACCCAGCTTTTGAAACAACTGTTTCTTTAGATTAATAATAATCGCAAAATTCGCATTTTTGATAGCATTTTGGTGTAATGGTAAGTATACTTAGTTCTTATCTTTGATTCAATTTTAAATATTATGTTTAAAAGAAAGTTGGTACTGTTTCGAAAATAAATTATTAGAAATCGATTCCAGTCCCCTCCCTTTCAAAAAGTTTTGAGTTAAACATTTATTTAGTTAGAAAATTATAAATTAGCTTAAATGTACTTAGAAATTACATCTCTTACTTTATTCAGAAAAAAAAGAATTAAATAACTAAAATAATAACAAAAATTAAGTAAATAGTATTTTATAATATTGTGACCGTTTTCCTAAACTATGTTGCTTAGGGCTTTTTTTTTTTTTTTTTTTTTTTGTCATCAAACATCAAACGTTAGAAATCAAGAGTATAAATGTTTTTCATTTTACGATGATAAAATTTCAGATACTGAAGAAACTAAGCCATACGTTCAAGAAAGAATGAGCAAGAATTTCTGCAAATAATTCCAGAACAACTTAAGTATGCCATAAAGTTGATGATAAATGTAATAAACTCAAGGTTCTTGAATAATAGGCTCAAAGAGTAGAGTCAAAGACTGTAGCTTCACTGTCTAGAATATCAAAGATGACGCTCTCTATAGTTTATCTGAAAATACGTTTACTTAAAAGCAAATGCAATTTTTTTTGTTTTCAAAAGACTGTATGGTTTCACTACTATAAGTTGACGTAAGAGTTAAACTTTTCTTGCGTTTCTCATGAAAAACTTATACTTATAGCTCTTGTATTTAATTATATCAATTGTAAAGTCTCTTGCGAAAGGAAAACTTCTTGCATTTTTAATGAATTCTACCCGAATGTTTGCTCGGATTTCGCTAGTTTTCGAAACACTTGAAATAATGGGCACGTTTTGTATTTTAGGATTTTTTGTTTGGGAAGAATTGTAAACTTTTATCATACCCACGATGAGTGAATGCAGTTGAAGAATTTTAAATATTCTTTCTTTAACATAAAATTGGCTAACACAAAGTACTTTTCACAGTTTGAATAAATTTTAAATTTAAAAATACCTATATTAGAGATATTTAAATATACCTTGCATTGGCTCTATCTTTCTTTGACAATGGTAAGAAAACTGTCTGTGATTTTAATATCCTGGTACAAATTTAAAAAAGGATTTTTTTTTACACCAAAGTTGCATTATCACCATGTATTTTAACCCTACATTAAGGCATTTTTTCGTGCGAATAAGTTCCTTGAGGTCCATAAAAAAAAAACTGAGTAAATTAGAAAAGTGTTATTTGCGGCATTATTATACACAAGTAAGCTTTCTTTTGGTTCAAACTTTTTTTTTTTTTTAAGTCGACGTAATTTATTAACTTAACGTCATGCAACAGGTTCGTTTATTAGTCATACTGTTGAGAGCGAAACACGAGTATTATCACAACGATTTTACTGTTTAATTTAATCCTTTGTATGCTGAATTTGAAAAAAAGTTAGGATTATTTTCTGAAAAGAAAATTTTAAAAAGTTAAACAGTTTATCATCCTATTGCCAATGCTAAACAGAATACATAATAGATAGGTATACCTGCATAAATTTATTCAACATATGCTTTAATTAAATCAGAGAAATTCCTAACAGTAATATAAATCCCTTTGTACACCTGAAAATCCGAAGCCGCCGATTTGAATCTTAGTATCCGCATGCCTTGTATAACACCGTTTCCCCAAGTTTTAAACTATAATGGGAAAACTAATGTTCATGAAACTAGATTCACAATACCTATTTGCATCCGATGTTATTCAAATAAGTTTATCCTATTTTGCTACTCATGAGCCTGGTTACAGAGTTGGGTTATATGAATCACTCCAACGTGGACATTTACTGAATATTTTAATATTACATGAATTATAAAATAGTTGTTGCAAATGGTCATTTATGTTTTGCATATTTTTACTGCAAAAATGGTAATGGCAAAATGCTACATTACAAATTCAGATCGATTAGAAAATACCCGAATATGCAGATAAAATGGCAGAGCCTTGGGGAAAACGATCATAATCACAAATAAAAAAAAAATTTAGGATTACGTTCTTAAAGTTTAAACTTCTGGATTTGATCATTTTCATTCGTCAGGATCTTTATCAATGGATATTCTGCATATTTCTACCTAAAAGATTAGCATATGAATTCTTTCTATAATAAGCTACCTGAATGCACTAAAAACTTAATGTCACAAATCTATAAATTCTCAGGATCGCGTTTTGAAAGTTGCAACTTCGGCCCATTGATCATTTTTGCTCGGAAGAAGCATCATTGATGGCTGGGTCGTCTGCATGTTTTTGCCTAAATGATATCGCATGTGCACTCTGTCTGTAATAAATTACCTGTATGCACAGAAAACTCAATGTCACAAATCTGTAAAGTTTCTGGAGTGAGGTTGGTGGGGGCAAAGCCCTAGATAGACTTTTAGAATAGTCTGGAACTGGCCACCATACTGCACCTGGGACATTTCAACAGGTGTCTGTTATCAAAAGTATAGCGTGCGAGGAACACTACCGGCTGCGAAACTAAGGTAACTTTGCTTTTCAAGTTGTTAATGTAATTTTCTAGAAACAGTTTAATATTGTGCGATATTGCGTTGCTCCTAATGTATCAACTAATTATTACTGAATAATACTATAAGTTTTATTATTGTGGATTAACGTTTGCTTCAGTTTACCTAACCTTACTAATACTTCATTCCCAAACACACCAAATGGGGCAAATCTCTGCAGGACCTATGAGGCAAGTCCCTGCACCCCTTGAGTGCAGGGACTTCCTCCACTTAGTACGATTCATATTTTGACCTTGTACATAACATTCTATATAATACCATAATGTAATTATTATTTATGATTTATTATCTATCAAACTAACACTTTCGAAGAATAATTAAATTAAAATAGTATGTGCTCCTAACGTCGACTTCCAATAAAGATCGTTTAGAAAACGAATCCAAGAAAAAAGAAAAACTTGCAGCTGAGAAAGAAAAAAGCGCCAAAGAATGAAAAGAACGTACTGAGGCAAAGGAAAAAAAAATGCCGGAGAACCAGATGTAGACACTAGGGTGGGCAGAATTTTTTTTTATTATTATTATTTCGAAGTTGTAATAGCTCGGAAAACTTGCGAATTATATAAAAGAAAAAAGAAAAAAAAATTATCAAAATCGGTTGACATCTTCCGGTCGCGCGTAGACCCTAAAGTTTGACAAAATATGAGAAAAACCTCATTTTTGCGATGTTTTTTAAAACTTTTGAATTAGATGTTTTCGTAATGTAATAAATTGTAACGTCTTCAAATAGAGCTTAAAAACATTATGTTTTAATTTGGGTTAGATAAGTTGATATCTTCCGGTCGCGCTCAAGCCCCAAAATTAGCCAAAATATTGAAAATTTCACATTTCTAGAATTTTTTTTTAACTACCTTTAATATACTTAATTTTAACGTACTAGTTACAGCATTTTTATTTATGAACATAAGAAGATTTTATTTCATTATGGTGTGAATAAATTAAGAACTTCCGGTCGCGCAATGACCCCAATGTTACACAAGAATAGTTGATATCTTCCGGTCGCGCATAAGCCCCAAAATTTGCCAAAATGTTGAAAATTTTACATTTTTACGCATTTTTGGTGCTTGATAAACAATTAGTATTTAAATGTAATAGCCGTACTATTTTTTCACACGAACTTATACTAAAGTAGAAAAACTGCCGGATGTTTGTTTACTGTTCCTTCAAATGTACTCAAATTTTTAACGTAGAAAACAAATTCTTGTTGCTCTAATTTCTTCACTAAATTTGAGATTTCTTTGACTGCTTTTGTAACATTAAATGCCCTGTACTTCCAATAGTCTTAATTTTTTAAGTATTTTTCACTTGAAGCTTAACACTGATATTTACCATACAAAAATTTAAATGTATAATAAGCATCTAATTAAACTGTAAAAAGTAATTGCACGTAATTAAAGCACAAATGAGCGTTAATATGCATTAATTACGTGCAATTACTTTTTACAGTTTAATTGTGCACAAAGTTAATTTATTATTTTAAATATTTAATTGTTGAATGTTGAAATAGATATATCATTTTTATAAGTTGACTTGATTTTGGTATCAACAGGGTACCCTCCTAAAAGCGATTGCATACTCCTCCCCCCCCCCCCCCCGCATACACAAGCTATGGCGCCCTAAGAACAATGACCGCTTAAAAGCTAAGAGACCTGAAAACAATTCCCTAAAAATTTCAATACCCCAGTGCAAAAGTTGAGACAGGGGTAAATATGTAGCATATTAGTTAAAATATTTTTTTAAAAATCTTGAATTAGAAACTAAAACTAAAATAGAAAACTTGATTTAATGGTTGATCTCATCAACGCTATAAATTCATGGTGGCAGGTATCAATTAAAAATTTGTAGCTTAAGGTTGCAAACTAAATCTGAATGTCAGATTTTTGTTAAATGTTATTCAAATTACTCAAATTTTTCATTTAAAAACAAATTCTTTGTTCTACTGAATTGCTTTTTTGACCAAATTTGATTTTCTTTGTATTGTGATGTTAAACAGACTTCATTTCGAACAATATTAATTAATTAATAATTCTTGTTTGAAATTTAACAGATATTTTTGACATTACTGTGATGCTTTATGCAATGATTGGTTCTGCATGTCAGTCGTGTAACTAGCGACTTGCAGATCCCGTAACTGGGGGAGAGGGCGCAGAAATTTAAGAGACACTTCCTAAAGTTCCAAGTACATTATTTATGACTGAAGAGGTGCAATATTTCATGCCCAAGAGAGAGGGGTTGTGTAATTGTGAAATATTTAAGCTTTTTAAATATAGAGCAAGTCGAAAAGAACCATGCCCGTTTTCAGTTATCACCATCCTATCACTCTTTTTTTTAGGTACTGTTCTTGTGTAGCATTGGGGTCATTGCGCGACCGCAAGCTCTTAATTTATCACATCATAATGAAATACAATCTTCTTATGCTCAAAAATAAAAACGCTGTAACTAGTACGTTAAAATTAAGTACATTAAAGGTAGTTAAAAAAACTTGTAGAAATGTGAAATTTTCAATATTTTGGCTAATTTTGGGGCTTGTGGCGCGACCGGAAGATATCAACTTATCAAACCAAATTAAAACGCAATGTTTTTAAGCTCTATTTGAAGACGTTACAAACTATTACATTACAAAAACATCTAATTCAAATTTTTTTTAAAGTATGGCAAATATGAGGTTTTTTCATATTTTGTCAAACTTAAGGGCCTATGCGCGACCGGAAGATGTCAACCGATTTTGATAATTTTTTTCCTTTTTTCTTTTCTATATAATTCGCAAGTTTTCCGCGCTATTACAACTTCGAAATAAAAAAAAATGTTTTTTCGGCCCACCCTAGTAGACACTTCAGAGACAAAAGCGGAATTCTCATTTCAAAATAGCAGTTCGGATTTAGATTGTTTTTGAAAAGTTTTTTTTTTATCCATATTCATCTGGTTGGGACAAACCCCTACAATTATTTATATGTACATATATATACTTTTATAATCAAATTTCTTCGCGACTAATAATTAGAGGTCGTTGGTGCTTCCCATAGTTACAAGTAAGATCTCCAACATAATATTTAAAAAAAAAGTATTATTGCAGAGCTTTATACCCCTCCCCTACGTTTTTAAAGTTTCAAGTTCTGCAGTTTGATCATTTTTGCTAGTCAGGAGCGTCATCAAGTGGTGGGTCGTCTGCATATTTCTTGCCAATGATATCGCATATGCGTTCTGTATATAACACGATACATGTCGTTCTGTTATTTGCCAAGTGTTGCATCTCCAAAAAAAAAAAAATTTACATCAAAAATTTTCTTTTTTTTTTTCTCTATTTTTACGTACAAGTGTTACATCTGAATTAAAGCTAGAATTCACTGTGACTGTTGGATTTGAGCGGGAAAAATGCGCGGGATGTAGCAGAAGACAGGTGCTATGGTCAATGTTTCAGTTTTAGTTTGACATCCGAAGAGGAAGGATCGCAAAAATTTCTAAGTAAACAGTTGTATCTTTATACTAGGTCCTTCCCATGCGCCAATGTAACCATTGGCAATAAATTCTGTACCTATCGTTGCTAAACGAAACTTTCAGCGGTGAGCTGTAATGTCACATGTAACCTTTTAACGTCAATATTCAGAAAGTTATCTTTGCTGATTTAAACGCCGACGGTTGCTCTGTTACATGTTACTTTTGTGCACATATTTTTGACAATAGGAATTGACATGTGTGGGAAGTAAAACTCCTTTAAAGTGTCTTATAACGATTGGCATCGCAATTTCAATAGTTTCATTGCAATTGTTGAGAGTGCAAATCGTTATATTGCCCTATTATTGTGCCGTGCACACTTGCCACGATTCTGAACGTATGCATGCAAAAATAATTAAAACTCCCGGTAGGGGGTTGTATAAGGGTTGATCGATGATTTTTACATAAGAAAAGTGTAAATCGAATTTGCACAATTTTAACAATTTTTTTTTCATAGAATTAATTTTACAATGGTTTCCAAAGTTGGCTGAAATGTCAATCAGCTGTAGGGCACAACTTACTGTGTACAACAGCTTAATTTTATAGCTACATCGGTCTCGAAGTTATAATAGGCCCAAAACCATCCAAAAACCGCATTTGTACTAAAATGTTCTGTGTCATTTGACGCCGAAAACTGTCTACTTGTGCCTATGAAGGTTTGGTTAATGTAGTGTAAAAATTATTCGGGATATCGATTAAAATTCGCAACTACTTCCGAACTAGGTTTTACTTAATAACTTCGTGTAGGATTAACCGACTTTAATGAAACAGCATAATTAAACAAATTAAGGTGCATAACATTAGATATTAATCTTACATAGATATTAATCTTACAAAGAGGCTTCTCCTGACACAACAGTAGTATTTGTTTACGATTTTCAGGCTGTAATGGATTGCCCGCAAGGGGAAGCTTCCCCCTTCTACTACATCTCTAAGCTGGGGATTTACAACTTTACCATCGTAGACCTAAAAACCAAAGATGCCTGTTGCTTTGTTTGGGACGAAACCCAAGCAAAACGAGGGGCTACAGAAGTAGGCACGTGTGTCTTGAATTTCTTGAATAACCTAAACAAAACAACAAAACACAATCAAGTGGACGTGGTATTTTATAGTTATAACTGTTGTGGTCAACAGAAGAACCAATATATACAAAGTGTATACCATCATGCAGTGGCCACTCTGCCGAAAATTCATTCTATAACTCACAAATATTTAATTAAGGGACATACACAGAACGAAGGAGACGCAGTTCATTCATTAATAGAAAGAAACGTGAGCAAATTTCTAAAATGTGCTCCAATTTATCATCCCTCGCAGTATGTCACACTAATAAGGACGGCGAAAAAAAACAAAAACCAATTCAAAGTTGTGGAGTTGTCGCACATGGATTTAATAACCATTAGAGATCTCAAGAAGGGACCTAAAGTAAAGTTACAAGATCTACATGTAATGCTCGTGGAGAAGAAAGAGCCGTACGTCTTGAAGTGGAAAAACACCTACGAGTCAGAGTTCGAGGTAATTCTTCCTGATGAGCAGAAAAGGAAGAAGGTACAGAACGAGACGGTTGAAAATGATGCACAGCAACGAAGATCTAGTTCTCGCAAGAATAACAAGAAAGAGTTTTTGGACGATGAAAAAGAAGCAAGTAGTATGGATAATGAAGACGTAGAAAGGGAGACAATGAAGAAACCACCAAAAAGGAGTGCAGGAAAATTAATGCCTGCCTATCTAAACCCACTGCCAGTTGCAGATAAAAAGAAAGCGGGACTACCGAGTCTTTTGAAGGAAGGACTCATCCCTCAATGCTATGCATCGTTTTACCAGGGTGTCTAAAGGTTGTCTCCAAAGTGAGGAGTGTTTAATTTACTTACTTTGTGTTTAATTTACTTACTTATGTGTAATTTATATAACTTTTGTTACCAAGCCTAGTGCAATAATTATTGCTTGTGATTTAAATTTAATTATTTGTGATTTAAAATAAACTTTTCTTGTGTTAATGTCGCCCAAATCAACCAATTAGTTGTCCTTTTTACGTATAAAAAAGTTGTATTGGTCCAAAAAATAATCAAGTTACCGACCATATTTGAGGGTCAAATAGTTACATTGCCTTATAAAACAGTAAAGCGCACTTATTTTTTTAGGTCCAACTGTTGTAACTGTGTTAAAAAATTAAATACAGGAGAACTTAGAGGCACACATATTATTTATTATAACCATATTTAAGGGAAGGATAGTCAGGATTTTTATATTTACAAAAAAACATTGTCGATGCAACGGGACAAATGGTAAAAAATAAAAACTGTATAAAAAAACTTTAAACCACTCTCCTGAAAAACTGTAGTTTTGCAAATGCAACAGTTGGCAAATAACAGAGCGATGTATGCACTGAAAACTCAGTTTGGCAAAAAAAAAAAAATGGGTTTTGGTTCCCCGTGACCCATAATTTTTCTTCGTTTGAACTGCAGTGAAATTCATTTGTAATGAGGCAAAAAGTAAAAATTTTGGCAATTAAAATGTGCACAAAAATAATTCAACTAGTAATACATTTTCGACTTCTCGAACTCTCAATTTCAGAGCTCAAAACGTACACGTGCGTACAATTCCTCTACAAGAAAACGCTTAGAATTTGCATCAGTTAGAGATACACTAAGAGATAGAAATACAAAATGAGACAAACACAATGCAAAAAGAGAAAATCAAGCACATGTATCTAAAACTAAAAATTAATAAAATATAAACCAATAAGAATGAGAATCCTCTAAACTTACAAGAGTTTGTGCTCTTTTCTTAGCATGATAAAAATACGAGAAATCACTATCACTGGCAGAAGCATCCCTTGGAATGATAAAGCCAATTCCGGAACTAACCATTAAAAAAAAAAATGTGTGCGTGTACTAGCGTACACTCGTAAGAAGTGAAACTTCTTTATGACGTTATTTTTCAAAAAATAATTTACTATATGCAACTTTACAGAAATTGGTTAAATAAAGTTAAATTAGATAAAGTTTAATAAAAGGCTTTTATTATCATAGACATAAATACAAATTCTACAATTATTTCATTTTAGCTTATTACTACAAAGATTATTATTGAATTTCATTAATTGTAATAGAATTATTACTATCATTGATGTCGTTATTATATATTTGTGTTATTAATGGCTTATGGTAACTGAAATACGAAATATATTGTTTACATTCCACAAAATTTAGTAACCGAGCGAAAACTCCATCAATTGTAGTGCCGGATCTCGTTGTCGACGTTTGAGGATTGTTTTTCATGGATAAATTAAGTTTATCTTTCAAAAATTCAATTAGTTTCAAAGATTTTTCTGATGCAAAATTGATATTAAAATCTGGAATCTATGGAATCTATGGAAGTCGATGCAATCGCCACCTGGATTTCAAAAATGTAACTACTCAAAACGGGCCGCAAAATACATTGGAGACATTTACCAATCCCTACTCCGCTGGAGAAAGTATACTTCGAATCACGCGTGGTAGGGATAAGAAAAAGATGGCGCGTAACGGAAAAATGTGACGCGTAACGAAAAAATGTTACACTAAATTTTTTTCCAACCCCGATAAAGAAGTTTCACTTAAAAAAAAAAAAACCGCCTCACCGATAAGTTTCTGACAATGACGGATTTTTCTAGCACTTTACAGGTAGCTTCAAATTAAAAGACTAAACTCCATTTATGGGAATCATTGTAGGATTTGTTGTTAAATCAAGAGTGATTAGGCCTCGGATATCGCATGCAGAGCATTTAGGACCGGAAAGCTATTTTTAGACACTGTCCTGACTTAATCTAAACAGAAGAATAGCATATAAGGGAAGTCCACTTTGGTTGATCGTTTTTTAAAAGTTTTGTGCCAGAGTTTAACATATCCAGAGACCAGCTTAACGATAATTACATGAGTTTTTTCTGCAAAATACGATTAAAGAAGAAAATGACACTTAGCTAAACAAAGCTGAACTAATTAAATTATCTTTTTATCGAAACTTTTAAATCTTCAGTTAAAACGACGGTTGGGGAAAGGAAGCTTCTCATATCTTACTACCAGGTGAAAAATAAATTATATTATGTAATAAATTGCGATTAGCACACACACTCACGTTTAGCAAACTATCACATTACAAATAATTTCCTTAAACATAAAAAAATATGAAGAAAAAACTTTAAATCTTGCAGAAGAACTAAAACCTTAACACCGACCTAAATTCATACCCATTTTTTTTCTAACGCAAAAAAATAAATTAAAAAAAGGAAGGAAACAAAGAAAAGAACGAAGGAAAAACATTAAGTTAAAAAAGAAATATTTTATTTTAAAACATTAAAGAAAAACTAGGAGTAACAGCATTGGTATCTCTGTTATATAGAAAAATATAATTGTTTTTAATTTCAGCGTCTAGACACTCAATGAAATGTGTTCATGTGAGAATTGATTCAACTTAAGAAAACATTCACATAATCACTTCCGAACATAATAGTCTGAATACACACCATAAATATCAAACAAGAAACGCAAAGAAAGAAATATTTAATTTAACATTTTTAGTCTTTTTCCCCTTGTCCCATATGGAGATATCAGATAATCAAGCTCTTGGTTTTATTATAATAAAATTTGTTTTCTTGATACGCCGCTCCATCAAAAGATTCCTACACTCTTTGTATGTTTATACATTTTACTTGGAAATTAAACTATTATCAGACCACTTAGAAATTAACAATTCGATTTTAATTTGACCTTAAATGCGCTGAGATACCTCAATACTTACTTTGAGAAACAAGATTACGTCATCGACCTGGTAACATTTGTTAATAGTAAAACTAATACCACTAATTGTTTCCTTGCTTCAATTTGGAATTATGATTTTTGAATGCATTTGCAAACAATAGTGCAAATAAAATATTAAAGCTGTATCTTCAACTGAAGTGAATTCAGATGAATAAGAAACAACTATGCTTTGTTTATTCCCTAGTTGAAAAATCCTGAGAAACACATTATTTTTTACTGTGTCAGGGTTTTGCGATTTGAAGACAGAAAAAATATTTCATCTATATTTTTTCATGAAAAAAAGCACATTATATCCGAATGAACGATAAGTCAGATTCGATATAACGAGAAGTATTACAATTCATTTTCGGGGGTGGGAGTTTATATGAATTATTTTAATGGTTAGGGGCCGTTCATAAATGACATCACGCTTTTCGCCCATATAATTGACCCCCCTCCCCCCTTTGTCACAATATGTCACACTTCAGAGGACCCCCTCCCCCCCTTTGTCACGCGTCACGCTATGTTGGATAACGCGTGATGTCACACTTCTTGTTACCCCCTCTCCTCCCCTTGTCACACTTTGTCACAATTTCACGAACCCCCCCTCCCCCTCGAAGCGTGACATCATTTATGAATGATCCCTTACTAGCAAAGCAGCTTTCCAGTTTTCAGATAACTGTTTTTTTTTCTTTGCTTTTTAAAAATGAAAATAAAGTATGAACGTGTGATAGGTTAAAAACACAAAAACAACGTAGAATGAGACATAAAATAAGAATATAAAATGCAAACATGTGTTTTGGGGTTACAAAGAGCCCCTTTTTCAATGCAAAAGAAGTGAGCTTATGGGTGAAAATACACACTATAAAACATTCTACTGCAGTGAATTCGATGTTTGCAATTATTTTTGACTTGTGGGTCTTTTTAGCGTTTTTGAGTTTTTAACTTTTGCTTTTTGCTATATTTTATCCTTATATAGTTTTGGTGAATTTATTTTTCAAAGAATTATTTGGTGAACAAAATTGTTCTTTAGTTTCGTGAGAAAAGCACAGTAACTACAAGTGTCGAAGATAATTTGTTCTGAGAAAAACGCCCTTCCCAAAACTCGATCGAATGAAGCAAGTGCCCTCGGTAAACGTATGGTAATGAATAAGACATTTTTGAAATAATGCTTAAGCTACAGCAACTCTCAAAGCTCACATTAGTTTCTGGAGAAACGTATTAAGTCCATTTTGAGTTTCCAGAAAGTTTTAAATTCCTTGGGGTTTATCTCGAGAAAATATGGAGAGAGACTTAAACTAGAATAATTCAATTCCGAGCCCATTCACTCAAATAGCGCATTTCATCAATAATGAGATGGCGTAAAAGTAAATAGGTTTTTATTTTCAGAACTCAACATGCGTTCTTTCTTTTCAGTTACTTTAGCAATTACACTTCTGGAGTATTTTCTTAAGAGCGGAATTTTTATTTAAAATGTTCTTACTTATTCCGTCGATTGAAAAGTTTTTAATGCACGGAAAAAGTGTGTTTATTCTAACGATTCTTCCCTGAAATATCTCAATGTTATGCCACTTTGAGGATGCTTAAGGTAATGAGCTAGTTTCATATTCATTTTATTCTTAGCATTGTTAGTGCAGAATCACGATTCCCTCTTACGGTTTCTGTAATCAATAGATGTAAAATATTGTTCAATGTTATTTTTCTTTAATAGCGGATATTTGTTATCTTTGAATGAAACATTTTTACCTTCTTGAATTCGAAAGAAAAAAATACCGGTAAATATACAACTTTTTGGGTAAAGTGAATTTTTTTACAGGTTCCAGTAATTTTTAGAATCTCTGTTGAAAGATGTAATTCTTTGCTCTACTGTGTATTTGACATTTTACAAAGAGATTAGTTGGCGTACTTCAGTTCACGCATTCAGAAAAAAAAAAGAAAAATTTTTACGAGTGCACTTATTTAGAGATGCATAAACACATTTTCTATATGATAAGCAGTAGTTTAGAAGTAGAAAAAAATCACTTTTTTTTGTGAGTTGATCTGAGCTATTCCCCCCTTTTAGACCTTATAAACCGCTTAGCAATTACATATTTGACATCTCTCATATTAATCAGTTAACATAATATGCAAAAAAAAAAAAAAAAAATGAATAAGATTTTGAAAATAGAGTATTTTATTGTAAAAGCAACTGATTAAATAAAGTCAAAAAACTACCCTCCACCCCAAAAAAAAGTAATGATAAGGTTTGAAAACTAATATAGACTCTTGATTACGATAGAATGGAAATTATAGACATTATAAAAATAAAATTGAAATTTATTAAAAAAAAGCGAAATTTCATTGGTTAACAATAATTACATTGTTGCCATCTTTAGAACAACGGGAAAGAAATTGCACCTATGATATCTTACAAATAGGGGCTTCTAAAGGTGTGTTTCTAAAAGAATATCGGTGTTTTAATGTTTTGTAGTATTTATAACGTAAAACTTACAATCATAATTATAACATGAAATGAAAGAGCAACTCAAACAGTTTAGTTTGTTGGCCGTGCATGCGCTAGAAAGTGGTAGTAGCAAAAATGGCAGCTAGTGAACAGAAATCTTTTCTGTGTTCTGCAGTCTTCAAAGACCGAATCTGAAGTTAGTGTGGAAGGTGCATTACGGATTAAGTTCAGATGTGATCCCCCAAGTCATAAATAATATCTGTAGATGGCATCATCAGTTTGCAAATACCGATTGGTTGAACATCACTGTAAACGAACGCTGGATTAGCCGCAAGCTGCCCAGTTTGTTTTGCATGATCTCCACGCTCTCCCGATCTTACGCTATGTGATTTCTACCTGTGGGGGTTCATAAAGGATCGTATGTATGTGCCTCTACTACCAACTGACCTACCCGACCTAAGAAACAGGATTGAGGCAGCTGTTGCAGCAATTACACCACAAACACTGAACAATATTTAGGAAGAACTGGACTATCGACTTGATGTGTGCCGTGTGACGAAAAATGCCCACAGTAAACACTTATAAGCTTGTACGTAAAACTGTTTGAGTTGCTCCTTCATTTCATGCTATAATTATGATTGTAAGTTTACGTAATAAATACTACAAAGCGTTAAAATCCCGATATTCTTTTAGAAAACCCTGTATATTGTTGAAGGGAATGATTCGATCGTGAATAAAGTAACATCTTTAGTGACTAAGTTGTTTAAATCAATATTTCACGCCGAGAGCTTCTTCCAGCAAGCTTGTTCATTGGAACTTGAATCTTGTAACCAGAGTTTACATAATTTGCTTCATTTTCGCCCATAGGCGCTAATGTTAAAAATTTTTGAACTGTTCAAAATTGAACGAAAATTGTTCAAATCAAAAAGTGGAAAATGGAAATGAGATGACCTTGCCCAGATCTTTCGAATGCAAAAGAAGGCAGTTATTTTTATAGTTTTTGCAATGAGATTCGCATTCGAAAAGTTGTTGCGGCTTTAACAATTTTGCAATAGGTCCTAAAATCCCAAAAATCTTCAAAATTAATATTATTTTTTAAGATTGCTATTTTACTTTGTCTAATAGAAGACGTGTGTGACTAACGTAACATCTAATTCAACTTTATGTTACGTTCGTCACATGCCTTATCCAGATCTACGAAGCATACTCACTTTTATAGCTCAAAAATGTTTTTTAAATAACAAAATGTTATTTAAAGATTTAGTAACAATTTTGTTATTGCATTTTCTTTCTATTGCATATTTGTACATTGTGTGGCGTATACAGTATTGTATGTTTTACGAGGGTTCTAAAAAAAGAACCTGCGATATTTTGAGGCAATGTTTATGTAATCCTGGACAATATTATGATTCTAATGAAAGTTAACTTGTATTGATTTATGTACTTAAACCCTTCTCTTTCAGGATATAAATTGAAATTTTTCGTAAAAAGTCCATGTCCATTTTTTACCTCCTTTACACATTTCAAAGTAAAACAAAACAAAAGCAAAAAACAACAAAAACAAAAAAATCCATGAATAGAAAATCGTTCCGGATGTAAACAAAAAATAAAGTTATCCATGTAAAACAAATGGCAGTCATCGATGTTGGATTCCAGCCTTTTGGCACTTTGCTATCAAATTCTGTTTTTTCTTTGACTTATCAATATGGATGATATATTCTTCTCAAAAGCACGGATGTATTCCGAGGTAGGAAAATGATGGATGCTTTTCTTCTCCGTATAAAGCAGAACAAAGTATTTGTGAATAAATATTTTGCTTCTTTTCTCTAGCTTGAAGTCAAAATTACCAATAGCAAAATAGGATACGTCTTAAATATAGCAAGGATAAAGATTTAAAGCCAGAGAAAAAAATATGTACACATAAAAACAAAACAAATAAGTATTTATAACTATGCAATATTTTTCGCGAAAAATTTATGCACTCTGGAGGGGAAAAAACCTACTTTAAAACCTGAATTTTGAAATGTTAAAAAAAAAAAAAAAAACTGTTCAGTAAAGGGTTGTCACACCAAATTAAATGTCATACAATTATCTTTAACATGATTTTTTTCACAATTCTCTAACCCTCTTAGAGCTGGAACTGTAACATTTTCAAACACTACCTGTATGTAAAAAAATTGCATTTTTTTTGTAAATTGAAAAAATTAATAACTCATTACCCCTAAAATATATATTTAAAAATTTCCAGAGTAAGTGCCTTGTTGGTTTGAGATAGAATGAATGACCCATCTTTGAGGCACGTTCTTTTTAATGTTTTTTTCCATTTGGCTGTTGGTTGAATAGAAGATTTACATTTGCGTTGCTAAATTTCAATTTTAATTTTTTACATTAAATAATGCCAGATATCAAAAAGACCTGTAGGAAGGAACTTCGATGTGTTTTTGAAATTTGTTCAAAGAGGTCCGTAAGCTCGGAAAGGCTGTAAAATAGTGTGCTTTACAGAATGAGAAAATAATTTATTGAAATATGCTCTACTCATCACGTGTTTTCTTTTCGGATAGCTAAGACATTTATTGCATTTGTATTGCCCTTTTACTATTTGCTCTCTCTTATTATTAAACGTATCATATTATTATGCACATAGCAATAATCTTATTTTGGTTCATTATTAGGAATGTACCTATATATTTTGGTTTTTAGCCCTTTATGTTTTATAGTTGTTATTTTCATCAGTATTAAAAATGTGCTTATTGGCCTTAAACGTAAACGTATATTTCGTATCATAATTGCTAATTTTGACAATCCTAAAATCAGTCACTGCAAGCTTCATTGATATTTATAATTGAAGTTAACGAATGCTTTATTGATATTGATGTGTATCATTTTATACGTTCCTTTTTGCTGGATGAAAGATAAAACAATGATTCATTGATACCAGTCATTACTTAATAGTAATAATAAGAAGAATGAAATTAAAGCTTAAGTTCAAAATTAAAGATTTATCTCGAAAAAAATATGTGTGTCATTTGTTAAAATATTTTTTGCAACTTTTTTTAGGGGTTGAAACATTTTACACTTTCTCAAGCGCAACGTTGTGGTTGCGTTCATACCTATACTTAACTGTTTGCTAAAAGACAAATATGTGCAATGATTAATGCCCGTTTATTTACCTTTTTCTTTGAATATTATCCTTTAACGTAAATCCTAAAATTCATGGTGAACTTATCGAAGAGGAGCGTTTTTTCTTCACTTAAAAAGATAAAATGAACTCCAATTTATCTGAAAAAGAAATCCTCAGTAACGTCACTACGGGCGGGGGATGGGGCACACCCTCGACACCTTTTTCGGGGCTAATGAGGGGTGGCACACAAAAATACATACATTACTTGAATTTGCAGCTTTACTGATGCTATTTAAACTTATCATAATTGAGAATAAATGTCGTTTACTGGACGTTAGACGAAAATGAATTTGGGGGGGGGGGGGTGACAGCATGAATTGCCGTCCCGGATGACAGCAATGGAACATCTATAGACCCCAGAAGCGCCACTGGAAGTAGATATGAAGGGTGAAGAACCACTCATAAACATTCTTTAAAAATTTAGTTAAGTTAGAGATTTACTTTAAGCATTAATATTTCGAAAACACATATTTTTACTTTAAATATTCATTTTCCTAATTTAACATTGGTTTATTATTATTTAGGTAATTTTTCATTCCTATACTATATTTAAATATGAACTCTCCACATTTTTCTCTAACTTCTACCAAATGTTAATCATGCAAAAACACGCCTAAATGGCTTTTAGTACTCAACTCAACGTCCAAAGCATCTCCCAGGAGCTGTCTTTCCTGATGCCAACAACGTTTTCACTAGGGATTTTTGTGGATCCGGTAGAATTGTAGGGAATTCTTGTAGTTTGTTTGGAACATTCGGAGTAAAATTCGTTCCACGTAGGGAAGCAAAAAGCGATATCTTTCGAAAAGCACATTAACTGGAGAATCTCTAGAGATTGGCAACTTCGTGAAAGCGAGCAGGAATGCTTCTGTTCTTTTGTAGATGGATTATATTTGTCTTGGCGAGCAAGAACTGTACAAACGTTGGAAAGAAATCATTTTTTTTGTTATTAGTATGTGGATTTTACAAAGGGAAAAATGTGGCGTTTTTCACAAAGTTGCCAAAACATTGCTTTTGTATTATTTTTTCCCTTGCTTTCTTTTTCTATGAAATTCTTTTCAATTGCAAATCCTTCATTTTTATTTCCCAAAAAGCGTTGTTTGCAATATTTTTCTGGTACTAAAGTTACCTGTAGAAAAAGCGAGTTTTTCTTCATTACTAATTTACAATAACGGAAAAATGATTTACTACATTTGGTGTTTTCCGTTTGTTACGTCTTAGGGGCAAAAAATGAAATATGTATATTGATCACCAGCCGTAAACATCCTGTGTAAAACTGTATATCAATATGTATATTGATGTACAGTTTTGCACAAAAAAGTTAGTAATTCCCCAACACATAATTAAGGGGGGGGGGGGAAGCGACTAAATCATGCAAGTTAGTCAAAAAAAAATCTTGAAGTAAAGGGTAAAATGTTCAAACAATTACATATGTCTTCAAAATCAGCCAAATTACCAAGGACAAATAATCTCAAATGAAACAGCAGACAGAAGATAGTTTATGAAAAGCGCGCAAAAACTAACTTTTTAATTTTTTATATTTTTTTAGAAAAGAAGGTTTAATATTGTATGGCAAAGTAAGAATTATAGCAAATAACTGTAAAACTATTTACTATTCTTCAAATATTCAATGTCTTCAAATATTCAATCTTTCACAACTAAGAAAATATCGAAATGTATATTTTTGTCATTGCCGTGAACATTGATGGAGCCAACTTTGCTTCTCACAAATTATAAAACTAATTTGCATACACTAACAGGTTTTATTGTGTGTTTTTTTCTTAAAGGCCGCCTTTTTGATGCGGCGCGTGGCTATACTTGCACTATATGAACGGTACGGTCATGTACACGTACAACTGTTACATAAATATATATATTCGCATTGCCTGCAAAAACCAAAAAAAAAAAAAATGGTCGATGAAATATGTCATAAAAAATAAATCCGTAGATAAAACGTTTTGAAAACCATGAGAACACTACAAAAAATATATTTAAAACATTTAAATTCCAACAGAAAGAAATAATAAACAAGGTCCGGAAAAAAACTGGAAATATAACTATACAATTGATAAAAAATAAAGCAATAGCGATGTTTATACAATAGTCACAAAATCAACTATAATCAGATAATTACAATTATAACTGTTAATTTCATAACATTTCTTTTCTTTTTTTTTAGCTAACGGTTTTTTTTTTCTATTTAGTTTACAGTTAAGCATATCAAAATGGTTTCAGTTCAACTACCAGTAGGCAATGCCCCATTTGAATGCCGCACACATGCGGATAAATAATCAAGCTTTGGAATTTAAATTTCACAAAGCGTTGCCTAACAATAAATAAGTAAATAAATGAATAAAAATAATAATTTAGAGCTGAAAAAAATAAAAAAAAAACCCTTTGCAGGTATTTCTTGTATGTAAAAAAAAAAAGATTATAAATTTACTAAATCACATTATTCATTCAATTACCTTCGTGAATTCTAGTTTACGGAGAAATTTAGTAATATTTTTATTTATGACATGTTCCCCTTTTCTTATTATTAAAAACAAAATATTGTAAACAGAAGTAGGCTTTTTAGATATAAATTTTTCAATTTTTGCCGTAGCAGCTGCTTTTGAAGTTAAAAATGAAATACCTCATTCTTCAAATAAAAATGAGGTGACATAGTCAAGATTTGTCAAGCAAAAAACGTTTCGATCAAATACACACACACACGCATATATATATATATATATATATATATATATAAATGAAATAAAATAAAATACACATATTTAAAACGTGTTATTTTAAATCTTCTTGCTTCTTAGTATGAAAGGATTTTAAATTGGGAATTGAATTTTAAAATATGGCAAATGAAGATTTCGGTGCACATTTGTTTCGTATCAAGCGCAAAGTTAATAATTCTTGCTTTTAATGGTTTGATTATTCTAAACAAAAAATCAATAAATATATAAATTCAAAAATTTCAAGATTATCGCTTGAGCACGTAATGTTTTTTCAATACAACTCTTGGAAAGGAACAATGATTCTGACAAAAAATAAATATGAAGTTCTTATGAAAGAAAAAACTCCAAGGATTCAAATCGCATTTTAAACTTTATTTAAACATTTTTCTTCTTTAGAACGCAGAAAGATGCATTTAAAAGAAACTTTTGTCGCATGAATGTTTAACGTTTCAGTGTTTTTAATTGCGGTCTCATTATTTCTAGAATTTTGAGGCAACATCTTGTCTTTAAAGTTGCAGGAATTATCCATGTATGTATACAAATATGGTTTTTTTATTTAATAAATTAAGGAAATGTTACTTTAAAAAATAAATCTATATATTGTTCATTTTTCTTAAGCCTTAATTTAGTCTTATGTTATCATGAGTATATCTATGCAAAGTTACCTTCCCTAACACGGCTCAACTAAGTAATCAGGAAGACAAAACCAATAGAACCAAGAAATGACATAGCAGAAATAATGATGGTTTCAGTAAGTTGCAAAATGGAACCCATTGCCCCACCCCTATGTAAGTCAACTGTTGATGCAGCATCAAGTTCATTTACCTATCGCTTTCTTTTGCCATAAATTCTGCTCTTAATTGACTTTTTATTTCATTATTCCGAGAGAATGAAATTATTTTCAAACGTAACATAAATGTTTTTTATTAGAACATGATTGGGCTCGGTTTACCGATAAATAGCAAGTGCACGACATGACTGCATAGAAAATACCTAATACTGATATTACCTATCTATAGAATTTTACATATAACATTTATTAATTGAAACATATATATAACAATAAAAACATACAACTTTTTATAATCCCTTTTTAAATTTTAAACGCTATTTAATTTCAGTTTTAAAACACAAAGAATGGAATGAACTACAGGTTATTGTAGCTAATTAATATTATTCTTCTTTCCTTTATTTCGTGGCACGACATGTGCTTAAAGGAATTTATATAACTTTGCAAGCCCTGACAATCTAGCCCACCAATGCATGCAGCTTTGTGGTATCACGTGACAGAGAGTTCTAAATGTTATAAAAAGCACGATAGAAGCGTACACTGTTAGAAATGTCATCATGAAATTACGGTTAAATTACCGGCAACAGTCTGTCCATCTAATTCCCCTTTAAATTTACGGTTTGGAACATTTTTCTATCTTTACGGGACCCAAACCATTTCCAATCAGCTTGGTTAAAAAGCCGTAAATACAAAAGTTTACTGTTTTATAACCATTTAAAAATAGTTCCAAAAAAAAATTTTCACCGTTTTTGACCCATTTCGAGGCGTAGAAACCGAAAAGTGAAGCTTGCGGGAATCGAACATGGGTGTATGGCATACCAGCCTTGCTCTCCAGTCATTCGGCCATCTACACCACGTAAAGCGGCCGCTTATTTATCAATAAATCTTCTTTTCCAACAGGCAAACTGCCTTAAAATTAAGATTTCAGTTTTTGATTGGATCCAAAGTCATTTTCGGTGTAAATTTACTGTATATTGATGAAAATCATTTTATTTGCTGCAAAAATTAAAATACAAACAAGCTTCAACAGCTCAAATTATGGGTTCGCTCATTCGCAAATAGTTCGGGAATCCGATATCTCCACTTTTTGATTTACCTGTGTATATCAATTACGTGTGTTCTATTTAGTAGCCACTGCTTACGCCACTTTTTTTTCTTCTCTTTTATATACACATGCAGATTTGTTAATAATTGTTTGTAATTAGTTAAACGTGATTTAGGATAAACAGAGAATAAACGATTTTTTTTCACAATCAGCGGGTTGAGTACCATCTTTTTAATGGTTGTTATTCAACTGTTGTAATTAAATATGGTAAAATAACAATCAAATAAATAGTTATTTTACTATTTCCTTACGAAAAGTTTTAACAGTGTAGAGGTAACTTTTTTTGTATTCTTCGTACGTGATGTCTGTGACCGTCTATTTTATATAGTAATGCGGAGTTCTATTTGTGAAAATGTAACTTTTGTCGTAGAAGGAATAGAATGATGCTAAAAGAACTCGGCTACGAATTATTCTTCAGTGTGGTGTAGTAACTAGTAGAACTTTTCTGTAAAATGGGGAAGTTACATATATACTAATGATGTCTTCATTAATTTCCGTAGTGTAACCTATACCACATAACTCCATTTTTATCAACACATATATTAAACTTCGAAATACATTAGTTTAATATTTCGTTTCAATTTGGTTGCTTTTGTTCTCTTACTTGATGCTGTGCGCCAAACCGTAAGTAAAAATTATTTTTTACGATGGATCTGTTGATATCATTTTCCATCTGAAAATACGAAAACAGTCTGTAAATAGCGTTTTTCTGCATAGAGGCATTGGCATTACGTGCAAAGTAAACCCTTTTACAAAGTAGCAGCTTTTAAATAAATAGGAAAAGTTGCATTTTTTTCTAGAAAGACTTTTCGGCAGAAAAAAAAAAAAACTTGTTTCTGATATTTCAAAGACTAGCCACACTGTGGTTGGGCAATCCTAGTGTTACAAGTATGTGTTTAATGGACGAGATATCTCGTCATGAACCGCAAAGTGGCTAGACAACTTATTTTGTTATTTTCTACCATACACAAGCTGTCCATTCGTGTACGAAATGTTACGGTTGAAGCTAATTTACAAACTGAATTGTGACATAAATATATACTTAGCCCTTTACTTGGCGAATTGTGAAACGTTGTGCCAAAATATTTTCTGGAGCACACAGAAAAAAATATGAGAGAAGTTTACGTGTTTTTACATTATTTGAAATTTTACTTACTTACAAAGTAATTTAAATTTTAAAAAAAATTCTAACTACTTGCGAAAATGCAGCCATTTCTATAATAATTAACATTTTAAAATTTATTCTAATTTTTTTTGAGAAAATACAGCATTTCAGACTGATTACATACAGTCTACATTTTAATTAAATGAAAGGGGAGGGTCCTTCTATTTTTAAATTTAACTGAAAATAGATAGTCGCTTTTTTGGAGTTTTTAACCACAGAAAAGATCATTTTAGGAATTTACTTTCGTAAGGTAACGCATCTAGCTAGTGAATTATCAAGGCATGTTGGTTTTCTTCTAAATAAATAAAGATACGGTAGTGTACCTATTGAATTGGTTAAAGAAAACCGGCAGTTAAATCCTATTTACTCTTGTAACGACTGAAAAATTACTTTTATACAACAGTCTTTACTGATTTTAACGTTCTGCACTTCAATGTGTTGCGAAAAGAAAAAAAGAAGAGAATAGAAAAACCGCTATTAACAATAAGGAGTTTTATTAAAGCAAACAATTAACATTGCATACTTATTCATTTAATACTTTAAGTAATAACGTCAGATAACAAAATGAACTGAAACACGTGTTTTGATGTCAAGTGGGAATTCTCCCGAATGAAAAAGAAACGAGCTGTGGTCAAAAGTCTTTTTATCCATAAACTCAGCTCTCTTTCTTTAAAAAGGTGTTCAATGTAACCTTGAAACACGTGTGTGCAAGTCATAGTGCTCTGTACAAAATGTTATACTTTTTTGAGCTTTTAAACATATTTCACAGGGATAAACATTTGATTTTTACTTAAAGGCTTACTTAAAATACAACAAAACAACATCAGAAAGCCATACAGAAAGAAAAAAAAGTAAATAATAACAAAACATTTGCGAGAAAATGCATCCACATTTTATTAAAAAAAAAAAACAATCAGTTCCGACCATCACTTGCATGACTTCAGAAATGGCTTTAAAATTCAAACAATGTAATATTGTTGGAAGCATGTAGCTCCAGACCAGAGCACTCATGTGACATGCAACGCCCGACTGAATGAATCGACTTGAATCTAACAATATTTTTTTGTGATTTGTAACCAAAAACAAATAGTACAATTTTTATAATTCAAACTCGAAATCAAATGCATGCGGATTAAACTGAGAATAAGTATGCATTTAAAGGATCACGTTTTTCCTTTTCAGTTTTTCTAAACGAAAACATTTCAAAAATTACAGGACTAAATAGATTTGAAAATAATAAATCAACTATTGTTAGATTCTCGTTACTCGTTCTGTTGTGAAGCAAAGCGGGAAAAAAAGTTAAACATATAATTAAAATTCATCTATTTAATTGCAGCTGAGAAATATTTAATCTACATAATTGAAACCAGTTAATATTAGCATTAATTTCTTTAAATCAAATCGATGTGTAAGAAAATCATTATCTTAAAGATAAAACGCCAAAAGAGAAAGAGAAATAAACTTTCTAGAAACATTTCTACTCATTTATTAGACTTGATTTTTTATTATCATTAGCTTAAGAATTACACAAAGGGAAATATTCTAAAATGAACACTCTATTACAAACAGCGGTTAACAGTTACTTCTTTGTAAAATACAATTACAACTTTATGTGTTATTATTAATTATGAATTTATTCCACATTGTGTCACATATTATCTATCTATCACGTGTCACATAATATCTTCTGTTTGTACATGTTCAATATTCATTGAACATTGTCATATAACTTCCACAACTTAGGCAAAAACAATTTTTTTCCCAAAAATATACAAGGTAACTAATATTTTTTCTCAGGTACTATATTTTTCAATTCCGGCAAGTGCAGCTGTACCTCCCTATAAGGTGCGACTTTTAAATACGTACTTAATGAAAATATCTTTCTATTTCCATAGGATATTTCTTTTTTCTACCATTCATTTGAAATATCAGAGATTTAAGTAAACATTTAAAATGTTGCGTGTTGTTTTTATATACCTGATAACGAGATAATTAATTTAGTAACAGAAATTACTATTTCCTCAGAAATAAAAAGGAATCTTTGGCAGTTACAATTAACAAAAAAAAAAAAAAAGCCATGAGTTTAAGAGAAACACATTCGGCACTCATAAATATATAAACACTAAAAAAAGCATTTATTTTGAATGAACATTAAAATAGAAAATTCTTTTGCTTTGAATATAATATTTAAAATTTTAAATTCATCTAAATGAACTCATTACAACATAAATGACCTGTAATAACTAACATATACATATATATATATATTTATTTATTTATTTATTTATTTATTTTTATCTTTATTTATTTACCTTGTGCTGAAGAGGAAAACAGGAAAAAACTGAGAATAACCATCCAAAAGCACGCATTGTTGCTCAGCGACAACATATTTGCCGAACAATATGTATTCTGTCGTGTTTACATCCCAAATGAAAGAGTGTTTCTGCCGATTTCTGCCTTTTGAAATTTGCCCAACTATTCTTCTTCGGCGACGGAGATTACGCCACCTGGCGAGAATTCCAAATGTGCATAGCACAAAATTGACATTTAAATTATTCAACACCTATTTTATTCTTAAAATCCACGAATTAAGGGAGAAAATCCTGATTTGTCTGTGCTTAGTAAAATCGCTCAAATTAAGGAAATATTTAATACTTGCACGACTTCCAAATTCAAAATATTCCCCTGAATAGTAATGTTCTTCTTTGTAAAATATTGAACGTTTACTTTAAATTTCAAATCCCACTCTAAATATTCTTGATAAATCACATTTTTTAAAAACGTTTATTTCCAATTTTCTGTTTTAAAAAAGACGTTTGCGCAGAGATTTATGCTTCGCAATTGGGATGAAACAGATTGTGATATGCACGATTAGTTACATATTTGAATCATATCAAATAAATGAATAATAATCAAAAATTTGCTTTTCTTAATATTTGATTCAAAAAGGAGTTTCAAGAGTCACCAGAGCCATACAATATAAGTCATATGCATTTTCTGAATTTAAACCAATTCATAATAATACAAAGGAATACTTTTATTTATGTTTTTTTAAAATATTGTTTTTATTTAATAATTTGAAATAGCGTATTACCAATACATTATAAAAGTAAAAAGTATAAAATAGCAGTTTATAATTGAAACAAGTTGCAATAAAACCGGATATAAACAAGAAAAACATGAGGAACTAACGTATGCATTGTATAAAACCCTAAAATGCATTTTAAAGCAGGTAACCATCTCATTTCTTGGGTCTATTTTGTTTTATTGAAGTTCCTCGTTTTTTCATTTCTCGATGCAAAATAAATGAATCTCTCTAAATTTGCAGAATGAAAAAAAGATCCCTAAATCCCCCACTCATCTGGTTTTTCTCGTCCTACACTACAAAAAAATTCGGTAAAAGTACAGAGGGGGCACTGAGTGCTCCTTTAAATTTATGAAGAGCTTGTCTGAAATTAAATAATCCAGTTTCTAGATAACAGTTTATCAATACAACTCTTGTTTTCCCGCAATATGTACAACTACAGACAAAAATTTGTTAAATTACGCAGCCTGCTAACTTTTAGCTGCCAGCCTACTCAGTATATTCACAGAAGGCAGCAGTAATGTGGCACATTATCCATTGGTATCAATTTACAGATTGTTCTCTGTTTTTTATTCGCTTAATTTCCTTTTTTAAAGAGTTGGTAGTTTTTAGTTGTCTGTAATTTTATGTCATACTTCGGATAAATGATTTCTAGGAGATTCTTATGCATTTTTGGGAAATAATTTTGTAGCGTACTCGTCTGGTGGATTTTTATGTCAAGAATAGTTTCCCTTTACGGTCGTTGTGGTGAATGCTGCGAAACGACCTTGTCGTAACGTATGGAATGGCAATCGGTTATTTTTCAAAAGTAGTCATAACGTATTGGGACGTTATAATACATTGTCGTGATAACGATATCCGGCTATACACAGTGTGTCAAAGAATTTCTAAGATTAGGTTTATAAAAAAAAAAAAAAAAAAAACTAGTAGTTATATATTTTTTCGTATTTTTATTCAAAATAAGCTCTTTTGGCTTCAATTGTTACAGCGGTTTAACAACGGTTCGAATGCCTGTTCCAGCTCTCATTGTGGGACTGCCTTCAAAGCTCGCGTCGAAGCTGTTTCTACAAAAGTGTGTCAAAGAATTTTTAAGACTACCGCTGAAACTAAGCTTACAGTGGCCATATCTGTGTTATCGAGCATTCGTGAATCTCCTATCAGCTGACCCCTCAAAAACCTCAGTTTATTTTTCTACTATTTGTTTTTTACTTTGGTGACATTGACCCTATACAAGCAGCTTCGACGCGAGCTTTGCAGGCAGTCCCACAATGAGCGCTGGAATAGGCATTCGAAACTTTGTTAAACCGCTGTAACAAATGTATTGAAGCGGAAAGAGCTTATTTTGAATAAAAATACGTAAAACAATATAGTAATAAATAATAAAAAAATTACAGTAATAAAATAAATAAAAATATTAGTTTTTATTTTATTTTATAAACCTAGTCTTAAAAATTCTTTGACACATTGTGAATTCTATTATGCTACTACTCTGCTTAAACGGCGTAACAAATTTAAGTTTAGGCTCTTGTGCTACAAGCAAAAGAAAAAAACGTATTATTTCTTTCTTAATTTTTGATTTATATTTTCCACTGGTTGAAAAATCAAATTATTTGCAGTCTACGAACAAAGAAGATTTTAAAAATTCCTCCAGTTTTCATTTAGCTATGTAAAAATTAACATTGACTACAACCTTTTTTAAAAATGACTGAAAACAAAAATGTAATACGGACGGAAAGAAACATCATAACAAAAAATATCAATTCCCATTCAGCATATAGCTTTTGAAAATGGAAATAATTGGCTCTCACGTACTTAATTTAATGCTTTAATTATTTTGACGAAAAACTTAAAACTAGAAAGGGGGTTTTTGTGCTGCTTTCAGAATTCAAATGCACGATGTTGTAAAAAAAATCTCATTAATGTAATTTTTTCCTTCAAAGTATCTTTTACTTGGGAATTAAGCGTAGAGTAATTATACGTTGAAATTCAGGTATGGGTTTTTAAAATGGATTGCTTTTAATAATTTCATTAAACAGACTCGGAGATTATTATTTCAAAGTTCTTTTGTAGCATTCAAAGGCATTTGTAGGTCCAATCGATATATATATATATTAAAGCAGGGTAGCTACAATTAGTTATAATGAAAAATATTTTTGTGTGAATCAGTAAGTTTTATAAAAATTTTCTGAAAAAAAAAAAAAAAACGCAATTTTTTTTCATTAAATAAATGCTAAAATATATATTTACATATCTCAAAATGTACGTCATAGTTTGAAGAATTTTATTTTTTAAATTTCTAATTTTAAGTTGAGATTATGCTTAAATATAGCAAAAATGCATTGTCGTATAGTGTAAAAAATTAAGTTCAATATTAAAATAATTCGCTTTCCGCAAAATTTTGTATATACATTTTGACATGGTAAATAGCATTTTACAAGAAAGTATTTTTTCTTTCTTAATGAGCTTCGAACATTTCTCTTCTTTCACGTAACTCTCGATTTTGGACTTTTCTCGTGAGATCATGCTTTTGTAACATCCTTTTATTCTTTCACAACTTGCTCGCATATTCGCTCGTTATACATTTACATCGATAACGTATGAAGCAAAAATATAAATATCATGCCTTTAAAGAAATAAAAGTAGTTGACACTAGCTTTTGTTGTCTTGAACAAATAACTTGTCTCCGTTTTAAAATATTCTGTTTGGAAAATTATATGTGCTTAGCGTGAAAACAGAGCTCAACGTCAAACTATATCGCTTTTTTTCCCTTTTGCTTTTGTATCTTTACTATTCCCTATCTCTTCTTATTTCAAGTGTTTGCCTACTAAAAAAATATTAAGAGTAATAAGACATGATATAAAAAATTAGACGAATTTCAATACGTCCGAATTCAGTGATATTCATATGTTATGTAAACATGCGAAGTATTTTTTTCGTTATTACTTTATTTATTTATTTATTCATTTTTAAGTTATTATTACGTAGGTAAAACGTCAGTCAACTCAATCTGAGTTTTTTGGTGTATAGTTCAGATGAAAAAAGGTAATAAAAATGCTTAACATAACAAAAATACTTTTTTTCATTTTGACAGAAATATTGATAAAAAGTGGTAACAGGTTTTATAAAACTAGGATAGATGAAAAAAAAAAAATACTAAACAAACCCTCATGTTTAAAATCAGTTTTTCTTCTGGAGAACAAAGAAAAAATGCTGAGATATGAAAAATTTGTTTTGTCATGGAGAAAAGTAAAGACCAAAGAGGGAAACTAAATAGGAAAAATAATGCATTTTTCTGAGAAAATTCGGTAAAATTAATAAGTTTGTTTCGAAAGCACTTGGAGTTTCATAAAAATGTATTACAATTGTAATTTTTTTTGGTTTTATTTTAAAAGTTTAGCGCACTTGTTACTTTGTTGGGAAAAAATGTAGTTCGTAGTTTATTAAATATAAGACATGTTTATTTTTAATCGTTGACAAATATTGTTTAAAAAAACATATCATAGCCTTAAATCGGAAAAGGAAATTAATGTTTTCTGTTTCGAAAATCAGTTGTATTCTGGGAGGTAAGAAAAAATAACATGGGTTATTTGTGACATGTTGATTTTTATAGTGTGTTGAATGAGTGTATATTTTTATGGTCCACAGAATAGTTTAAAAATTTGGTAACTATGATAATAATAATAATAGCAATAATAATAATAATAATAATAATAATAATAATAATAATAATAATAATAATAATAATAATAATAATAGCGATAAATTATGTCTCCTATAAGGAGTAAATTCTTTTAAATGTTACTCTTAGAAAAAGTTATGTATGAACAATCTCTAGAACCTGCTCATAATGCGGCTTATAGTTCATCGGAAAACATCATATTTTATTAACATGAGTGCATAAAAAGCTGAGATCTTTTTAATCATGGAAATTTGTAGCTAAGAGAAATAGCGTTAAAGTAACCCAGGCAGTTTTTCTACATTTGTGCACCTCGAACTGTCCTTCAGCGGACATGGGGGAAATATATTTTGTGGTTTTTCAAGTTCTTTTACATAATCAGCGCGTGGCTCTTGTTAATTACCCCGACAAGAAAATGAGATCCGGAATAGACTTGACTAATTAATTTTTTAACTGCAGTTAGTTTATAATTAAGTTGCATGTTTTCACAAATCGCATGCCATAAATAAAAAAATTTCAAAATCTTGATATATTCGCTAGAAGCGGACGATACGTCGATCGCAAAGCCCTCTCGAGGGGATCTGCGGGTTTCCCGACAACTATTTACTGCACAATTTGACTTCTTGATATTTTTCTTACATAAAAATAACAAAAAATAAACACCGTTCTTGATTTACAAATTAGCCCTCCGTCTTTAAAGTTGTGTTCGTCTACATACAATCTTTTAACATGACCCTCTGATTAAAGGTTATATATAGACAGACCGACAAATCCGCCGTTTTGGAGCAGACAATGCTCTGGTAACCCTAGCTTTTGAACAATAAAAAGTGTGATCCAAAATGCCTGATGTATCGGTTCGTACATGTAGTGGATTTACTTCTAAGGGAAACGGCTAAAGGTTCTCATTGATTGATGTAACTTTTATTTTTTGACAATTTAGCTGTGTTTTCTTGTGTTTAATTCAAACTCATACAAGGGAAGAAAAGTTTTTGGCTTTTTGAAGTATTCAAACTTGTACATCACTTTTTTCCACGCATGTTGCCCAATCGTTATAATTTTGACTACAACAGTTTTATAGGGAAATGTTCCATTTCTTTAATATAATCAAACGAACATGAAAACATTCACCGGCGCTTCTACTAACACACAAAATAATTGAGCGAATAAATAGGTACAATGAAGGTATCAAATGAAGAAAATGAAGGGGGATATAATATCCGTCTCAATCCTCCCTAGGGCCGTGGCAGCCTAGTGGTTAGGATATCGAGCTTCGGATCGGAGGTACTCGGGTTCGATACCCGAGCCGCTTGGGGATATGTGCATGTAAAATCCGTGGACCCTGAAGTCCCGAGGCAGTTCCGAGGGTACCGATGGGTGGAGATTTTTCATTCCTTCACCCATGTTTCTAAAAAGGAAGGTGTCGTATGTGTGAGAGCGCCATCTGGTTTCATCCAAGTACATCATGATCCAAGTCGTACTTCCACCGTTGGTGTTCATATTGAGACGGAAAGCGCACCCTTCTGCCTTAATTCCAGGTCGCTCTGCGACGGGAGCTTGGATATCCAAGTGACATAAGCAACAACAACAACACAATCCTCCCTTATTTTATCATTTTTTAATCCGATGAAAATGTTCCGATATTACTAATTCATTTGCAAAAAAGCACTACCATATACAAACAAAATCCGTTAGTTTAGGTCACCCCGTTTCTCTTCTGTACAGGGGATGGAACTCAAGAAACTGAATGATTGAAAAAAGCCTTTCCAGAACATTACTCCAACGCTTATTTTCAGCATTAATCGTTTTTTCAGTTTCTTCATCAATTACTCGGTAGTTCCGCAAAGGAATTTCTCTTTCCAACCACTTTCAAAAAATTCTTTAGGTGCTTTGTGAGTAATTCTTACGAAGATATAGTCTATATTTGCTTCCAATTGCTACAACCAGCGGTAAAATAATTTCACAGCTAAAGAAAAGATGAAAAATTTGCTGTACAATAATTTTTCACACCTTTTGAGAAGGAAAAATAAAGTTTTTAGCTGTCCTTAGCTGTAGCTAATTTTTAGCTGTCCTTTTTTTTAATTTTTGGCGACCCGAAGGGGGGGGGGGGGTGCTCCATCTTTCCATCCCTAAGCACAACTTTATTCTTACCCATCTAATGTGACCTCTAATGTAGGTTTTTCCCTCGTGGTGCAGTCAGATTGTGGCTGATCAAAAAAAAGTTTAATGATGGCTTTCTTAGAGGAAGTCGTTTGACATTAGTAGGCTCTTTGGACCTAGATCTAATACCGATATCATTGTCTTATGCCGCAGATGCAAATAAGAAAAAAAACGTGTCTTTGCTTCCAAGATGGGCATTGGAAAGATAAAGCTATAGACCATACGTGAATTTGTATTTTGATTATTTTTTCAATCAACTACTAATGCTCTCAAAGATATTTGTTTAAAGAATACGCTTTGTATGTTGATCAAATAGAAACCTCCACTGAATTGATCAAAAAATAACGAATATTCTTTAGTACACCCAAATTATGTTTAAAATAATTGGTCGGATACTCGATATTCGTTGCCCTTTGGTCGGTCCCGTTGGTCCCCTCCCGTCGGTGCGCCCCTTATTTGGAGTATTTTTCGATATGAAATTGGAAGTAATGACGCAATATTTTTTCTTTAATGACGCTGAGAAAATTATTACTCTGTAAGCTGATATTTAATTTACTTATAACATCAAAAAATTAATAAACAAAAAAGAAAGTCCACTTAAATATACATATTTACTTTAATTGTAACAAAAATCAGGAAAAATCTTCGTAAAATAAATAGACGTAATTGAAATATTTTTTTTTTTTTTTTTAATTTTTAATTTTAGTATTAATCCAAAACTACATACAATGTACATGCCAATTAATCCCAAACAAATAATGATTTCTTTGTTGTTAAATGTTTAATAAGGGTGTAGCTGCTCATTTCATAAATATGCAAACGTACATTACAACAGAACAGTTGATGACTTTGATCATTTAAATCTCTCAATCTTCGCTTTCTTTCTTACTGGTAAAAATTCACCAGGTGGAAATCCCAGTTCTTGCAGCATTCTCTTTCTATTTATACTATTACATTATTTTCATGCTACTAATTACAATAGGGAAAAGTTTGCTGAATTATCTCAACAAATTGTCTTTCCTAATGGAAATGCGTATTTCTTATGAATTCTAAACAGACATGATAATGTATCATTGTGCAGCACATGCAAATTCTTTGACGTCATCATAGTTAGAAACATTCCCCTGAGCACCCAAGCTCCCATTATCGCTATGATAAATATGTCTCGACTTCTAAATTCCCTTCTAATTCTTCCATATTCAGACGGAATCTCAAGTGGTTACATAGGAAAGGAAATAATACAAATATATAAATTAAATATTATAACTGCAAATTTAGGTGTTAAATATGTTTTTTCACAAGATGAACTCTAGCAGAACTATTTAAAACTTTAAATTTACTACAACAAATGATACGACTAAAAAGGTACCAAATTGTCATCCAATTAAATTTGAATATTTTTAGATTGCAAGCTTTAAATTGATTAAAATATTTCACAAATGCGATTTTCAAATACATCTTCCATCGCCTTCGCTTGTATGTACGACAAGGCTAAGGTTTCAAGATAAAACTGGAGTTAGTGAATCTGGCATGATGTTGGCTTTTGCTAAACGCTGTTGCGTGCAATCATTTTCTTTGTATTACTTCAAAAGTTTGAGTTACGTTAGGTCACAGAGGGCTCGTTTAACTGTACTTCCTTTTATGTCTGTGAGTTTTTGTTGTCCATTAAATGTTCATATTATTTTGAAATTAACTCTTTATTTTAGAGAATAACCATACAGCTTTTTTTAGAAGAATATTCCCTTAAAGAAAAAACCTGAGTTAATAAAAAAGGAAAATCTTACATATTAGCTTACGGATAAAACTTTACACGTGTTTTAAATGATCCCAAATTTTTCTCGGGTTTTTGTATAATTAACATGACCCTTTCCATGCTATAATTCTGGCACAATACCGACAATAATTAGAGTTATTAACGCCAAGTTACATTGCTTTCCCATCAAAAAATAATACATTGCTATCCATTATTAAGAGAGTAAATTTTCTAAGTTTTTCTGCATTCTCGCGCAGACATCTGTTGCGATAAGGTGCAAAATGTAAAAGTGCGAAGGGAGGTGGTACAGCACGGAGCACGAAAAGCTGTTACTACGATGCATAACGCTTTCTAAAACTAAATGCGATCTAATACGTGCACGCGTGTTAGTCGTAAACAGATGGCAGCGACTTTTTTGTACAATTTATTTCACTCAAATTTGATAGATGGAATTTTTTTTACCTGACAAATATGGTATTTCAAAGCCACAACACTGTTAAAAATTTTCGTTAAAAAATAGTAATATAACAATTTTTTTGACTGTTATTTTACCATTTTTAATTGCAACAGTCGAATAACCATTAAAAAGATCGTACTGAAACCGCTGATTGTGAAAAAAAATCGTTTATTCTCTGTGAGTCACAAAATTGTTCCAATCCGTAAATTTAATGGTTAATTACATGGACAGACTGCTGTCGGCTATTTAACCGTAATTTCATGATGGAATTTTTAACAGTGAAATATACACGAGTTTATATGATCAGAAAGCAAAAACACTATAGAAATCGCAGAACCGAATGTTTGAGTTTCAAGTACAAAGTTGCAAGAGTTGTAAATATGCGCATTTACTTTGAATAGGTGCGGAAAAAATGTTGTGACGGACAAAATAGCAAAAGGTATTGCATATTTTTTGTGTTTCTGGGACATAACGAAGCTATTTTTCATAGGGAAATTTTGAGCTTTGGGCGCAAGAATCAGTCGCGTTAAGCCAGAAGTTGTTGATACAGAATTCAGCGACTTAGAAAGTCAGACAGTGGTTATGCTAAAAGAATTAAGGACGTAGAATCTTGAAAATTGTCCACTCATACATTGCGAAGGCAATCAATATAACGATGAATTAAATGATATACGCAACAACAGTATGTTAGAAACTTGGTTATCATCTACAGTTAAAATCTTAAACGCTATTTTCCAATGTTCATTTTCCAACAAGAGAGTTCCTAAATTCATAAATCAAAAAGAAATAACAATAATTTTCAGCTAACTATGTCTATATTATGGATTAGTCACCAGTTTCACCTAGCATTTCATGCTAATGTTGCATAATATAGGGGAGACCGGGGCAAGATGACTACCTTAACAATTTTTGTTGTTTATTAATGTTATTTTTAAGAATAGTAAAATTATTTTTACATCAAATGTTAAAGCAGTCCTTTGTAGTATTAAATATAATACCATTTAGTTTTTCAAATAAAAAACACAAAGGATAATTTAATTTTTTCATAAACCTTAACAAATCGTCATCTTGCCCCAGCACTGGGGCAAGATGACTTTGGCCTTGGGGCAAGATGACAACACTGAAAAAGATTGAACATATTTTATCTTTTGAACATGTTACATAATTTGACAAATGATAACTGTTTTTACATCTTACAAAGTATCAAACTAAGCGTAATGCGTTGTAATATAATGTTGAAGTGCTTAATTGTGTAGCTAACAACAGTCACAAATAAAAATGAGAATTTCATAATTGGAACATTCCTCATGACACCACTCTTGACATTTACAGCACTGGATCGATTCTTCTGTTGGAGGTTCACTAATATTCCTCTTCACAAGCAAGACATCTTATAACACCATCCTTTGAAGTTCATGCAACTGGGCTGCTTGGCCTGGATTTTATAGACTTAGGCCTACAGGAACTTAGTTTGAGTTTTTTTACTCCCTTTTTAGCTTCACGAGCTTCTTTTCTCTGTTGTTTAAAACCTTCCTGTTCTTCCTCATGTTTTTCCCTTTGCTCTAACATTTCTTTGATGGGTGTGCTTGTAAGAATGCTTGAGCTCAGTTTTTTGCTTTTTCTCACATTGTGTTGCTTTAGGCAATGGTTTGAAACCAAAAACACTAACAGTCTTCTTTGGTGCATCGGAATCAGCATTTGCCATAAATTCTGGTTTTTCTGGAGGGTTTATATGTTGGTTTTCTATTACTAGAATCTGAGGATTAGCACTATTATTCTCAGTTTCATCGCCAACAACATTATGGTTGGGTGTCTGGTGGAGAAAAGTAGTTTTTGCAGCTCACCAGCTCCCAGCTTCGGCGCACCTAAGGCTTCGGATAAAAGGTGTACGGGTGTCTGGTGGAGAAAACTAGTTTTTGCAGCAGCAAAGTCATATGTTCGCTAAACACAAGAGGATTATGAGGCTCAATCCCACATTTTTTAAACCCTTTCACGGCATTTCCAACTGTAGTTGCTTCGAAGTAAACAGTGCTCAAATGCTCACTAATATTTTTTTCTGTGATAGATTGTCCTGGATGAGGGACCATAAAGTTGTCACATGCTTGGCTATAGTAAGTTTTTAATGGGCGGAAAAATGACACATCAAGGGGCTGGAGACGATGTGATGTGTGGGGTGGCAACCCAACTATGATGATGGTTCTCTCTCTGCAATGTATGATATCCTGCAAAGTTATGTGAGTTTTGTGATTGTCAATAATAGACATAGCTGGAGATTCTTTGCTTGGTTTCACGTGAAGATTTCTCGTCATCTTACCCCGGACTGTCTGTTTAGGAATATTTGCGTTCATTGCCATGAAGGAAGGCGATTAATTGGCATTTATTCATGGTAATAGGTACTATTTAAACTAAATTGCTCATAACTGGTAAAGAGAAACGATATATCTTACCTGTATCTGTTGCAGAGCTTATTTACACTTGCATAAAAGTTATATCGTAGCAGCGGTAAACAATCAAAGCTTCACAACTAACACAAAAATGGCGATTTCAGTGTCTGTATACTATTATTTAACGAACGGCCGGTAGGAGAGCCAGTAGTGTCCGGCTGATGCTGCCACCGAATAGAAAACGGAAAATTTTAGACATTCGTCATCTTGCCCCGGTCTTCCCTGATTTGAAATACATCTTAAATATTATTATTAATGTAGAATATTAACTTAATTATTGTTACTTATGTATAACCAATGAGGAGCACAGACGCGTCATTAATTAATTACCAATATCCCCTGTTACCATAAGCATAGAGATTGGCTGTCATTTTTTCCATCATTAAAAAGGCTTTGCACCGAGGACTAAGATTATGAACTGTGCTAATGAACTGAGATGTGACATATGCGCTGTGACGTACCTTATAATGTGACCCGTAGATGTGATGCCTTATTCCTCGCAGCTCATAATTTAAGGAGCCTGTTTTACAGTAACGTAACCTGTCGTAAGCATTAACACAATGTTAAAACATAATCTTCATCTACTGTTATTACATTATGCATAATAGACTGTATGGATTTTGTATATGCTTCCGAAATATGTGCAGAAAAATTACAAATTGCTACACAGTTTCTTACTACATAGAAGCAAACCTTATTCAGAATATTGAAATTATTATTAGTATTTAAAAAAAAAAAAAAATATTGACTCTTAAACAAACACCGCGACTTTGAGTTCTAGAAATCTACTCGTTTGTAGTTTTTAAAAATGTATAATTTTGTACAAAAACTATTATTGACAAATTCCCAGAGAGTGGCACTCGCGTTGTAAAGAGATCAATAAGCAATATCCCTGATTACTTAATAACATTCTGAGCAAAGTTGCTTCTAAACAAATAATTCAGCATTTGAGTGAATTAAAACGGATTAAAAGGTTAAATTAATTAATTTGATGATTCTAACCGTAGGATGCTTTTGACCATATTCTCATACATTTAATTAATCAGCAAGAATTTCCCTCTTTGCGAGCCTACTTTCTCGTGCACCCTAGTTTTAAATTGATAATCTCTCTCTATTTCTCTTTCTCATTCAGCTTTTGTTCTTAATTATTTAAAACATCCCTTTTTCAGTGGTTTATATATATTCATTTACTCATTCATTTTTCATTCATTCATTTACAAATATACTTAAAATCCAGATCAAAACGTTTTGTGAGAAAATAGTGTTGTTTTGTTCTAGATAAACTTCGTATCTGTACATGGTCAACGTCAGTCATTCTCAATCACTGTGCCGAGTTAATTTTGTGTGCCGCCAAATTCTTAAAGTGTGCCACCAAATTTTCGAAAAGTATATAGAAAAAATTATAATGTTTTTTTTTTATTTCCCGGAAAGGTTTTTCTTAACTGAAGAAAAGTACATTTTAAAAGTAAACTTGTTTTTAGTTAAATACCATTTTTAAAAAAATTACAATTTTCTACGTCTTATTTGTGTGAATTAGGATTTTCAGTATTAAAAACGAAAAAAAAAAAAAAGATCGAGACTGTTAAATGAAGAAGACGATATGAGAGTAGCACTGTCACTTTTACGACCAAATATAAATGAAATTATCAAAAAGCATCAAGCTCAAATTTCTCATCAAAAATTATTATTATTACCTTTTAATTAATCCCTTAATGCTTACTGTTGTGCTTGTAGTTCATATGATACTATTTTATTTTACATTCAGAATTATTATCATACACTATTTTACAATGTATTAGAGGTAAGTTAACAACTTTTAAATTTATCTTTTTCTTTGTGTGCGCCAAATTTTGAAATCGTTAAAAGTGTGCCGGGACAAAAGAAAGATTGAGAATCACTGGTCTATGTCAGAAGGTCTTTCCGATGAAGTTGTTCCTAGCAAATCCGTCTCTAAGGATTTAAACACGATTGAAATTTCGCCGTTTGCGATAATGTTCTTTTTTTTTTTGAACTATTCACAACATTGAAAAAAAATGTTCAAATCGAATCTAAAAGTAGAATATGGAAATGACATGCTCTCGCAGAGATCTTTCGAGTGCAAAAAAAAAAAAATATTTCAAATCGGTTAAGGCCATCAAAAGTTATTGGGTGAGGACATACATACCGAGAGACAGACAGACCGACAGACACGCATTTTCCCCATTCAATACTCTACTTTTAAAATTTTTATTTTGCAATATTTATTTAAGTAGTACTTATTTTTACAGTTTCTGATTTTTAACAATATTTTTACGAAACATTAAGCTTTCTTTCAACCTTTTTCTTTTTACTTTTACGGGAAAAAAGGTTAAAAATGATAAACAAGGAAGCTGTAGCTCTAAGTTTCTTTATTTAAACTTGTTTACTTCCAAATAAGTTATGTTTGCATACTAACAACTAGAACATAATGTACGAAATAGTACAATAAGGAAACGAATCACTACGTTTAAGTAATATGGTAACGTTATCCACCGTTACGATTTCAAAAATAAAATCAAAACATTTTCATTTTATTTCTAAATGGAAAAAGTGAAAGATTAAATGAAAGGCTGATATAAGTCCATAAAAGCGTCAAATACTTTTAAGATTCTGCGAAAGTGTAGTCATTGAAGTTTGATTCCTGCCTTCTGCCACGTCACTATCAATTCTCATTTTTCAACCCCTTCGCAACGGATGATTTATTTTCCCTCCGAAGCGGTAGGGTTATTTAAAGCTCGAAACATGATGGATAGCGCTCTTTAGCTTCATATTTCGTAGAAAATATTTTGAAAAAAATGTATTTTCTTACTGTTATTTCTCGCTTAAAAATGGCGCTTGTTCAAGAAAAATATCACTTGTCAAAGCTGGTGGGGACTTTATTACATTATACAAATTTGCTGAGATAACTATGTCACTTTTATTTACCATCAATGTTCGGTAAATGTATGAAAAAGCGAACGGAACTTTTTTACCTTTCTTTCTTTTTCTTCATTCTTTTTATTTATAAACATTTTTAATGACATTATTTTCTCTTTGCTTTCCCTACAAGAACTTCTGAGCAATGAGAAAATCAGAGGGGTTTCATTGTTTTGAATTTAAGTCTTATGTTTATACTTTGGAAATGACAAAAATATTATTTTAATAACTTAGTTCCCAAGATAAAAGCACTAAAATGTTTTTATTTTTTTTTTCCTTTTTTGTTTTAGTCCAAAATTAATAACTTGCAAAAGAATAAAACCTATTTTTTTCTAAATACACTGAAAACCTTACTTTCACAAAAAACTAACCTCAAAAGAAAAAAATATATTTCCGGCTGCTATGAAATTCAGCTTTTTAACTCGGAATTTGTCTACGTTTTCTATAGATACAATTCGCATAAAAATTGTATGATCATTAACATTGCAGTTCCCCAGAAAAAGAATTGATTAGAAAAACTTTAAAATACACTCTCAGAAATAGAGATCTCACTTTTGACGATTTTGAAATCGTCAAGAAATTTTCGTCGTTTACAACGATTCTTTCCTCGCGGTAACACTGACTTAAAAAAAAAATACTACACAAATTTCGCCAATTTGACGAAAGGTTTACTCGGAGCATTTTTCGCGAAGCCATTTTGTCAAATACGACGAAAGTTTCGTGAGATTTGAGCATGCGTTTCTGAGAGTGTATATATATTATTGATTGTAACTGTAATTTTAATTACAGTTAAAGTCAATAAAATATATAACAATATATAACGCAACAACAACTGTAACAAAACGTCTTTTTTACTAAAAGCACTTAGCGCATTACCGAAAAAATCTGGAACATTTTTTTAAGGCAGTCACATTGTTTGAAAATATTTATTAGACAGAATTACAAAGCTCCAGAAACCTTAAATTTGATTATACTGCGCTAAAAATTAAATACATTCAAATCTCAATCCACCTTTTTTTTCTTTTTTAATGCGTACGATTACTCCATACATATCCTTTTACTTTTCTAGGAATTTTTAAAAAGAAATCTCGTAATTTTTTGAGACCTTCTCCCTTTTTTTTATTATTCTAACCATAAACAGCCAGAATTTTTTCTACCAAGCATTCCTTAAAACTCCACTTACATTTCCTTTCCGTGTTATTTAACATAAATTGTATAAATAATAGCTTGGAACACTTGAAATTCATTCCATTTGCCATTATTTATCCATTTATTAAGTTTATTCGGTGCATTGTAAAACTCAATGATCGTCTTTTTCTTTCCCCCCCCCCCCCCTAATTTTCGATTAAGGCAGTTTTTTCACTATAATCATCATTTATTTTATGGAAATAAATATCAAACACGATTTTTAACATAAGAATGCGAAATTTTTTTTAGTTCACTAGTCAAACAAGGTAACATATTTTTTTAGGCATTATTATTTTTCAGGCATTTCCGGAATATACAAGCATTATTTTCGACCAAGTGTGTATCTTTATACAACTGTTAGTTGATCAAAAAAGACAATTATGAGTAAATAATGAAGTCTCTCACATTTAGAATCTCGATCATTTCAGAAATCTTAATTTAATTACAAGAAAAAGAAAAGTCAAATATTAAAAACAAAGTCAAATAATTAAATGTGCTATAATGAATAATTCTTCGCTGAATAAGAATAACTAACAAAGTATTATGTATTTCATTAAAATTATACAAAATCAGAAAGCATCGAAAAAGGTATACATGCATTGGTTTCCTGAGCGGCTCACATACTACTAGCTGGAATAAAATATTGTTGGAATTATATTATGTTAACACTCCCTTTTTAAATTTTTGATTTTCTGCTCAAAATCCATAAAAAACAATGTATTCCTTGAATTTAAATGTTCCATAATTAAAAGCAGGATTCAAAGGATAAGTCTGGTCATAAAATTGCATGAATCTTGATCTCAATCATCAAAAAGATCATCACTGCTGCTCTTATAAATGTGTGCAGAAATATGTCAATTTTCTTATATGTCATCTTACGTTCGCCCTTATCTACAAATCTCAACCTTTTTAAATTTTGTTGTATTTCTTTCAAACTTTTCAAAACTTTTATGAGATTTCTTCACAGTCACAATAAAGATAATTTTAAAAGAAGCGTGAAACGCTTTGATGTTAAATTATTAGGTTAACAAGTTTACAAGTTTGTATGTGGTCAATGAAAAAATAATGGTAGGACGGGGTTCAAAATCAGGGTAAAAGACAGACTTTGCAAAAGATTAAAATTAAAAATACTCACATAAATATACATCATATTTATCTTTTAAATCATTTTATTCCTGGAATTTTGTGTGTTTTAAATGCATACCCATTTAATAATTTTGCCTAAGTTAGAAATAGAATTCTGTAAGGAATATCATTATTTTAATAAATTTATTATTTAAGGAATATCATCATACAGCTAAATGCTTTAAAAAGTGTTAATGTATCATGCGTTTTTTCTTACCTTGTGCTTTGCAGCAAATGACAATGGAACTCACGAGAACCAAATACCATGCCGCCTTGGAACGGTTTCGAAGGTCCCGTAACCCCATGCAACTTACTCTATTACCCCAAATGGTAAAATTGTTCCTGGGATGGTCACAGAGCCTTCGACTCTCTGAACTGAACTCTTGGAAACATTCAACAAGGGGCACGGACTGTAACCATCTTCGACAGTGCCATCTATCGGACATTCGTGAAGTTTTATGGCTCGCTTCAGATTGGTTCCTCTTTTTCATGTGTTCATCTTTTCTTATTTTCCTTCAGACGGAACTTTTAAAAGAAAAGAAAAAAAAAAAAGGTGATCGATGATTCCATTCGATAGATAGTTTAAGGAGGTTTATCAGTTCGATATTTTTCGGAAAAGTATTTTTCCTGAGTCTTTTTTTGGATATTTAAATATGCTTCAATGATAAATTACAGCTCTTAGAAATAAAATAAGAGTACATTTTTGCATCTCTGATAAAAACAAAATTAGAAAAAGAAATGTAAGGGGGATAATCAGCTGATAAATTCAGCTTATTATTTCAATCCTAATATTTGTTTAGGAAAATTTGTCATTAATGCGCAATGAATGAAATCGTTTCTGTCTTCATATCGTTTAAAATTGACAACACTTGTAATCAAATAACTATCATTTGCTCTGAAACTAACCTTTTGATTTTCTAACCATCATATGTAACCGTTAGGATTTTTTAATATTTTTTCACACGTCATAAAGTATGCGAAACGTTTGAAAGGAATACTTTTCTTCTTGCAGTTAAAGGGGATAAGAAAGATATAAAATAAAAATATTTGAAGTTAATACAAAATGTACAAAGTAGAAAAATTTTAAGCATTTACATACTTTGCTTGGTATTATGCTGAAATATGCTCGCTTTTTCTTTTTTAGGTTAACGATTCAAGTATTCCGGCGTATAGCGCGTACCGCTAATTTGAAGTTACATTTTCTGGTTTTCAGCCATACTCGTTTAGTAATGCACACCATTATTTTTACACAAAAAAAAAAAAAAACTGAAATGGCAATTTAAATGCGCGAAACAACAGCTGTTCCATTGAAAAGGATTTACGCGATTAGTTTAGCCTTTCGATTTGTGTACCAATTATAGACCATTTATAGGTCAACAAACCATTTATAGGGCATTTAAACAATAGTGGAACACTTGTGTGTTGGTAAGTGAAAAACCGCTTACAAACGGACACCAACTGCGTCATGAAGTATAGAAATTGTGTCTGTGTACATAGATATATAAAGAAATCAAACTTGACATAGTTGAAAAGTGATTTGAAAATTGTGTATGTGTAGTAATAAAAATGGAAGGGAAGTTAATTATATAGTAATATTGCGATACTATTTATCACAACATTTATGCTACAGGTTTTCATACTTACCTATACCTTTTGAACAGTTTTTATCACACTGATTATTTAGAAATAATTATGGCTCTCTTAAATCGTTAGTGAGCAGAATGATTACATTATTGGAACAATAATATAAGTTTCAAGTTTCAACAAAGGTACGAAAATAGCAAAAGGAAGTATTCCACTTTTTTTTTTTTTTTAATCTATCTAAAACAGTATCTATTTTCTGCTACTAGCCTTGGAAACTTTATAATTCATCAAGGACATAAACAGGAACTCATTTAATCCGGAAATTAATGTATTAAAACTTTAATAAACAAATTGCAATGGTGTTCAAACTGATTGAATAGTTGTGCAAATTAATATAACAAGAGCGGTCAAATAGTTATGGCTACTTTTATGAACAAACTGGAGGGGAATTATAACCAAGATTCAAAATCTTGTTGTGTGCACTTAAAGAATAAATTAAGCCTAAGGTAAAACAGGACACCGAAGCAGGATTATGGAAGCTTTCATAATTATTTGGTCATTAAATACAAATGAATGTGTATATGTATACTAAGTGGGAAGTAATTCTGGGACAGTTGACAACAACGGCGATAAAAACGACACCTTGCGTTTATTACGTATATATATTTGTATTGTTTGCTATCAATTTATCTTCAAAGAACTAGTATCACGTTCTATATGCTGCATGCTTCAAACAACGGTCAAACCTAAGAAGGATTCAAAAAATTGTGTTAGCTTTGGTTTTTGATAATGTTCCCCGTCTTTGACAATTTATTATATGCTGGTGAAATTTCTTTCTTCAAATGTGTCAGAGGTAGATGATGTATCAACTCCCTCGTTTATAATGGATCATATCTTTTCCATAACAATTAATTGACTAAGAAAACGATAAAATTTATTATCAGTTTATAAATACAAACATTCATGTCATTTAAATTATACCAAATGAAGAGAACTGAAATGAAGTATTTCTGTGCTTTTGATAAATTCCTTAGTTCCAACTTTTGTTGCAGTGCAGGAAGTATATGATTTCACTTCATGTAAACGATGTTTTCTTAAGGGCGGAAATTCGTGTAAAACGGCAAATTAAGAGCAATTTTCATGAATTTTTTAACGTATAAAGAATAAATATATTTTATTGAGATTTTGATTTTATTTTATAGATATATTGAAGAACATTTACTGAAATTTTCAAACATTTTTCTGGAAAAATCCCGGAGATATCGGCTGCTGCACACTGTAAGTCGCCATCCTGGAGGTCGCAATTTCTATCTGGAATCAATTTTTTAAAATCTACTTTTTTTTATAAGTGTATCTTCTAGTTGAACTAAAATCATCACAAAAATTAAAAATTCCTATTTTTTTTTTCTTTAGAATGGGAAAATTAAGTCCTGTTTTTAACCGTCTTATTGTTCTTTTTTTTTTTTTTACAATAAAAGAAGTAAAAATAAAGGTATGTTTATAATTCTAGTTCAACTAAAGCGTGTATGTATAAAGATAATGTGTGCTAAATTTGATAAGGATTGATCAAAAACTAAGTGAGATAGAGTGTACGCCAATTCGAAAAAAGTAGTTTCGAGAAAAACGCGTTTGAAAAAAAAAGAGTGGTATTGAAGGTAAATTTAAGGCAGTAATAAATCAATATTTTTAATACTTATAGATACTAATACTTATAGAAATTTCTATCCGAGGTCTCAATCTTTAAAAAAAAAAATAAAAGGACATCTGCTAACGTTCTCCAATACCCTTCAGGTCATTCATGAAGCACTACCTGCTAATGAAGCACTACCTACCGCGGAATTTTGACAATTGGGCGCTTCTGCGCATGGCAGAAACGACGAATCCATAAGAGTTTTAGGAAGGTTCATTTTGCAGGTGCGTTTAGTCAGTACGCGAATCAGAAAATTTGCTTCTCTGTTTGTTGAAAAAACAGAATTTCTATCTGTCCTAAATTTATAAACTGGCATATAGCATCAGTTCGGAAGAAATCAAGTAAAATAAGCGAACTCGAACGCTTTCTCCCTTGCATCTTTCCATGGATCATTTTATGACATAAAATAGATGTTTAGGAGAAAATCCTTAAAAAGTGTGAATCATAACACGGAACAGATTTATGTACTACTATTAACTATTCAACTCATAAAGTTGGTAAAGACTTAGCGATATAACGTTTTTATAAACTAAACATATCACTTGAACTTTAATGACTTGTATTAATGTACCTAAATGAAAAATCAATATTGTCTAGCATTTACCAGATTCAAGTTGAATACCAGAATTATCAAATAATTTCTAAAACTTGAATATTTGGAATGAATATTTATTTATTCCACAAAAGAAATGGGGTCGTTCTAATTACATTAGCTAATTAACTTCAACTTTTTCATTTGCAATGTCCCTCAGGAGTTGGAAAAACATCTTCGAGCCCAAAAATACCAAATTAGACACATTTCACGCTTGACGTTTTCTAAGAGCTAACAATTGATTAATTAAATTCCTTGGAAAAATCAAATGTTCTTTGAAAGAAATTTTCTTAGCACAAATCTAATTTTGAAATTACGAATTGGTAAAACATTTTATTTAATTAATAAATTAATAACGTTTAAAACATTTGCTTTTCACCGTTACAGCATACTTAAAAAATATTATATCTTTTAACGCGAACCCAGATGGAGTTTATGGATTTTATTTACGTAAAACTATGATATACTTCATTTATAATAATTGTTTATTTAAAAGTATATCTTTTACTAAAACATTTTGATCCTTTTCATTTAAAAAAATAATTTCCACGGGTTGAAAAATAAACTTTCTTTACTATATATATATATATATATATATATATATACACACAGAAAATGCTCTTAATTGTGCCATAAAAGGGCGCTTAAACATTTAGTACGAACTTATTTCACAAATTGTTTAAAATTTTCACATTTTTATTTTGGGACATACGTTGGTCTTAGGTTCGAGAAGCACAACTTTTACAAGTGAGTACTTTTTGCTACGCGGTCAAGAAAAAGTAGTTTTTAAAATTTTTGGCTTCAAAACTGGATTTGTGAATTAAATTTTAGCTTCATATTAACTTAGCTATTCAAAGCTTTTTTTAATGTATTATTTTTCTTCATCAAAAATAGGCCCCTGTGCAGTCTCAGAGACGACGCTTTGTTGTAATAAAACAATTTTAAAAAAACATTCAAACGGATTTTAAATTTTACTTCGACATTTTTGTTTCGGCCTTCCATCTTTCAGAAAAAATACTTTTTATTCATTCTATAATGAAATAAAACACTTCAGAGAAAATAGGAAAACTAAACTTCATCAGAAACTCAGATTTTCTTTTTATTCTGTATGAATTTTGGAAAGTTAACGATGTATTTTACACTATTAAATTATATTACACTATGTATCATTGCAGTTTATTTATTCGCTATAAAATAAAAAAATAATAACTAAAAATTGAAAATTGTACATAATAAACAAATTTTGACAAAAACAATTGGTGTTACACACGTGTGACATAATTTTTGTGTACTTTCTAAAAAGGTGAGCCGTGGCTAGATAAACATAATTTTGTTCTTTATCTGTTCTTTTCTTCTTTGAGGAGGGGAATGGGTAGTAACTGAACTACTTGGAGCTTCAGACTCATAAAAATCATTTTCAAACGTAGAAACTAAAGAGTCCGAAGAATTGAAACTTTTGAAAATGAAATCATCCTAACAATCATTTACGCTCGAAAATTGCTTTTATGTTCATACAAAATTTTCTGCACTTCTTCTTTACAATGAGGACACAAGTAGGTATATAAATGCCCTTTTTTATTTTGACGAAAATTGTAACACAAAGAGGGAAGTATAGTCTCCCAAATCGGTCTCATACAAAACTAAGAAAGAAAAAAAAATGTTGTAAAAAGCATTGGTGCAAATTTGCTGGCTACCATACTTTATTTTCGCGCGGAATATCCATGTAAACAAAAAATTGTAAAATTGACCAGCGTTTTCTGCTAGCTAATTAGCCATAGGGATCATTCATAAATAATGTCACGCTTCGAGGGGGGTGGGGAGTTCGCGAAATTCTGACAAAGTGTGACAAGGGGAGGGGAGAAGGTAACAAGAAGTGTGACATCATGCATTATGAAACATAGCGGGACATGCGACAAAGGGGGGAAGGGGGTCAAATGTATGGGAGAAAAGCGTGACATCATTTATGAACGGCCCCATACAGCACTATGAAACAGAAGTATGTTATAAAACAATGTTGTACTTTTAAGTAAAGATCGTTCAAAAATAAGCTTCTGCAGAGCGAGGGAAAACAAATTTTGAAAATCCGAAGAAATAGTTTTTGGAGATAGTCTCTTTTACATTCATACATTGTCATCGGAGACTATTCTTCTTACAACATTAGAAAGACTGGTTAGCGATTTTCCACGTTTGAGCATAATAAATAAAAAAAAGTAAGCAAGAAACGATTTGAATAAAACAATGTAGTAAAAACATTTAATAAAGCCCTCGAAACTTTTAAATGAGCTTTTATTTTTAAGGAAGAATATTAAACTTATTAAATATCCTAAAAAAGACTGGTATTTGTGATTTTATTCATTATTAATCATTTAAGTAAATATAAAAGAATTTCCCGCATCCCTAATGCTCCGCTGACCACCGGATAAGAAACACTAATCTGCACTGAAAAATTTTTTGGTGTTACTGAACACATGTTTTGGTGTTTAGTTGGTGTAATGTTGAAAATTATTCATTTTTTGTTGTATTTTAAATACTTCTAACTGTCTGTCTAAAACAATACAAATACCAGAATGTTTTTTTAGCATATGACGTTCGTTAACTCCTGTAAGCATCGAAAATTCATTACGGTTGCTCATTTACTCTATTTTCGTAGAAATGAGCAATCGCAATTAAATTTGGATACGTAACAGAGTTAACAAATTTCATGTACTGGGAAACGTTATACTGTCTGCATTATTTTAGACAGACACATAAAAAAAGTGTAAAGTACATCAAAAATGAATAATTTTTAACTGTAACCGACTGAACACCAAAAATGGTGGCAACTAAACGCAGAATTTTTAGTGTGGAGATTTAACGTTTGTGTGATAAATATGACCTACATTATTTTGATGTGTATTTTTTTTTTACAATAATGCTAACTTTTTCCTATCATACTTTGAAAGCTTAAACAAAACTCATGCCTCTGACAAATAATAAAGCCTTTTTTTACATGAAAGAGTTATTGCTTTTATTTTACAAAATTCAGAAACTAACGATACTTTGTTTTCTACTTCGTATACTTAAAGTTGAGCGTCAAGTTAAACATGAAACCGTAATTGGAAAATGGCTCTTTCGTAGGTATAATGCAAAGCCTCTGTAAAAAACAACAAAACAAAAATTTCACCGCCTTGTCGTAGTGCTCAACAACATGACATTTTAATGAATTCTTTATTTAGCACACATCAGTATTAAAGCCCGAGTTCGTGAAAGCTTGCTTCTTAATGAGAAAATCTTAATGAGAAGTGAAAGTTCTGGCAGAAATACACAACTTTGCGCTTGAAAACAAACAACCTTCAAGTAATATTAGGCACGGTTTACACCATCCCAAACTTTTCCCATTTATAATGTAATGCGCCGTGCGTCTTAATTTAAGTCTAGAACAAAAGTAAGAATGTATTTTTACGAAAATGCTAATACTCTGAAGTTATGATGAAATCTTAATTTGGAAATTTGGGCATCTGTAAATGATAATGATGTCTTTCGCAGGTAAGTATAATTTCTGCCTTAGTTTTACAGATCATCTTAAATTCAACATTGACGAACACAGAACAAAATTTAGCACAGTGCAATAGGATTTAATGCGAAAACGCACGAGAAATATAAATGTGTATATAATATATTTTATTCGTTAGAAATTGTGGCGGAATTTTAAATATTTTTTTTAACATAAAGACCCTTAATATTAATAGAAAAGAAAGTAGTTTATGAAAGGAATATGTTCATTTAAATGAATATGAAATGGTTACTGAGAAGAACAAAAGTACATATATATTTTAAGATTTATTTCGTCGAATAAGAATTAGCATAAAGTATAATCAGCTGTTCTACAAAAACATTGCCACCCCAAACTATACAAAAAGAAAAAAAAAAGCACACTAGTAATTGCGAAACTGTAACACTAAACAAATTCGTTTTGAGAGATTCTTCCAATAAACTTGTTCAAAGGAACTTAGAATGGATGCCTGGAGTTTACGTAATTTGATTCATTTTTGCCCATAGGCGCTAATGTTAAAATTTTTTTTGAACTGATCAAAATTGAACGAAAAAATGTTCAAATCAAAAAGTAAAATAGAGAACTGTGACGTCCTCGCCGAAATCATTCCAATGCAAAAAAAAAAAAAAAAAATAGATTTTCGAATCGGATAATTCCTTTGAAAGCTATTTGGGGACAGACAGACCGATAGACAGGCTACAGAAAGACCAACAGACAGACCTACAGACGAACCGACGCGCACACATTTTCCCCATCTAAAGAATGTACATTGATGCGTTTCTATGCATCAATTGTACTCTGTAAAAATGTTCTAGTGGTACGTTGCACCAAAAATTGAGACAACTTGCTGACTGCAAAAGATTGTACTTAACTTTTACTTTTTTTTTGCTTGTTTGCATATAATGCATTAAAATATATTGATATTAAACCTCATCCTATGTATTCAGAAATTTTAGGGTTTTTTTTTCCTTTTTAACAATAAAGTACCTTTAAATCATTCATAGTATATTTTATACATCAACCGTTTACGTTATCTGTAGCAAAATGTAATTTATTTAATGTAAACCTACATCACAAGTATAATGGGATGAAACCACAAATTTCTACTATTTACAAAAAAAAGTAATGTAAAAAAGTAATAATTCTTTTAAATAAAGTATTACTCTCCAGATATTCCATATTCATTTGCATATTTTATCTGGAATTCGTTTTAATGAATTTATCACTTGAAATATTTCCCTCTCTCTGGGGAGCATTTTGAATAAAGGAACAGGCATCAATACAAACATCATTGCAGTAGCTAATGTTAGCTGAGGGAGCTTTGTTTAAAGGGCAATAACATTCACCTGCTTTCTGAAAGAATTCCCTAGAGTTGTTTGGGATATATCTGTGAAATTCAACTTCCCTTAAATATAGGGAAACATTGCATGCTGTAGCGGCGAACTTTGCTTTGTTGTACAATTTTGAGGAATCATTAGCATTTAAAAAAGAACCATGATCAAGTTTATTTTAACATGTATAAATTCTTGGGTTACTCATTAACTCTTAACTGTATTTTTGTGAATAAAAGGAGAATAGCATACATCATTAAGCCAAAAATAAAAGATGCAAAATGTGTGTTGTAATACAGTATACAGTATGTTATTATTACGCTGCTCCTTCTCTTAAACATTTCCTATATAACAACAATTTGAAGAATTGCATAAAACGAGTGTTTATAAATTACAATTACAATTACTCTTATACATTTGGTAAAGTTTAATTGAAATGCAAGTATACCGATACAAGAGTACTACGGAGTATGGTCCTCCTTTATTCTAAAATATCCTAATCTTAAAACTCCTGATCTTGAAACAAGGAATTTTCTGCCTAATCTTCTAATCCCTAATCTTGACATTTCTACGTCAGTTTTGTTGTAGACGGAATATTTTACCGAAAGCTACTGTTTCGTGCAGTGGGGTTAGAAGTATTATGGAGGCTCTTGATGCGCTTTCTTGATTTACAAAATTGACTAGGAAAGGCGTAGCTGGGACCAGAGCCTGTTTCTGGTTGTCACTTTTGTGTTTGTATTTATTCATTAGATTCGATTTTTTTTTTTTATTTTGTGTGAATTATCGACTACTGTAGATATAGATAAGTTTATGTGATTTTGTCTCATTTATTTTGCGGTATAAACCCATAGTAATTGCATATCTCCGAACCTGAAGTAGATAAAGATTCAGAAGATGTTTCTCAAAAATTCAAAAAAGCGGACAACTGTTTCTGACCGGAAAAAAATCCCATTTATTGTGCGGGGAATCTATAGTTTTGTCTCATGCAAACATTAAATATTAAAAACCCAGTTATAATCTGTTAATTCGAAATCAACAAATTTTCACTAATAACCACAAAAATTGCAAAAATTGAGAGAAAATAGTAAAACGTGGACTGCGAAAATAAAATCGTAAAAACTTACTGATTTTCAGAAAAGGGTTCGTTTGAAGTTAGAATTGAATTGTTTATATTCAGACAACCAATAACAGTTAATATAGATTGTTAAAATCAGTAATGTTTTATATGAAAAGCATAATACGTAAACTTCTACATGCGCATTCCATTAATATTATCAATTTTAAGAGCTGCTACTCAATTTTTTTTCAAAAATTATAATGAATCAAATAATTTGGACAGATACTGTATGTTGTATTTATTATAAAAAAACTTTTGCAATAATTATCTACTCCACATTCACCATTTCTTTAGAAATAAACCGAAATTGAATTTTACAAACTGTAAGTTTGCAGCACTAAAAAAGTAGTATTCATTAAACCCTAACTCTGGAAACAGGAATATAAAAGTCTTTTCAAGTTAATAAAGGCAACGACTTAAGCTTCCATAGCGATTTGCATAACACTTTCCCGTAATCGTACATTCAACGCTTTTCAAATCAGGCATTGAGAATGGAATTTCTCTAGCATTTATGTTTGATCAAAGGTAAGTTAGTCCATATTTAATAACATGGAAATGAAGCTAGTTTTATAACCAAAGACCAAAAAGTTAAAAATCCCTAAGAATCCACACACATTAAGTGATCTGATATTTGTAATTTTTTCTTATAGTCTGAAAATGCCAAATATAAATGAAATAAGATAATTTAGTTCAATTTTAAGCGTGATGGTTTATTTTAAATCTTTATATGAATGAGCATCGGAATTCATTTTATATGCATCATTTCAACGTACATTTCACGAGTAGTTATTTAAATCGATTAGCAAGATACGAGTACAGAGAGAACTGCCTAACTTCAGTATTCGGATTATATCTCACAATTATTTATTGCCTTTTTTTTTTTTTTTTGTAGATCACGGATTTTTCCATTTTTCTAATTTTATTAAGGATTTCACCGTTGTGTGTAAAAATAGTACTTATTACTTTAATTTCCTTCATAATAATAATTCTTAATAATAATGATTTTTCAAATATGGCTATTATTTTTGGCGCTTGTTATGTTTATTTTCCAAAGAAAAAAATAAACTGAAAGCGAAATTTTCTCTTTCTTTTTCTTTTCTCTTTTGTGTGCGTGTGCTTATTTAGCCATTTGAAAAATACTCAGTTAGTCATTACTATGCTATGCGTATGCAGTAGTTGAAACGAAACAATTATTTTCAGATTTACTAATTTCTATTAAATTTTATTTCCTATTTACGGCCTTGAGTATTGACTAGTTTCAAGATAATTGCAATACTATTTAACTTAAATGCATAATTATAAAATTTTATAATCACAAATAAATATTCTTGAAATTTCATTTGTAGATCTGTTGGATTGATTCTTAAAAATTACTTTTTGGCAATATTGATGGATAGTTTTCCTTTAAAAAAAAACTATTGATATAAATTTAATTAAAAAACTCGATTTATTTAATTAAATGTTTATCAATATTTTTTTAAAGCTAGAAATATTAAACAACTCTTAATGTTCTAATACATTCACTAGACAAAAATTATTTAATAAAAATGTAGGAATTGTAACTAAAAACTGGAAAAATGCCTCTTATTATTATTAAAAAATAAATAAATGAAAAACGAAAAACTTCAGTAGCTTCGTTATTGCGATCAGCACCTAGAATGAGTATTTCCCTTTAATTCACTCTCGTGTTCTTCCCAGACGATAATTAGGCATAATAGGCAAAATTATATATCACTATCGGTTTCATCGAAATGAAAAAAATACCATGAAATAATAAAACTTTTTTCGTAAAAGTTTGCGACGTAAAACCTATGATTTCGATTCCTCACTTCAATTAAATCTTTGAAAGAAAACTTTACATTGCGTGTAGTAAACGTTCCTCTTTTAACGAAACACGAAATATGGAAGAAGAATAATATCGCGTACAAATTGCAAGATACAGTTATACCACGGACTTTTGACAGTTGGACTCTTTTGCGCATGGCAGAAAAGACGGAATCTATTCGAGTTTCAGGGAAGCTCGTTTTGCAAGTACGTTTATTTAGTACGCGAATTAGAATCTTTGCATCACTGTGTATTGAAAGCAACTAAATTTATAAACTGGTATATAGCATCAGTTCAGAAGAAATCAAGTGTTCTAACCAAACTATAACGAGAACGAAAACGGCACATTTCATGTACCAGCAGTTCCTGTCTTGAACATGAATGGATTCTTCGGGCACTCTGCCAGGGAGATTGCTCTGGTTGATGGTAGAACTGTATATTGCACCAGTGCCTTGAAGAGAAAAACGAGATTGGACTCGATAACATACTCGTGTTGCTGGGTGTATAAATATGCTTCATTAGAAATGCAAATTGTTTCTCGAAGCTCATCACTTTTTCCATTTTAAATGGAGTTTCTCGTATCCAAAAAACCCGGGTATTCAATACATTTTTTTAATTTGTGCATCAAAATATTGTTCTGCCACATTTATTCGACAGTATTAAAATAAGTATAATTTAAAATAACTATAAAATATTAACGTCTAAAATGAAGCCTTGTTCGATAAAAAAAATGGAATAAGCGTTTTCCCACATAAAGAAAAAAAAACACTTTTGTTGCACATAAAATATGATAGCAATTTGTACTAATACCTCTCATGATGTCCTTCCAAGAAATAACACTCTACTTACGTACAGCCGATAGAAAAAAAAAAAATAGTTCCTTCAAACACGCTGTTATTATGTCAACTCTAGCTTCAGAGAATGATAAATCTCCAAGAAAATGATTTATCAAACGAAATGACGTGATATAAGGTTACTTCATCATCTTTATCTTCATCGTTTATGAAGTATCCTGATTATTATTAGTAGAGTGAAGTGCCGCTTGCTTCAGTTTCAAGAATGACGTCATTGATTTCCAATTCCTTTCTATAAATTGTATCTACTTCTGAATTTTTCTTCATTCCGCTTCAACGCTTAAATTAAATGAACTTAAGCAATGTATAAATATGTTGTAATATTAAGTCTGAATATTACACGAACTCGTCTGAGAAGGAGAAAACTCCAAGGTAGTTCCTAATATTTAAAAAATTCGAAGTAATGTTATTTTCCAAAAAGGAATAAAATGAATTCACACGATGAACATAACTGTTTATAATGTCTCATACTTTCACCTTCAATACTAAGTGGAGTTATTCTTTCCACTTGTATATCCAAGCTCCCTTCGCAGGGCGACCAGGAGTTAAGGCAGACAAGGAACTTTTTCCGTTTTTAGTGACCACCACAAGGGTGGAAGTACGACTTGGCTAATGAACAGCTCATTTATTCGAAGGATATCAGATGGAGCCCCCACAAATACGCAGCCTCCTTTTTTAACCTAAGAGTAAAGGGAAGGGAAACCCTCCACCCTCCCGTACCCTCGGAATTACCTCGGGACTTCTGGGTCCACGGGTTTTACATGCACGTACTCCCAAGTACACATGGTGGGTCTTTAGGGGGTCGGGTATCGAACATTCAACCCTCCGGTTGGAAATCCAACATCCTAACCACTAGGCTACCACGGGCCATGTATAGATATAAACCAGTGTCGAAGCTTTGAATAGGCAACTTTCATAAACACGAAAGAAGAGAACACGTTTTTCGTTTCCTTACAAAAGTTTCTTCTTAACAAAACAAATTGGCCAATAAAATACATTAGTTACTGTAAAAAAAGTTTCGACACAAAATGAGCAGAAAAAATAGGGAAAGTTTACTTATTTTAAAATGTGTATGTAATTGAAAAAAATAAGTTTTTAAGATTCCTTCACTTTTGCAATAAGACATAATTAACCTACAAAAAGTAAATCTATTGATGTGAACTGTTTGTTGATAGCGAAGAACTTTCAAATCGTATAAACAAAGTTTAAATATATAAATATATCTGAAAAATATAAAAGTTGAGAAAGGAATAAGCTGCTTTCGAGTTCGGAAAATCTCCAATAATCACGACTATAAAGCCAAAAACAGCATATAAAATGGACAAAAATATAAAATAACAATGTTACTTGTTTGTTTTGTGTGTTTTTTTCTTTTTTTTTTTTTGCGTAGAAACAACTATTCTATAAAACAAGGAACTGCATGCATGTTCTAATTGCAGCACATAGAAGGATTCTGCATCGTATCACAAGTGGTTTGTTTTCTCTATCATTTTCATATATAGATAGACATGTTCCGCAGACTCAATTTGCACTTCGTGAAGTATGACTACAACTCTCGAGCCTCCGGTTCCCCTTCCTCTAAAAGTCGATTCATCGATATGATATTTAAGTGATTTTTTTTACCTAGCAAGAGTAATATATTTTTTTTCTTTCTCTTGCATTTCATCTCACGCACGGTTCTTTGAGCGAATAAAATTATTATTCCATGTTTTTACTCAAAACTCAAAAATGTTGGAGCAATTGTACTAACCTTTGTTTTGTTTTTTTCGCAATAATTTAAATAAAGTTTTTTTTTAATTTCACTCTAATTTCAAGTTTATAATAATTTTTTTTATATAAATATAATAAACTAGAAAAAGTGCGTTTGCGTTAGAAAAACTCCTTATTTAACACAAAACTTTTAACAAATTTTTCTTAACAAAAAGTATAAAAAATCTAGGTATTGTTATAACCGAGTACATTCATAAAATCTTATCACAAATAAAAACAAAATGCTGCACACATTGCCACATTAAAAGGTATGCCTTTAACGGCTTTGTACATTTTTAATAAATATGTTTCACTGTTAAAATGCAAGTTATCTTTTTTTTCAGATTTACTTAAAATTGTGCATTGTAAATAGTTTGTAAGCTTCATTTTTTTCATGTAAATATCATGCACTAAATTTGTTTTATCACATAAGAAAAGAAAAAGGATAAAAATGCAACCCTGGGGGGCGAAATGCGTTGCTATAGGCAAAAGTTTTGCAACCTTAAGACTTGGAGAGTCTGAAAATTCACACAACAGAAGGAAGTTTAATCAACACAAAAATTGCTTTAAAAATCAAAGAATAGCTATTTTATAGCATATTTGAAAAATAGTTGCACCACACATTAGTACTTTTCTCCATCAATGATCTGGCATAACAATTAAAAATATATAGAACCATTTTTTAATGATTAAATTTCAAACTTGATAGCATTAAAGACCTACTTTTATGATAATGTTTGATTTACTACCTTCTATGAAATTATTTTAGGAAAATATAACGGTAAGCGAAACATTTTCAGAAAATGCACACAGCAGTAGTGAAACGAGTTTGAAGTAAAAATTTGAACAACATTTCAAGTGTTCAATTACTCAATAACAATTTAAGAGGTTAGAATAAGCTTTTTTGGAACAGTTAAAATGTTTTAGTCGTTGAAAAAAGATAGAATTCCGACCTTAAAGACAAAAACTGCTTTTGTAAATTCTGTTGAAATTATCCTTGTATAAAACAAGCGCGAAAATATTTCCGAAGAATAATTAGTGAAGTGAGGACATAAATAAAAAATGGACGTTTTTTGCAAGCACTAATTTAAGTTCCGAACTGTAGCAAATTCTTCTTTAAGCTTTCAGCAATAGTTGATGGAATCGGGTCTGTTATTAAAATTTCAAGGAATAAATATACGATATAATGCTGTTTCAATTGAACGTTATGTTTTATAATTAAACACATTTAATATTAATGGGGATTTTTCTTCAAATGTGGAGTTAAACTATGAAATCAACTCATATACACTGTTAAATCAGAATTCTTTGTTATTGGAATAAAATGGCTTATTTTCAAGAACACCATGTTCTCGGAATATCTTCGACTCAAAATAAGTTAGATTTGAAAAACTGAGTTCTTAGTTTTTTTATGAAACCCTTATCCCAAAAATTATCCGGTGCGATCTCATTTTTGAAACAAAACACTAAAAAATAAAAGCAGACGTTCCACACTGTCATTAGAACATGGACCGTCCTGACTGTCTCCTAATAGTCTACCACTGTGCCAGGAGAACATTGAGCAGAGAAGGAAAAGATTATATAGCTTTAACGTGCCAGCTGTGGTGCTACAGTACTTCCGAGCGAAATTTCATCATATCCCAATCAAGAAAAGTGTCATTTTTCCACTCGTTCATTCTGTTTTCTTATTTTGCTGTGTCCTACCCGAAGCAGACGAATATATCATAATGTGTTCCTGCTCCGGAGAGACGGACCCCTCAAATTGTTGTATTTTCCTGACGCCTCACGTGGTAAATAGTTCCTTAATTTTGATAGAAATCCTCTTTTTCTGAAAATCCTGTATGAAATATGAGCATAAAGTTGTTAAAAAATATTTTAATTTATTGCGGTAAAAATAAAATAATACTTGCCCTTTCTCTAAGTGTAATTTCTAAGTAAGCATCGGTATTTAAAACTGAGAACGGCGCCTGCTCATTTTTAAATCAAAATTACTTTTAAAAAAATAAAAAGGTACAATTTCTCTTTTAAAAATCAAAATTACTTTGAAAGAAATAAAAGGGTAAATTTTCTGGTTTTTAAGTACATTATTTTTAACAGTCTGACATTAAACAAATTTTTGCTTTTCATAAATCAAAAACTATGAACATTTAACAAAGTTTGAAAAAACCCGAAAATTCATCATTTTGTTCAAAAAAATGTATGTATATATTCATTTGAAAAAAAAGAAGAAGAAAGTTTCTGAAGCTGATTATTTAACAATGCTGAGAGCACTAAGACACTCCAAATTTTCCGAGAGAAGGGAAATAATGAAAGATTCTCTCGGCTTCTTGATTTGCATAATGCTCTGCAGAAGTCCTTGAAAGAAGAGGAAAGAGTCTTCTTGACAATGTAGGTGACAAGACTCAAAGTACGATGAATGAAAATTTAATTATATGTTAATATGGGGACTCAATATTTCAATGAAATAGAGAAAGAGGCGGATACATCTCCACTTCAAATTAATGAACTGACTTCCTAATTTGAAATTCATTTAATTCAAACAAGTTACCAAGTAGGGGGTAAGTAGAACATATATCTTTAGCAAAAATAAAAGTGTTACTAATAAGGTTTCAAGATTTCACTAAGTTACAATTTTTAGCCGAATAGAAACATAAGGAAAACATTGTGTCGTTTAATTAAATATCACCTAGTTATTTAACCTATGTTTAATTTTAAATTTGATTACGGGAAAATCTGAACAATAAATAATATTTTAAGCACTCACGAAATTATGCTCTAGTATAAATAAAGTTAAAGCACGTAGCTTTTAACGTCAAAGTTTGAAGGCAACCTCGGTTTTTTACGTCACTTATTCCACGATATTAGTTTTAATTTTTTGTTCTACGAGTACAATTATGAAAACTTACAGCTCAAATGCTGTAAGCTTACAATTGAAGCAAAAAGTGCTCTAATGGTCACCCTCTATTCTACACTAACAGATGTTAGTTGAATGATTGGACTTTGTTCTTAGTTTGTAATTTCCATTGTCTGCTTTCCGAATTTAACAATGGGTTCCGTCTTGAACTATATTACGAAAGAATTCTTATTACTGCGGGCAACTATTTTTTTATTTTTATTTTATTCGAAGAATTTAGAAAAAGAAATTAGTTTGAAATGAAATAAAAAATGTAAGATGTATCTTTTTTTTTTTTGAAGAAGCTTTAACTTTCTGGACATGAAAATCTAAATAACATGTTGGAAGGTTTTATTTATTTATTTTTCGCCATTTTGCAACCTCAGTGTGAATGAGGAACTTTACTTTTAAATAAAAAATTCTTGTGTTTTGGAGACAATACATTGTTGCCTAATTTTGCTTATGATTATTGCATCCAAATGCTCGAAAGTTACAATAAACCGAAAAACAATGCAAACTGCAAAACTGGAAAATTGTTCTTCCCGCCACTTATTTTGGAGAGGCGATAATGAATGACTCATAAATTATTAACATACTAAATACAAAAACGGAAAAGATTCTTAAACATCATTTCATGCTCAAACTAATTGAGAAACCAAAATATTAAATATTTAATTCATACCTAATACTTATTTCTTTTGTGTTATTAAAAGCCAGCACAAGACATTGCAAGACACTTCCTGAAGCAAATGTTACGCGATCAAGACTGGTTTACACACACACACACACACACACACATATATATAGAATATATATATATACATTCTGTATCATTTTGAAAGGTTTTAATGATGGGTTCTTTCTGAATCTCGAGGGAAAAGTGAAAACTCATGTCATTTCCTTATTCTAAAAGGTATGGAAAACAAAGGAAGGTAGGCTTAGATAAAAAAAAAAGAATAAAAAACGAATAACGAGGAAAAACCATTTTTCGTGCCCGAATTTCTAAGTAAAAATGCTGGATTTGCTTTCAAAAAAGAAGAAACAAAGTTTCTTATTCTTTCATGCTTTCAATTCGAGTATGTGAAGCGTTGTTCACAGAAATAGTGTGCCTTAATTTTGAAGAGAGAATAATTTACAATTTTTGTAAAGATATTTAGAGTACAATTACTCAAAAATATGTTAAGTTACCATTGGAAACACTATGCCGTTTATTTCGCAATGAAAATTAATGCAGGCAATTATTACAGCAAACGAAAAAGATGACAAATGTGACAATTTTGAAATGCCTTTATGGAAACACAGGTCTTTAGAAACCAGCTAAACATATGCTTATTAGAAATAAATAAATAGATAAATATTAATAATAATTATCATAGATCAGAATGTAAAGATAATATATTCCACCATTTTTGTAAATTGAACACTTGGACAAGTACGCATATATCTTTGATTCTATTGCCAGAGTCATGATTACAATGTATGGTGTAGTAATTGCAAACCAATTGCTTGCGAAATACTTGAAGAAAATATTTTACGGAAACAATATACGCAATGTGAAGCTTTTTTTAAAGTAACATTTAAATATGATAACATATCGACTCATATTCAATTAGTTTTTAGCATTATTCTATCGAATCATAATGAATCATCATATGTTTATTTATCATCTCATGCGGAAAAAAAGCAATGTTGAGCAATGACTCATTAAAAAGCTAATATGTTTTGGAAGAGTTACTCTAACTGAATTGCTAAAGCAGTAGGCAGCAATTCGATGTCAGTGAGAAAATTAAACCGGAAACACAGGCAGATCTAACACTTTGACAGCGCTCAATATTTTTAGTAGTCAGGAGCCGCTTGTATTGTAGATATTTTCCAACAAATTCTGCAAAAATATTTATATTTCACCGTTAAAAGCTATAATAGTAATGAAGCATAAATGCCCTATTATATAATCTTATACATTTTTTTAAATGACGCATTTTTATGTCACCGGCTCCGGGTGACACTTTCCAATTGACGTATTCTTACATCAGCTGCCGTCAACTTATTAAGAAGCTTAGTGATTATCTATGTTCTGTATGGAGAAGATAAACATCGTAATAGAAAATGTACTATGAACAAGAAAGAAATGTATATTAATAAAAACACCTGTAGTAAAATTTGTATTTATATGTGTTACGAATTTACGTTGAATTTGCTTTTAACGTCTATTAATAATTAATTGTTTTTTGTCAGTTTTATTGTTAAGCTACCGAATAGGCAAATTACCCTCAGTATTTTGAGTCGGTTTGCTTCCTTTTCGACAATTCAACCATGTTTGTTTGTTTTTAGCAGCTATTTTGAGTTTGCTTGTTTAGCCGAAGTTACCTCCCGTTGCTCTCTTTTGACTATGTTATTTAATTGAGATCTTGTTTATTTTCATATCACCCGATAATATATCAGCCATTATTAAATAAGTTATTTTTAACATGCTCTTTTCATGTTGCAAAGAAGTAAGATCTTTCTTTGTAAATTACCGGTGTTCTGGTTTTAACTACCAGATTTAAAACTTCAGTTTTTTTAAAACAGTTTTTTAAACAAAGATTTATACGCTTTGTAAATTAAGTGAAACGCTTATCTACAAATTAGGATTAAAACTTAAAGTTTTAACGATAGTAAAAACTACGACACAGCAGCACCATCTCTCTGTAATTTGTAGATATAATCTTCAACAGCGAAGGCAATTTATTTATGAACGACGGCAATTTATTATTTAATATTATAGTTATTTATGGGCAAAATTCTATCAATAAATGAAAAATAAACACATTTTCCTGAAAACAACTGCGCAATGAAATACTCATATAATTAACAAGTTTTGAATAATCTTAAAAGGCGTTAATATTTATTTGGAAACAAAGAAGTGTATTCCTTCTAATTACATTAGCTAATTAACTTCATGTTTTTCTTCAGTGAGATTCCCAACGGATGGAAGAAAACATCTCAAAGCTCAAAGGCATCAATCTAGACACATTTCATGCACGACGTTTCATGAAAGCTAACAATTAGAAAATTAAATTCTTCTAAACGTTCAATGGAATTCTTTAAGAGGAATTCTCTTATCACAAGTATAATTTGAACAGCATGAAGAAAAAAAAAATAAGCATTGGTTAACTCTTACCATTGATCCTAACGTTTTAATCTTGAAAAAAAAATTGTTTTTTACTAAGCTTTAAAAAATATTCTTTTAAATTAGCCTTTCAAAGAATTCTGAACTGAAATGCAGTGTGTAAGTTAAATATATCTCTTCATCTTATATCGAACTAATATTCCGGTATGCAATTATTTTGTAGTCAGTCAGATATATTGTATACTTAAGGTATATTTGAATTCTATTATAGTTTATTGTAGTTATCAACTGAAAAAATTCAGATCACGTGCGACATTGTTTACATAACTGGTCCCATCTTCACTATTTTATTATCTTTATCTACCAACCTACCCACCAGACTGAGTATGCTTCAGGTACCTAAAACAATTCACTTCTAAATATAGTCAGGCACGTGTATAAGTTTAAAAAATTAATTAACTTTGTGCAATGTAAACTGTAAGAAAAAATAATTTCACGCTAAGAATGCACAAATAAACATTAAAATGCAGACATATGTTGCGGGACTGATTGAATCGCTTTTTCAATGCGACAGGGAGCTTCTAGATTCAAAACATCCAAATGAAGCAGACAAAACAACAAAAACAAGGCTTATATAGCCCAAGAGTTATCTGTAAACCAATCAGAATAAAGGCTACGTGAAGTTTAAGTAGAAGTAGCAAGGAATGCACCAATAAGAAAGCAACAAACGAACCCAATTGAAAGTACACGAAGTAAAAAAGCAATATCATTAAAACAAAGCAAAAAAGACCACAGCATGCATAAAAATGCGAAAATACATAAAAAGTATTCAAAGCAATAAAATAAAATACAAAGAATTAAAATGGAAATAAAAATAAGCACAGAAAGAATCAAAACAAAATGCAAAAACAAAGTGCACATGTAAAGGAGGGGGAGGGGAGGGGTGAAAAAGAGAAAAATAGACACAAAACTAAAGCAAATCCAACAACCGTCCAACAAGAAACCAAGAAAGAACAACAAATTAAAGGAACTTCTGCCAGACCTGTGAAAAATATACTATATTTTTGATCCCAGTAACAAAATTTGCTTCTCTTCTCTTAAAGATCCTGTTTATCAACTTAACACTTTGTGTATTTACAAAATTAGTTGCCGTTGCGGCCTTTCTTTTACTGGACAGACAAACGTGCTCTGAAAATTTGGTTAAATGAGCATACACGTTATGATCGAAAGCAAGAGTTAAATAAGTCTAATATTGCACAACATTGTTGGAATTCCAACCACTCTTTTGATTTCAGTTCTGGGAAAATTATTCAAAAATGTTCTTCCCCTTTAGATCTTGACTTTTGTGAAGCTTATCATATTAACAGGAATAGAGTTCTGATTTGGTTAATTATTCTTCCTCAGCTCCATATTTTTCACAGGTCTGGCAAAAGTTCCTTTAATTAGTTGTTCTTTCTTGGTTTCTTGTTGGTCGGTTGTTGGATTTGCTTAAATTTTGTGTCTTTTTTTCTCTTTTTGGTCCCTCCCCTTCCCCCTCCTTTACATGTGCTTTTTCTTTTTATACTTTGTTTTGGTTCTTTCTGTACTTATTTCTATTTCCATTTTAATTCTTTGTATTTTGTTTTATTGTTTTGCTATTTTTATGTATTTTCGCATTTTTATGCATGCTGTGGTCTTTTCTGCTTTGTTTTAATGATATTCCTTTTTTACATCGTGTACTTTCAACTAGGTTCGTTTGTTGCTTTCTTATTGGTGAATTCCCTGCTACTTCTACTTCTACTTCACGAAGCCTTTATTCTGATTGGTTTGCAGATAATTCTTAGGCTATATAAGCCTTGTTTTTGTTGTTTTGTCTACTTCATTTGGATGTTTTGCATCTAGAAGCTCCCTGTCGCATTGAAAAAGCGATTCCAAGCAATCCCGAAACATATGTCTGCATTTTAATGCTTATTTGTGATTTCTTAACGTGAAATTATTCTTTATTACGTATATAAGTATATGTATAAAAGTACAATAACAATGTGCGTAGTTATCTTGTATTTTTAATTTTGGGCAATAATTTCACTCGTAAAAAATGACTTTTTTTATTAATAATCAAAACTCGAGGGTTTACAGTGAAATTATGTTAATAGCAGCATTAATTTTTTTCCATTAATATCATTGTTAACAATTCAAACGTAGCAAAATACTATTTCATTCTGTTATCTTTATTTATTTGCATGCATTAAGATAGGTCATGGAGTGTTCCAGCTATTCCGTAGCAAATATATGAAAAAAAAAAAAAAAAATGTAAAGCATTACATTTAGAAATCCTTTTTTCAGTATTTTGCCATGACATAGCTATACTGCAAGCATTGAATTTCTATCTTTTCCAATAAAAGTTATTCGGTTATGTAGGACGAGATGATGCAGATTGAATTTCGAAGTTAATTGAATGTACATAAAAAACGCTTTTCGTGTATTTATTTATTATTTAAATCGAGATCAATCAATATTGAAAATATATATTGCACATTTCTTTAACATTTCCAACCGTTTTAATGCTTCAGTTTGATACATTATGCAATGCAAACTTTTTCGCTTTTGAAGAACGGATAAATATTGCCTTAGCCTCCATTAATGGCAAATCTCTAAGGTAGGTAAGTAAATGTAATTAGAAAATAACTCAGAGCAATATTAATTCTTGCTTGAAACATACAAATTAAAAATCACGGAGACTTTCTCAGAACCTCACCTAATTCTGTGAAACGTAATGGATTCAACATTTAGTACGCTTAAGTATTAGCGTCATCGCTCTTGCTCAACTTTTCCTAATGTTTTTAACTTTGCTTCTTAATGTTGAAATCTTAATTAGAGCTTAAAACTCAGTCCGAAGTAAACAAATTTCAGGGGTTCCAAATAAAACATGCTTTCAGTGCACGTATAAAGTAATGCGTAAGTTACGCTAACCTAAGCAGGAAATTCTAAGATCGTGTAAAGATCTTTCTTTTGGTATATCAATTTTGTATTCGAGACAAAAATATAAAAGTAACAACCTTTCATATTAACTCAGAAGCTAAAAGTTTAGAAAAAACAAATAATCATTGTATGTTTCATCGAGTTGTTTAGTGAATAAAATAAGTTTGAATAATATCTAAATCGTTGCTTCAGTTATTTCATAAAAATTGTATAATACATGCCTTTAAAATACTGATGATATTTAATACACAAAAACCTTTATTTGATTTTTATTAAATGCAAGAATTCCAAACTCAACAATATTTCCCTAAATATACCTTCCCCTCCCGCCGCACTCATTGCATCTTGTACTGCCCCCCCTCCCCCATTAATTCACCAGTAAAATACTGAAAAGTGTCAAATTTGTTGATTCGTCGTGAAATGAAATGTAAATGCGGTATGTATTAACAAAAAAGAGTTTAAATATAGTCGTGTTTTTAATTACATTTTTTAGGTATACCTTCCAACATCATTTTTTGAATTTTATATACATCTGTTATTAGCTTTTTTTTTCCTTTTTTTAGTTGAGTTGTTTCTTTATTTATTGATGTGTAAGTTACGAAGTTCAAAAGTATTTCGAACTATAAAATACAATTTTTCCGAATAAATTATTTTACTTCAAATTTGAAATAGAAGTGGCCTCGTAAAAAAAAATGTTCGGGTTTGAAAAAGTGATGAAAATAACGTGTATTTTTATGAAAATGGCGCCGAAAAAGGCAAGAAGTGCGATAAGTGTAGTGAACAAATGGAACTTAGCCATTATATGCAAATTGTTTCATCAAAAAGACGTCATTTGAGATACTCAAAACTTCCAGGAATAAGAAGTTTGATTTTCGATTTTAAAATATTCAGTGAAATAAGTAGCTTCCACCTAACTTTAAACAAGATGGCCTATTGACAGGATGTCCTGGAATAGGCAGCTGTAACTTGTGAAGAAAAAAAATGATGAGAATGATTTTTGTTTTTCATAAAATTTCAGTATTGTTAGGAATGAGTAATCAAGATCTTGAGCAAAAATGCGTATTATTGTTTTATTTATTACGAGACAATATACTTTTTGTATAGAAAGTATTTTGAGCGTCTAATTAAAATAGTCTGAAAATTAAAATGGATACTGTGTTGTCACAACACAGAATATTTTGCTAAATGAATGCGAGAGTCTACTTGTTACTATGTTGTCATCTGTACTCTTTAGCTAAATAAGTTAAAATGTGAAATGAGCAGGGTGGCTTAAATCTCATGTGCGGTGTTTCCCCTATATATATATATCTAGTATTCATTATCTATTGCTATTAAAGAACTAAAATTTCTTGTTTTTCTTTCCTTTCAGTATATGTCAGGATTTTCCCTGTCAAAAAATTTTCCTTCTGTAAATGAAATTCTACATTCAAGGGCTTGCTGTTAATAAACACAATAAAACCTCGAGATGTAGCAAAGATTCTTTCAAACACGGAATTCTTTAGTGCACATAAAAAAGTCGATTTCAGATGAATTCAAAAAATATTTACTTTCTTATTGCGCAAATCCTATTTATTTAGAGGAAACTAGATTAAATACAGCTGGAGGGTTTAGAAACGAACTTGTATATTTTTGAAAAAGGATTTTGAACAAAAATACTTTTCAGTTCTGCCTTACATGACAGCACTTTTTTTCCCTTAAATTTTCTAACAATCATGGAATTTCTTTTTCCGTTGAGTTTTTAATGATATTTGTAAGTGAAAATTTTATTTGGATATGCATGATATGAAATATTTACTCTCAGTTTCCAAGAAAAACAAAGTTTAGGTTGTCTGTGCAAGCTGAAAGTTATTTCAGTTACGCAAAATATAAACAACCACATCGGGAGCTTAGAAGTGTGAAAATGAATAAAAGACTTTCTAGACTATTGTAAACAGTTGAAGATTTTGTATTTTATTAAAAGTTTTCCGCTTTGATCAAAGTAAAGTAAACGAATGTTTAGGCATGAAAAATCATAAATTTATTTAAATATAGTTGGTTGGTTTTTCTGCAAACATCTAAGCAATTCAAATATGTAACTTTCGTAATAGAAATGATATTTTGATATTTAATCTTCTTTGTTAAAATATATTCTAGGGTGCATAAAATGGCCATATTTTAATTAAAAGTTATTTTACTAGTATCTTTGAAGTTGCAATTAATGATAAAAATTAAATCAACTCATTAGAACAGTCTACGGCAGGGTTTCTTAAATTGTGTTCCGCGGAACCCTAGAGTTCTACAGAGATTGCTCAGGAGTTTCTCGAAACTTTCAGTCAGCCCTTTCGCAAAATTCGTGAACGTCAGGGAAAAAGCAGTGATATTCTCGAAGAGACATTATGAGTTTACTGATAAGGATTGGGAATTGAAGATCAAGAAATGCAGAAGGGTGCTATATACACCAATAAATGAGTGCTACTACGTTTGTGCTATTAAAAACAAACTGATTGAGTTTCAAAGCCTAAAAAAATTTGCATTAACAGCTTATTTGTGCTTTTTATTCCGCTGTGAACAAATGGAGCAATCAGAATTCTCTCCTGTGAGGTAGGGGTTGGTTCACAATAGTCTTTATATGTGTAGGTATAAACATACTAAGAATGGAAATATGACTCAAAACCTAAAATTCTGGTGGTTAACTCTCAGAACTCCCCCTTGGATGCGCCTCGCTTGACAATACTGTCTACTATTTATTATCTTAATATTGTTTAGCAACTCTTCTTCCAGAAAGAATAGGTATTTTTAAAGCTATCTATTTTGGAGTACATTCCAGATTTTTTTGGGCACCTGAAAGATGAAGGGAAACTTCTAATCAGTACTTTCCCAATGAACAGCATGACATTTATATATTTAAATTAATTGAGAGATAAAAGTACATAGTACGCGACCTCCAGCTTCGTCAGTACAAGAATACGATACATTTTACTGAAATGATACCTGGATTCATCTTAGCAACAATAATTTCAATTGATGCCTTGAGTATAGAATTCCGGTGTAACTTAAAAAGATGAATCTTCTTATCTTCTTTCTTATTGTCCCAAAAAAGGCACTTTTATCATTTGCAAAGTAAACATCGCCGCCCTAGTTCCAATAATAAAAAATGTTAAAACTGGCTGTTTGAAGCAAAACGCTTTAAACATTTTTTTTCTGCGTTGTACTTCAGGAAATGTACCAAGGAACATCTTTTTATTTATTGATGAATAAGTTACAAAGTTGAAAACTATTTTGAACTGTAAAATCAAATTTTTCCAAATAACTCATTTTTACTTCACATTTCAAATAGAAAAGAAGTGGTCTCGAAACTGAAAAGGGTTAGTAAAAGTGAGGAAAAGAGTTAAGTTTGGGCACCCTACCAGTCTCACACTGCAGTTTCATGCCAGTACTTGCGCTTAGAATTTAGTTACTAAGAAAAATGGGGCAATTCGAGCTGTTGTTTTTAGTGCCTTGGTATTGAACTAGACCAGCGATATATGTGTTTAACGGAGTTCGCAGCTTACGCGTCGACAAATAATAACTGTCGTAACAGACTTTATATTGGAGAGTTCAACTCTCCTCGTTGAATATGTTATTTAGATTTAATTAAAGAATTTTTGACTCAAATGGTTATTTAAAGTTGTTTACGAAGCCCATAAATATTATATGTATTATATGAAACAATTCCTATTTATTGCAAATCATCCATTTCTAAAACGTTGCATTAATATCATATTATTGAAGAAAATATTGGTTTCAAGGTAAAAGTCGACCTTAAAAAGGATTCAATGCATAAAAAAGTTAATAAACGCTGATCTGAAAGATTATGAATGATATACAGCACCAATGATGATTTTATACAGTTAAGACATTCAGTTAGATTCAGTATACGAGGTGTGGTTGGAAAGTTTTAAGAATGGGCTTGTAATTTCACAATGGCGGTACTTACATGCTACGGTGATGCATCTCCTTCAAAATAGTCTCCTTCTGACTGAACACACCGACTCCAACGGTGTTTCCACTTTTGGAAACATTCCTGGAATTTTTTTTCTCAAGTGTGTTAAGGACGCACGCCGGATTCGCCTGGATGTCTTCAATCAAGTCAAAATGTTCCCTTTTCATAGAAAATTTCAGTTTAGGAGACAGGTAGGACTCCGCAGGGGCTATATCAGGAGAATAGGGCGGTTGTGGAAGCACAGGAATGTTAAATGGGGTCAAAATTCTTTTACCTGTTCCCTAAACTGAAATTTTCAGTGAAAGGAAAGCGATTTGACTCGATTGAAGACATCCAGGCGAATACGGCGAGCATCCTTAACACAGACCAAATGTATCATTCCTGTGCTTCCACAACCGCCCTATTCCCCTGATATAGCCCCTGCGGACTCCTACCTATCTCCTAAACTGAAACTTTCACTGAAAGGGAAGCAATTTGACTTAATTGAAGACATCTAGGCGAGTCCGGCGAGCGTCCTTAACACACTTGAGAAAAAAAATAATCCAGGAATATTTGCAAAAGGGGAAACACCGTTCGAGTCGGTGTAAAGTCAGAAGAGGACTATTTTGAAGAAGATGCATCACCGTAGCATGTAAGTACCGCCATTGTGAAATTAAAAGCCCATTCTTAAAACTTTCCAATCACACCTCGTATATACATATATCGCAACAGTAGCAGTAAGCGATAAAAATAAAGGATAAAATTTCTGAATCAACACTGCATTAAATAGAGAAAACAAAGGAAGGTTTATCATTGCATTACGTTTAAATTAGAGACCAAAGAAAATTATTATGTACTCACAGTTTATTAATTTCACGAAAGTAACTCAGCGAAAGTGAAGATGATCATTAATTCTCATAATATTGAAAAAGTAATCAAATTTTTCAGGAGCTTAAGTGGAATTCAGCTTAATAGCGTCACATACAACTTGAAATGACGAACTTTGGTTAGCATTTCATTGTTATTATAGAAGCATTGTTGGAGAAAACAAGTTCAAAATCTTGCAAAGCATTGTTGAAAACGAAAAAGCTTCAACTAACTAAAACTCAAACTGTAACTAAATTTTCATTCGCTGTTGTGTGGAGGATATTTTTATTGTTGCATGATGTTATCACTTTTAATTTAAATCAGGATTCAATATTCCTTTATGATCCATGGTGTTTTTGTTTCTCAAAATATTATAAGCAAGATTTAAACTGCAATACGCTATACACAAGATATAAAAATGCAATACGCACACAATACAATGTCAGTTGTCTTTTATGCAAAGATGTCGCTTTTGAAGAATTGTCTAAACCAAAATTTTCGAAAAGCACGAAATTGAAAGTCATTTACCTCATCGTGTTATTTTCATGAACACAATTATTTAGGATACATTAACAGAGATAATTTTCTGAGCTTTGCACAAAATCCATGTAAAAGCGAAACTAAGTATTCTTTCAAAAATATACATTAAATGTAGTTTACTAGATTAATGCAATTAGACAGAAATGAGTACTAAATCTGTGTGAAAGTTGAACGAATTATTCTCTCAAAAGTGGATATTCAATCCACATTAATGCCCAAGAAAGTATTTCGATAGAAATGGGCTATAAATCTACGTACATGCACAACAAGACATTTATTGCTTTAAAAATATGCTAATTCATGACTGAGATGTCAGAAGTGGGCCCTTGATTTGTGTAATGTAGAAAAATTGAACCGATTGAACTGAAAATTGCACAAAGCACTGTAGTGATCACGAAACGGTTCTAGACATAAAGTTTACTCTCTGATTGTCTTAAGTCGCTTCATATATATGTTCTTTGGATGATCCTTAGTTTGAATTGCGATTATGTTGCAAATTTCGTTGCAGAATGAAGAGCTGGTTTAAGAGCTAACTGACCTACATTTATGAACCCACAAAGTTAAGCCCCAAACAAATTCAGCCATATTTCCCCATATTTCTGGTTCCAAGAAAAAAACATTCTTTAGAAGAATCTTTTCTGGCGAAGGTGTCCAAAACACTGGATACATATCCATTTATTTATCTATTAATCTTTTATATCAGGTACGATGACAGATCATGGTCGGGCAAAGTATTTTCAGGTAGTTGTTACTCCAACAGCATTTTCAACCTCAAAAACAAAGTTTTGATGTTTTTACAGTTTTTCACATTTATTAATTCAAATTTAAGCATTATTTAAAAATTTTATCAGCATTTTTATTTTTAGTGTATTTATTGTCATATTTAAACATTATGTTTTACTTCAAAAAATGCCTATTGCACTTGTTTCATTAGAAGACTTGCAGTAACCTTAAAGTTTTTAAGCAATGATATTTATTTTTTTAGATAAAGAAATGTAAATGAATTTGCTACCTAAAAAATTGTCTTTTACTAACGTACATTACTTGCTCTAGCACTCAACTAATCAACTCTGCTTAGCAAATTTATTTTAAAAGTAGAAAATCAGTTGTTTAAGCCTGGTAATATTTCGTAATCTTTTACTTTCCATCACAACCGTCAGGCCTTTCTATCAAAATATTAAATATTTATTTATGTTATTTAACATTGTCTGTGTCGCGACTTTTTCCCTGTACCGTCGTAAAGAATTTTCCGTTCATTTCCCAATCTATGTAGAACGTTATGAAACTCAAGAACAAGAGATAATGCGTTCAATACGTTCCTTTTATAGAATAAATTTTAATTCTCTTACTCCAGCATTGTTAAATATTGAGTTTCGAATAGATTATTCTTCTTTGTTTAAATAAAAAAGAAACAGAGTTGTTTCAATTTTGTTTCAATCATGTAACTAGATGATAGCAAAAATATGCTACCCTGTGTTTCACAATTCAGGTTGTTAAATATGCATAATTTTATGAGTTTTTTTTTATTTCAAAAAATATTTTCTTGATACTAAAGATACAATCTAAAATATGTAGGTAGAAGATGACTGAACAAAGCGTAATGTAAATTTTAGGAAACATCTAGAATGCTATGTTAACTCCTCCATATGTCTTCTTTTTTGTCATAAACTATTCATTTTTCCATTTTCTGACAATCCCACTTTTTCTTTTCTTTTTTTCTGGTTCGTTCTACAAACAAAGATAACACGTTTTCTTATTTTTTTCTTCTGAAATTGGAAGGAAAAAAACCTCAAACTCAAATCAAGAACAGATCGCTATAAAAATAGATTTAAATGAAACCGTTCGCTTTGAGTGCAATGAAAATTATGAAAACAATCTATTATTTGTTGCACAAACAAATTGAAAAGCTCACTAAAATTATCTCATTTGGATGAATTTAAAAAAAATGGCATAATGGTATGCAGACGTTCTGCTTACCGTGTAACATTCAAAAACACATGCATGTGGATACTGTATTTTCATAAAATCAAAGCAACTGATGAAAAACTCGGCATACAGTAAAATGTTATATTTTTGTGAAATTTCATTGTTTATAACAGTGTAAGAGATCTTAAGTTAAAATTCCTGGAAACTTAATTCTAATTCTCTCCACACACGCAACTGCTAGATTTCCAAGCACACAAAATTTCCCTTCGACGCTACACAGTACAAATAACCTACTTTAACTAGAGCTATAGTCTGTGTAATTAAAATCGGCGTGTCAAGGTCACACAACTCTACTATTTCACTTCTGGTCGCCATGGTTTCCGTGCTAGAAACTTTTCCCCCGCGTTAGTTTGGCAAACATGATAACGAAGTTTGTTGTTTTAGTTATAACTAGCGGTACCCGCACGGCTATGCCCGTGTTAAAAAATGAAAAGACCAGTCGGTTTGCCATTGTGTATATAGTGATAACTTTTTTAGGTGCAAATTATGTTATTTCATTAAAATGTATAGCATTCCATATAATTAAAGATTAGCTGCCCACGGCAATCAGCCGGAGATCCTACACATTTAAGCATTTTTTTTTTACAAAACACACAATAAAAAAGGAAAAAGGAAAGAAAGAAACGAAATAAAACAAAAAAGAAAATATTTGAAAAAAAAAAAACGCATTTTGTTTGTTTTGTTCAAGTACCCACACAAAAAGGAAGATTATAATAAATTAGAATAGTTTTAATTAATAAATTTTTAGTACAATTAATTTTTATCTATTATTTATTGACAAAGCCGGGTCCAGACGCTACGTTTTGTACAACCTTTTATCTGCGCAGTCTTAAGACTAAATGAAAACGTTGCAGTTTTTTATGCGTCTACATAGTGCAGAGATATCTGTATATTTCACTCAATTTTGTGCGATATCGTCATGAAGGAGGTACTACTCTGGTCAGTTTTGGCATGGTGTCATGTTAAAAAAAAGACTGGAACGTCTCAGAAGTACCCGGAGTTAAAAGTGGTCAAATGATTACATAAAATAAATAGTTTTTTGTTGCCTGTTCTGGTGGTTCGACAACTGCAGTCTCTTTATTTTCATCCATGGTATTCCTAGACTTCCTTGGTGTCTCCTGATCATTTAGGAAATGTAACAAATCAAAATACCAGAGATGGCTTGCAGATTTCGTCTCCAGCCCCAGATCGAATCGATTTATTAACTTTTGCCAATTCTTTACGGTAAACACTTCTCAAAGAATTAATTATTTACAACTGTTTCTCTGTTTGCATCAATTTCTTTGATTTTTTCCACTAAACTCTCATTAGCCTCCCCCTTTTTATCCTTGTCACTACACTCCTTGGATTTTACACGCCAAACGCGTGGGAAACTTTCGCATAATGCAATACATTTTGTGAGAAACTCCCGAGAACATTGCCGAAAGTCGGCCATTGTCGCCTGACGAATTGCAACTGAGAAAGAAAATGAATCGGAAAGGGGTGCTACCGTCTACATGTGCCGATTTGTCTGCACAGTTCAAAGACATATGCTTTCTAGCTCAGTTATCGCTGCAACTGTACATTCTTCGCACCGGACTCAAAACTGCGCACTTTTCCAATCTACACGCAACGTTTTATCTGCAATGTGTTGAACTGCGCAGAAAAAAGGTTGTGCAAAACGTAGCGTCTGGACCCGGCTTAAAACAGAAAGACGAAATTTTGTAGCCTGCAGAAACAAACAGCTGCAAGCAAAGATTTGAAAGCGGAATAAACCTTTCATCCGAGCTCAAATAGGAAAATAACATATGTGCTAATTCACTGGAGAAAAAAAAAGTAAATAAATGAAAGTATAAATATTAATAATAAGCTGGAATAACAAAAATCGCTATAAAGGATAACATTTCTTTTAAAAACCCCTGTGCAGTATGGAAAATAGTCCCGTAAAATACATGTCAAAATAAGGAAATCAAAACAAAGCTATCAATCGCCTGTGAGACGCAGGAAATAAATTTTAATTCGTTTTAAAAAAATAATAATCAAAATCCAAAAAAAGAAATAAATAAATTAAAAATCGGGTGCTTCTCAAAATGCTAAAAACCGCAAGCAATAAATTTTAATTCGTTAAAAGAAACAAGAAGTTCCGTCTAGAACTATACGAGCCTACTTTCCCGTATACACCAAATTCAAATTTATAATCTAGCTATCTCTTTCTCTCTCTTTCTTATTTATCTTTAGTTCTAATTATTGAAAATATACCTTTTTCAACGGATAATACATATTCATTCACTCACTCATTCATTCTTTCATTTATTCAGCCATGCATTTATTCATTCATTCGTTACCTCATTCAAGTGTTTATTCATTCATTTACGCATTCATGTATTTGTTCACTCATTTATTTATATTTTCATTTATTCAATAATTTATTCATTCATTCTTTTCCTCATTCATTTATTCATTGATTTATTCTTTCACTCTTTCATTTATTCATTCATTCTTTCATTATTTCACTCATTGAGTCACTGAGAAATATCCTTGAAAATCCCGATCAAAAAATTTCATAGCAAAATAGGCTCGTAAGTTCTGGATAAACTTTCTATTTCTACATGTTCTACGTTATAAGAGCTTTCCGATAAAGTTTGTTCCAAGCAAATCGGTCCGTTAGATCAGGATTTATATAGGGTTGAAATTTCCCCGTAAGCTCTGTGTTAATTTTTTGAACTGTTCAAAAATGAACAAAAACTGTTCAAATCAATATTTCACGCCGAGAACTCCTTTCAATAAGCTTGCAATAGGAACTTGGCTCTTGTGCCCAGAGTTTACAGAATTTGCTTCAATTTTGTCCATAGGCGCTAATGTTAAAATTTTTTGAACTGTTCAAAATTGAACAAAAAATTGTTCAAATCAAAAAGTAAAATATAGAAATGAGATGTCCTCGCCGAGATCTTTCGAATGCAAAAAGAATTTTTCCAATCGGACAATTCGTTCAAAAGTTATTAGGGGGGGACAGACCGACAGACAGACAGACAGACCGACAGACCGACAGACAGACAGACCGACAGACCGACAGACACACTTTTTCCCCATCTCAATACCCTACTTTCAAATTTTTTATTTTTCAATCTTTATTTAATTACTTCACTTATTTTTGACTTTTCTTGATTTTTAACGATATTTTCACGATACATTAAGCCTTCTTTCATGCTTTATTATTATTTTTTTTTACTTTTACGGGAAAGTAGGCTAAAAAGGATCAATAGTCAGTCGGCATGGCAACAATTAAAATTAAAGTTAATTACCGTGAAAAAATAATTTCGAACTGCAGAGAAAAATGCTTATAACTTCTTTTCTAGTTAATTTAGAGTCTTCGAATTTTCGCACGTAGAGCGAAACTCTGTCCAGGGTAGTTTTTCACGCGCTTTTCAACGGTATCAAGCTCGAAACGATGCGATAATTCCTTCCTATAGAAAATGACTATTTTATGAAACTTTCGGCTATAAATTGGAATAAAAGAAGAACAAATTCGAATTTCAGGAAAAACTCTCCGAGGTGCACACCCCCATGTTCCAAACTAATTTCGTGCCAAATTTCATGAAAATCCGCTGGACGGTCTGGGCCCTACGCCGTACACAGACAGACACACACACATACTTACTGCTTTATTATTAGTAGAGATAGAGAAGATTTAGATTGGTTCAAAATATTAGGGTAACATTTAGATTGGTTCAAAATATTAGAATACTTTATCTGACACAATCTATTTCTTCCATCTCATTTTGAACTAATCTAAATCTTATTCTAATACTAGCTGACATGCCCGGCGTTGCGCGGAATAATATTGCATCATTTTCAAGCCAGGTGAAACATATCCAAAATTTTCTTGTAGATATATAACGAAAAATTTTCTTAAAAAATCCAAGTAGAACATAGGCCACAATCCTTAAAAATCCCATTTAAATAGTAAAACTCATTAAAAATCACGATTGCATTAAAAACAACAGCCTCGAAAAATTCCTTTTAGGCCAAAAATAACAGTCCATAAAAATCCACATAAAATGCCAATAACAGCTTATAAAAATTGCCAATAGAGTAAGGGCAACAGTAACTAATATACACATATTCACCAGGATAATTGTTCCAAAAGGATATCAAGAGTCCGTAAAAAATCGCAATTACAATATAGATAACATTACATCTAAAAATTACGATTAGAAGAAGAGCAGTATTCCTTTTTAAAATCCCATCAAAGAACAACGGTCCCAGAACATTTCTGCTACAATAAAGAAAATTTTCCTCATAAAGCCGCTCCCCCCCCCCCCCCCCATTTGCACTATTCCGAAAAAATATCCATCAGAATAAAGACGTCTGTGATTAAAAATACACATTAAACTGCAGACCTAAGCTGACGTTCCCAAAATCAAGTCACCAGAGGTCCATCTTAAATTCCCCATCAAAATAAGGACACCCCTTCCTAAAAATCCCACTTGCAAAATCGTCAAAACATTTCGAACAATAGCACTTTTTATAAAATTCGGATAAAAACGGAAGGAAGAAAAGCATTATTTGCAAAGGCAAATAAACATGCACATTTAAAATACAAAATGTTCAGTACTGAACTAATGCTGACGTGTGAAATTTAAGTTGACAGAATGAAACAACTAAATACTGTTCAAATGGCGCTAAATAGACAGTACAAAAATTAAATAAATGTTAGAAAATAAATCATTTGAGTAAAATATGGCATTACTCTATAATAACTCTATATAAAACAGTTAAAATGATTACTAATAAGGATTATTGGAGCGGTTTGGTAAAGTTTCGAAGCGCAAAATAATATATTGAGAACAACTGGATGGGGGGAGAGAAAAAAGTTACCACCACTTTTCGAAATTTTAAATTTCCCCAAAAATCAGAGATATCGAAAACCTTCCAACCTTGTTTTTATGGAAGAAATAAATATTTAATCGCCAAAAAAGAAAGAAGAATCAACCTCAGGATAAAGTAATTGAAAATCGTCAGCAGTTAATACTCCACAAAATATGCATAAAAATGAAATGAATTTTTAGAATTTGTTTCGCTGATAAAACGGTTATTCTACCATAAGTAATGTTCCATGAAATTGTTGAACTGGTACCATAATTATAAATCATTAAAAAATAAAGAAGAACCAACCTTAAGAAAAAGTCATTAAAAATCGTCTGCAATCCACAAAATATGCATACAAAATTAAATGAATTTTTAAAATTTGTTTCGCTCATAAAACGGCATTAATAACGATAAATTTTTCAATCTTGAGTTTACAAAAATCATCTAGTTGGCGACAAAAGTACTATTTATTTTGGCGAAAACACGCAATTTGAGCAGATAAATTCAGAGGCAAGCCTTGCTTTAAAGTTCGAAAACTACTTCAAGCGAATACTGCGCGTGTTCTATTTGTTCTACGGAACTGCAGAAAGAGATCATATTGTGCAGTTTTTTACGGGCATTCAAATGCTGAAAAAAACTAATACGTGGGACGTTTCTTCGATGAGATAAACCCAAATCAACAGTTTTGCTTAAAATTGGAATAAAAGAAGAACAAATTCGAATTTTCGGAAAAACGCTTCGAGGTGCACGAGGACCTTTTCCAAGGTACCTGTAACCAAAATTTCGTACTCTTAGACCGTTCCATCTCGCCAGGAGGTGATCGACAGACAGACACACACAAACTTTTGGTTTTATTTATATAGATTTTGATGTGTTTCAGAAAGCTATTGTATACCTAATTTATTGCATTTTATATTTTGTAAATGTTAAAATCTTACATTCCAGATTTAATTTATGAGAAATTTAATTGCCTTTACTTAATATCAGAAATAAATGGAAAATAAATTCTTTCTTTTTTTCTTTTTACAAATTATTCTAATATTTTGAATCGGAGGTGTATTAATGCAATTGCCTTCACTGCAGTGCAAAAAAAAAAAAAAAAAAAAAGTCTGACGCTGTTATTTTTCTCGCAGTTGCCATGGTAACGAAGCAGGAACCGCAACTTCGATGCTCCTATTTTAATTACACAGACAATAGTTAGCGTTGCTACATATTTTAGTTGAAGGCGGTAAAATTTGCTTGAAAATAATAATTTAAGCAAAAATCTTTGCAGTTAAGGTCGTTTAATCTTATTTGAGGGATTGTTTAATTAGATCGCAATGAATTGATAAGTAGAAAAAAATACTAGTCCGAAACTAGCAATCTTTAGGCACCTTCCAAAATAAAAACCCCAGTACAATACATTGTAGTGAAGAACAGCATAAATGTCAGCGCCTCTCATGTTATAGCAGCTAGCCATGGTGTTAAATGAATGGACAAATGGTATCCGTCTTTGACAAGTGTGTTACTTTCTCTCTCACAACCATCCTTTTAACAGGCAAACTTCCGATTGATACCGGAGGAAAATACGGTAATAGAACTCATGTCGTTAAAGATGAGTATCTTATCAAAATCAAAAACACATCGAGTTCTTTATAACGAACATTTCGCACCACTCGCCTGAAACTGAAATATTTTTTTAGTGGTTTGTGGTTTAAAAGTATGCAGTACTTGTTTGTATAAAAATATCCTGATTTGTAAAATACTGATATTAAACAAATAATCTGATTTGTTTAATATCAAGAACGTAAAATGTGTGTTTATAAATATGCAATTATTGATTAAATGTACATAATAATGTAAATATATTTTTTCTATATTGTAATCTTATTTTTAATACGGAAAAGTAAATTAGGTGAACTTGAGTGGAAGAAAACTGCATATCCAGAACTATTTTATTTAAAAATTTTGTCCAAAATATTCCAGTATCGTATTGTCGACTATATTTGTTACACTTGCAAATAAAAGTTGTTTTCTCAAATATCTCAGAATGAGGTTTGTGGACTAGTACTGACTTTCCACTCACCGATACAATTCTTAATTAGTAACAAGAAATTTTTATTTCAAGATTGAAAATAATTTCTTGTACAACCTTGCGCGTCTTTGTTATGGGTGTTCCATTTTGCTAGCAAAGACACAATCTTGAAGAATTAGAATGTAATCCATCGTCTAGCGCCACGTGTATTTTTAATCGTATACTGCGACTTTTGAAATTCAGTCATTATACACACAAGCTTACATATGGATTGAAATTGTTGTTTGTATTACTCACATGCAATTATTTTCATTCAGTATGTCATAACCTTGTTTAAAACGAAATTCGTAGTATCGTGGCTTGGAATTACACTCGCATATTACCGAATTGAAAAAATCCATGTACAGCTGGAATCGAAAAAATCCATGAATAAAAAAAATATGAATTTAGGAATTTCAATTTCTAACTCCCGTGCATAGGATCGCCCATCCCCTTTTTTCACTTGCTCTTTTGCCTTTACTTGAGTTGTTAAATTTTTGCGAATATCAGTGACGCCGTTCCTTTTCCTGCTTTGATTTTTTCCTCGTTCTGCCTTTGTCACACTTTTGTAAAAATATACTTCCAGCCAAATGCTTCTCTCTCATATGTGCAGAACGTTACATTGGCTATAAATGTTCAAAAAATTTACCAGATTGCAGTTAATAAAGGACAAATCCGACTTTGTAACTTAACGAAAAAGTTATGGTGAAATAAAGATTATTTTTAATTGTCTCTTAATTTTGTTTTGCGTAACATTGACAGAGTTCTTTCAATTGTAACCACACTCACTCAAATATTTACGACATAATCTCTGTACTTTTATATGCAAGGTTTATTACTAGTCTTAGTAATTACTAGTTCAATACAGTTATTTTTTTTATTTCCAAATTGCCTAGTCAAAAAAAAAAAATATTTACTTTTATTCATGTTTATGATTTACAAAAAATAAATAAGGCCGGGGGAAAATAAATAATAATGAAGTTAGACAGCAATAGAATTACACCAAACTTGTTACTACTTTATAACGCATTTAAATCATCAAAACCTTTTCTTGATGAGGGCTGAATTGTAGGAGAAAGAGGATTTTTTTTAAATTTTATCCTACCGGAAGTAAAAATAAAGTTAAAACCTCACTTTGACGAATCGACTTTTGAGAAAAGGGAAATCAGGCTCTTAAGTCCGGCCATACTTTACTTTAAAGTGAGAAATTGAGCCTCCTTGTGATCAATCTTCGTGAAGGCTCTCTAAGGGAGCTGTGTCTCGCTCGATCCAGGAAGCATAAAAGGAATAGAGGGAGAAAACAATTACTTGTGTTACAGGGTAGCGTCCGTAGTTTTCCGCATCAAGATTATATTATGTAAAAATTTTCTTTTTAAAAAGTTTTATACTAGAAAAGCTTGCTTAACTAAGTCAGGAAAATAGTAGTCATTATTTTATGTTTGAAATTTAGAATTATGCTACCGCCTGTTGTATACTAGTGACGTTCTAAACTGACTAATTCGGAAGTTCGTAGTGCATTCTACCTTGCAGTCTGTAGATCATTAGGTTTTAAGATGATCAAGGAATTGGGAGACAGACGTCTCGTTTTTCAGTGTGAAGCCTAACCGTGTGGTGCTTGTTTACCTTTTGCATATTTCGTTTTTTTTTTTTTTCTTTTTGTTTACTGCTCTCTATTCTATTTGAATTTAATTTAGGGAGAGGTTCGGGGGCTGCTCGGATTTTTTTTCTTTTTTTTGAAATGGAAGTATTATTATATTCAATTTTATCTAATGTGAATTATGGATCCATGGAAAGAGGGCTATAAAATCCTTGTACCCTTTTGATCCATCACAGATGCTTCTAATTATCAAAATTCCAGGGTTTGCGCGGATTTAAACAAAGCAAAAAATTAAACGAATTAAATTAATAAAAGAACAAACTTAAAATAATAAAGTAACAAGAATATTAACTTAAACAAATGTAAAAAAGAAATAAGTATTAAATTGAAATCTTTTTTGCATTCATTTAGTTTTGACTGGTCATGATTTAAAGTTACAAAATAAGAAGAAACTTGCGAGAAAATATAAGATTAATTAAAGGATTAGAAAAAACCTAAATTAACATCAGAAATACCAAGACATCACGGCATGGGTCAAAGTTTTAAAGAAAATTATAGTAGGAAGTAGAATAATGCCTTTTTGCAAATTAGCGCTGTTTTTTTTTTCTTTTTCTTTTTTTTAGTTTTACGTTCCTCAGTGATAAAGAAAATACGAGTATAATGACATTAAATAACATTTTATGTAAATGTTATATATTTGTATGTACAGACCTTAATAAAAAACATTTTTTAGTATTTTATAAAATATATTTTCCCAAACACATTCTGCTTGCACTTAAATATCATTATTTATACTTGGTTTAAAAAAGGGGGAAGAAAAACTATTCGCAACAATGAACCAAATACACCACCCGCAGTATATATAAACGTTTGTCCCATTTATCTCTCTTCGTCATTGAGCATCACTCAAAATCTAATTGTTTTACGATGACAGTACCAAAATTAATAATTTCCCTGAATATAAGTATACACGTGATCGTGTCTTCGAAGATGAATGGAATTTAAAACACAACCATGAATTGAAAAGCAGCATCAATATTCTTCGGAACGAACAGAATAAATGCTAACAAGTATCTTTAAGCATCACAAATGAATAGTCCATCGGATCAAAGAAAACTAAAGTAAAGGAAACTGAATGAGCCTTAACGATATGGTTTGAGATACTTAAAATCTCATTAACCCTTGTTCCTGATCCTTTGTTCTCGAGCCTCTCTCGATCGGAACAGATGTCGCTAATTCTTTATCTGTTGCTTAAGTAACGAGAAAACACTGCTGATATCCCTTCAAAGGAGGAATATGTTTATTGCATAATTCTATGATATCATGATGGAAGCATAATATTATTAAATAGATACGAATATAAGAAAATTACACAGCAAAACAAGAAACATCATTTTATTTAATGTAGTTTCTAATTGCAATCGAGTAATCGAGTGTTGCAAAAGATAATATTGTACGAATAAAATTTCGTAGCAATAGGGCCGCAAGGCTTTTTAAGTATATTTTCAGCTTTTAGGAGGGTCGCATAACTGAAAAGGTACACTAGTAAAATTTGGTCCGAAAATGCATGATAATCTCATTCATTACTCTCTGCCTAATACATGATTATCTTCATTTTATCCGATGTCTAACGAAAATTTAGACTTAAAAACAAGAAACTACAACGTCTTTGAGAAAGGAAATTATAGATAATTAAAAACAGAGAACATGCTGTAAATTGTTTGCAACAGGTAACAAGCCGCCGTCTGTGAGCACGCTGAATAATTTTTTCTGGCACACGAAGTCGAAGGCGAGTTCATTTGAATCAAAGTCACATTTTATAAGGAGGTTAATTTTATGAATAATATTGCTAAATATTGCTAAATATGCTATTATATCTCTGTTAACAAACCAAAAAAAAAATCAATAAGGGGACAATATACGCAAATGAAAAGCAAACTTTTCAAAACTTTCTTACTCTATTGTAATCAGTATCATTGATAAATCTTTGTTATCTCCTAGTAAATTCTTATAGATACCTTATTGATACAGAAGAATGAAGATTCTACGTAGTGACATTTGGGAATAGATGGAGCTTCGAGTGACAGTGATTAATGACTTCCGGCGATTGCATTTCCGGTCCTACATACGGGATCCTTTAATTGTCATTCGAGAGCCTTTGCTTCCCGATTTTGTCCTCGTGTTTCTTTTGTTTTCTTTTACATTCCTTATATGAATAGATTATCGGCATGAATAGATTATCTACTCTTCTTACAAGACTTCTTTAGTATCACTATTATAAACTACTTTTTTTTCGTATCGTGTAAAAAACTATGTGTCTGTATTTAAAAAAATAGAAGTGTTAAAAGATATGTAAGATTTTATTAGTTTTCAACCTTTATACATTATTACCAAATAATTCTGGGAGAAAGAAATAATTTCATTAATAGAATAGATAACTAAAGTGTTATCGATATATTATTATTTTATTTAAAAATATTTTCTTGTTTAAAAATTTAGTAGCACAATGAGATAACTGCACTAATAAGTAACTTGTCGTCTACAAAACGCAGTGTGGTATAGGGGTAATATAAGATAAACTTGTATCTAATTTTAGCTTCTCCGTTTAATCAGTGCACCTTAAATGAGTTTTTCGGACTAAAATTAAAGTTAAACTACGTATGCGTGTATGCAATGTATCCTAGCATGTCTCTGAAATGTCAATCAAATCAAAGAAGCTGCACAGTAATATAGGTTGTACAGTGCAACGCTGCCGCGTCATGGGCTTGCTTTCGAATGTCTGCCAATACATGAGTATTTTAATCGGTACAGCACATCTCTCAATAATGCTGTAGTTCAAAGTCCACTCTAAGCAGTGGGTCCCACAGCAGTTCTTCGATTGCTCTTAAAATTCGGCCAAGTTAGTCAAATATAAGTATACAAGACCTTCAGTACATGGGTGCCACTGGGACTTATTCCCTCTTCAGAAGCCTTCGTTTTGCCATATTGCCAATCTTATTATCCGAGTATATATATGTAAGGACTGCTGTGAACACCCTCCTTTCGAGAAAAGAGTTCTAGTAGCACCTTTGGATCGGGAACAGAGATGTAGTGTATTATACGTAAATTTGCCTTTTTACTATGCATTGTTCACTATACTTTAATAAACAAGTCTAAGTTGAACGTCAATGGATTTTTCACATCTTGACACTAAGAAATAACCGTCATTAACATATTATTAAATTTGAACTTGACTTTGGAGATACCTGAATGACGCAGCAAGCAGATCGTACTTACTACGTCATAGAAAATTGTCCTGCGGGTGCGATTATTGGCGAGTATTATGCAAATCACACATAAGTTGGAGCGCATCTTTCATTAACTTGAGCAAATATTTAAATACCTTCTCCCAAGTCTGAAGTGAAATCAATATTACTTTCGAACTTTCAAGGAATTTTTCAGATTAAATTGAAACTTACTATTAGAGGATTAAATAAAATTATATTAGGGAAAGATTTTATTCAGAGAAAAGTTTCCACAAAATTCGGTAGGAAAAAATTTTGTTAAACATCTTAGATTCGGCTTATTCGTTAAATGTATTTTGTATCAAAATTAATGCAAGTATTAATGCAAGTTACTAAATTGTCATGAAAATGAAATTGTTTTTCATTTGACTTTTTATAGCTAATAATTTTAAAAAAGAATAATGCTATATTTCAAACATAAGTTTGACATGTGAACGTAATGTAAAGTATCAATTATATATTATTGGCTATAGCTTTATATTTTTGAACAAGAAAGAAATGAAGAAAAAAAAATTTAATATGATTAGTGCTCTACTGTATATTGTGGCGGTACTGAAACACATAACAAAAATAATTTTAGGTTTCTGAACTTCAAAAAAGTTAAGAAACCTAAAATTATTTTATGACAAAGGATGCATTGATTAAAACAGTAAAGTTTTCCAAGAAATATTTTAATTGATGAATAAGTTTTAAGAAAAAATATGCTTCAAACGAATTTTTATAGTTAAATTCGCTTGATCACCATAATGCTACTGATGATTCTTAGCTATTTTACATCAATGGGAAGTACCGTTGCTTAAATTTAAACAATAGGGAGTAGAAAAAAGTAGTCGTTTTTCTTATTTATTGAACGCTTTTTGCGATGCAATCTGACTTTCCATTGACTTTCGAAAATACTTTTTATATTTTGCAAAATATGCCAGCTCTTTGTTTTCAACAATAGAATGTATAAAAAAAAATTTTTGGAAAAAAAAAAAAACTTTTTCTATTGCATTAAAATTTCTATTAGGTTTTTTGATTTGTTAATAAATATACTCAACAATCAGGTCTGCGTAATTTATCTTGTTTAAAATATAAATTTAATATTTATGTTGGTTTCTTTTATTTTTCTCAGTCAAATATTTTGAACTCTTTCATCACAAATTCACAAGAGCCTTCTTTCTGTCAAGAAAATTTTGTTGTTAAGCACTTTGTTTTATAATTTGAATTCTGCAGGAGCAAAGTGCTTTAAATGCACCTACATGTGAAACTGTCACTCATGTGTATTAATGCAATTCAAATTTGGAAAGACACTCCTTGTTAAATAAGAGACGAGTAATTTCTAGTCATATGTAACTCATGAAAAGTAAGTTCTTAATCAGAAACTTGGCAGCAAGCAATAAGATTTAGAATTTGTTTTGAAAGTAAGATTTGCTCTTCAAGGAATACTTAAAGTACGAATAAGTCTGCTTACACAGAAACGATTTTTCATTAAAGGAATGAAAACTCTCGTCATCAAAGGTAAAAGTTAACGTAAGTATAATTCAAGAATAATGAAAACATTTTGATAAAATTATGTTGTTTGAAAGTTTGTTTCATCAGAAATTCCTCAAATAAGAGGTTTTTCTAAAGAAAGCTATGTTCTGTTGTAGAAAACTTCTAATCAAGCACACATACAATGGCCCGCATTAAAAATCTTATAAATGTTAGAAGGGGAAATACAAACTTGTACATTACACAGTATATATTTCTTTCTTAATTGTACTAACTGACATTCTCCAGAATTTCTTTTCCTTACTAGTTTACTTGCTGCGTAATGAAGAAGCAAATGAAAGATGCTTTATCTATATATATAAAATGCACTTTTGACGTTGTGGCTGCGCGCTCTACAGCAAAATCTACGCAACATACGATTACAAAAATTTGCACAAAATTCTATTATAGCCTGATGCTTTGCAAGACGAAGCCGTTTTTTTGAAATTCAACCTAATATATTTTTTAATTTAACAATTAATTATTAATCTTCCAGTATTTTCTTTACTCCTTAAGGGCTGTTTGAAGAAATGAAGTGAAGTGGTTCCGTGGTTGAATGTCAACAAAACATCGTTTGAACCATGAGGCGAGGGGCAAGTGCCTTGCATGTAACGAAAATCAGTGTTTTAACTGACCCATTTTGAAAAGTATTTTGAGATTTGATAGATTATTTTAATGAAATTTACTTTTTAATGGTGCCTAACATAATCCATTAAAAATTGCAGTTACCAAAAGTTTACATCAGTAGCAAATAATGGGTGATTCTGATCCGACATTTCCGAAAATTGTCGAGCACCTTTTCCGAAAGTTTTAATAAAAATAACGGTTTTCCGAAAAAAATTTAATGCATTAATCCTAAGATGTCTTTTACAATTAATATCTGCTTTTCTTTCTACCTTCAGACAAGCAAAATAGTTTGTACTACTTTTAAAAAATTTCAATACAATTTTTTCCAGAAAAAAAGTATTTCTGGAATATAGTAGACCTTTCATTTATTTACTTAGAGAATTATTTTGGAGTATATTTGCAATTTGCATATGTACTGTTGTGTTGAGAGGGGAGGGGGTTAATAACCTATATACTTTGTTTTAAATTGATGGTGCATACTTTTTCCCAAAATTTTGTCTGAAGTTCCGATTTTTTTTTTGCTTAAAATCGCCCATGGTTTACTGGAGAGGTGAAAAATTTCTTTTTGAGAGGTGATTTTCTTTCTTAAAATGTTATTGGGGCTACTTAAGCAATATATATCGATTTCAACTGTTATTATTCAATTAAGTGACTCGCCCAACCAGTTTAATTCAACTGGGCTAAAAAATTTAATGTGTTAACAGATTATTGAACTACGTAAATTTGTAATGTTTGCTTAATGTTTTGTGATTACTTAAGTATTCAATATTATTTTTAAATATACTCACTCACTTGAGTAAATGTGCATCGTTCACATAATTTTTAAGACTTCGCTTTTCATCATTTGTATTAACAAAGTATAACATTTACAATAATTTCAAGAATTCATCATTTATCGTTATTCTATCATATTATATTTAAAAAGTTTTCATATCTTAAGTAAAACCTAGATTTAACATCCCACCAATCTACGTTTTACCCGCATTTTACGTTTTTTTCATCAGGTCCCAGGTTTTCCATATCCCAATTGATGTTAAAATATACCGAACTCTAAGTTTGTTATTTATAGAATTCCACGTATTATATGTTTTACCTCGAAAAAGAAAAAAGTGTTCTAAAATTAGCCATATCTTTCCTTTTGTGCTTTTTTAAAAGCTTTATGCATATTGTTAAAAGTTAATTATTACTCTCTCACAAAACAAATTATGATCAAGGATTGCTTTTGTTTTTGAGAATTTTCAAAAAGGGGCTATTCGAGTTTATCAAGGGGTGAGAAAGTTTGTTTGTTCCCAGTATTGAACTGGAGAAGTTCGTTCTTTTTGCCATTTTATAAACCAACAAAGCTCCAACACTTCAAGTCTAAAAAAGATTTTGTTAGCAGTCACTATTATGTGCTATGCACTACTCTTTTTGGACACTTTTTCTTATAGTGGACATTTTACAAATAGTGGAAAGCTATTTTCTTTTCCATAACGGCTAGGGAAAACGCTTACCGTAAATTTCCGCGTATAAGCCGAGAATTTTTGGAATTTTTTTGAAAGCTAAATCGGGGGGGGGGGGGGGGTGGCAAAATTCGCTCCCGACTACAATAATATGCTCGCGACTAGCTGTGTATGCCTTTCTATTCCCGCTCATCCTTCTAATAGAAATGTAGAAAATAATTGAATAAAAAAAGTAAAACAAACTAGCAAACGCAGGGTCAAAAAGCAATGAATGCCCGAGTGCCATGTGCTCGCGCTCAACTCGATCACTCGGTCGGCGCTTGCCTTAGACAGGGTTACCAGAGATCAATTTGTCGCCGTTAGCGCCAAGCTTCTCACTTTCACAACGTCTTGATTGGAAAATACTTGATCTGTGTTACCTGCTTAGCGAAAGTTTCGCCAATTTTGGCGTTTTTTTTTAAGTGTATTTTTTTTCTTCAAATTTTTATTTCGGCTTATATACGAGTTTTGAATTTTTGGTACATTTTTGAAGAAATAATGCACTTTCGGCTTATACACGGATCGGCTTATATTCGGAAATATACGGTACTATGTATTTCAATCCTGAAGATGCAGCGTTCACTTTGAACTCCATGACTCAAAAACAATCCACTATTATGGATTATTTTCAATGCTCGGATTCGTAATTAAATGCGTTAAAATGGTAAGTAATTTTCTTTTCGAAAATATAGATATTATACTTTTTAAAAGAGTTCAAATCTGCCATTCATCATTTGTAACATAAAAGGATAATGTTAACGACAATTTCAAGAATTCATAATTTGTAACAATTAAATTGTTACAGTTTCATTGAAAATGCCTCGCCCACCTATAAGGAGGTGTTGTTTACAGAGTCGAAATCAGAGCCAGAGAGAAAACATTCTCCACTGAATTAGCCAAGAGACACCACTAGATAAAAAAATACAACTTGAACGCATTAAAAATATGTATCTTCGTGTCATAACATCACCCCGATTGCCATTTTTGTGGCATTGAATGCTGTAAAAAAAAAGCAATATTCCATGTTCTGCTCATAACTAAGCACGTGTCCATTGCATTAACATTAGGAACTGTAGGTAGGATTCCGCGATAAGAATTGAATTTTCCTTGCATTTTTAGCGTATTAATTTAGTAACACATTCTTTTTCAGCTTTGAACCATAAAATTTCCCTTTTCAGCATTCACATGCACTTTCGAATTTGCTTTTGTCAAGATATGTCTCTTAAGCGATGTATATCAGAAATCGGCGTAATACTCCAAAAGCAAATTTGAAAAAACAAGCTGGCAATTTCAAAGAATTACATCAAATCTTCATCCTCACTGCACAGAAAAAGTGCATAATGCACGAAGAGCAATTTACAGATCAACGTCTTACATTTTCAAGAATTACTCAAAATCTTAATTTCTGTAGGACAGAAAAGGGGGGGGGGGGGGGCACAAAAATCGATTCACAAATGAATATTCTACATTTTTAAGAATAACACAAAATTTTCATCTTTGCCGCACGGAAAATCTGCAACGACTGAAATCAATTTACAAATAAAAGTCACACATTTTCAAGAATTACACAGGGTGGAAGCACAACCAGAAAATTAGGGAAATTTACATTCTGTAAAATATCAAAGGATATTTAAAGTTTTCTGAAATATCAGGGAAAATTATAGTTTTCAATATTCAAACCAGCAAGCGTCTGGAGTTTCGTTTGCGGAATTTTCTTTCGTTACACGTGTTCAGAATATGGGGTTATGCTATTATCAAACGGGGAGTTAAGAGTGTCTTTGGGAAAATTTTAGTTTTAGAAAGTTTTAATCTTATAAGCAGGTTATTCCATTATCCGCTATCAAAGAAATGTCTATTTATCCACTGTTCTTTATTCTATCAGTGGCGTAGCTGAATGGGGGCAGTCCGTCCCGGTTGTCACATCCAGGGGTGACACCCAGCCACAACGGAGAAAAAGAATGAACCTTTAAAAGCTCCATAGAATAAAACAAATACTTAAAATGGGAGGAAAAATATGAGATTTAAGTTTCTATTTTGATCTGAGCAAAGTATCCTTTAAAAAATATATTCACAATGTTTTTTAACCGCTAATCATAACCATTGCCCTCAACAAATACTTTAAATATTATGAGGCTCATGATGCAAATGGTGTTCTTCTTTTTCAAAGCTGCAATTTTTTTTTAAATTTATTATGTTCCATTAAGACGCATACTTCAGTGCTTACATTATTTATTTATTTTTTGTGGGAGGGCGTAATCTTTTCCATGGGGTGACACTATCACTACCCGCCTCGGGTGTTACCCATGATAGCTACTCCATTGATTTTTTTTATACTTCATCAAATTGCCTACATATATATAGTCCAGCATCTCTTCGCTGCAGCTTTTGCTTTTCTTGAATAGGCTAAGGATGATCAGTAACTGTTAGATTTTTCAGATAATCTTTACTAAACTTTGTCTGATCAATTTATCAATTCCACATTGTCTGATCAATTTATCAATCCCCCCAGATTACTTTAATTTATAGAAATTAAAATTTCATATTTTGAAATAAGTTCATTTCTCCTATTTGATTTCAAAATGTATGTTCATGTATAAAGCTAATAATACATTACTTTTTGTATCACAACTTACTCTTTTGATTGGATTAAACAAACATTTATGAAATAATATTTATGTTTTTGAATTCAGACTCAGAAAGAATGTACTGCTATCTATCAGATTCAAAGTAAAAAAAAAAAGCTATGTAAAAGTTTTAATGATTTAATAAAGATAAATATGCCACGTGATACAAACATAGATCAATAAAAATTTTTTTTTCTCAAGCAAGATGTCGAAGGCGACCTTTTAAGGCAGTTTTGAGCTGATTAAAAACTTATTTCAGCCTATGTCTTTTTCCATAAATGTATACCTAAGTTATTAGGTATACCTAAATTATTGTACTAAGAATATTTTTAAGGACATCCTACACGTCAACAAAACACTTTCCAACTGATGCATAATTAACAGTTCATCTGCACATAAATAGTTCGACCACGGAATTTTTATTTTTATCTTCTGCGCATGGCAGAAAAGAACGAATTAATTCTAAGTTCGATTTGCTGAAGAGTTTATTTAGTACGCGAAACAGAATTTTTGCGTCTTTATTTGTTGAGAGCAACTAAATTTGTAAACTGGCACATAGCATCAGTTTTGAAAGAAATCAAGTATGCTAAACGAACTGGACCAAGAGCAAAAGCGGCACTTTTCTTGTTCCTGCAGTTCCTCCTTTGAACATGAATGGATTCTTCTTGGCACTCTGCCAGGCAGATGGCTTTGGTTGATGGCAGAACTGTACGAGATTACTGATTAATTGTGCTATTTATATTCCCCTTTTTTATTTATACACTAATAAGTTCCACTTATTTTTTCTAAATGATTTTTTTTCTTATGTCTTGAAGTAGATCTTTTGCTGGAAATAGGTTTTCAGAAACTATCGATAACTTGTAACACTAAATTAAAAAAATTGGTAAAACGTTTGACGTTCAAAAAGATGTATTGAAAATAGGTTTACGAAGCAGGAAATATGCACGAAACATTGAGCATAGGAATTTCAAGTTATTCAACTATTTGCGCCTCTGAAAATATTTTTAGCAAGTCGTTCTTTTAAATGCAATTCAAAACAACATACGCTTATGACTTTGCATATCTACAGCAATTATAGTCTTGAAAAATCGCTCACCAATTGCTCATTTTGCACTACAAGTGCTACTTATATTTCAAGTAGTGATAGATATAAGAACTATTTTCAAAATGCCAAAGGAATAATTCTAATGGAAAGAAGCAATACCTATAAATGTGTTTTTGTCTAGAAGAGACTAAAGGGGAGATTTAACGAGGGAATTTTAGAAACTAAAAGTTCTTCAACATTTATGTAACATAAATTGCCTTTTTCATTTTTTTTTTCATTTCATGAGCATATCGTGTACGCTTTATAAATAACAAAAGGCATTTTGTTCTTTGGAACGAAAAGATCAATTCGAAAAGAAAATCGTAATTCGTTAAAAATCACATAAATTCTATTTAAAAAAATGATTTAAATGCTTCTTGGACATCTCCTTTTTGGAATAATTTTCTTCTTTTAACCCTATCATAGTGTATACAAACACATTACACAATGTAAATATTTTAAAAGTACGGAATATCGGAAGGAACTGTAAAGTTACTATGAAGCCTGCTTTAATAAAGTATTAATTAAAACAGTTTTCAAGTCTTCATTGACTAAGTCATCAAGTAATGACTAAGAGGGAGTCTTAAATACGGGGTGCCCACTCCCTCTGAGAAATGGCGCATCCACTAAGAAACCACAGACCATTCCCCCCGAAAACGTTGATCCCCCAAGTACCCCTGTACGCACCCACCCCCGCCCCACACCCAATTTTTATGGTCACCCCTGGAATACGACAATTGTCTCCAGATCGTCAACAAATATCACCAAAGTCATATTCAGGGATTGTAAATTTGTCGCCTCAAATATTTTAGTAATTCTGACATTTTATTAATCAGTTGGTAATCAATTTTGCTAATCAGAATGATATTGCATAAAAACTATTGGAATATATAGTTTATTTATAACATCGTAGACATTATGTAATTAAGCTGTATCAAGAAAAGAAAAAAAAAAGGTTCCGTTTTTCAAACGAAATGCTTATTTTATTTTAAAAGCTATGAATGAACCTCAAGTTCCATAATGAACTAACTATCGTTGCAAGAAATTCCTAAGTGATTGATGAAATTTCATCGTAATTGTCAGTTGTGAATTATGGCTTTAGCTTCGTAAAAATTACTTCATTGCCTGATTTATAAACGGCTACAGCAAATCAGCGAGATTTTAAGGAAATTACTTAATTCCTGACAAAAAATATTTTTTCTTATTTTACCACTGATGAATATCTACAAGTATTAGAATATCCATTAGGTTTACGTTTTCAATTTTGCTTGATTGATGACTTAGTTTATCTTTATATAACAACGAAAATAAAAAGAAAAAATAATGAAAAAAAACGAGAAATAATTTAGAAAATCTTTCTTTGACTTTGGAAAGGGGTTCTTTTGGTTACTTTGAACATTTAATTAATGGACTCAACCTGTTCCAAAAGAGAAAATTGTGACACACTTGTAAAATATGACCATGAGCACTAATTGTAATGCTGCAGAATAAAGTTCAAGCTTCTCAATATGTATTGAAAAGGCTAGTTGTTACCATGGGTCTACGGGCACTAATAATGTGTTGAATATATATTATATCTCTATATTTCCAACTGATAATTACGCCTTGGTTTTTCCAGAATATATAATGATTTCGATAAACAAATGCACCTTTAACAGTATGACATGTACTTAATCTGAAAAATTCAGGAATGAAGAAATCAATTATGTTGTTCGTCATTTTTTATATTGTTTGATGCCTTAACAGTTATCTTGCCCTTAATGAAAGACGGTTATTATAACAACAAAAAAGGAAACTTTTTGCACAGGCTAATCATAATTACCAATCTTGTGGGGCACTAATTTGGAATAGATGAAAATTTTTTGCACAGGTTGAAAATTTAGAACTCAATAATATGAGACATCAATTCTCAGAAAAGTAGCAAACGATTTTTCAATAGATGAGAAATATCTATGCGACAAAAAAAAAGTTACATTATATATTTATTTATATGTCGCCTTTTTTATACGTCACTCTCAGTTTTATGTCATTTTCAAAAGTATGAAAAAGTTAATGTGATTTAACTCTCATTTATACATCACTTTCAGAGGTTATGCTCAGATATGCGCGGATGAATGAAGACAGAACACTTATTAAGGTCTTCAATGCAACTCTTTTTTGCGAACGATCGAGAGGAAGACCCAAGAAAAGATGGAGGGACTGCCTGGAAGAAGACATTGCTGTACTAAAACATAAAACTGGAGGTCACTTTCTGGAAAGAGGGCGGAATGGGAGAAACTTTTGTGGAAGGGCCCACAAAGGGCTGTCGTGTCAAAGTTGATGACGATGCGCGGATATGTTTTTTGCGCTGTAATTTTCCCTTTCTTTTTTTTTGTTTATCTCTACTTTCTCTTTTATTTTCATCTAAAATAAGTATAAAACAACTAATGTTTATGGTTTAACTTTTTCTGAGGAGGAAAAAACCTATTGTGTTTGTAAAGTTTTTCAATACAGAAAAATGTAGTTTTTTCCGCGTGCGTGTTTGAATGTTAAAAATTAGAGAATAAATTCCCGCAACATACTTTTAAAGATTATTAGCTATCTTTATTTTGCACAAATTTTCTCCAATTTTTAAAGTGAGTGATTCGCAATCAATAATCTTCAAAATGCATCATTCACACAAATTAGTCACACTTAAATAATAAAAATACCAATAGAATAGAGCTTGAGTCCAAAACAAATGTTTAATAAACGATTTCCAGTTATAATTATTTTTATTTTACGTTAAGTATTATTTACTAGTTTTCCTAATGAGTTTGTCAGTATGTTTTACCAGTGTAAGGGCCGTTGTTTTCTTTTTTGCACCACACTTGTGTGGCCAATTATAATTGTTGGTACTCAATAATTTCAACGGCTCCGCAGCATAGTAAAGCAACAACCATATTTTTAAGGAATTTAAAATTTTTCGGTTTATTAATTATGTTTTATAAAATCTAACAATAAATAATTAATTTGATTAATTATTTTTAGTAGCACATGATATAATAACATAAATAATATGTTTCAAGCATAAAAATCTTAAAAACAAGTCAAAGATAAATAAACTCTTGCACTCCTAAATAATTCCGATGTGTCGAAATCTAGCCATCTTTCTTGATAAGTAAATTATAAACTACTGACGTAAAACTAATATTCTCTCTTTACACTATCATTATCCCCAAAAGTGATAAATTTGAGTAAGGAAAAATATTGGTTCGGCGTGAATCAGCTATTAGGACTATTACCGATGTTTCTTCCAAATCCTAAAATTGCAGAAAAAATATTTCAGAAAAATAACGCTTAGAAGTAAATTTACCAGATAACGGGAAAACAGATTTTAATGCGTTCTGTGTCATTATCTCACTTGCATAAACTACCCTTCTTGCTTTGTCACTGAATGAAAATTACTCTTCATTTCGAGTACTAAACTGTTAAGGAAAATAGTAGTATCAAAACATCTTTGCAGTATTTTAGAGGTTTCATTTCTAGTGTTCTTTTTTCTTTTTGTTTTTCTTCTTTTCTCTTTTCTTTCTCTTTTCCCCTTTATAGCAACCTTACTATGATTTAGTTTTTCTTGTTTGGCGCACAAAAAACTATCGGCCTAACAGATGACAGCGCTTTAGTGCAAAACAATTAAACTAAATTTCCTTTTTAAAAATTAAAAAAAAAAAGGTGACATCGATGCTCTGTTGCCCTTTCAACTATAAATAATGGTTCCATCTGTTCTAGAAAATATGGCCTGAACATCTATTTTTAAAATGAACTGATGGGGAATTGGAATAAGCTCAAAGTATAAAATATACTTAGATAACTGTTTTCTTGTGTGGCATAAATTTTGGTAATAAAAGACACAGACAATCATTTTTACTCCCTTGCTTTTATCTATGCTTGAATGAGCAGATGTTCTAAGTATATTGGAGTGAAAAAATAAGCAATAAGGGATAAGAACCCTTTTTGAAATTATTTGTGCTAAAATATTGAGTTTTATAGGATACTCTGGAAAGGTATTATTTTTATTATTTTTCTTTTCGAATTTAAAAAAAATCCATATTTCTGAAATTAAGACATGCCACATGAAATGCAGGTTTTTAATTATTAAAGTGCATATGAAAATAATAATAATAAAAGCTTTAAAATTAACTATCCTTCTGAAGGAAGCCAGTTTTTCACTGCTACAATTATCGTATTGTAAAGAAAACATATGTACAAAATTTATATTGGTTGTAATTTATTAAAAATATGTGTACTAAGTTAATGAATTTCCTTAATTTTTTGTGACTGCTGCTGAGCCGCGCGTATTCAATGCGAACATTGGAAAAAATTAAAAAAGTCATCTAACAGTCGTTGTATTGAATATTTAGAAAATGTGTCGAATAAACCAGATCGCTGCCGCGAGCTACTACTAAAAGCCAGCGATCGATATTTTGGTTCCACTGGCCTATTGCACTGTTTATTTGCTTTTCTTATTCTTACATGTTTTTTCTACCCCAAATAATTTCTTTGTAAACCTCTCTAAAGTTACTGTTTTACTTTTGTTTCTTAGTTGCAAGTATTTTGCTTTATCATGTCACGGGCAACACCGTGGGCTGCAGCTAGGCGAAGAAACATGTCGCCCAGGCAAGATAATTTAGTGCAATGTCAAACTCTTATTGCATAATTTATTTGCACCGATCCATCTAATACCATCCAAACGAGTTCTTCATGGGAAAGTGTTTTTGAAAGTATATATTCCCAATTTTTAAACACATTAGTTCACATGAAAATTTCCATGGTAAAATATTTTCTTCTCAAATGTCATAAAGAAAACAAATAGTGCGTAATAACAATAATAAACATTTTGAAGAAAGTAAAAGCATTATCGCATAATTCCTACTACCTGCAGAATTAATGCATAAATCTTGCGATTTTTCCATTCATTTTATGGTGTTTCTCCAAGAAAAAGGAAGTAATAAATTTTGAAAACGTATTTATATAGCCAAATCTCATTTTCAGCTATTTACCATAGCAAACCTACATATTTGTTTTTTGAATGTAAAGCTTTAACCAGTAAAAGGTAAAGCAAATAAAAGCATTGCTTGCTGATGTTTTAAAAGCAAAATTTAATGGGCATTTGTTTATTAATGTGTATTGCATTCCTATCACTTTTTTCATATTCATTTAAAATACCACAAGCAAAAGATGTTTTAAAAGTATCTAGAAATGTATCTGAATGATAATCTTTTAAACTCTCAATGTGCAAAAATAATTGTTTCGTAAAAAAATGATAAATTCAGGCTTTTTTAATAGCAGATTTAAATATATGATTATATGAAATCAAGTTCGAAATTTGGGAAAATTTCACTTTCATTATTTTTCAATAGCAAATGTCAGTAAACTTCCTTGCCCTCTATAAAATATTAATAACGGCGCATAAAGGAATATTGAAACAAAGCTTAGAATATTTTAAAATGTCCTTTCTTTGTTGAAAATTTCGTTTTCACTCAGAAGGACCCATTGATACATATACTCAACTTTAAAGCATATCCGACATTACTTAAAAGAAATAAAACAAAATAAATTCGCGAATTTTCATAATGTAAGAAAATGCGATAACAGTACCGCTATTAGAAACACGGATTAGTCTAATACTGTTTAAAATTGACTAAAAAACTACAAATGCAAGAATTAGTAAGTATAAATAGGCATAAATAATTTCTTCTACAGCAATATCTCAAATTTCTCTTTGGAAACTTCTCGAAAAGAAGGCGAGTGTTATTCTCCTTTATATTATCTTAAACTGACTTCTCAAAGCTCGAATTAGCGATCGGAATTACGTCAATATTCATGCCATCCGGAAAATTCCAATTCCTCTCCAATGAGTTCAAGTTTACTCTGGAGAAAAGAACACTTTTCTTTTGATTATTTCTTTAATAATGAGCATATAAAGTTTACTATTATTGCTTTGCTACCATTTTCATATTAATGCATGAATTTCAATGAATTTTATCAAGACGCTCTGGAAAGGTAAAATTATAACTTTTCTTTTGGATTTAAAAAAAAAAAATCTAGATTTCTGAAATTAAGACATGCCTTATAAAGTGCAGGTTTTAAATTATTAATAAGTATATGTAAAAATAATAATAATAAAAGGTTGAAAATAAACTATGCTATGAAATTATTATTGTGTTATAATTATAACCCCCTCTCTCCTAGAGTTTGAGTCTAACAGAAAAATGAACGATCTTTCAAATAGAAATGTTGCATTTGATGAGGCATTTCTGAAAGAAACATATTTTTACAGTGAGAAATAGCTTACAACACTTCAGATTTTACAGAAACCTGTGAATCTTATCCGACATTTTACCCAACAAATATAGTTGAGTCTCATTATTTTCACACCTCTGTACTTGGGAACCATAGCGATACCTGCATCAAAAACTTTTTTGCGTCACTACATCTGCCAGCTTCACTATTTTTCCAGAATCATAAATATTAGGATAATTGTTCCTTATAGCATATGAGATAGAAGACCTAAATTAATTATTCTTGAAACACAAAGTACATAAACACAAACTCAACAGAAAACGAGGTCGTTTCATCCATAAATCTTCCTAAGTAGGCAAGTAATCTGATTCATCTTTCTAGGCAATAAATTGAGAATATATTGATTTACACAATGCGTTCTTTCTGGGTCTTACTTTAGCATTAGTTGCCAAAGTGAAAACGTAGTTTCAACTCAAAAGCTATTATATATTTGAAATATTGTTTTTTACCCAGTTATAAGCATTAAGAAATACGTTAATAAAAATTGTAGTTTTGGAATGATAGAGGGTACACTGAAGCACATTGTAAAAATTTTAACTACCGAACGATTGAACTAAAAAAGGGGCTATTGTTTATTTATTCATTTTTTTTAAAAATAAAGCTGTGCTGAGTTCTATTCGGAATCACAGTAGTAGCCAAATTGCCAGTATGCTGATTTTAATATTCAAAAATTTGAAGAAAGCTTATGCTTCAATTGGTATGTAAGTGTTTCTGAAATCATACATAAGCAGTCTTTTTACCTTCTCAATTCTTTGATAAGTTTTCGTTTCTTGAGAGAGGGTATTTTTCATGGGCACTGTCCTAAAAATATAGCACATGTTTGCGACTTATTAGAATTGTTTTTGATAATTTTGACTTTCCAAATATATATATATGTATATACATATATATGTTTACAATGATAATTATATTCTTGCATAGTTTCTTCATCAGTTGCTTAAGTTATTTTAACAGAATAACATTTTGAAGAAAAAAAAGAAAAGAAGCAGAAGTATGGTGGTGCACGTTACTTTTTTTAAAGAGCATGTAAAACATAGAAAAATTATAAAAATTTTCTGTTTTCTGGCCCTGAATTCAAAAACACTTTCTGTACATTAGCTTCTACATGATCGCTAAAGAAACTTGTCTCCGTCATATAATGGTCGAGAGAGCTCTTTCTATTTGAAGTGATGTAATATATTCTTTACGATCAACTTTATTAGATAAACAGAAAAATAAATTATATTAATGAATAAAAATAACGTAAAATAAAATAAAGAACCCCGTGGACGTTACATTTAGTTCTAATAATTTTATTTTATTTGTTTGCTATGTTTACATAGGTACAAGAAATATTCCATCAATCTAAGTTAAGTGGTTTCAACGAAAAACTAATCTAATCTTTCCTGAAAAATGATGAATATTAGTTGCAACCAACGTTTGGTATTAAAATTGAACCATTAGAAGGGTAATAGTAGTTTCACATTAATGGTAAATCTAGGTGAAATTGCATCATTATAGTGGTTCAACTCAGAACCAAATGTTGGTTAGCCAATATTCACCGTTTTTCCATTTTTTGGTGAAAGTTTAAATTAGATTTTTTATATCAGTCCATATACAGTCTAAATTGGTGTACATTTTTACCATTTCAGCATTACGAACATTTTTAATGGAACGGAATTTGAAAACACAATATTAATTTCTTTTACACAATGTTTCTCTGAGATACACTCAAGCGTGGGTGCGTTCAAGCGAAAGTTTACTTCTATCTTGATTCATTATCATATTATGTTTTATGTCTTCGGATCCAATAATTTTAACGATGAGTTATTAGCTTTTACCTAGGAATCCATAATATTTGAAAAGTCATCTTTAATTTCAGGTCTAAAACAAAAATTTAAAGTGTAGTTAAATGATTATCGCAGTACTACGCTGCTGAAAGCATATTGGTGTATTTTCAGTCAGTTTCACCATGAATGTGAAGCTTAGGAAACCCTGATAACGGTTCAACTTCAGTATCAAATGTTGGTTGCAGCTAAATTTCAGCATTATTTTTTTTTTTTTTTTAATTTTTTGGTGAATGGTTGACCACGGATTTTTTCATGTACTGCTTCAATGGTACTATTGGCTAAACATTTTTCATTTAAATAACTTTTCATTAACAAAATACACTAATGTACATTCTTACGTTATTACGGGTCACAGTGGAAATTCGGGTCTGTTTTTGGACATTTTACAGTATTCATATTAAACAAAATTTAGCTTTCACAAAATTTAAATCAATCAAAACAGACCCTTCACAACATTCAAATTAATCATAAGGCACCCTTCACAAAATTCCTAGCTTCTAAATCGCATATTTTACACCAGTATTTATTAAAAAAGCGGCAAATAGTAATAAAATATTTCATCAATATATGTTTAAATTTTCAATTTTCTCAAAATTTTTTGATTGCTCACAAAAACCTCTTTAAAATTCACAAAAAACAGACCTGTTAAAAAATGCTAGATCGACCCCTGGTTATGGTGTATTAAAGTTTCGTTTAAGAAGCCTTTTAATATTTCTTAATTAAATTTAATCAAAAGAACGTCGAAAGAAGTGAAATTTGGAACAGGTAAGGAACAAAAAACGTCCTAGGCTTCCGTAAGAAAAGACATAAGTTTAAAAAAAAAAAAACTCTATAAAGATATTTGATCATCGTTTTTGTTCCGATCTTTTATGTCATCTATCAAATACATTTTTTTTTTTCAGATTTTATTCTACAAAGCCAGAAGTTTAATAATATGATAGCATTTCTATTAGAAATTAGACGTTGTACCTATACATAAATAAAGTCCAGTATAATTTCTATAATACAAATTTCATGAATATATAGTGTCACGTGTGCATACGTACAATCTGAGTAATATAATGCAAATATAATTAATAACAGACTTAAGGGGACTTGGCACCTTTCAAATGCAGAAAATGGATGAAAATAACGATTTTTCAATTTTTTGCTTAAAATGTGGCTTGACTCTCCTAGTATATCTGAGCGAAGTTTTGAAGCGATACAACCAATATAAATGCAGTTAAGAAGTAAGAGAATTCAAATATTTCTGATGATTTAGTAGGATTTTGTATTCTTTAAACTGCGTTTTCTCGGTTTTTTCGCAATATTGAAGTACTTAAAATGCTAAAACTTTTACATATATTCATGTAGCAACTTGAAATTTTTTGTGTGTGTTCAATATGATGTGCTTGAAATGTAACAAAAGTCGCTTTTTTCTGTGTCTTATCATCGATGTAACTTTAAAAACTTTTTTCTCAAAAACTAATTAATTAATAGCAAAACCCATCCCTAAAATTGTAAACCATACTTTAATAAGTACTTTAAAAAATTGGTTAAAGAAAATCAAGAAATGAAGAAGAAAAAGTAAATTTAAAATCGTTAAATTATTTTTAAAAAATTAAATTTTAAAGTTTTCTGTTAGTTGAATTTGGATTTTTCACGTGAAAATCATTTTGTTAAACAATAGCACTTCATAATATACAAATGAAATAGGTAAAAGTTAATAAATAAAAAAAAATGTCAAAGTCAATGTCCTTAAACTTTTGTCTTAATAACAGACAAAATGTCTAAGAAATTGATGACTTCTTGATTTCGATTTATTCTCTAATTATTCGAAATGTGTCCTTGTGAAATTTCTTTTCAAATGAAGTTATGAGCCTAAACATAATCTCTTATAATCTGGTAAAAAGGTAGATAGGGTCAGTTGGGGTAATTGTAAACAAGCTTCATAACTACACTTGTGGTGGTTTTGAAAACTTAACTGCTTGTGAGTGATGAACTGGCAGCATAAGGAAGACATTGAAACTGTTTCCTAAGTTTCTAAACAGCTGTGAAGGCGTCACTATTGTTTGAAAACGGCACACTAAAAAAAAGTTGTTTAACAAAATTTAGTGATCTTACATTTTCCTCTCCAGCTCATCTACAAAAGCAAAGTAAGAAGTTTCAACCATTTTTATTTGTCATATGAAATGCTGCTAAAAACATTTAGTTATGAATTTAATCTTCCCTGTTATTTTTCATATGCAAGTTAGGTGTTTACAATTACCACTGGTAATTGTAAACACGAATTTTATCTGGTAATTGTAAACACGAGCTCATTCGCTAACAAATAATCATAAAGTCAAAATTTTTGTACACATTTACTCAAAATAAGTACAGTAGTGGCTACAATGCTCACAATTTTATTTCTGAATTCATTTAAGAGGTAGAAGGATCAAAAGTTAAAACATTGAAAAAGCGTTTACAATTACCCGAACTGAGCCTACTAGATCTACAATTGCATTTTAACTATTCATGTATATCTGTTATAAATTATAAATTTTACTTTCATTTCAAGATAAAATTCATTATTTATTACATATTAAAGGACAAGATACTTGTAGTGTTTCGAGTGGTGGTTAATATATGAACTCGCATGTAAACGATACATTTTCAATTAAATTTATGAGCATCTGAAACGCGTTTTGAAATCAAAGTAAATGTTAGAATCACTGTAAGGGGGTAATGCTGTGTTCTACCTATTAGACGCTTTGTTAAGAACATATATCTTAAACGCTTGAAAGAACGCTTTTAATCAGCATGAAAACATTTCTGTCCTTTCAGCAAAGCTCCCTGAGCGCGCATTAGCAGCAGGAGTGACGTTAAGATTCAAACCCTCCTTAAATGGAATTTTCCCGAGAGGAAGCGTACCTTCCAATTTATGAATTTATTGAAATGAATACTAGTCAACGTTGTCAAGTGAGACTAAAAGCTTCCGGGCACTAAATTTGTTAAAGTTGCAGTTTCTTCTTCACTTCCTTGTATGAATACAGGCAGCAATGCATTCGCGAAAAATTTCCCGTTAAAATTGGCGCCTAAATTGAAATTTTAATTACCCATGAATCAATTTTGACTAGTCTTTTCTCGTCGTCCGTATAGTCGCACATACGTAATTACGTATGGCTCACGAACAAATATCCATTTTGAAATTTGTTCTTCTTTGTTTGCATTTTTTAACCTTTAAGCGGAAAGTAGGCTAAAAACGGCGAGTCATAGAAGGTTGTAATTTTGTACGTAGGTAGGTTTGTACATATTTTACTTATACACTTCTCCTTGTTGTTATAATCGGATATTCCAAAAGGGCTCTTTTACTCGTTTTTGTGTCAAATCTATGTAAATTTCAAGTCGTTTTTAGTATCAGGATATTTCATCGAAGGCATCACTGAATCCATTTCTATGGCTACCTGAACTGGCGAGAAAATGGCCCGCCAAAGTTGGCGAGATATCATCATAGTTGCCAAGAAAGTTGAAGTGCCAAATCCAGTGTCAGCTTAATGATATTGATCATACTTAGAGACTTTTCCGTAGAACTCATATGTTTAAGCATTTACGTGAATTCTACAGAGTATCTTCTAAAACTATCTTTAATACATCAGTTCACATCAAATTAGCAGGCTGAAGGTCTAATTACTCACAATTTTCTTTCCCTTTCTGTTAAGCACGTTTATGAGAAACGTTTGTTCCATTTAGTTATTACATTTTGAATTTCTGATTTTAATCGCCAACAAAACCTTGAAATATGTTTTAGGTCAAAAAGAGTCATTCCCTATATTTACTATATTTCATAGGTAGGAAAGTGTCTAACAATCCATCAAGAAATGTAAACATTCATTTAAAAATGAATATAAGAAGTAGAACTTCCAACCGGCATATATGAGTACACGCATCATCCAAGTTATTAAAAAGTACTAATATTATTTAATTGAGAAATTCAATAAATTTAAATATTTTCGAGCCTAATTTTACATATCGCCTTATTTTTTTACTTAAATGTTGACCATTACAAAAAAATATTACTTGATTTAATTTGTCTAACATTTGTCACTTTTCTTTCGTTAGTTGCTATCTGGGCTGTGAAAATTCGTATCTTGAAATTATTGAATACCGCACATAGATCTGGGATCAAAGCAGTATGTACAAATACTAAACAAAAGGCAAACATAATGCTTGCAAACGTCAAACATAGTCATTTAAAATTTTTCAATGTATTTTCTGCTTCAATTTATTTTTCATTTGAATATTATTTGTTAAAAATAGTTTTAAACCGTGCCTTACAAATTTAATAACAAAATTAACATCCGTTATAATTTTGCCTCCTGTTCTTGACAAAATAACTATTGGGACTGTGCATAAATGTTGTCATGCTCTTCTTAAATATGTTTGACCCCCCCTTTGCCATAAAATGTCTCACTTCCACGGCCCCCCCTACCCCCCTTTGTCACGCTATATTACGTAGGTATATGTACTTGCTGCGTTGCAGTTCAGAAAAAAAAAGCACCAGATTATAGATCACATTTCTAATTTTATTTTTGAACTTTCAATAATATTTGAGAGCATAACATTAATAATGGTTATATGACTTGCACTTAATTTGTATAAAATGAGATCAAGGCTTACAACAAAAAAAGATCATTAGTATACAATAGTAAAACATATTAATTGCTCTAATTATGAAAAAAAAAACACGCAATTTTATCTTAAAAGTGTAAATGCCTAAGATTTCCTGTTAAACTTTTAACTAGAAGTAAATTTAGACTTTAATCAGCATTGGTGTTTTCGATGCAAAATAAAATCAGATACGTTAACCCAAATTGGGAAAATAAAAATAACTTTAAAATAAATTTAATTTCATGATTTTAAATCTTTTTTTTTTTAGAAACTAAAATGTATGATGTCACACTTCTTGTTACCCCTTCCCTATCCTTGTCACAAAATGTCACAATTTCTCCCCCAAAGAAATCCCTGCCCCCTCGAAGCGTGACATAATTTATGAATGACCCCATTTCTTTGAATGAAAGCAGAAATCGGCGCAATCCCTTTTTAAACATAATTTTTAAATATGGCGAAAAAAGTATTTCAACCGAAATCCCATGACGACAAAATACATTAACTCACAAGTAATTGCAGTAATTACATTCTCTTTCTCACAAATTATTCACAAAAAAATTGAATTGAATTATAGTCACTGATTTATGCCATTGAAGTAGAGCTATTGAATTACAGCCATTACAATTAACTAAAACTTAGCCAAATTACCACCATTAATTTCACAATTTATTCTAGGTTTCAGTAGAATTTAGGTTATGATTTTGAAAAAAATACTTGGCTATTAGCTTTATTAAAAGCATCGTAAAGTTGGAAAATAAATACCAACGGCTGGCTAACATTTTGTTTCATTTTTATTTACTACTTTAAATTATGATGACTTGGGGGCCTCATTAAATCTTAAAGTAGAAGTAAAATACTGTTTATTTTTAGTTCATGAGTAATAAATCAATTTAAGAAACATATTCCTATGAAATTATATGTTTACATTGGATATATGTATTTATTCTTTTATTTATTTATTTATTTAAAGTGGCTGAGTACATTACCGAACAGAATTTAATATATATAAAACTTTTTTTGTAATATGTTGTGTCAGTATGTCACTTGTCATAATTATAAGATTACATTGCACAATGAAACCGATAATAATGGGAATGAAATGAATTAGAAATAAAATTTCACGTTAAATTAAAGCACAAATGAGCATTAAAACGTTATGCGTTTTAATGCTCATTTGTGCTTTAATTTAACGTGAAATTTTATTTCTATTACTTTGCACAAAGTTTAATCATTACTAATGAAATGAATTATTGCAAAAAAAAAAAAAAACAATTTTGAAGTTTTAAAGCCTTGCTTGTTATAGTAATGCAACGCACAATTTAAATAGGTTATTTTTAAAACTAATTTCCCAATTAGCATAATACATACATTTCAGAACGCTTCGTAATATTAGATATATACGAAAAATCCGCTCCTTGATAAGGAAAAATGATAAAATAAGAATGTGTTTCAATATTATGAGCTGATTCAAGACCAAAAATCTCGTATACATTTGAAGTTCTGGTGATTGACGCAAAGTTAAAAGTGTGAAAAATAAAGAACTCAATTGTACATGTAAGTTAGTACATCTTTTCTAGTTGTTTGCAAATGTTGAAACGTTTTGTTGTTCAAAACTATTTTGCTATTTTAATGCAAATCGTAATCCAACAGGTAAGCCCTTCTGCGCATAAAAGTATTTAAATTTCAACGTGGGTGAAACATAAACATTAACAACGATAAAGAAAGGCTCTAAATCTAAAAGTTTCAGATTAACTTGTCTTGCTTTTAATGTTTAATTTCTTACATGTAAAAAAATGGAAAAGAAAACTTTCAATTTTTTTCAAAAGTCTATAAGTTTTCTCCAAATTTAGCTTTAGAACGCACGCATACGCGAAAGAGCAATCCAGATTTTTAGAAAATGTATGTTAATGCTTTAAAAGTGAAATTAGCTACGTGACTGCTTTTATTTCATTGAATTTCCGTTTAACAGTAGAAGTAATTAAAAGATACCAAGACATTTTTTCGTGATAATCTTTTTAATAATTTATATACCAAACTCGGAAGCTGTGATTCGTAAAATGAATTAAGGGAGCTACACACGAATTTATGTGCATTTAGGAGCTAAAAATAGGTTTTTTTTACGATTCAAGATTAAAAAAAGAAACAACAAAAATAATTTTAAAAAAGTGAAAACAAAATCTTAATTAAACACGGAATTTTTCCTCGTTTGTTTTCATTAGGGCCAAAAACTTTTATAATTAAAATTTTATAAAATATATGCAGATGTGTTGTTTAAAAATATAATTTTTCTTGTTAAAATATGAACTATTCTATTTTAACATTTTATGATGACATATTTCCAATGCCACGAAAATGAATATTTTTAGTACCTACAATGTAATATAAATTGTTGATCATAAACCAAAAAAAAACAAATGGATTATCAAATTAGAGGAAATGATGTGATAAAATCTGTCGTATTCTACATAATATAGAAAGTTATAATTAAAAATAACCAAGCATATAGGTGCTTTTTGGAACACCATTGGGAAAAGTAAAATATGAAGAATCATTTTGTAAATTTTACCTCTTAATTGCTTTTTCGTGTTTTTGGAACTTAAGAAAACAATAATGTTATTATAATAGTTATTGCAAATTTAGTTGAGATTTGCATATTTCAAAGCTGCATTGATTACGTAACTGTCTTATCTCTGTCTGTTTAAACGAAATTGTATTAATGTAAAATAAGGCTTAAATGTGGGGTTTTTTGGTAGATAACTAATCGAAGAGAGTGTAATAGTTTTTATCTCGATGTTTCCCAACATTTTTTACGTAGCATGCGGTAATAACAAGAAAAAGTTCAATACTTAAACTAAATACTAATTTATAAATTCAGTTGAATAATTTTGAATATAAAAAAAAAATATTTTCAGGATAAAATAATAAATGGGCTTTTATCCAAAGCACAAGACAAATAAAAGTAACGAATTTAAAAAAAGCTTAGTTCAGTGGTGAAGTACAAGCTTTTCTTATGAAGCAGAAACATGGTGCACAGTGACATTTTTAATTTTCGGGATAAGCCTAAATGGTTAATTGCAGAACAGTAGAAAAAAAATTTACTGAAGAATCACCTGCACTTCACCATCAGATCTGCTAAAAAAATAATATATCCAAGACGGGATCTGGAATAGAAGTAATAAACACAAACAGTTACATTGCCCAAAAATGCATGACATGGCCACTGCCACAATAACCATGAATTCAATTGCCCCCCCCCCCCCCCAGGGCATTATTGTGTGCGAGAGAGCAAACAAAGTGGTTCAAGAAATCCATACTTCCTTTTAAAAAACAGCAATAAATTTATCACTATTTGCTATTAATTAACATATATATTTTTCTTTTTTAAATGTCATCTTGAATACAAAATCAGTACATTTCATGGATTTTAGAGTTTTATAACAAATAATACCTATGCTTTGGACTAAGTAGGTTAAATATATTCCTTATCATATGGACGGCAAAAAAGTGAAAAAACAGCAAACTTTAACATTCTAAAATATAATGCGTGAAAGGAATTAGTTTTATGTATTTTTTAACTCTTTACTCGTATTCTACAAGAAATAGTCACTAAATTACTATCAAGATATTCTTTACTATGACATCATTCATAACAGAAAAAAACGACGAATACGAGAGGAAAAAGAAAATAAAATGGAATTAAAGAGAAAAGAAAATGAAAAAAAAAGTTAATTCTTTTTTTTTTCCTCCGCATGAGGAAAAAAAATCATTTAAATGCCTCTTTAAAAATGACTCAAACAGTGCTTGCTTTCATAAAATTGCTTTTCATTTCTTTTACCGCAGAATAAAATGAAAAATAAAACTAAAATTTTCTCTTAAATTTAAAGTTATTGTTTTCTGCACTCCAATATTATTGGCTAATTGTATTCTACAGTAAAAAAAAAAAAAAGAAAAGAAAACGTTAATATTAACAAAGACTAGATTTCGTTACAATTATTCTATTACCATTGAATTCTCAAAGGGAGATTTAGTTTCTATTCACCATGTATCAAATTAAATACAATTCTAAGAATTAAAAAACCAAAACAAAAACCTACAAAAGAGCATTTAAAGTAAAATTTAATTAAAATACACGTCCCATAAGAATTTAGAGTAAAATGATATTTTCCTGATTCTGTTACTCTGCTTTTATACTGCATAGGCTAACGATTTTAAAAGGATTAGAAACTTGACTGAATTCAAGTAGCTCTAATTAAAATGCCGTTTTGACGTTTTTTGCTTAATTCTTTATGTCTTTATATGCAATTTGAGACAAGAAGATTTTGAAGTACGCTCTTGAGGGTGGTAAAAATAAAAATATATATGTTTATATATTTCGAAAAACTACTGTACTTGGAAAATGTTATTCTATGTATTTATTTCTTTATATTTTGAACGATTTGTGTAATTAGCTAGTCGGTTCCCGAAGTACCTGTTGACACATATATGTATATATGTACGTATGTATGTACATATATATATATATATTATATATATATATATATATATATATGTACGTATGTATGTACTTATATATATATATATATTATATATATATGTGCATGTAGATTGATACTCCGGAACGTGACTCACAAGTGTGAAAGATGAAAAAGAGATAATGCACAGAACGTTTTCAATGAAATACAAATATGATTTAAAGGTTTGATTTATTTTAATATTTTCAGCTGCTTAAAAACCACTTAATGCATAGTTGGGGAAAGTCATAACGAGTCACGAAAGTAAAGAGTCAAATGGGCACGACGGCTCCAGTTAGTATGTTGTGGATGACATATAAATTACTCCACAGCACACGATTCAATGGTGCTTAATGTTGCTGTTTCCATGGCATAATCTCGTTTGATTTAATTGAACCTTAAAAAAAAAGGTTCCTTCAATATGTGTATATTTACTCTAATTATTTAAGTTTGCACTCTATGACTCTTTACTGACATCTTCATATGCGTAATAATTTAGATATTACCCATTATTTTTCATAGAAATAGGTAGTGGGTTTTTGTTTTTTTTACATAGTCGTTCAACGTGAACTGTTAACTTTGACATTAATGACATCTTAGCACAGGTTGAAATGTGGTTGTGATTTTAAAACATCTGTACTGTATATGTAATAGTATAAAGAAAGAATAATACATTCGGTACATTTGTGTATTGTAATAAAAATTATTTCACGTTAAGAAAGCACAAATTAGCATTAAAATGCAGAGATATGTTTCGGGATTGCTTGGAATCCCTTTTTCAAGGGAGCTTCTAGATGCAAAACCACCCAAATGAAGCCGGTTTGGATGTTTTTGCATCTAGAAGCTCCTAATCCTGCATCTAGAAGATTTTTTTTACATTCGTGTATGTTGTTTTTCCAGAAGTTGTGCCTAGTACGCTGGGTGAGACTTCTTAAAGAATTGCACGGGGAAGATGGGGATATCCTTAAAATATATTATGTCCTGAAATTTAGAATATCTTTTTTACGCAGAATCGCCCATGCTTGCCTGCGCAAGGTTACTACACTGGCGAATAACTGTGCGAAGATGGATAGTTGTAAATTTTCGATTATGCTGGACAAAATGAAAAATGGTCTGGTTCACTTAATGTAAGTTTCAGTTACTCGTTATTGTGGATTTTCCTTATGTGTGCACAACTCTCCCGTTTTTGCTTACGGCCTAAGGATCGATGGAATCACGCTAATACAAATGAAGCTAAAAAGAGATACACTTTTCGCACGCTGTCTTACATCTCATATTGATAAGAAATAGGCTGCTGAAAAAAAAGGCAGAAAAAAAATCAATCTCATGTTAATATTGCAAATAACGAGTGTTGATTTCAAAAAACAGGAATTTTTACATTTAAGGATTTAAGCAGAGCATTCTATAAATGTGAATTAGTTTTACGATTTTAGAGCTCTTAAAACATCTCATTCTGCTGGGCACAGTAAGATGGCTCATTTGAATAGCAGAACTTTATAATTTACAAAATATGAACCAATTCATTTTTGATTTTAGAAATATTACACTTTACAAATATAACATGTGACACACATAGTATTATACAATTATAACTGTAATTCACTAAGAATAATAACACCAAAACTCTAGATCACGGCTTTATTATGTATGTACGCACAGAATGACTCACCATTCAGAAACTAAATATTTCCTATTATTATATAACATTGTTTTAGAAGCTGTTTTCAAAGAAAGCAAATTGGAAACTCATTCGCTATATCTAAATATATTAATTTAAAGAACTTGATGTTTTTATAGCACAAGGAAGAAAAAAGAGAAACATTTAAGTAGACAGTTCGATCGTAAAGAGAAGCACTCTTGCAAGCAAACAATAAAAAAGGATCATATTTAAGAAAAAAAGTCTTCAAGCGTATCTTACTGAATGACTTTTAAAAGTATTTTTACCAAGAATACAAAGTCGTGACAAGCCGTTTTACAGCTTATCACTTGAGAATTGCAGTGGAATTTCCCCCTCAGTACAGCAAAACTTGGTTTAATCGATTGCAAACGAAATGTACAACTTAATCAGCCGTGAAACGAGAGATTCGTAAATTTCAAATTTGCTGTTGCTGTGCCGGAAAAAGCAGTCAAGCAGAAAAGAACAAAGTAAAGTCACGTGGCTTTAAACGTCTCAGGAGATGACCTAAACGAAAAATGATTCTATACGCCAAGCATATATCAAGAATAATTATTGCCTAAATTTTAATAAAAGATAAATGAAATATAAACGCGGGGTGGGGCGTATCTGACGACAAAGCGATTTGAGGGAAAATTATTTTAATGTTTCAAGTTTTGCACATAAATACTCTAAACACACAAATTTGCAATGTCCCGTGTTTTCTTATTTTAAATGGATTCATTTTGAATGTTTACGAAATTTTTTTGATAAGAAATAATTTGCTTATTATACCACATATTAAATCATTAAATACGGTAGCAAGTCGCTAAAACGTAATAACGGAAATTGGTAAATTATGTGCTGAGAAATTGTTTAAAGTTCTTATTAATTGAAAGCACAAGTCCTCGAAGTCAATACTTTTAACACTAAAAATACAGAGTGAAATATTTACGTAATTAAAAAGTAATTTAGTAATTATATTTTATCCAATTTAAACACTATATATTCTTTCATTTTTATTAGGAATATAATTATTGTGAACAACACATTGAAATGTGTATTTCTTTTAGCAAAACAAAAATGTCTTCAAAAACTAGTATTCGTGGTTGAACTCACTTTTCTAAAAGGACAATTTAAACTAGAGTATTTTTCAAAAAAGGAAAAAAAAAGAAATCTATGGGGTTTTGCGTAGTTGCGCCCCCCCCCCCCTTTTATTAAACACAGAAAACAGAAATCTGCTTCAAAACTGGGGGGAAAATGGATTTACAGTAGAGTCTTGATTATCCGAGGTAATGTGGACCTAGGATACCTCGGATAATCGAAAACTCGGATAACACGGACTCTGTCCAAATCGAGAGGGAAACATGGGTTGAAATATATGAAATCGTAGTCAAATATGTAACAAAAAAGGCATTTACCGTACATGTTATGAAATGAAAAAATGGCGTTACATACATATAAATATCTAATTTTACATGTACACATCAGTAGAGTACATCTTAGTTAAAGTTGTTCCTTGAAGAAGTCTACATATATACTATATTGTTTTCTGTTCAACGGAACTCGCTCGCTTCTTTCCTGCCGTTTTACGCAAAGGTTGTAGCCGTAAAAGGTCTGTTGAAGTTGTCTCTGACTGTTGTTCTAGGTCTTTATATCACCAGAAAATAAAATTAAAATGCAACTTATGCCATTGGATGACTGACGTCAGTCAGGAAGGGCCGCAAAAAAAAAAAAAAAAAAAAAAATCAAGGGCAATTGTACCTTGGTTTATCCGGAACTCGGTTAGTCGGGGCTCGGATAACCGAGGCTCTATTGTATTTATTTTTTTAATATAGATATTTATTTGAACTTTAATAATAATATAAACATAGCACGCATTGATTAAAATTGAGACCTTCGTTATAATACAACGGAATCCTCAAGTTAAATATCTGGGGTTTTTTTTCTTTAACTGATTCGTAATGAACACATTGATTTAAATTCCACAAATATTTTAGGTTGTGCAAGTTTGATTTCTGAAACTTCCGCAGATGGATGATAGTGATAACAGGTGTTTATAATTAGGATTAAACGATTAATATTAGACAGTCGCATATGACGTAAATTATATTCATACCAGCAATCGTACTAATTTCAATCGCATCCAATTACCCGTTTCTTGATCCAAGTTTGACAATAATTTGACTGATGATAATGACGTACAATGATTTCATATTAGATATTTTGGTGAGCCAAGAAAATTTTTGTACTTCTATGTAACGATTTAAATATGTAAGCTAAATTTACTCATTGTAAAGTTTATTGTATAAAAAATAATTTTTATAAAAAAATCGAACCGACTTCAAATTATAAATTGCGCTAAAAAGTGAAAAATAAATTATTTTTTTAAACAACATCGATGTGACTTTTAAACATAGTTTTAGAAGTCGGTGCAAAATTAGGATAGATAATATGTTTTGTAATCATGAATAAATTGCAAATATATATATTTTCCCAGAATTAGCAACAGTTCCAATACGAAGTAGCAAATTGTGTAATGGTAATTAGACTCATACTTTCGCACCGACTTCTAAAACTATGTTTAAAAGTCACATCGATGTTGTTTAAAAAATTTATTTATTTTTCACTTTTTAGCGCAATTTATAATTTGAAGTCGGTTCTATTTTTTTATAAAAATTATTTTACTTTATTGTTTTTAGTGTAAATACATTTTCTATATAAATACTCTATTTTTTTTTAAAATCCATATCAAAGGGTGAACCCTCTTTGAATGAATCGCACTAAAAACTAATCATTTGTATGAAAAACTCCGTTTGGAAACCGATTTTAGCAAACAAACTGATTGGATTTAATTTTTGCCTCAGAGAGGCCTTCAGTCAAACTTTTGCTGTAATTGCTTTTAATATTATAGCACAATGGCTATAATATTAAAAACACTTTTTAAACAATGATTTTTATATTTATTAATAGTTTTCCCAACAAAGAAAAATCAAGCAAAGCCTTTCCAATCAAAATAAAAAATTCTTATTTTTCATCCGCAACGTTTTTTTCTGAAAAACAAAAGTAGTCAGATTGATGTATGATATTTGAGTTAGACAACCCTCTATCGATAAAAGAAAAAATCGTCAAAATCGGTTTATTTAGTCAAAAGTTATGGATGAAAAAACAAAAACCATACTACATTTCTGCCCATTACCTTTGTTCTATCAATCGAATATGGTCAAACAAAGGTACGGGACCTATGGGAGACCACCCTTGATCGATTGAAAAAAAAATATGAAAATCGGTTCATCCGGTGCGAAGTTATGAGTGGACAAACAAACAAAAAAAAACGACATACATACAATATGAATGTATAACCTCCTTCCTTTGTGAAGTCGGTTAAAAATCATTTTTATGAGTCTAATTTATAAAAGTAAGTTTCAGCAACAGTACTTTTTGTTATTAAAATTGGCAACAATGACTGTGTTCTTATTATTATATTTTAAACTTGTAACTAAATTATCGTTTTGAAAATAAAGTGTTTTTTATAATACGATGGTATTTATTACCGCAGATAAAACAATGAGAATATGTTTCTGGTATCTCTTTACACGCTAAATGCTAAAAGAAAGAAAATAAAGAAAATTTAACTTGGTTATCTGATACTGTGTGTGTATGTTGTGATTTATGTGTTTCTTTAAGAAGTATTAAGGTAGGTAAAAAGGTCATAGTTTTTCCTGAATATAAGTTAGTTACATGATATGCTGTTGAATGGAAACAACTCTCCAATCATTGTTAAGTTTAAAGTTAATTAGAAACAAAATCAATGTTAAATGCGCATAATATCAATTAAAATTATAGAGATGTCTTCCGGACTTAGAAGGACCTATGTTTTCAGTGCAAAAAGGTGTGGGTTTGTAGATGCAAAACTATTCAATAAAAGCCTAAAATTAAACCCTTGACATCACGCATCTTTTGTGTTAAAAAATAGGTTCTTTGTGAGACCGAAACACATGTCTGTAATTTTTATGGCTTTTATGTGCTTTTAACGTTGATTTTGGTTGTTTCTTGTGCATTCAATAGGTGAAATGCATATTTCATACATTTATAGCTACCTCTCAATACCTTTGTTAATTTTTTGACATCATTAACAAAGAAAAAAAAAGATCTGAAAAGTTTTTAAAATATGCCTTATTATTCTACTTCACCAGACTAATAAGCAAGTATCAAAATTGAGAGAGAAAATTTTGCTTTGCCTGTATTCTAAGCCAGAATGAAACACAACCACATTCAAAAAAAAAAAAAAAAGATTAAAATAGGCAGTTAATATTTGTTTTTGTTTCTAATGTCACTTAAGCATCAAAGTTACCCTTCGCCTTAGAGTGACCAGGAATTAAGGCAGTAAGGGAGCGCTTTCCGTTTGTAGATGAGCACCACAACGGTGGAAGTACGACTTGCCTCAAGATGTATTTGTATTGTGGTGACACCAGATGGTGTCACCACAAATACGAAACCTTCCTTTTTTGAACAAAGAGTGAAGAGAAGGTTAATTCTAAACAGTGTGGTACACTCGGAACTGCCTCGGGACTTCAGGGTCCACAAAGTTTACATGCACGTATCCGCAAGTGTACATGGTGGGTCTTCAGCGGGTCAGGTATCGAACACCTAATCTTCCGGTGGTAAGTCCGACATCCTAAACACTAGGCTACCACGGCCATGTTAATATTCATTATAAGGTAAGAGAGAGTTTTTCGAAATAGGGTTTTTTTCAATAATTTTTTAATAAAAAAAATGTATCAAGTTTCAAAAATATTTTGCTGTACATTTGTTGATGTAGACCTTATCAATATTTTGAGAGGTGCTCATGAAAAAACCGGGTCTTGGTCTAATAAAAATTATGTCAAAGATGAAACTTTTTTAAATCTGCGTAAGAGTTCTTTTAATTTGGCTAGCTTGCAATCTCAAAATCACGTAAAAAATTGATGGGTTTTGTACATATGCTTTTATTTCTTTCTATCTTTATAAAGTTTAAACTGAACGATTTACTTGTCTTTAAAACATTTTTTAGCAATATTGCTCATTTTCTAATAGCTATCTTGAAAAAGAAGTTAGTTGTTGTCTTACAACATATTAAACTCAAATGAAAGTGCATTAAGGAATCGTTTTTTAAAAACTACATTAATAATGTTTCCCAAATCCGTCATTAAATACAACTTCCAAAACCTGTTTTATTTTATTTTCCACTTCGTTGAGGATATGTTGCCTCACAAAAATTTATGTACATCCATTACTTTCAAATAACCTCATATTTTTGTCTTATTTATGCTTAAAACTTCATGTGCTTTTTACATTAACTTTCGCAGAAATTTTGGTAATATACGTAAAAGTAAGTTAAGAAACTACCTATGGGTGTTTTACATCGCTTAAAAACACGTTTTCTTGTTCAAATAAAGGCAAACTGTGGTTCAAGACATATTTTGAGTCTAAAATATTAGGGGAGACAGTTGTACTTTAAAAACTAGTATAAATATTTCCGCCACCAAATGGAGAAATTTCGCTTTCAGTATATGCAGTTGATACCTGAAATGGTCATCAACATTGTCTGCTGTGTTGAAGACAATTTCAAGCTTTTCGATATGTGATAAACAACTCTTTTTGGTTTTCTTTACCAGTTGAGTGATTTTGTGACTTATTTGAATGTCAGGAAAAACTCTGTAGTATTTACATTTGAAAACATAAGTAAGCAGATAAGTATCAAAAGGCTATTTCGAGCAAATCTAAGGAACTTATGTTGACATTATACAGAAGTTTGGTAAGTCCTCATTTGGAGTAGTAAGCTATTCAGTTCTGGTGTCCATATCTGAGGAAGGATATTACTTTATTGGAAAGGGTTCAAAAGAGGGCTATTAAGTTGGTCTCTCATACTCAGATTTTGTTGTCAGGCTTAATAGATCCAGTACGTATAGTCTCGAGCAAAGGAGAGTTAGAGGGGGTGGGGGCATGATTGGGTTATTTATTTAAATGGAAAATGTTGATGGGCTATATTTATGCACAGAAGGTAGAACGAGAGGTCATTGCTTTACGGGGAGATAACACCCACAATGTCAAAAAAAACGACATTTTTTTTAATTGGCTTAAGTAATAAAATAAATCTTTAAATATGGTCCCTGAAAGTTTCAGAAAAGTTGAAGCAATATTTAATGATTTATCATTGATTTTATTTCGGTGTGATTTGTCACCCTTTCATTTTGAAACCGGAACTTGCTGAATATAAGCCACATAGTTATTTTTTTTTTAATGAGAAGAAGCAATTTCATCGTGACTGTAACTGAAAAAAAAAGTTCCTTTCTTGAAATTTTGATAAAGAAAGGATTTAAGTTTTTGCAAGCCGACAACTTAAAATGCTGTTTTCTCTCGCTTTGTTTTTTGCGTATTTCATATGAATTAAAATGCAAAGGCTTTTTAAATGTGGATCTAAAATGTGGATTTTTTCCCCACATGTTCCTAAAACTATACATAACAAATTTATGATTTACTTTTATGATAAGTTACTTTTTATTAAATCCTTTTTGTAGGTTTTTTTAATTTTCGTTGTTTTTTCTTTCACTTCAGTTTTTGTTTTTGTTCTCAAAAGTAATGTACTTATAAAAAATTCAAAGTATTAAAGTTTTGCTTTATGAGTAACGAATCAATAAAAAAATTGAGACTTTACTAAAATTTTTGAAAAAAGAGATGCATTTTTAAAAATTGGTGAACTTCGTTTTAAAAATTAAAATTTTCAAATTGTATTTAAGAAGTCTAGTTTTTTTAATATTAAATTTCGTATGAAGTGATATAATATGACATGAGACAAAAATTGTAAGTAAAAACACCAAAGAGAGAAACAATAGTCTCATGGTGCCGACTCTCCTTAAGCTTTTCAAATTTTAAGGTTATCATGAAATTAGGAAAAGGTTCTACTTCAACAGGGTTGTAGGCAGTTGGAATAGTTTACCGAAACCGATTGTCACTTGATGTTCATTGGGGACTGTTAAATTGACTAGGGACAGCCTAGCTGGGCCCAGTGCCCGCTGCTGGTTGTCCTTTTTGTATTTGTAAATTATTACATTCTATATAAAACAGTAAAAAGGTGAAATTGATTTAAGCACTTTGGTGGCAATTTGTTCTACACTTAGCATGAACATGTAAAAGTTTTTCCCCACATAACGGTAATAAAATATCGTTGGCGGTCAAGTAAAAGTGCGTGATTCCAGTTTTGGGACATATTTCATTTTACGTTTTTAATTTCTTATGAAAGATAGTAAAAGTTGTTTCAGACCCCTAACTTCTACTGTAAGTTTATCTGTGCAACTTTCAAATTTTTTAATTGGTTTATATTATGAAATAACTAATCGTAAGTTATAATTCGCTGTATTTTTCTCTTTTCTTTTCTTTCTTTCGTTATTTTTCTTTTTTGTGGATTTGGTTTTTTTTTATTTTTATCAGAATGCAGACCATCTCTGATTTTGAAAATCACCGACAAAAAATTGTGATACGCAGCAGACAACTACAATTACTTGTAGAATTTGATATCAAATAAATAAACTGAACATAAAATATACCGAAACATAATTGAATAACGCTTAGAACAATAACAAACTCTAATAAGTTGACATGTTAAAGTTTTCTAAGTTTTTTTCCTGAAAAATACTCTTTTAACTTCTTATCATTTAAATATGCGGTGTTATTCAAGGATTGTTTTTAAAATTAATATGCTAAACATAAGTCCGATAATTAAACAAAATCGGTGCCTTCTATGCAAAAATGTTTCACTGAATCAGAAAAAAAAAAAGGAACAGCATTTACTTAATTTAATACTGATGTACCGTGAAAAAAATGTACAACAAAGGATATTATTCATGAAAAGAAATTTTAGTGTTTGTCATTTAAGGAATTTTCAAATCCAAAAATAAGATATATTAAATACTTTGCCGTTAATATCATCAACACTTTAAAGCTGAACAGGTTTAAAATATTGATATTCTTAAATCACTGGAGAATTTCAATAGATTTTTCGCTTCAATCCTACGTAATTTTCTTAAATAAGTTGCAATACAAATGTTCACTATACACAGTTTAATCAGCTATTAGCAAAAGATACGTAAATTTTGGATTCCCTTTGTTTTGAAAAGAAGCTCAGAGAAGCATAAAATATTAGCTCGAAACGTTTGATGTCTATAGAGGCTTTAAAATTTTCAGTGAATTTATACACAGAGCACAAGTCAATGAACCATTGCTGCTTTATTTGGAACAAAATTTCAAATAGAACGCAAAGAGCTGCAATTTTAGACAAGAAAGGCTGCGTGGGCTGTAGTAAAAACAAAAAGCATTGATGCTGGAACAAAATTTATAATTCCATAATATTTGAACTTCTGAAGATTATAAACTAGCTTTAAACGAATATGATTACTGGTTCTATTGAAGAAATTCAGACTACTGCAATACTAGTTTTGTTTGTTTGTTAAAGCGACCAAGCATTCTATCCAATATTTGATTATGTAGAATGAGTGAATGGACGGGTTGCAGTGGACATAAGCCTAATGTTCGTTTACGAGCCCTGAGCCTGTCAATCGAGGATGTGCCTGTTCTGCAAAGAGAAAATCTGATGGGAGGGTATTTTCTTCAGTGTGAATTTTTTTATTGTTTTTTTACGCACTCTCTTTTAACACAATCCGTTTCCCATTCGAATCCTAAACAAACAAGATAGAAAAACGAACAGCTACAGTTCTGCCACCAACCAAAGAAATATGCCTGGCAGAGGGCCAAGAAGAATCCATTCATGTTAAGGGACGAACTTTTGGTATAAGAAATGTGCTGTGTTTGTCTTCGTTCTAGTTTGTTTAGCATACTTGTTTTCTTCCGAACTGATGTGCCAGTTTATAAATTTAGTTGCTTTTAACAAACAGATATGCAAGCATTCTGATTCGGGTTCCAAACAAATGCACCAGCAAAACGAAATTTTATGCCATGCGCAGAAGCGTGCATTTGTCAAAATTCCGTGGTCGAACTGTAGTATATTTTTCCTCATGAGATCGAAGCAAAGAAGCCGCATTCGTTAACGAATACAGACATCATACCATAATTCACACTTATTGGCTTGGGACAATTACGTACAATGGCGAAAATGGAAATACCCTAGGATAAATGTAGTCAACATATTCAGGCCTAAGGATTCGCTGGCAGCCTTATCTTGATGAGAATGCAGTAAACTATGTCCTTTACTTCGTCTAAAAAAAGGGACTAGTCTAAAGGTAAAAAATCAAATTGCCGTTTCCAGTCAGCCCTGAACGAATCGCAATAATTCAAAAAAGTGAATCATAGTAATAATAATAGTAATTTTTAAAAAAAAGAATAAGAAAAAGGATAAAAACTAGAATTTAGGAAAGATAAACTGAGCTGTAACGTGAGAGCCAAAGCAATGGAAATAATTTTAATAATAAGAATAAATACTAATTCTATTCAACGGGATTTGACTGTCCTGGGAGTCCAAAGAATGCAGTCAAAAAACCTTAAAAGCAAGAAAAAGAAAAGAAGAAAGCAAAACAAAAACCCAATTTGAACATTAGAATAGATGAGCTCAAAAAATAAAAATACACAAATGAAGTATCATAAATCCTTCAAGCGCTGAAGGAAACAAGCAACAAGGAGAGACTGAATTCCAAACCAGTGCATTGAATCCAACAACGATGAGCTACAGTGGACTTTTCAGTTGATGTTTTTGTACATACGTACTGTTTTTGTAAATTAAGGAACAAGGTAATTTAAGAAGCCTCATTTAAAGGCTCGCGAGATTTTACTAAAAACATAATAAAAAAAATAAAAATAAATAAAATAAAATATAAAACTTAAAACAGAACCCATCCATAAAATAAATTGAAATGTTAGTAATAAAGGACTTAATCGCAAATAGAAACAAGAAGTTCCGGCTAGAACTATAAGATGTTCTACGCCATAAGAACCTTCCGATAAAGTTTGTTTCAAACAAATCTGTCTAATAGATCAGGATTGATATATGATTGAAATTTCCCGAAGGCGATAATATATTTTTAAGTGCTCAAAATTGAACAAAAATTGTTCAAATCTAAAAATAGCTCACGTCGAGGGTTCCTTCAAATAAGCGTGTTCAAAAGGACTTATAGTTTATGTGCAGGGTTTATAAAATTTGCTGCTTATTCTCCTCAACACCGAATAAATCAAAAAATAAAATAAAGAAATGCAATGTCTTCATCGAGATCTTTTGAGTGCAAAAAAATAATCTTTACAATCCGACAATTCCCTCAAAAACTATGTGGGAGGGACAAACAGACCGGCAGACACATATTTTCCCCATCTCAAATCCCTACTTTCATTTTTTTTTTTCATTTTTCAATCTTTATTTAATTACTTCACTCATTTTTGACTTTATTTTTAACGATGTTTTTACTATAAATTAAGCCTTCTTTCATACTTTTATTATTTTTACTTTTACGGGAACGTAGGCTAAAAAGAACAGATAGCTGACACTAATAAAACAATGGCACCATCCATTCATATATATTTTTTAAATTGCTGTTAATGGAGGGAGATTAAACACAGTCACAAACGAAAACTATTCAGTAAAACGCTTACGAAGTTCAAATCGAAGGATTCGAAGTTTGTGAAATAAAATCTTATTTATTTTTATCTAATATCTTACCGAAAACCCAAGTTATTCCAAATTTTTGATTTTGTCAATTTCACCCTTTAGCTTCTAAATGCCACAAGCTACTTTTAATTAGTTCGTATTTACATTTTCTTATATTTAATGATACTTCGGAATATCAGCAGATTAGTACTGAAAATAAGAATTACATTAAGTGTCTAATTTTATATTCCATAATCTAACGAAACTTTTTGGTCAACGGTTTTGAAACAAACAAATAAACAAAAAAAAGTATTCGGTACTACCATAAACAACATTTTTTATAACCCTACCAAACGTAATGGGTATAATACAAAAATTAAGTAATTTAAAGCAAGACATTTATCATAATGTAAGTTCAATGCGATTCAATTTACACAAAAATGCGCTTCATTCTTCATTTTGTTCAATTTTTGGGATTATTCAGATTTTTTATATGAATGTTCATTATTCAATGCTTTAACTAAGCCGAATGAATTAATTTTTCATCGCATATAATTTTAAAAAGAGCCCAATTCTTGAATATAGGAGCAATAGTAATGAAAAAATACATTTAATCAGTCTAATGAAATGGAACTACTTAAATATCCTCCGACCTGCATGCATTTTCATGCTAGTGTTTTCGTTTCCTGTTTAGCTCGCTTATACAGAATAGTAATTGATATTTTAAGATTATAATTTTATTGCATTCATTATTCCGTTATCTTTAATTTCATACACTTTTGATATTGTCAAAAAGCATATCTTAATTTAAATTATCCTGAAATTCAAAATATGTTGCTTAAAACAATGTACATTCTATCTTTTTGAATACATTATTTTAAAATAATTTTATTCATAGAGATCAGCATTCAATACCTTATATTAAATATAGATTTAATTTACTGAAGCACTATATTGAAAATGTTATCTTAAATGTACTCAAGGTTTCGAAATTTCAATTTATTGAATAGAAATTAAAAAAGGAATGGTAAAAAAAAAAAAAAAAAATCTAGCAAATTGAAATATTGGTGAATGAGTAGTTGATGTCGTCTTCTTTACGTTAAAAAACTACTCCACACATTTTAAGATAAAATTGCAGAATTTTACGACTTAAAAAAATGCAGTATTATAAGATCAGCCTCTTTTATAAACAATTGCTTTTTTCAATTTTTATTGGCAATAACAGTGGGTAAAATTGAGCACATGGAATTAGTATTTAGGTATATAGAACATATAATAATAAATGTTACAATGGGTACAATTGCCAATATGTAAATAAGGTAATATTTTGAGTTAAATTTATTCAAAACTAAACTAAATACAAAAATTCTGTGTGTTAAAATACGAACAGTAGTTTTTAGAACTAAATGAGTATGGAACACAAATGACATACATATCCTTTTAAACTTCTTTGATAATTTGTGCTTTATTTATGAGGTAGATAGATGCATTCTACTCTTGGTAAGAGACTGATGCAACTATTTTGGAATAGTAAATGAATATTTTCAGATTGAATTCCAAACATGGATAGTCATGTTTGGTGACATTACAATACACAGCGTTATGTTTGTGACTGTCACAAAACGTTCTAATTGTTATCTGACTTCTCACGTACTGCATGGACATTGAATCATGGTGTAAACAAACAAAATAAGTTATTCACGCAAGTATTAAAGCTTGTAGCTCCGAAACTTTACTTTAAAATGAAATTTCTAAAATTAAACATTAACAATAGAGATATTGGTGTAACGAAGCGATGCATGTAGCATTTTCGAAATGAAATGCAAGAGATTCACCGTTTCAACTGCAAGTGGAAGATAACTTGAAGGTCTTTGTTATCAAATCTCGAAGGAATTTTTGTCAGAAATTTAACAACTGAATAACAGGAAATGTTGATGCAATCTCATGATTAATTTCATTTTAACTTTTGCACAAATCAGCTATGATTGTTTATATTTCTTTGCTTGTAAGCAGAAATTGTCTATTGACGAATATAAGTGTTTCCGATTTTTCATATATATATATATATATATATATATGTAACATCACCGTTACAATATCGTTTCATTTTCTCCAATGTCCGTCTATGAAGTCATCGTGGGAAACAGTCTTGACCAGAGTTTATTTAAATCCTTGATTTATTTGAGTTTCATCACAGGAAATACACATTCAAAGCAATACACAGACGAACACCAACATCAACGTTTTTACAAGAATATTTACATCGTGAATCCCCACTCTTCTATATACAAAATTTACATGGTGAATTCCCGCGCGAAAAGCGTGTGAGAGCCTTTTATACTGTCTCGAGCTACTGTCACGTCATGATGCTCTGATTTTTCTATTTGTTCTTCTGCAAAACTATTTTTAGTTCACATTACATAATCTTTCCCGCGTTAGTTTCCCGGGCTGGGGAACATATAAAAAATATCTATTTTTCAAAAACGAAACAGAATTCAAAAAGGGGTCTAAAAAAGTTATTTAGTTTTCAATGTTATATATATATATATATATATATATATAGTGTTCGGTATTCCTCTAGAGTTTTCTGTTTGTCATTGAAATCTATCTAAAGATAATAAAATAAAAATTAAAACATGAAGTGATGTTGGACACGAGGTAAAAAGATAAACAAAACAAGAAAAAAAGAATTTTTATCTTGAAAATTTGTGGATGCAGAAAATCGTCTGCGTCCATGTTGTGTGATTATGCGGCATATTAAAGATCACCTGAGTTTCGTTTGGCATGGATACTCTCGGCTAAATTAAATTCCTGGTGCAGATTGCATCAACGAGAGCTCAGGTGCCCCATCTAGGGAAAACTAAGCGTCAAAAAAATTGCGGCAATGGTGCCACACTCATTGTGGTGCCGCTGAAAGAGTTGGTACCAATCTGTGGGGACGTACTAGGTCTGCAATGGTTGATGACCAGAACTGCAGCCCCATTAGAAAGGAAAAAAAGTCTTGAAAATTTGTAAGCAACAGTTCTAAACTGTGACGTCTGACTGTGCGGTATGGCATAAACTTTTAGTAGAATGCAGAAGAAAATGCAAAGAGTGAACCTCTCACAAATACCCATAAAAAGCGTTTTTTTTTATTATTATTTTTATTTTTGGTAAAAATAGTCCCTATATATAATTAATTAAATGCAACAGGAGTAGAAAAACAATGCTTTAACGTGTATCAGAGATACAAGGATGGTTCAACGAGCCTCGTTCCGAAGTGCATAAGTTTTCACCAAGCGTGAAGGTAAAAAAACGAATGGGAAACTGCAAAACTACTCTTCGTTTAATAAATGATGAAAAATTTCCGAAATAATAAGTGCTGAATAAATGTAACAACTAATAATCGAAACGTTTCTTTTATAATTGCAAAAAATATATTTATTCTCTTGAATTAAATATATAACAACTGAAAAAAAAAATAAAAGAAAAAATGCAAAGGGAATATTTAAATTGTGACATATAATTACAACATTTTTTTCATTATATTAACTAAAAGTTAGAGGAAACTGCTATATTGCACGAAAAGAAAAACACCTGTTGCATGTAATTTTATTCCATAATTTTAAGCATTAAACATCTTAAGCTTTTTAAAAGTTAGTAAGAAATAAATTCTCGTATTCTATTTTTGTCGAGAAAATCAGGGTATATTTACGCCATTGTACACTATTATCCGATTTTATGCCACCCTTTTTCATTTGTTCAGTTTTGCGAGTTTTTGCTTTTTCTTTAGAACAATATATTTCATTTTAATGGGTAGATATTCAAAAATAAATTCTAAAAGCATAGACATACTTTACGAGAACAAAGTTTTGATTATTGCATAACAATTTGTAATAAATGCTGCACTTTCATCTTTAGGGATAAAATTACAGAAAAAACCTAAGCTGAATATCAATCTCTAAAATACCGCAAAAGAATTCCCCTAAAATTTGTTTATATAATGCAGCCGCTTCGAGAATCTATTTTTCAAAACAAATCCCTTTTTCCCGTAATTAGCAGTAGAGATTTCTATGTTAAATCGGAACAGCAAAGAGTAATTTATTCATTTATTTATGTTTAGGATATGTGGTATTCTTTTATGGATTTCCATCAGGGTAAAAATTCATAAAACAATTGTTTTTCTGAAGAAAAAAAAGTTAAACAAAGAAAATGTTCTTTTTTTGGAAATTGTTTTTTAATTTCATATTTTGCAGCACAAACTCTTATTACATTAACTAAATACATTCAACAGGATATGCACTTATGTGCATCACAACTGAACATATTTGTTCACATTGAGGATGAACAAGAAGTTCATTCTAGAACTATACGAGCCTACTTTCCCACCCCAACTTCAAATTTATAATCTAGTTATCTCTCTCTCTCTCCCTCTTTCGCGTTTCGCTTTAGTTCTTAATTGCTTCAAATATATCTTTTTCACGGTTAATACATATTCAACCACTCATTCATTTATTCAGTCGTTCATGTATTTATTCACTCATTTACTTATTGTTTCATTCATTTGCTCATTTTTTCTCTCATTTGTTCATTCATTCATTCAAAAATATTTTTGAAAATCAAGATAAAAAAATTTCATTGTAAAATAGGCTCGTTAGTTCTGGATGAACTTTCTATCTGTACATGTTTTACGTTATAAGAGCTTTCCAATAAAGTTTGTTCCAATCAAATCGGTACGTTAGATCGGTATGTATGTAGGATTGAAATTTCCCCGTAGGCGGTATGTTAATATTTTTTGAACTGTTCAAAAATAAACAAAAATTGTTCAAATCAAAAAATTATTCCCGCCGGGAGCATCTTTCAATAAGCTTGTTCATAAGAACTCGAATCTTATACTCAGAGTTTACATAATTTGCTTCATTTTTCCCCATAGGCACTAACGTTAAAATTTTTGAACTGTTCGAAGTTGAACGAAAAATTGTTCAAATTAAGAAGTAAAATACGGAAATGAGATGTTCTCACCGCGATCTTTCGAATGTAAAAAGAATTTTTCGAATGGGACAATTCGCTCAAAAGTTATTAGACTGGCCGACAAACACACATTTTCCTCATCTCAAAACCCTACTTTCAAATATTTTATTTTTCAATAAGCCTTCCTTCATGCTTTACTATTATTTTTTTAAACTTTTACCGGAAAGTAGGCTAAAAAGGAGGAAGGGCATTCAACTAAAGAAAAAAACCTACATCAGGTAACTTGAGAAAAAGTGAAAACAGGACAGACAATGAAACAATACGTCAAAAGTATATGAAGAATTATCGCAAAAATTCATAAAAAATATCGTTTCATAAATTTAACTTCAGGTCTGTATAAAGAAGGCAAAGACGTGAAGTGAATTTTTAGTCGGAGCTAAACAAAAGAAAGAAAAGAAAAACGGATTCAATGCAATTAATTGGTGTTACTTGGTATGACTCACAGTACCCGACATATTTCACTTTTCTATTTATTTATTAAATACATTTAGGAAGAGATCTTCCTTAGAAAATATTTAGTGCCTGTTCTGCAAACGTAGTTCTCATTTGCATTTTACGAGATAATGCCGTACTTTCAAATTATTCGACAAAAGAAAAACTGCTTGATATAAGAATGTGCAATTCATATTAACAGTCTTTTGTTGCTTTGTTTCTTTACTTCTTGAAAAACAAACTGGGTTCTTTTCGTAATTAATTGTCGCAGTTTATATGTTGTACGACTGACATTTCGATTTTTAGAATGCATTATTCCACTGAACAAGCGTTACATGTTATATTTTCTTCTTACGTGTTTAGCACATTAAACATACATTTAAAAACAGTGAAATATGCTAACAGAAATGACTTAAAATAACGATTTCGCTTAATTTAATTACAAAGTGTCGAAAATTATGCGTTTCTTTCTTAGGCTAAGTAGTTCTTAGAATGGATTCACACAGCTAATTACCTCACTTGTTATTTATATTTACGAAAGTAACCACGCTCAGGGATGATTGTTTTACTGGAGATAAAAATGAAATGTTTTCTTTTTTTGATGGAAACAAACATCAGATTTGCTATTTCCTTTGTATGGCGGTTAACACATTAGCTGTTTTTCTCACACATATTCAAGCATTTTACGTTGCATTATCAGTACTCTGTTTCAGGCAATATGTGATAGCTTCATGTTTTAGACCTTTGCAAGTGCATGGAAACAGTATTCCAAATTTGATTATTTTAACCTTGGACTTTATTTTGGAAATAACGTGTCGTTGCTTTGTAAAATTAAAGAAAAAAAAATCAATATTTTCGTCACAGAAAATGTGTACTCCATTTGAGTCTGATTTCTGAACACATTCTCTCCGCCATGAAATGGGAGGAATTGAGAACCGTATTTGTTTGAAAAAGAAATATTTCGCTTCATACCAGTTTACAAAGATCACCATAAACCATAGTTTCATAATACCTTGAAATTCAAGAAAACCAGGTGAAGTACAAAATGTATTTCCTGATGTTTTTTCTGCAGACTTCATGTAACATAAGTCTATCTCCCATAATGTGACATAATCATCTTGTCACCGAATTATGAAAAAAATAAAATGTTTTGCTATTTAATGAGTACAAAATGTCACCACAGATAGTGTGTAAAACAAGTCCCTTTTAAATTAGCTACCATTACTTCTTTTTTTCGAGCCCATGAAGTTATGGCACTTTAGTGTCATGCGAAGACGGATGCATAGTCATTACATTAGTGAAATAAAAGACAATAACATTATTTTCGAATGTGTTTTATTCATGTATGTTCATTATATTTTTTAAATAATTATTTAAAGGGTAAATTCTGTGAATTACGAAATTCAAAAGAAATGTACGATTCGTTGTTTGAAAGATAACTACAAATTAATGATTCTTGCAGTCAATTTATGGTCTCGTTAGTGTTGTTAGGGCGCTTTCACACCGAAGCCGATAAAGACAATATTCCGGTCATTTTCATCTGCGCTTGAGCAGTGCATGTTCTTAAAGGCAAAAATATGCCTTGCGTTCGCGTAGATGAGAAAAGACAGGAACATTGTCTTTGTCGTATTTGGTGCGAAAGCACCCTAACACATGAATATCAAGTGTCACTGAGCAAAATAAAGATAGTTTATGGTTTTTAAATCAAAATATCTCTATTTGAAGTTGGAGCACAATATGAGGATCCGGGTACCGAGAGGTTTAAATTGAGAAATACCATACACATTTCTAACAGCTTTATTCACCAACCAATATGAACCTCTGTTAAATACTCGAACCACCGATTTAAGCGTTCTGATTAGTTGAAAAAGCCTTTGATCTGCAGTTTGAAGGCTCAAATTGGATGGTAAATAAGGCCATTAAAGATTACTAAAAAGGGGATTGGAACTTATCGCTTCCCGTACCCAAAGATCAAGTCGATAGATTGGGCCTATTTTGTCGAAGTTTAATACTAGATGCTAACCGAGACTTGCAGAGCAATGAAGTAAGCAGTGTAGATAAAGCAAGCCATTTACTTTTTATCAACAGTGCCCTGTCAAAGAAACAGTACAGTTTACACAGTTCATTTATTTTTATTTTGAATTACACTACGAAAATGCATCGCAGAAAAAATCATCGGCAAAATGCGTTGAAAAGAATATTCTAGATATCAAGAATATTCGTAAAGCGAGATATTCTCTAGGAGCTAGATATATTCTCTAGAAGTATTCCTTCTAGAGATATTCTCTAAAATCATCATAGCTATTAGGTACGACAAAAGTTGCGGATGTTCACGTGCTCACTTTATTTTGCATTGTAAAAAGAGTTCAATTCTATCTACAAACACGTACCGAAATTATTTGAAAATTTCGCTCTTTAAGAACAGTCTCCTTTATAATGGATGTTAGTCGTTAAGTAAAATATTAACTTCCTCTTTTTTCTTTTTTTTATTTGTTTGTATTTCATGGGATAAAAAAGGAAGTATATACTGTTAATACATGCACAACTAACCGTACTCTGATAACAAGTGGAATAATATCATGGATTATACTTGATAATTTCGTTTAAAATCTTATATGTAACTAGTCTTCTGAAACTCTTTTCAACTTTTCGTCAAAATCAAGAACTATATTTTTTATCCCCTCCCCTCTCTCCGAAAATAAGTTTTATATAGTTTCAAATTTAGGCTTTCCATCGTCTTTTTCTACGCAAAATGATATCGGTATGCTTTTTTACCCTAAAATTAACGGAGATAAGCAATAAACATTTTACGAACCTTCTTATTACTATGAGCGTGAAAGTTAAAAAATCAAAATTCTATTTAAGCACACCTACCTTTTCCTTTTATTATCCTTCAACAATACTATTAACGGTACCCTTTTTAATTAAAATTTTTATGTTTATCTCTTATTCGTTTTTTACAATACTTACAATTTAATGACTTAAGTACTAAAACAATAATGTAAAGCTTATCTTTGCTGTTAAATGCGAGTTTAACTGCATTTGCAAATTAACTACTATTATGCTTAAAGCTATAAATTTCTTTCAGTTTCGGTATTAAAAACACATGAAATACTAAATGCAATGAGTTGATCTCAATCTACTTAACAAAATACGTTCTGCAAAGTTTAAGTCAATAGAAATTACGTTTTTTCTTTTTTTGGAGGAAACAACCTTTATATTTCTATATCAATGGTTTAATGAAGAAATGTGGCAACTGACGTGATTTATGAAAACTGGAAAAGTTTATAATTTGGAAGGTAACTAGCGCACTTATTTCCAGTGGTTGCTACTGCTTCCTATTTTTGAACTATTAATGTACAGTAAGATTTCAGAATTATCTAAAACAAATTTGCATTTTTATGTAATACTTAGTTTTGAAATTTTTCTACTGAAAATTAACAAAACGTTTCACTAAACACATTGTGTGCACTAAACCATTGATATTACGGTACACTCCTACAGTGCCTTTTTTTCGCTTTTTACTTTTTTCCCCTTTAAAATCGTAATTTTGAAAGTTTGTTTTTTGAATGTTAAATGCTCTACTTGAAAGTAAAGAAAAATGTTTACTAAACTTAATAGTACGTTTTATAACAATTTTCTATAGCGTCAAAATAATGCAAATACCAATACTTCCTTCCTTACTTTAAAATTGCAATTAGTGTTTTCAATACATTTATCGAATGCGGTTTTTTATTTATGTATTTATTTATTTCACTATAGATTCACATATTGCAACTTAAACTAGAAAAGATAGTTCTGTAATATTCCTTCAAATGCTGTTAAAAATAGGTGAGATTTTTTTTCTTTCAAAATACCACACTATACGGCATTTCTGAAACTGCTTTCCCACAGTATATTTTTTAATTAACGGATTTACTTTTCAATGAAAATTAAACAATAACATGTGTTCCACATAAAAGTGCCATAACCTTCCAGATATATTAACAGGATTTTATTTCGCGCGAAATGAAATCATCAGTTGGAAGCTTTTGGTTTCTGTAGGGGTACTTTGTCGAAAGGAAAATGATAGTAAAGTTAACTATTCTCGAATTCTAATGAGAGTGAAAGTATTCTGGCGATGAGAACACGTTATTTAATTTAACTTCATCGCAAAGCTTGGTACTGGAAGTTGGAAATGACTTGTTAACCCACTTTATTTAAAATGACTGAGAGATAAATCAACTTCCTTTTGAAATTAAAGCTTGCGTAAAGTAATTAAATGTTTCTTAAACTAGTAAGTAACACGGTGCACAAGATAGGTGAAAAATTTATAAATTTATAACACGAGAGGAAATACTGGTTGAATTATACTTGACGATTTTTTCAAGATTACTTTTATAACGTTAAAGCAGACTAGCCTCTCAAGCTATCGTCTTTGTCTATGGAAATCTTGTACAAATCTGTCAAACAAAAAAAAAAAAAAAACAATTGTAAGATTTAAGAAGAATTGTGCAATTTTTAAGTAAAAATGTAATCGTGTTCATAGTTTTAATCCATGCAGTTTTAATCCTTTAGCAGATCATGCTACTGACCATGCAACTTCATTCAGTAAAAAGTCATACACAAGGTACTTTTTTTACGTAAAACTTCTTGCTAAGTAGAAATTATGAGGATAAATGAGTTCTCTTATAACAGGTGGGTTGCGACCCCATTTGGGGTCATTAGACATTTCTTAAGGCGTTGCGTCATTATTTCTAATTATAAAATACTTACTTAATATTACTAAGTTTGCAAACAAAGAAATGCACAAAATCTGTGCCATTACTTTATTGGTAAAATATAATTACAATGAAGTAGAATTTAACAATAATGCACAGATTGGGCTGCACCTTTTTAGTTGAACGCAAAATTCTACAAAACTATTTCCGACAAAATCCTTACAGTCCCTTTGCATGAAAATAAAAGCAGAAATTATTCATTCCGGGATTTCACTTTATACTTGACGATCAGATAAATTTCATATCAGACTAATATTTATTTTCGCATTAATAAAAGTATAATTTTTCTAAACACAGTTGAAATTTTTAAAAACGAATAAATATTTTATGTACTAATGAACTTTTTCTTGGAGTAACATTCATATTATATTTTCATAAGTACGTAAATTTAGGCAAAATATCATATAGAGCGATTTTCGAAATTTGCAGTAATAATTATTCAGTTATCTTTTATGATTGAAAACGTTATGTTTCCTTAAGGTAATAAAATATTCTTCATCTTCCTCTTCTAGTTCTTCTTCTTCCTAAACACTACAGCCGGTTACCAGCCACGGCTGCCTCAGCCAGCTTACACCATCTAGATATATTTGTTGCTATTTAATAAAACATTCTCGCTTCTTTAAATTACATTCAGAACATTGAAGTGGCATGACGAATAAGTAAAGCATTTTCTATTCAATATTTTATTTAATTTTGTACGAGGGATATCTGGTGCTTAGTTTTAAGTTATACACTGATCGCTTACCTTTAGATTAAGGTCATCTGAAAACAGTTCGACCGCGAAGTTCTGATATTTGAACGCTTCTACGCATGACAGAAAGAGACGAATACATTCGAGTTTTAGGAAAGATCGTTTTGCAGGTACGTTCATTAGCATGCGAATCAGAATGTGTGCTTCTCTGTTTGTTGAAATCAACTAAATTTATAAACCGGCATATAGCATCACTTCGAAAGAAATCAAGTATAAGGAAATAAAACGAGACCAAAATCGACTTTTTCGGACGCTTCTGCATGTGGCAGAAGAGAACGAATCCATTCGAGTTTTAGGGAAGTTTGCAGGTGCGTTTATTTAGTACGCGAATCAGAGCGTGTGCATCTCTGTTTGCTGAAAAAAACTAAACTTATAAACTGGCACATATCATCAGTTCGGAAGAAATGAAATAGAAGCACTAGAACGCGAGAGCAAAAACGGCACCTTCCTTATATCAGCGGTTCCTCCCTTGAACATGAATGGATTCTTCTTGGCCCTCTTCCAGGCGGATTGTTTGGTTGGTGGTTGAACTCTAATACTGTATGGTATCTATTGAACTTATGTTGCGTCACAATTCCATGCAAGTAAAGTATGTTTTCGCATAACACACCATGGTTTTTTCTAAAATTTTGTCGTCGAGGGCGTTTTAATCACATTGACGTAAAATAATGCACTCAGATTCTCGATTCAGTTATAAGGTCAATCTTGATCCAAAGAAAAAGCAGCAAAAAAAAATCTAAATAAATCCTTGTTATAATTTTAAAATATCATGCCAATAATTAGAGATGAGACGACATGTTTACGCACATGGACTTTGGAAAGAAAAATTAAATTCATCTAAAACCAGTAATTTCCTATTGAACATTTTCGTAATTTTAGAAATTATTAAATTATAGTTACATGCATTACAAACAATGTATCGTAATTTCAGGAAACATTTTTTATGGCAAATGCTCAATATTGTTTCGGTTCGAATGTTTCCATTTGCAGCGTATGTAAAAATGCGCAATAATAAACCAACAAGTATCATTTATAATAACATTTCCTCACTTCTTATTTGTATCCCCTATTATTCTTATCAATTGATTTATGAGGCTCCAAAATCAATACCCTTGCCACTATAGCCTTCATCGGAGGTGAAGCGACCATCTGAACTGCACATAAAGAATGGGAAAATATCAAATAAATCACACTAATTTTCTTCATGAACATTTCATAAAATCAATATCTTTCAAGACGGGAGAGAATTACGATCAAGCCACTTCACCGAACAAAAAGGCTCCGAAAATAAACCGTTCCTTGCCATTGTCTATCACTTTTGAAAAGAAGCAGACGCCCCCGACTGGTAATAAAGCATAACCTGGTACTTTTAAACATAATGTGCATTGTGTTTATTGGGAGAATCAGAAAGGGAGACATTTGGTTGGCTTTAGACTATGTATGTTTCTATAATTTGAGGTGCCCCACGTAAATATAAAAAATAAACATCTTTGTTACATTAATACTGTATATATTTGTGAAATTGTCATATCCGTTGAAATTTTAAGTTTTATTTATTTATTTATTTATTTTTTTGTATTCTTTTTTTTTTTTTTTTTTTTTTTTTTTTTGGCATTATGAAAACCGCTGAATGGCAACGTATCATCTTTGACAAGTGAAAATGTTTTTAAAAGATACACAAGATTTTGTTCGATAGAAATTCTAATGTGACATGTGACGATCTTCATGACTGTAATGACTATTTATCTGTTAGTGCTATGAAAAAAAAGATTTTTTTTCACTTGTTGAGTAATGTTTATTACTTAAAGTTAAGACGTTTACTTATTCATATCTATATGTTAGTCTGTCTGTTCGCTACAGAAAGTAGAGCTCCCAAACTGACACAGTTGTTTTTTGGAGCCTGAAGATGTGCACCATAGAACGATTATTTTCGAAGTACAGTTTTGTTCTTATTTTTGTTCTATTTTCTAGCTGAAGTTTCATTTAATGTCATTAACAAGGGGGCCAAAAAACGTAGCATCATGCATCAATCGAAACACCATTTAGAGAAACCTGTATCGGATGGGTACCAGGACATGGTGAAGGGGGCAGAGCAGGTCTCCTGGAGTCGGGAATAGAACGTTGGACCTCCACGGCGGAAAGCCAGTACTTCCACGCTTTGCCAAAAGGTATCTAATGGTCAGGGAAGCAGTCGGGCTATTTTAAGACGTTGACTCGCACCGCAACAAATCTAAATTGCGTTAAAAACGTAAAAGGTAATTAATCTAATCGATTTTTGATTAGATTCAGTTACAAAATATTTCAAATTGTTACAATATTTATGATAACCTGAGAAGATGTTTTCCAATCAAGAGTGAATGACTGAAATTACACTGCTAGTATGGAACTTTGTTAAGCGTGCAATAACTATAAAATTATGTGCACTGTTTATCGATTACAATATCTCAACAAAATTCTTGTTTTCCGCCTGCTGTACAACTACAGAAAAAGATTTGTTAAGTACGTAAGTACTCGCTAAGAAGCCTCGAATCAAATTTCTCGGTAGTAACAGCTCCATGGAAACATAACAGAAAATATCATGCATATATAATAGAATAAAAATCGCTATTTAATCTGGGAACTCTCTTCTAGCAATTTCAAACTATCATTGGAGTGGGTCCGCGGTCACTCCATTAATCTTGGGAACGAAAGGGCCGATGAACTTGCGAAATCGGCAGCACACTCACAACTTCTTCTAAGCTGTGACAAGGTTCAGATTTATTTATCAAAAAACAGAAAAACAGTCGTACTATAAGCTTGGGGCAAATTGAATGGTCATCAACTCCCAAAAGCAGTGTTACAAGAAGGTTCTTCCCCTTCGTGACTGAAAAAGTCAAAATCCACTTAAATCACACGTTTAAACTTACACAGGTCCCTTCAGGTCACGCGAGCACAAAGGCGTAAGTCTTTTCAGGCTCCATCAAGCTAACTCCCCTGTCTGTACTTGTGACCAAACTCAAATACAAAATATTGAACATTTGCTTTTCAATTGCCCTCTGCTTGACTTCGAGAGGCATGTACTTTTTAAATTTTTTCTAGCGAGTGGACTGCCATGGCCTCCAAGTTTTGACTTTTTGCTCCAACCTGACTGATTACCAAGTTTTATAAGCTCTGTTGAGAAAATTCCTGTTTAAAGCATTTATTGAACTTTTAGATTTATTTTTCCTTTAAATATAATTATAATCTGATCATCTGTTAACTTTTATATGCGTTAATAACTAATGTTCACCCTTATCTTGATTGATTTATTTTGTATCTAATTTCGTGCGTTATATAATATGCTGTTCTTTGCTTTTGTGTACTTTGAGTTAATCTGGTATTGTTGCATTTATGTTTCCGTTGTATGTACATGTTATATGGCTTTTGCCACAGTGAAAAAAAAAAAAAAAAGCTCCGTGGAAAACTGAACACTTGAGATATGTTTCTATAGGGTCAAAAATTGCAAATCAATGCATTCTATATAACGGTGCATGGTTTATTTTCAGTTATAGGGAGCAGCCTAACTCCTAGCCCTCTGCAGCCAGTCCAACCATTTCCAGAGATATCTTTGGCTGGCCGGTCTGAGGCATAATAATCACAACAGCGTGAGCTCAAGTTTTGGACTCACCTTCGACTATATGTATCAGAAATAGTAATTTAGCGACTCACAGATGGCGCATCTACAGCGGCATTTTATCTGTTGCTATCAAGTTACATAACGTTCTCTGTTTCTTATTCTCTGTCGGTTCCTTTTTTTTTTAAAGACTTTGTTGTATCTTGTTTGTAGTTATCTGCAATTTTACGTCAGGCCGTGGATAACTGATTTTCAGAAGAGTCTTATGTATATTCGGGAAAAATCGTTTTCCAGTGTTTATCAAATCACTTCAAAAAAAAATTTTTCTGAACCTATTTTTATTAAAAATAATGATAATAATTAATTATTACACAAAATAAAATAAAAACGCTACATTGTTACAAAACGTCAAGAAAAAAACATTAACCTAGTGCTGAAGTCTGTTTTGCCATTAGCTTTCATTGCAAGATCATCCCATTTGTAAGATGCGTTATATTTCAACAACGAGTTCGTAATTTCGATTGTGTTCATTCTACGTGTTCTAGAGCTATTATCATATGCTGCTTATTCCTAGCAGAGCGTCACGCATCATATCTATATTTATTACTTCGCACAATATTAAACTTTCCCATATTTGTTCATCCAAATCATCTTTGATAACACTGCTCTACAGTGGTTCGCTAACAACAACCAAATTACTATTTTTATTATAGATTCATATTGTTATTCAAATACGTGCAAGTAAAAAAGTTCCACCACGTCACATTTTTGTGTAACAAAAATTGGAGCTTTCTGCTATTTTTCATGATTTTTTTGCCGCATGTGGCAACCCAACGCTTCTGGTACCCTACAATTTCGCCGTATCTAGTTATTTCTGGCATCCCATTATGTAAACCTTCCTTGTTGAATACAGTTGTGGGTTTTTTTATTATAGTTCATGTTGAAAATGGCAAATTTTGAGCGCAGGCATTGCAAAACTCTGCTAAGTTTTGTTACATTTGTGGGAGGTTTATTTTTAAATCTCAAGGTAAAAAATGTGAATAAGGCTTGTTTCTTGTACTTCGGGTGCCAAGTTGGTGACCAAGATGAAAATTGGGCTCCTTACGTGTGTTACGTGAGTTGCAATGTGGTTCTTGGTCAGTGAATGAAAGGCAAAAAAAGCGCTTTACCACTTGCTGTCCCAATGGTGTGGCGAGGACCTTCAAATGCTTTTGATGATTGTTACTTTTGACTTACAAACATAGAAGGATATTCCAAAAAGCAAATACATAAAATTGAGTATCCGAATATCCCATCTGCACAGATGGGCAAGCACTGAATAGTACCAACTGTTAAATTGAATTGAAAAGATATTGACATTCAAGAGAGGTGAGTGACATTGAAGACACAAATGAAACACATGTTGTTGAAGGTACTTGTAACCCAAACAGCGAACTTCATTTTAATCGTCAAATGAACTGAATGATCTGCTTCGCAAACCAATAGCCCACTTAGCTTCCATGAAAGAAACGTACGCTAACGTGGTGACTATTCTAATAGCATTTAAGTATAAACAGTGAATTGGCGAATTTGTGGAGACTTAAAGGTCGTAGCTATATTAATGGGTCTTGAGGAGATTTACTGAATATTGTTGCTTTTTATTTTTGTGGGATAGTCGAGCAACATCACAGCATTTCGTAAAAAAAGAATGACCACCCAGAACATCATTTTACCTTGGAGCTAGTAATATTAAATACAACTCTCTTTTTGAAAGGGAAACAATTCTGCTCCCTTCACTCACATTAAATTAGGACTGATGAGAAACCTTGTGAAGGCCATGGAAAAAGAAGAAGGATAAGAATTAAAATTTTTAAAAGAACGTTTTCTACAATTGAGTGAAGCAAAACTTAAAGAAGCTGTTTTTATTGGACCTCAAATTAAACAAGTGATTTTCGACCCTGATTTCGAAAGGAAGCTTAATCAAACAGAGTTAGCAGCTTGGAAAGCGTTTGTGAAGGTGGTGAAATGATTTTAGCAAAAAATAAAGATAAAAATTATAAAATCCTAATTTAAGATCTTCTTAAGTCTTTAAAAGCCATGGGGTGTGGGATGTCATTTAAAATTCCCTTTCTACATTCATACTTGAATTTCTTCATAAAAAGAGCATGGTGAACATAGCGATGAACATGGGGAAAGATTTTACAAGGACATTAAGATTAAGGATGCCCGATAGCAATGTCATTGGGAACCAGCAGTGATGGGTGACTACTGCAGGTTTATAAAGAGAAAAGATTTAACGTCACATAAGAAAAAAAAGTGACAACATTTCATCGCATTTATTAAAGATTGATAGTTTTATGTTTTATTTAGTCTAAAATATGTATATTTTCTCAATCGAAATAGAATTCCATGATGAATTAAGGAGATTAATCATGATAAAAATTGTAATTTAAATGCTTTTGAGTTTCCTTTCGTACTATACGATAGTCATAACAAAAAACCTGTACATGTTACAGCTTTTTTACAATTATATTCAAATTCTACGCAACAAAATTAGTTGGAAATAGCTAATTGTATTTGTGTTAGGGAAAAAAAGTTTTTTTTTTGTCGACTAGTGTAATTAGAATGCAAATATGAAGTTTCTAAATTACGAAACAGTGACTCTGCATTATTATTCCGTTTTTCGAAGAATGTGTTGCTTTTTTAATGTTTTCTTTTTTCTTTAATTTAACACAGATTCCCTTTAAAGTTTCCACGACTCAAAATTCATTTTTTACTGCAATAACCTTACACTTGCTCATAAAGTAAAATAAAAAGCATGACAGGGGAAAAACACTGCATAAGTATTTATTCTTTATTCTTGTACGTTTTAACACTTGAATTTTGCAAACATATTAAAATTTAATGATTTGTTTTGAACCAAAAGTTCTCTTCTCAAGTTACCGTGTTAATGATTGCTTTGTTTTCAAGTATTCTTAGCGAAACACCAGATGAGGGAGAAAAAGAAAAAGCAAGAATTTCAGACTGAAAATGTAAATGATACAGAACAGAACGTTAACACCGGAAAGTGTTTGTATTTTATTTTACATAATTTTAACATCAATAAAATAAAGATTGCAAGACGCTTAGAACATTTCTAACAGGATGTAAAATTTGTTTTCTAACAAAATAATTGCTTAAAAGATTTGAAATAATTCACAGCACTATGTGAAAAGTTTCTTTTCAGAATGTCGCATGTTTGGGTTGGTAAAAATTTATTTCTTAAATATAAAATTAAACATAATTTTGCGTGTGAAGTAGAAAACAATGTGTAGAAAATTTTGTCTTTTCTCAAATATTTTTTTAATAATGTAGTCAAAAACTAGTACCAGTACAATATTTATATGTATTCTGAACATAAATACTTATAATTTTATATTTTTGTCAATTTAAGGTTATTATGTCTTGCATTTCAACTTAGAGCACATTGGCATTTATGATCATTCTGCAAAAGTATTGCAGTTTATAACTGACTTATATTATATATCTTTAACTAAAATGCATTGGAATTGAATATTGTTAATTTTAATTGCGTGCTCTGAAAACTTTTAAAATTAAAATTTAAAGAATACAGCTTCTTTCACAGGAAAAAAATTCGGTTGCCTTTTCAACATTTTCCATCAACAAATACATCTTCAAGCAATCTTTCTTACAGCAACAAAATGCTCCAAAACTTTCTTCGTTAAAATCTTCCTTCTCCGCTTTCAGACGTAGATACGTAAAATAAATATTGAAAGTTTTAAAAAAAAAGAAGAAAAAAAAGCAAAGAACGCTTTCACATTTTGCAAAATCCCAACACCTTGAGCGTTCCCAAAATATTTTCTTTGAACTTGCACATGAAAGGAAAAAGTTGATTCAACAAAAACCTTATAAGTTTAAGTCTCAGATACACATACGTGTACCTTACAATATTACTTACACAGAAAACCATATTGAAAACGAAATCAGAAAATGGATTTATTTTTTAATAACTGAGTAACTAATTTTTTCTTGGTATCATCTCTTTTTTTTTTTTTTTGGGTGTGAGAAAAAGTCTTTAAAGCGTAAAATATAATACTTGTATATCTTAGAAATTTTTATTTGATCCTAATATTTTTATTTGGGCTTCGGTAAATGAAATGGGATACTTATTTAAAATGCTCATTAGAATTAATTAATATATCAAGTAATGCATATAGCAAATTCAACAGTAATTTCTCTTGAATCACCAAAATATTTTCTACGTACGCAGTAGTTCTAAAAAGTAATTTCTTAAATTTAGGTTTTCTTTCTAAGATGTTGAATGATGGGATATCGTTGATGGGGTGTGGGGGAGATGATAACTCGATTGGTTTCCAATTTTACGCTTCACAAAGTAATATGGCACGTATATCTGGTGTCAATACTCTTCGTTCATCCTACGATTAGAAGCTCTGCTTCTGAGGTGTGAATCCGAGATGAACTTCCAAATTGCAATAATTTTCCGCTTGGGGAAATTAATCAGAATTTTGTATAAGTTTGGTGGAAGAAGTTGGAAGGCAGCTTTATGATAACAAAATTCAGAAAAATGTGTCGGTGTTATATTATATCCTTCAAGATGTACCAGGCAATTGAAAATCACTTAAATGTGCATAAATAATAATGCTGAAATGTCTTAACAATTAAAATAAAAGGCTAAAAGCATAAGAAACCACATTATTAACTTCAATTAAAGTGTCCAATAACTTTTTCTTTTACTGTAGAGAGAACAAGTTAAATAAATACTTTTAATTTTTGCCAGAACCCTTTAAAAAGTTTTGCAAATCCCTAATTGAAAAGCTCTAGTTGGTATGTAGAGTATCATAATTAAATATCACGTTTAAAAACCCTATGGAAAAATATATTGCTCTGAAGTTTTTTGAAGGTATGAGTATCGTTGACAAACTTATGAATAAATATATATATATATATATATATATATATATATATATACATATATATTTACTGCTCATCTTGCTATATTAAGTGTCTAATAGTTTTATACTGCGGGAGAGTTTTGTATTATGCAGATATTAGTGCAAAAAATATCATTTCAGTCCTTTACAAATCAAATGCAAGTACATGTATTTCAGAAGTTTTTGTAGTGTAACGAAAACATGAAGGGAAGTTGCTGCCACACGTACTTTATCTTTTTTAATGAATGAAAACCAATCTGTTCTTGTAAAAATTTCGGAAACACAGATTAATCGTAGAATTCAAAAAAATATATGCAAAATACACAAGTTAATTGCATCATAATTGCTGTTTTCTAGTCAATTACTGTAGAAAAAGAAAATGCTTGTGAATTTCCCAATCTAAGAAGAAGTATTTTTAAGACTATAGATAGGAATGGCATGATTTACTAGTTAAAATTTTAAATAAATGCTACAATAAGTGTTCTGTGAAAAAATATTGATTCTAAAGATTTTTGTGAGAACAACCAATTACGTCCTCTGGTTCAATAAAATAATGATGAAATCTTAAACCATCCATTTATTGTAATAGAAATATAATTTCACGTTAATTTAAAGCACAAATGAGCATTAAAACGCAGACATATGTTTTGGGATTGCCTGGAATCCCTTTTTCAATGCGACAGGGAGCTTCTAGACGCAAAACATCCAAATGAAGCAGAAAAAACAACAAAAAGAAAGCTTATATAGCCTAAGAATTAACTGTAAACCAATGATAATGAAGGCAGTGTGAAGTGGAAGTAGAAGTAGCAGGGAAAGCACCAATAAGAGAGCAACAAACGAATCCAGTTGAAAGTTCAGGAAGTAAAAAGGAATATCAACAAAAACAAAGTAAAAAAGACGACAACATGCATAAAAATGTGAAAATACATGAAAATTGCAAAAATAATAAAATAAAATACAAAGAATAAAATGGAAATAAAATAAGTACAGAAAACACCAAAAAAAAAAGCAAAACAAAGTACACATGTAAAGTAGGGGGAGGGGGGCGGGGAATTAAAAATAGACACAAAAAAGGAAAACTAACAAGAAAAACAAGAAAGAACAACAAATTAAAGGAACTTATGCCAGACCTGTGAAAATTGCAAAAATAATAAAATAAAATACAAAGAATAAAATGGAAATAAAATAAGTACAGGAAATACCAAAACAAAAAGCAAAACAAAGTACACATGTAAAGGAGGGGGAGGGGGGGAGCACAAATTACAAAATAGACACAAAAAAGGAAAACTAACAAGAAAACCAGGAAAGAACAACAAATTAAAGGAACTTATGCCAGACCTGTGAAAAATAAGGAGTTGAGGAAGACTCATTAACCAAATTAGAACTATTCCTGTTAATATGATAAGCTTCCCAAAAGTCAAGCTCTAAGGGGAAAGAACATTTTTGAATAATTTTCCCAGAATTGAAATCAAAAGAGTGGTTGGAATTCCAACAATGTTGAGCAATGCTAGACTTATTGAACTCTTGCTTTCGTACATAACATTTATGCTCATTTAACCGAATTTTCAGAGCACGTTTTGTCTGTCCAATGTAAGAAAGGCCACAACGGCAACTAATTTGGTAAATACCCCAAGTGTTAAGTTGTTTGACAGGATCTTTAAGAGAAGAGAAGGAAAGTTTGTTGCTAGGGGCAAAAACGACTTGAAATTGAAACCTTTTTAGGATTTTAGCAACACGAAAACTGACAGAATGAAAGAATGGTAACACAACCAAATTCTTTCTAGAAACCACATGATTGGGACCAGAAGTTTTTTCAGAAAGTTTGTTATGAATAGAATCAATTAAAGAGTGAGAAAATCCTCTAACCACAGCTACAGCTTTCAGATAGTTGAGTTCAATCTTGAGAAGCTCAGAAGAAGAGCAAATATTAATAGCACGATGGACAAGAGCATTAAAAGCCGAATATTTTTGGTTGGGAGGATGAGACGATAATCTATGAGGAGGTAAAGAAACAGCGAAAGGTTTACGATAGACAGAAGTAGTGAAACCAGACTCACTCCTAGAAATCAAAACATCAAGAAACGCAAGGCTACTATTAAGTTCTTTTTCACAAGAAAACTGGATATTAGGATCAATGGAGTTCATAATAGAAAGAGCATCATCAATACCTAACAAGTTACTGTCCGTTAAGACAAAACAATCATCCACATAACGAAGATAAAATTGAAATTGCAATTTCTGGAATAGTTTTTCCTCAAAATAATGCATATAGAAATCACTTAAAAAAGGACTAAGAGGACTTCCCATAGCCAGGCCATCAACCATAGCATAGAATTTACCATTAAATACAAAAGTGCTCTGCTGCAAGCACACACGAGTAAGAAAAACTAATTCCTCAATTTCCACAGCAGTAAAATGGAATTCAGAAAGCCTTTTCCTGAGACAAGTCAAAGCGCCATCAACAGGAACATTAGTAAACAAAGAATTAACATCAAAAGAGGCCATAACCAAATTGTTCGGAACGAAGTTATGAAGTTTCTTAACAAAATCGGTGGAATTTTTGACAGTGAAAACATTCCAACTCCTAAGTGGAGAAAATACAGAAACTAAATATTTGGAAAGTTTATATGAAGCAGTGCCAATACTGGAAACAATTGCTCTGAAAGGAATACCTGCCTTGTGTACTTTCGGTAGAGCATAGAAACGCGCACAATTAGCAACAGAAGGAATCACAGACCGTTAAGCAATCAAAGGAATAACATGAACAGACTTAACAGCAGAAGAAATAGCTTTTAACTCTTTGTCGCTAGGATCTTTATAAATTTCAGAATAAGGACCAGAAGCAATTAAATCATCAGTTTTTTCAACATAAGATGATTTATTAAGAACAACAATCTGACCACCCTTGTCAGCTTTGGTAATGACCAAATCAGAATTTGAGACTAAATTATTGACACAGCGTTTCCCAGAGTGGGTAAAACCAATATTAGGAACTTTTGAATTGAAATCAACATTGGAAGCAATAAGATGCCGAACCGACTCTTTTTGAGTAGAAGTTAAAGCACTAAATTTGAAAGCTTTTTCAACCGGAGCAATAAGTTGAGAAAAAGAAGACTTTTTAGCCAAAGCAAAATTGTTATTACATTTCAAAGCATTAATTTCATTACTATTCAAAGGAAATTTCGAAAGATTTACAACCGCATTCCTATTAACAAGAGGCAAATCAGGCGGAACAGGAACATTTGAATCGTTACACTGTTTGTTTTTGCATCCATTGAAAGTTTCGTGGGATTCAATGGCCAATTAATGTAGCGTTTGCGCCAGTATCATTATTATTGGTTTCTATGCTCGCGCCGGAAGGTAATGCTAAAGCTTTAAGCTAAAAGGTTCGTGGTGTGGAAAAATTACCATCATTGAAGACATTTACCCTATCTACTCCCTACCTTTTAGCGTGAAATTATAGGAAACCGCGGTGGAACTGCTTACCAAGCGTTTTGCGATGTAGTGGTAACAGTCACTGGGTTCAACCCCCGACGGTGGGAAAAACTAATTTCTTCTCTTGCTCCAACCCGTAAAATTTGAGTGTACTTTTAACTAACGAAGAGTGCAATTTTGATTAAGAGTGCAATTTTGAACAGATGCAAGTTCAAGTTCATATTGGTTTCACTAAAAATTTTTGACTCGCTCAAAAATTCCATTGTGCAACAAGTTTCTCCAACATTTGGAGGGAGATACTATATTGCCACTTTTTTGTGCAACCTACCACCAAATTTTTTATAGGGTGAGTAAAACTTAACGTCAAAAATAGGAAATTTGAGAGAAGGGAGAGAGCATCATTGTTATATGTACTAAATGGCCATTTTGGAAATATTTTCCTAAAGATAAATGCCGTATTACCGCATTATGTAAGAATAGTAATCTTCTTGAGAAAATGAAGTATCCATAATTAATTTTGCTAAAACAAAATTTAACATTTGTATTTAATTTTTATGTTTTGTGCTAAATGGAAGCATGTTGAAGAGAAAAGTACAATTGTTACATTCATTAAATGGAAACTTTCAAAATGTTTGCGAAAGATATAAACTATGTTACGGCAGTATCTGCTACCATACTAATCTCACTTTAGGTAAGAATTAAACATTCATATTTGTGACGCAGCAAGAAGGGGGAAAAAATAAAATTTTTGAGTAAAGAGTACGCTTTAAATCATATCGAAGCTTCAAAGTTTTTTTTTTTTCTAAATCGAAGCAGTCTGCAGGACTGTCATTAACATTACTTGAAACCAAATAGATTGACATTTCTCTTATGATTTGCACTATTTATGTCCAAATTTTACTTTTTGTAAGTGACACCCCATTTCTTCTACGTTCATTAATTCATCCTCTAAAACCTTTCATTTTCGACATTTACACATGTTCATTGAATTTTTATTTCTATTCTTCACGCTACTATCATTTTCAAAGTTCAATTATATATTTCTTCTCGTTTACTATTTTCTTTATTTGATAGGTTTGACGTGTGATGGTAATAGAAACATAAACAGACATATATATTTCATTGCAGAACATTCATATTTTGTTTCTAGAAGACACCCACAGTTTCGGGAGAAGGAAAACTTTCAAAGCTTTAAATCTAAAAGTCTTTCTCAAATGCAGAAATTTAATCTTCTATTGCCCTTTTCAATGAAAATATTCGGGAGCGAACTTAACGAAGAAACGCTGCAAAAGTTTGTTACAGGGGAAGAAAATGTATTGGAAAGAACTTTCTGAAAACGTATTTTCATCTAAACTGATGGTGTGGAAATTTGTATCGGAAAATATGTTTAGTCGTGCAGCTATAAACTCGAAGAAAATCCATTTAGATTTATTTTGAATTTGATTTTATAAAATTTTTAAAGGTTATTCATTTGATAAAAAGAACCTTGAATGATAAAATATTTTGTTTTGTCTGAGTTATAGTATTTCTTTTTTCCCTTTTTTTAATGAAAGAACAACAAGGAGAGAAAAAAATTTAAGCTTTTTTTTGTCCATACATGAGCACAAGAGCAGAAAAATTAGGAAACCTCAAAAATAAATAAATAAATAAATAAATAAAAAAATATAAAAAAGAAGGAAAAGAAAAGACGCATCTTCTAAAACATCCTAATTGAATTTGAACTTACAAAATTAACAAAATGAAAAAAAGTCCCCATCCCCCTAATTTGTTTTGTCTAAAGCTCTGTAATTATGAGAATGCAGATATTTAATTAAATAGTTTAATTTACCAAGTTTTACTTGTGTAATTTTAAGTAATAACTTATATATGTGTACGTGAGATTATTTGTGTTTATCCTTGTCCTCCCTCCGAAAGAAAGCTTACGCAGTTGCCCATTATATTTAAAAGAAAACAAAAATGACAACAGAACTTTATCCGGAAGAGTATTTAACTTGTTATGCTCATGCTTGTATCAAATAAGCATTAGAAAGGTTTAGGATTCAACACAGCTTAGAACTGTAAATGTAGTAGAGTTAAATTGGTTTTGCGTCTGGTTCTGCAATCATAAGGGATGTAAAAATTTCTGTAAATGGACATGTGTTTCACTATAAGTTTTTGCCAAGCATCCTAATATCAATTGATAACAAGACCGGACGAAGTGAATATTCAATAGCAGTTATTATTTCATTTTTTAAAAAAAATATGTCATTAATGGATTTTGGTATTTGTCTTCCCCTATATTAAATGCTATAACCTTTTTAAAATAAACCCTTCACGCACATTCAATCGGCAGATTATCTTTCCCAGAACATGCAGTTTTCAGAATCTTTGTGAGAAGCGGACTTGTTTAGATTGGAAATAAAGAAGACTGAAATATAGCTCCGTAAAGTATAAGATGAAAGATTTGAGAGTCTTGCCATTTCTTTATCCTCGGCTCTTTCAATATGTTTTTCAAATTTCATTCGTCAGCGAGTTTTAAAGTAAATATCTTCCCGGAATGGAAACTCCAACATGATGTATTTGTAGAAGTTTCTTGACCATGCGAATACTACTGTGATACAAAATAGAAACTAATACTTTAAATTTCGATTTAAACCCCGCAGACTTTCATCTATTTCTGTTTAATAATGAATAGGATAGATGTTTAAAAGAAGAAAAAGGAAAAGAGCGATGTAATATTTGGAACGGCAGTGTAATCTGTATTTTTTCTTATGAATTTCAAGGGTAATAAAATGTAATAAAATTATAAAAGCAACCAAATAATTGCATCAGAGTTATGGAAGTTGACTTAAATTGAAATTTAAAAAGAATAGACTAAATGCGATGAAAAAAAAAAGTCTGTTTTTATATAACATCCTATATCATTTCGAATACTACTCTTAGTTCTTTCTCTAAAAATACGCTTTAACGAAGGTGTAGGTCCAATTCTATTTACTGTAATCCATTAATATTGATTACACTTCCTGAATAAACATTTAAATTTTATTACTTAATTCAAAATTTTTCATCATTTATACTTAGAAGTTCATTTATGTGAAGAAAGCAGAAAAATGGTACATGCATTACATTTTACAACAATTTTCAAACTTACACATTTTTACTTTTAGATACATGTAGTTTTAAACACGTCACTTTTTCATTCAAGTAGTATGACAACAAAACCATGCAGACAATGATTTAGTTTTTGATTTTACAAATTATTTGATTGTCTCCTTCATTTTTTTCTTCTTTTCTTTACTTCATACAAACATTACAAACACTGCATGAATTTTGAACACGTGTATGAACTACGGGATTGAAAATGATGTAAAATGGAACAAGAATTTATTTGATTCTATTTACCTAAATTCTGTGAATTCTGCTCAAAATATAAAAATAATAAAGATAATAGTAATAAATTTTATCAAATAAAACTAATGTATACAAATATGTCTTCGATATGTCTTTTACAGTGTTCCCATACATCTGTGTACTAAATTTAATAAAATACCGTTCAATGATACTTCCATGCGCGAAATACAGAAAGCCAAATATAAAACATCCGAGCAGTTAGAAACATAGACAGGGGCACATATTTCTGACAGAAAATAAAAAAAGAAAGAATGCATCAAGAAATAACCAATTAAAAATGAACATCTTTTAAATACATTTTTATATTTAAAAAAAACAATTTGCAGATTTTCCAATTATTGAATGTATTACCCACCAGTAAACTCGTATATCACTAGTGCATATTTGGGGGGGGGGGGGGTAGAATGAATAAATAAGAATGTTTTCAAATGGATTCATGGCTGCAAAGTAGTTATGCATTTATAAAAACAGATTGTGCACGTCAATATATAAATCCAATCAAGATTATATCTAATCAGGATTTTTTTTTTTTTGTTTTTAGCCTACTTTCCCGTAAAAGTAAAAAAAAATAATAATAAAGCATGAAAGAAGGCTTAATGGTATCGTGAAAATATCGTTAAAAATCAAGAAAAGTCAAAAATAAGTGAAGTAATTAAATAAAGATTGAAAAATAAAAAATTTAAAAGTAGGGTATTGAGATGGGGAAAAAGTGTGTCTGTCGGTCTGTCTGTCTGTCGGTCTGTCCCCCCCCCCCCCTAATAACTTTTGAACGAATTGTCCGATTGAAAAAATTCTTTTTGAATTCGAAAGACCTCGGCGAGGACATCTCATTTCTATATTTTACTTTTTGATTTGAACAATTTTTTGTTCAATTTTGAACAGTTCAAAGAATTTTAACATTAGCGCCTATGGATAAAATTGAAGCAAATTCTGTAAACTCTGGGCACAAGAGCCAAGTTCCTATTGCAAGCTTATTGAAAGGAGTTCTCGGCGTGAAATATTGATTTGAACAGTTTTTGTTCATTTTTGAACAGTTCAAAAAATTAACACAGAGCTTACGGGGAAATTTCAACCCTATATAAATCCTGATCTAACGGACCGATTTGCTTGGAACAAACTTTATCGGAAAGCTCTTATAACGTAGAACATGTAGAAATAGAAAGTTTATCCAGAACTTACGGGCCTATTTTGCTATGAAATTTTTTGATCGGGATTTTCAAGGATATTTCTCAGTGACTCAATGAGTGAAATAATGAATGAATGAATAAATGAAAGAGTGAAAGAATAAATCAATGAATAAATGGATGAGGAAAAGAATGAATGAATAAATTATTGAATAAATGAAAATATAAATAAATGAGTGAATAAATACATGAATGCGTAAATGAATGAATAAACATTTGAATGAGGTAACGAATGAATGAATAAATGCATGGCTGAATAAATGAAAGAATGAAAGAGTGAGTGAATGAATATGTATTATCCGTTGAAAAAGGTATATTTTCAATAATTAGAACTAAAGATAAATAAGAAAGAGAGAGAAAGAGATAGCTAGATTATAAATTTGAATTTGGTGTATACGGGAAAGTAGGCTCGTATAGTTCTAGACGGAACTTCTTGTTTTTTTTTTTTTTTTTGGTGTTTTAAAAAAGTTATCTCCTCAGAAATTCACCAATTTTATTACAACCCTATAGCAGATTGTTATTGTTTTTCTCCAAATTTGGGTAAAAGATTTAAAGCTACTAGCATGCGTTTGGTATAAAAATAACTGTTAAGTTTACTGAAGATAAAATGCATATTGACAGTTAAAAAAGATTCCGAACGAATGCACTATTTATGTAACGAGAACAATCATTCCACTTAAATCTGCTTTTGGCATTCATTTTCTGTAAATGTAGTTTCCCCGTTAGAGTATGGACATAGCAAAATAAACAACTACATATATTAAATCCATTGTTAAAAGCACTTGGTCGAGTGTGGGTGTATGTTTTTAAAGAGGCATACATTACCTGTAATTATGCTGCTGATTTTGAAGGATGCATAGGATAAATATTACATTATGTATTTCTGAAAACAAACAGGGCGTTGGAGGCATTTTACTTAACTCAATGCTTTAAAATAAAGAATAAGGTAGTCTCAAAAGAAAACTTTTAAATGATTTCGTTAAAATAAGAATGTCTTATATAAAAAGTATAACCCTATCCTAAGCGACTTTAATATTATTTGACACATATAATATTGTTTTATAATGAAATTATGAAGAAAATACGGGAAAAATGTTAAGTCGGAACTGTAGATAAATTTTGCTCTTTTTAAGTTTGTGGTGGAATAAAATATTACGCGACAGGCAAGGAAAAAAATGCGTTTCTGATGAACCTTGGAAGTGCATATGTTTAAGGTATTTATTCATTGCTTTCTATTGGACACAGCCTCTCAAGTGGAAACGTAGTTAAAACCATCGCTTTCAGTGCTGCCATCTATACACCGTGTAAAATTTCAAGATGAAAATTTGCCCTCTAAATTGAATGAAAATGTCAGTCTGATAGTTTTCTATGACGTCATTCAATGAGAAGAAATAACTTATTAGTTTCAAAGAACATAAAACATATAGTAATGATTTAGCTTATTATAGTTACATTTGGAAAGCATTTTTCGTTTGTAGTATTAACTAATTTATTGGTCAGTCAGAAAAATTTTAACTTCGTCTGTCATTTTCGTTGTTTTAAATGCTAATGAACATTATGGATTAACTGATAAAAAAAATATGCATTATTAAATTGTTAATCCTAAAACATATGTAACATATTTTAGTCTGTAAAAATAATATACTCTGTTATTAATTGCGCTAGCGGACGCAAGGAAATATTACAATTTCACCTGCATTTTTTTTTTCTTTCCCTCACTCTCTATTTTCCTTTTCTCCCCCCTCCTTACCTCTCTCTTTTTTTTTTCTTTTATATTCCTTTCTCGATTTTTTATTGCTATAGGAATATTTTTGTTGCAGAAAACTATTGTAATTCTTCTGAAAACTGCTCGAGGGAAAACTTTTGAAAAAACAAATAAAACATAAGTATGTATAAAATTAGCTAATATTTTAAGTCAGTTTCTAAACAGTTAAAATGGCTTAACACGAAACGTATTCAAAAAAAATTGAAATAATATTCTCCTACATTTTCCGCAAAATGTTTTCCTAGTCACATATGTTTATTATAAAGTTCATTTATTCTACATTGCTCGCATCCTTATAACTATATGTATCAAAGTTTTAATTCTCATGAAAGTTCCGTAAAGAATATTTTTTCTATGAATATAAAAGCAGTGGCTCAATGAACTTCGTTTTAAAAATGCAAAGAAAAATAATTAACCGTTAATATTTGTAGATTGGTTCACGTTTTTATCAATAGATCGCAGCACATAACAGAAATGACTTTAAAACTGCAAAAATCGTATTTCACTATAATGTAAAAATTATGTTTAATAAAATTCAGCTTCAAAAAACTTACAATTGTCTTTTTTTTCTTTTCTTTCAAAAGGAATAAAATATACGATAATGGTGAAAAAAAAACAGTAAAAAAAATATTGCTACAAATGATATTTAGGTTTTGAACGTAGCATAAATAACTTAGTATTCATCTGTAGAAGTCAGGGGTGCTCATGGGGGGAGGGGGCATGGTGTAGACTGCAAAATCGGAAAGAGTATCTTCGGGGGTTTGGATGGTTTTTAAGAGGGTCACCAATTTTGAGGGTGGGCTTCGCAGCATTTTAGGGGAGTGCGCACCCCTGTAGAAATACATAAGTGGTAAAAACAGTTTTCCAACCCGTAATTAAATCAAAATTACGAATTTCGCTGAACAAGTTTAAGTAAATACACTCGTCCTGATGAGTGTCAGATACTCATTAAACTATCTTTATAATAATTATTATAACATACCGCAACTCAATCCTAATAATTGTTATATGATGTAGAAAACTAGCCTTTCTTCAAGAACATTACAACATGTGAACATTTCATAGCTAGGTCGGCGGGCGTCGCACAAAGCGAGCGCCGCAGACTGCCAGTGATCACGTGACATAAAGTATATATTCGTACAGTCAAGTAATGTGACTGTACACTTAGGCAAGAGCCTCTGTCCTAACCTTCCTCAGTTTGTCAAAAAAAAAAAAAAACGTGCACAAAAGTAACAGTGAAACAATATACGTGGATTAAGTTATAAAATGGCGACGTATGGGACAATGTGTTACAATTATGTTTGGGCAAGTTGTCGCAGTGAAGACATGCAACAACTTGCAAAAAATGGAAATTATTGCAACTTTGACCAATGAGATTTCTATTTTATCCAATAATTTTTTCCTTCTCAAGATTATTATGAATAGTTACAAAAAATGGCCGCTGCTTTTATTACCACAGGAAGCATTTCCTCTGGCCGCAGAAGAATAAATGAAACTTTCCTGAAACCTTTGATATGTAATAAAATCCAAATTGCTGTTGCTGAAAGTTAAATCAATAACATCTAATAATATGCTTCGCACCCTTTAGACCCTTCGCTGGATATTTCATAAATATCTACAACGAAATGTCTGTAAGACCAAAATCGTAGTGCAACATTCATAAATCAGGACTACATAAAGTAAAGTGTCTACAAGTCTAAATGCAGCTGTTTCTGGTTGTGGTTTGAACGAACCACGGCAGTTCTTCACATATGAAGATTCAATAAACACATTGTGAAAATCTTTTTCGGCAGTGCCTACGATTGGTTCAAATTCCAGTGTCAAGATACTCATAAGTACAATGTGGCCGAGACAGCCGTAGTCAAACGGTCCAGAAAACCAAGAAATATCGTTAATAAAATAGGTACCAAATTGGTCAGAGTTGTGGCATGGCACAAAGCAGCACTTTGGTATTACCGACTCTTGCCGTCAGTGCTAATAACAGCTCAGTTTTTCCCCGTTTTGTTTTTTAGCAACGGTTTCTGAGCCTAAATTTCTGGCTTTAAGTTTCAAAAACTAATATTTTATTTGAGAGATATAAGCCACAATATATTTATTATTGAAGAAAAATACAACAATGTGGTCGTGTGATTACGGCAATTACTTTTCACGCATATGGAATCGATACCATCTGGGAAGATCTGACTACTTCATCTTGCGACAACTTGTAATCCTAAAACTTCACGATAAAAGGTAGGGAGTTTGAGAGAGAAAAAATCAAGGAAGAATAAGTAGTTTTTTAGGAAAATAAAAGTGAATTATTTTGTATGAGAGTAAATATAGCAGAAACCTAGTGCGCGTGGTGCAGAGTGATGGAAGACGTCAGCCCCGTCTTTCAATCAATTATATCTTAAAATTTAGTTTCACTTTCATGTTGCTGCTTAAGATCCCAAAACCTTTACCTGTGCCATAGTTTATGAGCCTGACAAATGAAAGATGAATCGACATTAAAAGAAAAAGAAAGAAAGAAAAGAAGAGGTGAAGAAAATATTCAGGCAAATTTTCAATTAGTGTGAGGAGGAAAAAATCTTACTCCTCTGAAGTACGTCCCAAATTGAAACAACTAATTTGTTTTCAGAGATAATGAATTTCTAACGAGATTAATAGTAAGCTTATTAACTCGGAAGTGTAAAAGAGATACATGACTGAATTGAGTTTGACGCAAATTTTTGGTCGTGGGTTGGGGGAATAATTGAAGTAAAGTGAGGCTCTGTGACATAGATCGTGATGATTCCAAAAAACTGTTTAGTTAATGAATACTACGAAGGTAACATGGAAAGTTAAAGAAACGCTTATTTCATATTTATATATATATATTTAATTTTTGAATCAACATGTGATTTTACCAGTTCAAAATATTCCCCAAATATTTTAGCAACGTTTTATTGTAGTTTAGATAACATTGATTAATCTTGATTTGTAAGCAATATAAAGACTGATGTCTCAAAACGAAGGCAGGTTTTTCTTGTCTACTGCTACATTTAGTTGTCGATTTTTGGATGTAATTACAAAAAAAGTATCACTAAGATTACCGTTTTGATTTCAATTAGTATTTAATCATTTTTAGGTTATGAGGGTACTATCAGGTTAATCAACTTATGAGAAGGATATGTTTTTATGTATTGAAATAAAATTTGAATAATTCAGTTGCCACCCCCCCCCCCCTTGCACTCACTTGAAAGTAAACATTATTTCCAAACATTCAACGTTTGAATTTTAATATTTTTTCTATTAAAATTAATTTTTTCTATTAAAATTAGAGTGCTTTAAAATATGGTTAAAAGAATCAAAACAAAATTATGCATAATATTCCTGTAGATCTATAATCAACCTATAATTTTTCTGCAATTTCGGAGAATTTTCGGAATTTCCGAGTTTTAATTTTCGTTTGTTTGACAGTAACATTGCCGTTTTTATTGTTACAGATACTTTAATTTTACAGAACGCTATCAATAAGTAATAATGCCATTTATAAAATGACACTTCCAGTTTTTATCATTGCAGCCATTTAAATGTCACTGAACCTTATCAGTGAACAATAAGTACATTTGTAACCTGCAATTATGGATTCCGTTCAGTGTCCAATAAACTTGAGAATAGTGTATTATGTAAGCTTTAATCGTATTAGGTGACATTTTCAGAATCAGATGTGATGCTTTAGAGAGATTCTCCAAAGTAATATTCATTATAGATGAATGAAAGACGTATTGAAGCAATTAATTCACTTCGAGAACACGTAATGAGTTTTTAACGAAATTGACATCGAGTTCGTTGGTAGTACTTTGTCTAAAAGTGCGAAGAGGCAATTGACTTAAGTTTAATACAGCGAGCTGAATGACTTTGCGAGTAACGAAAATGAAGCACGCTTATTCTGTCGTTAATTAATATAGATGAAGAACGTAAAGCGCATATTATGAGTTGCTGAATTAATTTCCTACATGCTACTCCTCGCGTTAACATGGTTAATAGACTCTGAATCTTTCCATTTGTACGAGTAACTAGGATCATTCCATCGCGTCTGAACGCAACATTTTCGGTAACGAAAGGCAGTTCTTTTTATAGTTTTCAATTCACAGTGAGAGATATTTCTATTCAAATCATCAATTTTGCATAAAGAAAAAATAATGATAATGATCTGTTTTCAACGTGCATTTTTTAATTTATGTTCTAATTCATAATTATGGATAATTTGAACAGAAGTTTAACAAGAAGTTTCGTATACGACTGTACTTTCCCGTATTCACCAACTTCAAATTTAGAACCTCTCTCTCTCTCTCTTTCTCATTTAGCTTTAGTTCTTAAGTACTTTAAATGTACTCGCTCATTCGAGTATTCAATCGCTCATTCATTTATGCATTCATTCATTCATTCATTCATTTATTCATTTATTCATTTGTGTATTTATTCACGCATTTATTTATTTCTTTTTTTATTTATTCACTCATTTATGTGTTCGTTCATTCCTTAAAAATACGAATGAAAGTTTTTTATAGGAAAATAGGCTCACTTAATTCTGGTTGAACTTCATATCTTTACACATTCTACGTCATAATATCTTTCCCATAAAGTTTGTTCTAAGCAAATCCCTCTGTTAGATAAGGATTTATATGGGATTGAAATTTCCCCGTAGGAGCTAATGTTAATTTTTTTTAACTGTTCAAAATAAAACACAAAAAATGTTCTATTAAAAAAATATTCCATGCCGAGAGCTTTTCCCAATAAGCTTGTTCGTAGGAACATGGATCTGAGGCCTTGAGTTAATACAATTTGCTTCATTTTTGCCCATTGGTAATAATGTTAAGGTTTTTTGTACTGTTCAAAATTTAACGAAAATTTTTTCGAATCAAAAGGTAAAATATGTAAATTAAATGTCCTCGCCAAGATCAACCGAATGCAAAAAAAAAAAAAAAAGCTTTCGAATTGGATAATTCCCTTATAAGTTAATTATGGGTGCGACATACAGACCGACAGACCATCAGACAGACTGACTGACCGAATGACTGGCCAGACACACATTTTCTCCATCTCAAAACCCTACTTTATTTTTTTTTTTTTTTCAATGTTAATTTATTTTACTTCACTTCTTTTTGAGTTTTCTTTATTTTTAACGATATTTTAAGCCTTTTTTTTAATAAGTTATTTATTTATTTATTTTTCACTTTTACGGGAAAATAAGCTAAAAATGCAAGTCGTTAAAAAGTATTTTCTGTCAGTTCAAAAGAAAACAATAAATATCGGAATTTAATAATTAAACTTCCCCAAGCATAGTAACGAATATCAATTCCTGCAATTTCACGCGTTTGCGAAATATTACGAGCTAAAGTACTTATATGTGGATGTCTTTTTATCAGCAGCTTAGGTTCATAACCGAAACCATAACCTTTAGACGTGTAGTGAAAGCATAATAAGTTTGTTTTGGTTTCATTTATATGATGTAGTATATCATTTTTAGTACATGTGTGCACGAAGTTTGGTGCTATTTGAAAATATCTTCATTGATTAGCTTTTAAGAAAGAAAAAGTGCTGTCTACTCTGATAACAAAATTAGCGTTTGCGTATTTTCTGTGGAGAAATTAGTTATAGCTTTCGGAGTAATGTTCAGAAAAATAAAACGTCTTTTCTTAAACCGAAAGAGTCCAGCAAATGTTTTTTCCCGATTTATGATACAAATTATTGTAAAGCAATACTAAAAAATGTGTGGCAAATAAAAAAAATAAAAATAAAAATTGTTTTAGCAGTTTTCGTCAATAGGTTTGAAAAACAACTCTGCATTTTTAAAAAACTTGTTTATGCCCACCATTGTCATTGATCATCCATGTTTTTGTCAAATTGTTTAAACATAAGAAACATGCATAACTTTCTTGTAAAGCTATATGCGGCTACGGCTGCGTTAAAATATTTTTTTTCTCTTTCAGATAGCCGATATATTAAGCGTATCTAAAATTTTAGGAAAGATTTATTTAGAAAATTCCACCAAAAATTGGAGCAAAAGAATCCAGTAGAAAGCTTTATTGATTTTACTTAATCCATTTGTTACAATCTGTTTTTTATTTATTTTTTAGGAGTAGCATGTCATTATTTCAAAATATTCTACAACAATTGTTGCAGCTACGATGATTTATGTGAATCCGTAAAATAATATTCTTAGTTGATTTTGAACCGCTGTTTTAGTAAACGAGAAAACTTGAAAAAAAAATGTTTTGCTGTCTTCTGTAGTAGTTTAAAGTTCTTACCTGTGGGGAAAGTTTCTTCATCAAAAATGCAGAGCGATGCACACACTAAACACACTAAAGAATAAGTACTCCAAAAACTTGGTTTTCTTAAGCGCAAATACTAGAGATTTAACTAATACTGGGGCACTGAGGGTCTTGTATTTTAGTTTGGTTCGCTCTAATTTAAAGTATTGCAGTCTCATCTGGGATGTATGATATTACAATAAAACTAAAATTCTTGAGCAGGGTCAATCTAGATTTGGCCGTTGTTTATATTTCGAGTCCAATCAAGTTTATGTACGTGATATGTCTTCTCTCTTTCTTCGTGTTTTCTTTTTTTTTTTTTTCATATTCCCAGTTTAAAATATCACCGTGATCTTTGTTGCTCACTCTTTTTTTTAAATAAAACTATTGATAATGTGATTGACTGTAATGACTTTAGAATTTTTAATGTCATAGAATTTTTAATGAACTTTCTGGGGACGATTCTGGACATTTTTGATATGTCTCTTACCGTTTTTACGTCTAAGTGTAGTGAACTTTTAAATGCTTAATGATTTATTTTATTTATTGTTGTGTTGTTATTTTATGCATCACTGTAATTGGATTTATCTGTAGCATGCACGTCTTTTTCTCTTTCTTTTTTTTGAATAAATAAATAAATAAATAAATCTTTTTCATAAAAAATAAAAAAAAAACGATCAGAAAAATCGCGAAAAATGCTTACATTGGTACATCAGTAGATCTCCTAAATGAAAACGAGACTAGGTATTAGAAGGTTTAAAAAGCTTGTTACCTAGAATGCTATTAATTGAAAGCGACTATTAATTGTATCGATTTATATACGTCAAATAAGATATTTAATTATTATTATTTATCATATTGACACCATCATTATCCAGACGAAGCTCAAAAAATTGTTTTCCTATTTTTTATAGCATAAACGGGGGATATGAAAATTAAGATCAGTACTTAATAATCTGTGATTCAGAAATTTTATTACTTACGGGAAAAAAAACAGAGCGTACAAGAAAAGTCTTTTGTTGTTAACTAATACTTACAGAAAATGTGGTGTGTGATTTAAATTCATCATAAAGCATTAAATTCGTCGTATATAAATATGTTATAATAATTCAATGTATAGAATAATTCATAACAACGTGAAAGATATTGCTTGTAGGTTAATACATTTTCAATTGAGTCATCTCTAACATTTTACTGTCAATATGATTCAAGGAAAGCGTGGCATTATCTGATTCAATAACAAATTTCTGGTGGGAAAATATGATAGTTTTACGGAAATTTTTTACTTGAACTTATCCTTAACATTGAATAGAATATGTGATTAATGTCATAAATCCATCATTAATTATGTGTAAAAAATAAATGCGAAATTTTACAATGTAATTATTAAATCTTATACTGTTTGATTCTTTTTGCACTTAAGAAGGACTACATACAAAATATTTTTAACGCATGAGCAACCAAACATCCGTAATTTTATCTGATTTTTTTTTCTTTTTGTTTTGAAGATTAACTGAAAAATTAGAAAACGATGAACAAGTACCTAGCTCATTAAAATTTTGAATGTTCAGGAAATCAATATTAAACGCCCCAACATCAGTTAAATTGCTTGACAATTGCTGAATAAGTTATTTCTACTTAAAGGTCTGATAAAATATTTACAAGGGAAAATCAACAAGATTTTGTAACGCATTTAAATTCCTAGTTTTCGTTTTTCAGAAAAAGGTTTACGGTTACTTTTTTTTATCTTTGAAAAACGACACAAAAATCAGTTTCGAAATAATCATTTCAAATCCCTAAATCTCCTAAACTTCATCAAGTACGCCTAATTGCTATTAGTCAGTTAATTAGACTTTTTCATATCTTAAATCTAAAGAAGTATAAAAAAGGGAAGAGTGTTCCTGCTTCTTAATTAAGATGATAAGCTATTTCGCTGAGATTAATTAGGAAATATATACTCTTACTAAACCCGTCTAATGAATGTATCTTCGGGTCCTCATTTGATGTTCTTAAGCATTTAAGCCCCTGTTTCGAAAGTGCGTTTTTATGTTAAATGCGAATCTAAATTAAGAAAGATAGTAAAGAAAAATATTATTTTTGTCTGAGGAAAGATTGTTGGAATTTTAGAAGAAACTAATTGATTATGAACAAAAGTAACAGTAAATAATTAAAACGCTTAATGGTGAAATATCTAGCAAGTATATGCAGTACTGAACGCATTTAGAAACCAAAGCTAGAGAGGTGTGAAATTTATTAGACTCAGAACATTATGTTTATGAATTTCCAGTTTGTTTACTTCAAAAACATGCATAAGTTTTAAGTTTTTGTGATCTTTAAGTGAAAACAAAAGGTTCCTATGTGAGCTTACCAAGAAGAACTTGGCAACTGCGCGTACTTATACATATTATACCTTTATTTACGTGCATATAACTAGCAGCGTTCACAAAAAAGTAACTTTTATTTAAAATATCACAAATAGTTCTTGGAACTATTTATTCATCTAACTAAATATTAAAAATTAATAAAACTAACTTTATTATCGATGGTAGAGAAGGTTTTTACCGATTAGTTCGTGCTACAGGCCCTTTAGTTTCTCTTAAATTGTATTATCATCTTTTTTTCTTAGCTCTACAAAATGCTGCTGGTGCTGTAAAATTATATCCTTTTAAGAATTAATCAAATCAAATTTCGGTGGAAACGTTTTCCGATACCGTATTCTTAAATGGTTTTGATTGGTTTCTGATCAAAAGGAAAGATTGATAGCTCCAGAGTATAACTACAGGCTATTTGTTGAGTACGCACAACACAAAGCATTAAATTTTCTCTAAAACAGATTGTATTTCCTGTTGTATCGTCTCAAAAAACGTAATAAAATTAAAATAACAGCATTAAGTAAAAATATAAACAAACCGCTATAATAAGTTTTTTATTTTGTCTCCGTAATAAATGCTTAAATCATATTGTATTTATGTATCATGTTCATAAAAAGATTTTAGATAAAGGGACTTCCGTTAACATTCTTATTTATGACTCATCATTTTAGGTTCATTCAGCTTACATGCTAAAAGTAATTTGCAAAAAAAAAAAAAAAAATTTTTTTTTCTAATTTCGTGGTTAAAATGCTTTGACGTTTACAGCATTTTATTTCTGTTATTGGTTATGGAATATTCTTCATTCACTATTGAGGGAGTCGATCACATACATTTCAAATTTAATTTGTGTTGCAAAATGTTGTTCAAAGAACAATAATAAAAAAATATGGTATTGCTTAAAAGAACTTCCACATGGATAAAATAAACCTAGTAGGTCTTCAAATATGTGAATAGCACGCGGCCCAGTTTACGGTTTGAATCTTTTCCAGCCTACTTGTAGCTTGGTTCTCACAAAATAGTTTCAAACTTTGTATATTTTTCATTCAAAAACTCTAGGCTATTAGGCTATAAAAATTGCTTTATAAAATTACCACCTTAAGTATAAATATACTATAGAAATAATTTCGTAGAACAGTGGTCGGCAACCCGTCGATCGCGATCGACCGGTCGATCTCGAGCCCATTTTCGTTCGATCGCGGGAGAGTTTTGAAAAGAAAAAAAAAATCAAATGACTTTTGGATCAGAAGGTGAAACTTTTTTTCTTCAGACAATGCTTATTAATTTGTCAAACCATTCGTCGGACCTAAAAAAACTACCCAACAATATGGAATGTCAGTCGTCACATTAGCTGTGCTCTCGGTGAGTTAATTAAAATATGTAACGGCGTTTCACATGTGTGTTTTATTTAAAAAACAAAACAAACTACCAGTATTTTATCAAATTTAAAAGAAATAATACGTTAGTATCTGAGTTTTTTTTTTTTTTTTTTTAATGCGAGTTGACGGTTGTTAACACAGCAATATTTTAGAAATTTCAAAGTAGGTGTTTTATAAGTACCAAAACCTATTCTGACAGGAATGAACCTATAATTTGAAGACAGGCGCAGCCCCAACTTGTCCTATTAACTATTAATAGTGCATGTACCCCCCCGCCCCCTTCCTGTGAGTTGATCTTGGCGTTTGCCATACTTGGAAATTTTTTTTTCAGTTAATTTAGGTTGCCTACCGCTGTCGTAGAACATTGAACCGTTTTGGACCTCCCAAAACTCCTAAGCAAAATTAGCCCTGTGGTATACTCGGAAAATCCGAATGCTTCCATCACGAGGGCTTAGAACGAAGTCCTGGAGAAAGGAACGAATGTTATTGATCGGGATAACACTTCCTCTGACTATCTCCTAATGTTTCAATCCCCTTTTAAATTTTTAGTTTACCTCGAAATCCGTTGGGGCCTTTTTTTGCTTCACATGTTCAGGAAAAATATAAATGCCCAACATGTCCATTATTTGGGTTACAACCCAAAATACAAAGTATATAACCAAAGAAACTAGAAGCCATGGATGTTTTCGAGCGAAGTATAAAATAGTAATATTCTTTACCTTAAAATGCGTGCACTAAACACGCAAAGAAGTACACACTCACAGCAGCGTTCCTAGCATGGATGTCACCCAAAGCAGTAATTTGTGGGGGCTCCACCTCCCCCGAAAAAACCCTTCGCTGTATTATATAAATTGTTGTTGTGTAGTTTATATTAATCTCGGTAGTGAAAAAAAAAAAAAAAAACTCAAGAAATTCCATATTATTTGGTTAACTTTTATAAAACTACATTCATATTCATTTACAATACGTTGAACTGTTACCAGTAAAATTGCACAATTCAAGTATATGCAATTTTCAAAAACTAATTCATTCAACTTCGGTATCACCCCCAAACATCCCCTAAAAGGGTGGTTACATCCGTTTTCATCCAAAACTTAATCGGCTTAAGATAAACCTGTCAATCAAGCTATTGTGATCTTCCCCTCTAAACCCAGGGTATTTGAAAAGCAGAGCCAATGTACCTCCGCCATTACTGACCACAGTCTTGTTTGAATTGGTTTGCGTTTGGCAGTCGCCAAATAATTGATAAATGCCAAATTGTTACGGAAACGAATGTGCAGGTCAGGGAATGGTGCAGACAGGGTGCAGATTTTTTGGTCTTTGTTGGGGAAAAAATGGCGTAAGTATTTCAATGCCGTAGCCAGAAATTTTTTCGGGGGGGGGGGGGGGGATGACTTTGAAACACTTATGTTGAGGAAAGTTTCAGGAAGGAATATATGCTACATTGCGAAAATTTTCGGGATTTCAGGGGGGGGGGGGATCGGGCCCGTGGGCCCCCGCTCTGGATACGGCCTTGCAGTATTTAGAAATAACTTCAAAATTTGTAGCATAGAAATGCAAAAATATGCATCTACATTTGGCAATAGCATTAAAAAGATTTTTTCCCGTGCCCTCGAAATTATGAATTTAAAAAATAAATGAAAATTTGATATGATCCTATTTGGAATTTGGGGGAAAGTTTATAATTACTTTTATTTGTAACCATGACATAACCGCAGGCCCATCACTTTGGGGGGGGGGGGGGATTCAAGGTCGCAATTACTTGCCCCGACTTAGGAAATGTAGAATGTAGTATGTGTTTTACATTTTTTTGTTTCAATGAAATGTATAAAGATTATCCTTTTGCCGCCCCCCTCCTCTACATGAAAAAATTCGAAAGAACTGAAACGTAAGCATAAAACGAGGAATGTTTTAGCATTTTTAGTTTCTAAAGAAGAGTTCTTATGTGATAAATATCACGTATATCTGCTAAACTGCACGTATATCTGCTAAACTGCACGCATATCTGCTAAATCGCTGCGAAAGTTGCTTCTGATATTCGTAATATGTCATTTGCAAGTATGCATATATTCTGTTTGCACATGACCCCTTTATCGGTCTTTTAAAGGCCAATTTTAATTTTGTTTTACTCATTTGTATCTTAAACATAAGAAGTGATTACGGTGTTATGGTACTTTTTTGCTTTCGTATGTGTTTTCTTTTATTCTATTGCGTTTTTCATACCAATTTTTTACATCATATACTTTCACTTTTTTCATATTACTATTTTTTTTTAAACACAGATTCACGCTTGGGTTAACTAGGCAGCCTTTTAGTTCATTTTGAGTGTTCTTTTTTGGGGGAAAGGGAGATGCATAGTTAAAGTAGTTCTCTTCTTATTTATCGCGAAATTAAACCTAGTCTTACCTCACTGGGCCCTGGTAGCCTAGTGGTTAGCACGTCGGACTTCCACCTGGAAGGTCGCGCGTTCGATACCCACTGAAGACCACTATGTATACTTGGGGATATGTGCATGTAAAATCCGTAGACCCCACTACCTCTCCCCGTGCGTAAGCAATCCTAAGGCCTCGGCTAATAGGTAGGGGTCTGGTGGAAAAAAGTCTTACCTCACTAGCGTAAACTGCATAAAAATTTGGAAAAAATGGACCTAAGTTCCTTTTTTTTTGCTCACGATTAAAATAAAATAACGATACAATAATTAATACTTACGTTTAAAGTGAAATAAATAAAACGCTTATGAAGTAATAATCTCGATTTCCAGGATCATTACAGCTTATTTTACGTAGCAAAAAAAAAAGAGATGGAAAAAAGAAAATTTAAGTTATAATACTTGCCAGTTAGTATCAGACGCCTACAAGAAAAATATGTAAGTACTAGGGATGTAACGAATAGTGATTTTCCGAATAGCCGAAAACCGAATATTCGGAGGCCAAATATTACAATTTCTACAAAATTGATGTAATAGAAAGTATTTGTCAAGTTTAAAAGTATTCAGAAAATCAGACACCAATTCCACACATTAATCTATGATGCATGATTTAATTCTTGTTTGTTAAGAACCTAAAACTATCTAAAATTAATGTATTTTCTGTGTTTTGAATGCAATAAAACTGAGAATTTCACCCACAAGTGGGACAGAAATGACAGGTTTTAATGTAGGCATTAGCATTATTTTACCAATTTTTTAATTCAAATCAAGAAATGCTACTGTTTAGTGAACTTTAACCTTGCTCAAAATAATTTTATGAAGATATTTTTAAAGTTATAAAAGTTAATATTTTTATTTTATGGAGTTTTTTTTACATACCTATTAGAAGATTAAAAAATTTAATGCATTTCACTGGAATGTATTTTTATTTAAAAAAAAAAAACCCAATAACTTTTGCTAGCTTAATATTCATGACACATTCTAGGCTTTTCACATTTCTCTCGTACCCAATATTTACAATAATTCAGCCTACCCAAACAAAGTTTGTCTTCCATTTTGTTAATAATAACAAAAAAAAAAAAAAGTCTCATATTCTCCAAAATTTAACGATTAGCAGCTTTTGGGTACAAATGCTAAGTATAAAACACAATATTATAACTTTAAAATCTGTTTTTGTTCAGTCAAACCTAAAAACAATGTTTAGAGAAAGTAGTTTTTTTCTAAATTATTTTTATTTATTAAACCCATATACTAATGTATTGTGTTGCAGTAACGATAATACAATCTTAAATGTTTAGAATCTACTTATTTCTTCATTTTTTCACATTTCTACTGTATCAGAACTATTCGGCCAGGCCGGATTTGATTTTACCGAGTATTCGGATTTGATTTTACCGAGTATATACCGAATAGTGGCCGAATATTCGTTACATCCCTAGTAGGTACCCATTATTAATAGATAGTGTCTTTTGGGGCGACTTTAATTTCAAAAGAAATGTTTTTGAAAGAATGGTTAACAAGAAGCTTCGCCTATAACTATACGAGAATACTTTCCCGTACATTCTAACTTCAAATCTATCTCTCTCTCTCTTTCTCACTTAGCTTTAGTTCTTAATTAGTTCAAATATACCCTTTAGAACGGTTAATACAAAAACTTCACTCATTACTTTATGTGTTATTTTACTCATTTATGTATTCATACATTCATTTAATTATTTTTTCATTTATTCATTCATTCTTTCAATCGTTCATTAATTCGTCCAGACATATCCTTAAAAATCACGATGAAAAAATTTCATAGGAAAATAGGCTCATACGGTTCTGGTTGAATTTCGTATCTGTACATGTTCTACGCCTAACATCTTTCCGATCAAGTTTGTTCCAAGCAAATCCGTCTGCTAGATCAGGATTTATATAGGATTGAAATTTCTCCGAAGGCGCTAATGTTAAATTTTTTTGAACTGTTCAAAAATGAACAAAAATTGTTCAAATCAAAAAAATATTCCTCCGAGAATTTCCTCCAATTACCTTCTCCATAGGAACTTGGATCTTACGCCCAGAGTTTAGATAATTTGCTTCATTTTTGCCCATAAGCGCTAATGTTAAGATTTTTTGAGCTGTTCACAATTGAACGAAGAATTGAACGAAGTCAAAATCAAAAAGCAAAATATCTGGAAATGAGATGTCCTTCCCGACGTCTTTCGAATGCGAAAAAAAAAAAACTTTCGAATCGGACAATTTCCTCAAAAGTTATTATGGGGGGGGGGGGGGGCAGACCGACAGACACGCATTTTCTTCATCTCAAAACCCTACTTTCAAATGTTTTCTTTTTCAATCTTTATTTAGATACATACTTCACTTTTGACTTTTCTTTACTGTTAACGATATTTTTACGATACATTAAGCCTTCTTTCACACTTTATTATATTTTTTTACATTTTAAGGGTAAGTTGACTAAAAAATCGTACCAATATCTGTATCATTTCTAATGGAGACTATTTTAGATAAAAACTTCGATGAAAATTTTAAAAAAAAATTAACTGCGTTTTTTATAGACTCTCGTAAAACTTATGGGGGCATGCTGTCAATGTCCCGAATAACATGGGGCTAAGGGAATAAAGTGTTCTTCATGCACATTTTGCTTCAATATCTTCTTTTAAATAAATTTCTTCGCTTTCAATAACTCTAATCGGAAAATAACGTTAACATTCAACTACTCTTTTTACACAGTTGATATTAAAACTGAAAAAAATTTCTCGTTAAGAAAACACAAGTGAATATTAAAATGCAGACATATCGCTTATAGAAATGAACAGTGCCATATCTGCAAAAAAAAGTTTTTTTTTTTTGTTTTGTTTTGTTTTTTATATCAAAATTTTCAGATTTTTTCGCTCTTTATATTGGGAATACTATCGTAAGTAAATGTTCAAAAATTAGGGCGAGAAAACACTAGTGTCACTATGCGTTTTGGCTGGAACCACCAATTCTCACATGTCAACGCCGCCCTATTGCAGAATAATTCGATTGGTTATAGAATTTCAACGGGATAGCATCGCTATTGTTGCAAGTACAATGTTTTATCAGCTTTAATTTCAAAATCCATGTAGTTTATGTACTCATAACGCATGGAACTACTGGCGTAATATCCGATACGACAGTATTCATTCCAATTTTTCATTTTTTGACGTCCTTCATTAAGATGAATACCGTCGAGCTGGTAGATGCGGCAGTTTCCATTTTCTTATTTATTATTACCTTTCAGCAGCTTTGTCGAATAAACTCATGGTTGATTGGTGCAGTATTAATTGATAAGGCAGTATTAATTTCAATGTTTTTATTTATTTGGTTACTTTGTTAATGGTGCTGCAATACAACTATCACAATAATGTGCATTTCATAAGAAAAATATTAGAATTACATTCCTATTTTAAGTTCTAAATTGTAAGAATTACGTTCCTATTTCCTAAATAACTAAACTTTTATACTTTTATATTTCTATATTTTGTTTTACTTTTCCTTTTCAATACTCTTCAGTTTGCTACTTTTTTAAGATAACTTATAGGTAAAACTGAAAAACTTTCTCGTTAAGAAAGCACAAATGCAGGCCAAATTAATGCTTATATTAATCAAACAATATAAACATGTTCCAAGGGGAAAAGTCCAAATAAAAAAATAATAATAATATTAATCGGAAATAAGTAGTTTTTAATGAGTTGGACAGTGTTACCCCCATTTAGCTACAGGAGCGAACAATAATTAGTCACTGTACTGCTTTTTAAATAACTTTCAAACTATAGTTTTTTGGTGCAATACTGTCATAACTGTACTTTTTATAGTTATTTCAAACTTTTTTGACATCATTAACATCCAGCATGTGAAAGAAACAAACATAAACTATTTTCTGAACAAAATCGATTATAATAATCATTGAAACACATAAGATAATTAAATAAGACAAATTGTGAAAAGTTAAAACTTCTCTTGAAAAATGTCCATTTTGCAGATATGACACTGTTCATTTCTATAAGCGATATGTTTCATGATTGCTTGGAATCCCTTTTTCAATGCAGTAGTGGAGCTTTTAGATGTCAAGGTATAAGAACCTAACAGCTGCCATATTTTAAGTATTCAGCCGGTTCAATATTAAAATTTATTAAAATTAAACGTGAATTAATGAGTCAAATTATGGGGGGAAAAGAAAGAAACTAAAATTTCTGGCTAAATTAACCCAAACTACTAATACTATATAAATTTTGATTTTCCTTCTTCTTTTGCACTATGTGAACTTTCTTCCTTTTCAGAATTATTATACCATACTCAGAAAATAATTTGGGTTCTCTCAAGATGAAGCAAAATCCCTTTAATTCTGTGCTCATTAATATATTACTACAATTAAAAAATTTATCTTAATGTTACACATTTTTACTTATAACCCCTTATAACAAAACAATAGTTTTTTTTTTTTTTAAATTCCAGATGTGTGCAGTAAGATTTCAATTATTTAAATATTTTTCCAAATGAGTAAGACATTTTTGAAGAATTAATATGCTTACTCTAAAAATCAAAGTTTTTCAATGTGTAATAGTTAGAAGCTTCAACTTCTACTCAAAATTAAAACAGATATTAAAAATTAATCTAGACTAAAAATATTGAACTGCCCCTTTAGAAATCACCGCCTAAAATAAATGCAAGATTATCTAAGGGGTGCTATGGGGTGCTCAAAAGAACAAAATTTAGTATGATGATTAACATATCAAAAGGACAAAAATTTTGAGTTTTGATAAAATTAAAATTGAAATACAAAGTGACGAAATGCAAAGTCTGAGTAATAATGAATCGAAATAACCAAAATTTTGTGACTTCGTTGAGATTTATTTTACCAGACGGCGAAAAAAATGAGTAAAATTTCGTTGTTTTTGACAAAATGTAAGTAACGAAATACTGTTTAATTTTTTAACAAAATTCATTTCATCAAGTCAATGACGGAACAAATTTCGTTTATTTGACGAAAGGTTTACTCGGAGCATAAGATCATAAGGCCGTAATTTCGTAATTTAATCAAATAGGCCAAAATTTTAATGAGATTTGAGCATGCGTTTCTGAATGTGCAGACTTATATGCAATTATGTATTTTAATATATATATATTACCACGATTTCACTCTAAAATGGCTATTTCGCTCATTTTTAACAACACGTGGAACTTCTAGTGTAGTAACCTTGAATGTAAGAATAAAGGCCGTTCTTTTCTTAAAGAAGCTAAAAATCTCGCCAAGGTACTCTTCTAAACTGATAAGGACTTGGGTTGCCTAAAAACTGCCCCGCATTTCTGACCCATCTTTCCCTAGTGAGAGTCTCCCCTGCCGTGCTAATCTCTTAAGCTTTGGATGAAAACGGAAGACACCAAAAGGGTTTCACCCGGGGCGATCCGCCCTCTCTGCACCCCTCCCCCCGTAGTGACGCTACTTCACACACACACACACACATGATTCGTTGTCATTTTGAATAATAATTGATTAGTAATATTAACTATTTTCTATTCCTTTATCTATCTGTACAAAATTATTTTTTCAGAGTTTTATAAAACTGTGCCACATGCGAAATGAATCATGTTTTTTCTAATGTCACTTGGGTATCCAAGCTCCCCTTCGCAATGTGACCAGGAATTAAGGCAGTAAGGGAGCGCCTTCCGTTCATAGATGAGCACCACAACGTTGGAAGTACGACTTGGTTCATTATGTATTTGGATGACATCACCCACAAATACGCCACCTTCCTTTTTTGACCTAAGAGGAAGGGAAGGAAAATTCTTCACCCTCCAGTACCCTCGGAACGGCCTCGGGACTTCAGGGTCCACGGATTTTACATGCACGTATCCCCAAGTGCACATGGTTGGTCTTCAGAGGGTCGGGTATCGAACATTCACTCTTCTGGTTGGAAGTCCGACATCCTAACCACTAACTGCAAAATGAGTCATTATATTTGTTTTAAAAAATAGTATTGTAGCAAAATATTCAGTCAAAGTAAATATTCGTGTAATAGTTCTACACTTTGTAACCAAAAAATTTAACAAAATCGTGCCATATTTCCATATAAACTACAGCTCCTTAAAATCCTTTGAACTATGTATTTAATAAAATCATCCAGTTTTAAGTTAGGAAAAGAGATAAATTATTCCCTTACGTAGAGAATCACGCGCCAAAAAAACCTGGCAGAATTTTCTTTACCTCACCTACTTCACACGCTGTAGTATTACTTTTGAGCCATCAATCAGAAGGGTGGACCTAGGAAGCAGAGAGCAGGTGAAGTGCCGACAGCTTTTAATCCCCTACCAGATATTTTTTGCTGTATCTTTCTACATATATCGATACCTGAGGGGATTTGTTTCTGGCGATATTACACTATGCAGCGTGTTCTTTCTGACCACAAGATGGATGAGCCCTAAATATAGAGATCCAGATTTGGACATCGACGACATATTTTTGATTAAGTAAAAGACGACTTAGGTAGAATATCGAGAATGAATGCGAAGATTTTGACAGAATGCCAAAGACCTCTTTTTAGAGTTCACAGCATGGAATATATGCTACACAAGGTTTCGCGGTTCGTTAATTGTCATTAGTTCGTTTTAAAACACTTAAGAAATTAATTTCAACTATGGACGAGTGAATGTCGGAATTCTCCAAAACCCGGACATTTTGAAAATCACCCGAACTGTTGTCTGCTTAAGAAATAAAGATAAATGTTATTGACAAAAATTCAAACTGATAAGACAACGCAAAATAGCAGACATGCTTGCGTAATTACTTCCAAATGATGTATAACCTGAATACCATAAATATTTTTAACTGCAATTTTTTAGCCATAAAAAAAATCTATTTTGGGTCCTTTTTCTTAGTATTGCAATCTTTCTTTTGACGTAAATACCATGTGGGAAAAATCAGATGGCGAAAATAGAATAGTTTTATGGCAATCAAATTTTATATAATTTAAAATTCGGCATACCTCAAAAAAGTTAATCTGTCTATAGGTATATGTCTAATTACTAATTACAAAATATTTTAACAATTCGTTTTGCTACAAGAGTTTTTATTCTATTTTTGCGATTTTAGAAATCATTTTTAAGTATCTATAAAGAAAAATACGTACATACATGAGAATCTCCTGGAAATCATTTATCCAAAGTTTGACGTAAAATTACAGAAACTTAAAAACAGGAAACTATAAAGTCTTTAAAAAAGGAAATTATGGAGAAGAAATAACAAGGAACATTATTTAAATTGCTTGAAACATGTAATGTGTTGCTATAGAGATGCTATCTGTGAGTAGACGAAATTACTATGTATTGTATACATAGTCAAAGGAGAGTTCAATTGAGCCTATGCCACTTTGTCAATTATGCCTCCAAAGCCAGGAAGGCTGGCCGCCGAGGTCTTGCAGGGTGTTTGCTAGAGCTGAAGTTAAATTATACGCCAGCAATATATAATGTGTTTTTAACAATTTTTAAGCTAATAGTGACAGATTTCAAGAGTTTATTTATGCATTTGTTCATTTTTTAAACAGGTAGTCACATACCTGACCTGTTCAATTTTACGTAACTTAACAAATCTTTCTCTGTAGCTTTACAGAGTGCGGAAAATTTTATTGAGAAACTGTAATCAAGAAACTGGATAATTTGATTTAAACAAATTCTTCGTAAATTTAAACAAACACTGAGTTTCCCTTCTGTACTTTTACAGAAATTATTTGCAGTGTAAATGAAAAGCGACTAATTTATTTGTTTACGCTGAAAAATGAGAAAATATTTCGTAATCATCCTGGCAAAATAAAGGTTAATAGTACTTGAACGTGAAAATACATAAAACGTGTTTAAAATTCTAAATCTTGTCTAAAAAATTTATAGCAAAAAAAATAAAATATGTTAATGTAAACGTGAGTGTACGTATGAAAACGAAATTCCTAATCAACTACTTGTTTGATAAAATGTGAAACAATGTTTTAGGCAACTTTTTCAGCCCAAACTACATTACTTTAGTATTTTTCTATGGATGAAATATAACATTTCTTACCAGCACTGATAATAAATCAACAATATGAAAAACCGTTTTTCTTCCAATTCATGTTTAGTCCATTACTTTTTGATTTCATCTATTCCATCTTCTATTCATGCTGCAAAAACTGCAGTTTAAAAACGATTTTCTTCATTCCATTCTACTTGTGCAAGATACCAACAATATAAGCATTATTCTTGAAACATTTCAGCGATGACCGAACGACTTTTCGATCATTATCTGAAATGCATGTAAGAGCCGATTCCTTTGGAATCAAATTGTTCTGTAAAAATTTTCTAGATCTATCTGGAGAGATCGATGAGAAGGAGAGATTAACGACGGCCCCGATAAACATGTATGTGTATGTTCTGTATGGAGAATATGCCCCCCTTTGGCTGTCTGAGCTGAACAACATGTTTCTAGCAGCCATATTTGTCCACGGGAATTTTCTTGAATTTAGGCGCAGCAATATGCACTTTCTGCAATCAAAGTTCTTTTTTGTCAGTACTTTCGTATAGTGTACTAAGTTTACGTGTTTAAGTTATGATTTACAATGTATTAATTTGTATTATATGGTAAAACATGTTAAATTTATCATTTTTACATCGTGATTTAGAATGGTACAATCCTCATGAAATGTTCAAGAATACATATAACAAAAATTTTAAACCAATCGCGTATAATTTTTCAAGTTAAACGAATTACAGTATTTCTTTTTTAAAAAAACTTTATTTAATTATTTTGAGTAGAGATTAAAAATCCATTTCATAAAAGGGTTAAGTTTAATGAGATTCGTTAAACTTCTTTTCCTTTATTTTTTCCCTTTTTTCTGGCATTTATTTGCATTGAAAACAAATAATAGACATGGCAACGATGTCGCTAAGGAAAGGAACATGATTTTTTAAAAATAACAAACATCTTAAACTTTTGAAGGATTCTTATTTGTATTTCATTCAAGAACAATAGCAGATACTAACGGTAGATTAGCTACCATACTTTTGAATAAAGGTACTAACGGTAGATTAGCAACCAGACTTTTGAATATAGGTACTAACGGTAGATTAGCTACCATACTTTTGAATAAAAGTACTAACGGTAGATTAGCTACCAGACTTTTGAATATAGGTACTAACGGTAGATTAGCTACCATACTTTTGAATTATAGGTACTAACGGTAGATTATCTACCATACTTGTTTCTCCTCGGCAATATCTTCAATATTTAAGAAAATAGTAATAATTTAAGGCAAATCAGATTTAGAGGGGGTAGGGGTAACATAATAAATCTTTAAAAAGCAGTTTCTTGAAGCACAGTGCATACCATAAGCACCATTGATTGTACAAATGGCAAGAATGAGAAAAATGTGACGTTGACAGTTTATCAAAAAAGTTGAAGAGAAACGCTAGGGAAACAGGGAAGATTTTGTCTACCCATGATTTTCATTTTTCAGCACTCACTTAGCTAATGAGAACCACATAGCTGCATAATATCAAGTAGAATCGTAGGTTTTCTAGTAGTTAGTCCTTTTATTTTGAATAGAATGAAAGAGAAATCATAGATGATAGCAATTTTACCTAAGAAAGCCTTTTTATCATTGCAAGATCTCTGATGTGCAAACTATCACTGAAGCGTACGTACAAGAAAATTGAATTCTTTGTGCACTCAGATTAATGTACTAAAAGATAATGCACTTATTTTTTAATTGAATTTTTGATTTTAGAATATTTTGTAATTTTTTTTCGAACTTGATATCAATACAAGTTTGGTCCTAATCAAATATGGAAGGTTCCCATTTAGTAAAGTATGGTGCTGTAATATTTTTAAAGGAAGAAACTTTTATTACTTTTAAATAGTTAATTGTTACTATAACTCAAACCAAACAGATTTCGTCTATAACGTATGACTAAGGTCACTGAGTTTCTGTTTCTTTCTGTTTTGTTATGAAAACGTTAAGCTATTTAGCTTTCTTTTAAACTTTTTAGGTTAAAACAAAGCTAGTTTATATTTATTTACTTTTATTTTATTTCTATATTTATTTATTCATCTCCTAAATGTATTTATTCTTTTATTTATTGTAATTAAAGTACATTATATTTGATGAAAAATAAACAAAATGAAGCTATAGGCAAACATTTTCTCCTAAATCAAACGGTAAAGTTAGCAGAGTCTGATTAAATATCATTAAAAATTATTTATAGAGTTGTGTAAGTTACATTTTACATGCAATTTTAATAGCATATAATGGGCAAAATGATAAGTATAGTTATGAATGAGAGAGAATTTATGAGACAGAAACATTCACTTCTCAAATAATTTGATTAAAATGCTCACTCTTTTTATTTTCACTACTTTGTTTCTTTCGTGAAAGTAAACGAACATTGTTTTCTATAATTGTCACAAGAACTTTTAATGCTTTAGCTTTTGTTGTATTTAATATGAAAAGTACGTTACAACAGCTGCAAATATGTATTTCATTAAACTACCTCATTACATGATTATTGGAGGCAAAAAGAAGAGATACTTTAAAGTAACATTTTTGACGTTTATAAATATAGGTTTGTTTTTTTTTAGTTAAAAGTAAATGTATTTAACGGATGTGGCTTAGATTATTTATTATTTTTCCGATTAAGTAATTGGTTGGTAGTTTTTTTTTTTACTTTTGATTATTTGCCTGGAACTTGCAATAGCATTTTTCGGACATTTAATTATAGCTGTGCAGTGTTAATAACACTTGGCTCTTTATGGTCCAAACTCCCTAAAATTGGGAGGTTATTTTTAAAACACTAAATATCTATAAGCACTTAGTGAATTAAATTATGGTTTGTAAATTGTTACACTTTAAAAATGAGTTTCATTCGAGGTAAAAGAACACGTAATTTTCTTAAATGTCCGATGATGTAGCTTGTCTTTTCAGGAGGTCTTTGATCCGTGAGAAAGAAAGCATTTCTGGATTCGGAGTGCATCCACTGAGGATTTTATTCTTTGTTCGGCGCCACAGTTCAATCGATGGCGTCCACATGATGCTGAAATGAACCTTTTCTTCAGAAAGAGGACACTTTCAAATTAAAGAGAGTAATAGCCAATCGATTATTAATCTGGTATCATATCCTAAAACATTCCTTAGCTTACATTACAAATTGTATTTGTATTTAAGTGGCATTTGCATCACAGTTGTCATTCTATGTCTTTTGTGTGTGTGTCTGTTCCTTTGTAGGGATATTTTCTGAAGAAATTATGCATAAAAACATACACATTCTACATACTGGGGGCAAGAATTTGCAGTGAAACATATGCCACCACTGCCCCATTATTATTGCCTGGATATGTTTTTGTTACGGCGAAAGACCGAAATTGGTGAATGTCAATATTCACCAATTAAGTCAGTGAAAGTCCAAATATTTGGTTATTTTCTTATATATTCGGACATTTACCGGTGTATGCGACAATCACAGATGGGCTCTGGTGAAAGTTGAAACAAAAAACCGATGCCTAGTAGAATTGCGACAGTCTGGCAAACGCTAGCCTAAAAGAAGATTGTATAACATTAACTCATATAAATGATGTTTAAAATTATTATTTGTATTACCACTTTTATCCATTTAGAATATATCATTCGTTTGACATAAATCAGAATGTTTTAACAATAAGTACGATTTATAAACACTAGAGGCACCTGCTCGCTTCGCGGTTAAATACCCCAGTCTGGCAATCCTCTTACAGGCTTATTCACCAACCTATGAGAACCTCTGTCAAACACACAAACCACCAATTTGAACGTTCTGATTGGTTGAGGAAGGTTTTTGATCTGCAGTTCGAAGGTTCAACTCGGCTGGTGACTAAAGCCGTTAAGCGGTTAAATACCCCATACAATATAGCTCTGAAATACCTAGGAATCAATAAGATATTTTTGAATGGTTCAAAAATATATAACATTAGCGATTATGGGGAAGTATGAATAGAGAAGAGGTAACGAAATTATTTTTATTCAACATTCACCATCAGTGCATGGTGAATATCGACAGTAACCGGTGTAAATCCGAAAAAAAAAAGATGTTTAGCAAATATTTCGGACATAGACCAAACCTCTAGGTGAATGTCAACATTCACCAGATTTCGGTCTTTCACCGTAATATTTACGTTGCAAAGTTGTGACAGTGAAATCAAACAAAAGAGGTTTTACGGTGGCATGAACCAGCTGTGCCGACTTAACGTTCTACGTCTTTTATTTACGCTAACAGCGGTTTTTTTTAACAAAGTGAACCCATGGAGTTAACCCTCTTTTATTAAGAGCATAAAAATATTCTTGCGAATAAGTAAATAAACATATATATCATTTTTTACACTTCTTATTTCTACACACCGATGGAAAACCAGAGACAGAAAACACCCATTTAACGTTTTTACTACAACCAATGGCATCATGTGATGAAATATTTTTTCGAACATTGACCCATATCCCGGTTTTCTGATAATACAACTTCCCTATAATGTGTTCAGAAAAGCTGATTTGGGCTGTACTATGATTATTGTACTATGAATATTACTAACATTGTGCTATAATTATTTTATTCATATTAATTTTACAGGTTGAAGCCAAGGGATCCAATTTTTATCAGTCAAATTTAACAAAATACTGTACTACTAACGTCTAACCATGTATAAAAATATGCGCATTATAAATTTCTGATTAAACAGTTCATACTGACATCATTTGTTTTCCACATCAAAATGAACTTTTTAGTACCTTTTTAAAGCATTGTTGTTTCTTATCACCCATGCTACCATCAGTATATATCTGTAACGCATAACTTGGGATTTTATGTATAACCTCCAAGGCAAGCTGTCTAATATGCTCTGGGTGTTGGGTGGCCTTGTTAGTGTACGAGCATAATTTAGCTTTAAAGAAGACTCGTTCATAGAATGACGGAGAAGTATTCAAAACACGAGTCAGCGAAACGTATTTAACTTCATTAGACAGCAAACCCTCGCTTTCAGCATAGCTAAGTGACTCTATTTCTTAAGGCGTCGGTTATTGTTCCAATTTAGCACATAAGTAGAGGTTCTAATTTTTTTCGCCGTAACTAGTAAATTAAGCAAAGTATTTGGCCAAAAGATATCTGCTTCGGAGTCCAAGATTTTGCAAATCAGCTTCATACAAAACGATATCCCTCGGGCAACTATTTCGGAGACTAGTGATGATTCTAGCAGCTGAGAGTTGTACTTTCTCCAGTTTATCAAGGTTACTGACAGAGGCAGCCCGATAGACCTGAACAGCATATTCAAGGACGGGGCGAATGAGCCCAATATAAGTGTTTCCGAAGGGTCTGGGCATCTGCTTCCCAGGTCCTGCCAGAGATATATTTTAAAATTTTTAGTCTCTGTTTGCCTCTTAAAACCAAGTTATTTATATGAGCATGGCTGAGAATCTCCTGATCAAGGATATAACCCAAATATTTTGGAGCATTAGCCTTTTTTAGATTTAGCACCTTTTTAAAGCATTAACTTTACAAACGTTTAGGTACCATTGTGACTTTACGAGACATAAAATTTGACTAACCCTTCTATCCTTCATTACGAAAATTTGTCAGGTACACATAGTTTGTTATTTTCAGTGTAAATACTAAAAACGTTACCTCTTATTTTGTTTAGTTATTGAAAAAATACTAAACAAAATGGGTACAAAAAATACTAAAATCTATTGTGTGTGGGCTTAAACTGACATTTTTACCTGGAGTTCAGAGATTTTCGAAACGCATTTCAAAACCAATAAAACTTCTTATCATTTCTTCAAAAAAAATTATCAGGCTTTGATAGCTTTTTACACTAGTTTGGAAAAGACGTAATATTTCATGATTTGCATCGTTTATTTATATTATAACTATTGACCGTTTTCTAATTTTATGTTGATAATAAGTAAATCCATAGCGTTCTATATCCTTTTACTTTGACCACTATTTACATAAAAGATACATGAAGATAACATAAACAGTTTTGAAAATAAAAAAAAACTTATGGATAGAAATAAAAAGTTTGAATTCAACGATTTTACAGTACTTTATTAAGACATACTTTTGAAACTAGATCATGAGAATCATGTAAATATTACGCAGTTTTCCTTTACATAACTGGTTGCTAAAATTGCTTCACGTGTAATATTTATTGCACAAACCCAAAATGAAGACAATAACTCTACATTTAAGAAAGTGATTTAATACGTATTAGTATATATAAATTAAAAATTCAAACAATTTCGGAAATTTGTATACAAATCATTAGTTTATAGAAGAATGCTTGAAAAAAGCATTCTTCCTCGTGTCGATTAAAAAATTTCATTACCACGAAAGACATGCAAAAAAGTAATTTACCAAATCCTCTTACTCTACCCTCGTCAACTAGCTTGCGGCGAATTTTTTGAAGATTTTAATAGAATCGTGTTCCTTCAAGTCGATAAAATCTAAATCTTCCAGTTTATAAAACATCGTTTTGTTTCTTTTTTTTCCCTTTAGGATCGTTTAACCAATGATTCGAGTTTTGCGTGACAAGGGCTAAAAATTTTTAAATAAAGTTCCACTACCTTACTTTTTTCCCCTTTTTGAGGAAAAAAATCAAAATTAGATCCGATCGCGGTTTCAGTTAATGTTTTTCAATCATATTCGCAGCCTAAAATCAATTTGCTTCAATTTTTTTTCTAGAAGTATGCTTCTTTTTTTTTTCCTTTTATTGAGCTGGAACCAAAAGGATTGATTTTCATTTTTTAATTCTTTGAAACGTTATATGTTCTTCATATTTTAAAGGGAAAAAATCAAAAGCGTTTCTCTCTCCTTTTTTTTTTCGCCATTTTAAGATTTCAATTTATTTTCAAGAAAACTACTTCCATCGTTTTTCGAACATCGAATTTTGTTGCCTAAGCGATCCTCAAAATTTGAAACAAATACTTGTTACATCTTTTGTTTTTACCTATTTTTTTATTTTTTACGTGCAATTTTCTACTTCTTTTACCCCCTCAAATTCTTATGAATTACCAGAATATTACACTTAAAAACCATATATCAGAGCATAAGAAATTTTTTTGAGTTTAAAAAATTATGTCAAAACCAATTTAGTGTTTTTCAAATTTCTGAGCAATGTTCCAGTTTCACAAATCATTAGAAACAAATCCATTTAAGTGCAAAATATTCCACAGTAAATATTATATATTTAAAAACTAATTATTGCCTCTTTCTTTTTCTCTCTCTTCCAAAAATCATTTTATAATCTGCGTTACATCGTTCTAGTATAAATTTGCATGACTCAGTTACACAGTAAACAAGTTCTGTAAAAAGACAGAATACAAACTAAATGTTTCCTTAAATTTACGAATAACTTGTTTCAAATGAAATAAGCAAACTTCTTGAAAACAGTGTCTCAATAAAATTCTTGCTTTCTGTATAATTATAGAGAAATGTCTGTTAAGCTACGTAATGCTGAACACTTGAGATCTGTACTCTCTGTTTTAAAATTGTAAACAAACGTATAATGAAATATTTGATCTGTGGCTACCAGTTTAAAATTTGTCAAGAAATGCATATGTTGTTGGCGTACGGTTTATTATCCAGTTTTATTTAACAGGCTTGAAGTATTGGCTGAGCCAAATTCATCTTTGCGACTTTATGTATCAGACACAGCAATTTATATGTGTATTCACTCACGGTGCCGCTACTGCGGCCCATTATCTGTTGCTATAAATTGACTGAATGTTCTTTGTTTTTATTCTCTGTAGTTTCATTTTTGTAAAAACTTTGTTGCTTCCTGTTTTTAGGTTTCTGTAATTTCAGACTCGAGATAAATAGTTTCCGAAAAAATTTTCACGTATTTTCGGACAAAATTTTTTACAGTGTACTACGTATTCTACTAAATGTCTAATATCAAATCGTTTATTATCATATTTTCCAGACAACATTGACTTTAACGTAGAAATGCAACAAGGTTACAATCCCACAAACCCAGATAACAAGTGAATTGTTCTCTAAAGGCATAGAAGTACTTTTTGAAGCAAGTATACTCTTAAATAGTTTGCTTGAACTAATAACAGCATCACATTTTGGGGGGAAAATAATGAGGAGAATTAGAAGGGTGTTTTTTGAAGCATGTATACGCAAAAATAATTTAAGTTAACTAATAGAAACTTCATTCTGGTGCAAAAAATTTAGAAGTATTTTTGAGGCATGTATACACTTAAATAACATACGCCAACTAATAGCAAATTTATTCTGCTGAAAACATAAAAAGAAAAATATTAAATATATTATTTTTAATGTAAAAATAATTGCAGTATGCTCTTAAATACAGATGGGAGTAACATTAAGCGAAAAAAAGCAAATGTAAATATCATTAGTGTGACGAGTGAAGAGTATGATTCAGGAAGGATTTTCATAGAAGTAGAAAAGCCATAACGCAGTTTTACGCTTCGGTGGTATTTCTGTTAACGACATAAATAGAAAAGACAAATCTGCATTTCGAGGAGGCTTTAGAAAAAAGATCAGTTTTTTTTTTGTTGGATGTCGGGAGAGATGGTCAAAATGATAGCGGTTAGCAACAAAGATAATAATTGTTTACCCTTCGACGTTTATCTGTGAGATATAATATTAGTAAAAGCGCATCAAGTTTGTGAATGCCTTTTTAACTTAGAAAGTAATAAAATCCATATGTTCCTTTTCTGAAAATAACTACATTAAAAAAGTATTGCTAAGCTCACATCTTTGACAACTTTTCTATAAAATTCAATGATATTTTTTAAAATTTTTTTTTATTTTATCTTCTTTTTTTAAGTGTATGTATATTAGTTTTTCCTGAATTAATAAATAAATCTAACGTACCAATCTTTTTCTTTTAATTTGATGATAGTACGTAAAACAATTCCCGTGAAGTATTGAGAAAAAGAGATGCAATAAAATCCGTACTTCATATAGTGCCTTAAGTCCATTTTTCGAGTTTTTGCGAGTTAGCACTTAATGGACATATAGAGTACATGAGGGTTCCGAGCTTTTAAAGCTCTCTTTGGACATCTTTATTCTAAAGTTCACACGGAAAAGTTTAATCTTCCAGCACTAAAATTATTTATTTTTTACTTATCGCAAAAACTCTAAAAATGGACTTAAGATACTATGGCTCTTAAGTCCATAGAAAGGTACAGAAATAAAAAATAAAAAAAATATATATTTAGATCCCTTAACGTTTTGCCTCATGCAGGATATAAAGTAAGTTTTTGTAAAGATAAGTTTTTGAAATATAAAGTTTAATATTTTTCGTTAAACAGTTATTTTATGCTTTCAGCTTTGAATCATTTTAAACCGTTATGTGTAAGCTTATTAAAAATGATTAATATAATAAGTATTTAAATAATTAACGATTTTAAGTAAACCTAGGTTGTCTTTTACTTTCATAAGACGTTTACAATGATAAGCAACACATTCATACAATTATGAACAGAAAAACAAATAAAAAAATATGAAACGATTGTTCCGTACAACGTTTAAAACATATAGAAGATGTAACAAAATAGGGTAAATGCTTGATAGTTACAATAAAAATGAAAGAAAAGAATGCTTTTCAGAATCTAAGTTGAATGATTCCACTCTAAAAGTGACTCATCAAGAAAGATTAGAATCTTCTCCCTTATTTAGGGTACTGAACAGATTTGGTTCTTTCATCGGGTGCTCACGGGCCGGAAACATGGACATATTTGCGGAAGTGATGCGTAACGTCTTCCGATGCGGAAGAGCTCTCGCGTTTCTTCGACCCCCCCCCCCCCCCCCAGCCACTAATAATGCGAGATACTCGAAGACGTCAAGATTACTCACGGCCCCAAAGCGAGGTGCTGGTGGTGCATTCAAGCTCTCTTGCAGTATTAAGCAGATGAGATTCGTAAGAAAAAAAGAAGTGTGAAGTTTATTAAAAAGTACGCATGCAATTGTAATACAATTTAACGAAACATAGCTTTCGGGATTTAAGCGTGACTTCGGAAATACTTTAGTTTAATGTGTAAATCCCTTGAAAAGTGTTGCAAATAATTATAAACTAATCTGACTAAACTACGTCGTAGAGACACAAATAAATAAGTAGATAAATGGATATATAAATAAAGTTTTACTCGAGGTGTAGAAATGTATTTTTGAATATAAGCTGACATACTAAAATATACAGTCATACTAAGTGCCTAGCGACTAACACTGTACTCATAGTGGGTATTAGAGGTAGATTGTCCTGAATTTGCAAACTGAAAAAAACTTACGTTGCTAGAAGAATGCATAATAATAAAAACTGTCAGATAATCTTAATCATGCTACTTGTATCGAGGGACTACTTTAAAGAACAATTTAACAACTTTTTGCACTTTATCCATTTAATATTTACCTTGAAAGCATGACAAGATTTAATGTTAAAGAAGAAAATTCGTACAAAAATAATTGAACTTAAAAAAAAAAAAAAAGGTTCCTTCGCATAAAGAGCGGAAAATATCAATTCATAAATTAAAAGAAATATGCAGTGTTAAAAAAATGTAGTTCGTATTCAAATGTTAAATGCATATTCTTCATTAAATATTGGTGAGAAGAAGATAAAATTGACCTTAGGATTGTGAAAATTCAAATTTTGGTTTTTTACCTGACATGAAATAATTTTTTTTTGAAGCATGAACTTTCCCTATTAATATTATGATAGAATCACAGCAAAAAGTAATGCATATGCACTTATGTTTTGTATTCAACATTGTAGCAATAGCGTTGTGAACATAGCAGCAACTGCCTTCTTGATGATGAATATGATCCAAGGAGATGAGTGTGGGTCGAATTTAAATCATAGGCTGTAAAATATTGGTTTTGCTTCATGACTTTTGATTATTAAACGCTGAGTGACACTAATAGTTAGTGTAAAGTTATTCTTCATGCTCTTCAGGGTTATGAGTATCTAAATCATAGGCTGTAATGTATTGGTTTTGTTTCATAACTTTTGATTATTAAACGCTGAGTGACACTACTAGTTAGTGTAAAGTTACTCTTCTTGCTCTTCAGGGTTATGAGTATTTAAATCAGAGGCTGTAATATATTGGTTTTGTTTCATAACTTTTGATCATTAAACGCTGAGAGACACTACTAGTTAGTGTAAAGTTACTCTTCTTGTTCTTCAGGGTTATGAGTATTGAAGCCATTCCAACGAACTAATGCTCTTATATTTCTGTCCACTTAATGACTTAACTTAATAGTTCGTTAACGCCTATCCTTACTTTCAGCGTAATCCGCCATTGCTCTTTTGTTTTACTGCTATTATGTCAGTCACATTTTTTAGAGTTTTCTTCCTCTCAAGATTTTAAGTTAAAACAACAGTCGGTGATTCTTAAAATGTTTTTATGATTTGTGTCGTAACCCATCAATCACTAAGAAACAATAGAATAATATAGATAGTACTCCCCCATTAAAAATGCTCATAATTTCTTTCGAAAGACGCCTTTGCTGTCTCTTTAAACTAAGCTTGAAAAATTGGTTTTCTTTCCGTGAAGGGATATTTAAATGAACCAAAACTTGAGAAAGTGCTTAATATGCAAATTGAAACTGCCTTCACGCATCAAGTTTAAGGGAGAAACTAAGTTTCAAGTTAATCCTACTTAAGTTGTCTTTTCAGCTAGATGGACACAACTGAACTGCAGAGGAAAATCCCTGTTCTTTCATATTTAAAAGAGAGAACGAAACAGCGCCTTCATTACGACCTAAATGGCTTGAAAAGATGATAAAATGAATAGGACGAAAGTAATACTAAAATCGGTTCCTCTTAAGAACTGACGTTTAAGGTTCTAATGTTATAGTTGAAAGTATTTTTTCCCCGATCAGATTTTGATATAATTACGTGTTTTTAATCTATAATATAAAGGACAATACTAACAATTAAAAGGAAGAAATGTATCGTAGAAGCTTCATTGGATAAAGATAAGTTCACTACTAAAAAGTTGTATTTATGGCAGGGGTACATAGTTTTCAAACACGAAAATAGGAATGGATATTTTAATACTGCGATTCAAACATATTTTGTATAATGTAAGAGTAAAACTAAAACAAAATAAATGATAGTATTTCATTCAATTAATATAAATAAAATTATGTTGCATGAAGTTGAAATTCGCATTAGCAATATTTTTGAACATTATGATTTCTGAAAAATATATGCTTCATTTACATTTGTTCTCATAATAAAATCTGGACTTATTCCTCACTCATTTAAAAAGTTTTTTCTATCTTCTTGTGCTATTCTTACAACCAGATATCGGATTAATTCCTTAAACAGATTTTTTTTCCTTTTTAGGTATCAGATTGTTTCTTCTCAGATAGAGAAGTGCTTATTATGAGATGTAGGATTGTTTCTTCTCAGATATAGAACTGTTTATGGCTGATACATCGGACTGATTGTATTCAGACAGAAAATTGTTTCTTTTCAAACAGAAGATTTTCTTTACAAACAGAAGATTGTTTCTTTTCAAACAGAAGATTGTTTCTCCTTACACAACGGATTGATTCTCATCAGACAAAGATACGTTTTCCTTCTGGTACCACAGTTTTTTTTTTTTAAATACAGAAATTCGTCCTGTTTATTGATGGATTGCTTCTGTTTTGATATCGGATTATTCATGTTCAGATAAAGAACTCCTTATCTTCTGAAAAATGATTGTTTTCCTTCAGAAGAGGAGAACTGCTTCTTTTAAAGTGCCATGATTGCTTCTCAGAAAATTTGCTAATTGTTTCTTTTTAGATGGAGATGTATTATCATTTAAGTAGGCGATTGTTTCCTTTTAGAGGTAATCTTTCTATTCATACATAAAAAATATATTTTCAGATTTAAGATTATTTATTTTTTGGCAGATAATTGTTCCTTCTATGCCAGATAGATATCAGTATAAACAATTCTGTAAAAATAAAGAAAAGGCAACTAAGTATTTCTGTAAATTTTCGAAGAACTTGTATAAAATTAAATAACTAAATTTCATGAAAAAAGTTAGTCAATAAAATTAGTGTTTTCCCGCACTCTACAACTACAGAGAAAGATCTGTTAAGTTACGTAAGTACTCGTTAAAAAGCTACGAATCAAGTTTCTCTGTACGCTCGCTAGCTCAGCCAAAAACTGAACACTTAACATATGTTGCTACCATATTAAAAATTGTAAACAATTGCAATACATATATTGTTGGCGTACAATTTATCTTCCTGCTCAAGTGAGCAGCTTTGCCCTCGCCAAGCAGTCTAGAGTGCAGGGATCATAACAGCTTGGGCTCAAGTTCTGAACTCTGCGTTGACTTTGTCTACCAGAAATAGTAATTCTACGTACCCAGCCAATGTGGGACAAAATTAGTGCTTAAAAGGGAAAAGGAACAATCAATATATACAAAAATATCAAAAATAGGAAACAGAAAACAAGTTGAATTCTTAGTTTTGTCAAATTTTCTTCATTTCCGCTTTATTTATTTTCTAATCAAGCAGCTAAAATTTCTTTTTAATTTTGCTAAATCATGTGTTCTCTACTATTGCTATTATTATTTTTCTGTCTTATCAAGATTAAATGTCTAACTATCCCATTCTGAGATTCATGGGTGGTTAAACATTGATATCATAAGTGTGTGTTGACCAAAGTAGGGAAATATACACCATTAATTGTAGATAAAACTGCTGAAGCTCCAAATGAAAACGTATGGGAAATTAATATCACAAGGGAAAGGGAGGGTGAAATATAAGCTTAATAAACCATTGGACACTCCGCAAACATGGAGCGGACGCAAGAAGAATGCATTACCGGAAACCCCAGAGATTGGTGGAAGAAAGCAAAGAAAGCTCTTGTGTGACATCCGGTCATTGGAAAAAATGGTGTAAGTTTAATTCGTTTTCAAAAGATTTTAGATGAGAACGTCTTTTAGTATAATTAAACAAATGGTTTCACTAAAATGTGTATAGCATTTTTGCTTAAGATGTTTATATGCAAGAGAGCGTTACCTTAGCACTAGGAAAAATTGATCCTTGTCCGAAGGCTCTAATTTTAAGGATCCAAAACTGTCTCCTTTAAAGCAGTAGTTTAATTTTTTGAACGAAAAATAAATCAATAAAAAATGAAAATTAACAAAATTAATATGAATCCAGGAAATCGAAATGTTTCAATAAGTAACAATTTAACGATTTGCGACAATGCAATTTATACAAATACAAATACAGAAGAGACGACCAGCAACAGGTGCAGGACTAAGCCCCTAGGCTGGTGCAATTTATCAGTCCCCAAGTCAATTATCAGTCCCCAATGCACATCAAGAGCTTTCTTAAAAGTTTTTACTCCACTGTGAGTAACAGTCGCTTCCGTTAAACTATTCAAACTGCCTATAACTCTACTGAAGTAGTAATTTTTCCTAATTTCGACGCCTAATTTTCCACATTTACGATGAAAATTTCCTTTACGCTCGTTACTTTACTCTGAAGAAATTTATTGATTGAAAAGTATTTTTATTGAAAACATCTAGAACAGGAGATTTCTAATATTTTCCATTTGGGGAGAACGGTTAAAATTGGAAATTCTCTATACGAGCCTTAATTTTTATCTAATTAGTATATGCCGTAGATCGTCAAAATTGCATTGATAGGGGTCGCAGTAGAAACATGAGAAATTTAGAATTTTTGCACAAAATATAGGACAAAAAATGTATCTATTTTATTAAAATGTGTGAATAAAAAGAAAAAAAAACACAATTGCATCTCAACAATTATCAAGAGAAAAAGAAACATTCAGTTATTATAATAGTGCATTATAATAATTGATAAGTCGCATATATGTTACAAATGATATTTCTTTACAATATTCAATGCCCAACACATTAATAGATAAATTCATAAATTGTTTTGTCTCACTTTCTAATGCTAAAATAATTTTGCATTATTTCAACATGAAAACCATATCAAAATGAACAATTTTTTCCCAAACTGCTTAGTTCAGTTATTTTTTATCAATTCTTAGTCGACTTGTTTCATTTTGGACCTTACCCTTTCAATTAACTTAACACCACAGAGGGCATTGGACAGAAGCGAGAACAAAAGCTATCGTGACTTGGGTAAAGAACCGTGGAACACTGCTCTGTGAATCTTCCCACTGCATTTTGTCACTCGACAAGGGACGTTATCTTTTGTTTCGATTGTTCTTTTTCGATTCGGTCACCCCGGCAATGGGACTAACTCGGGAAACGTGAGATGAAATTGGAAAACAAACCTAAGGAAGAGGCAAAAGGCTGATTAGCTTCAGCTGCGTTAAGATTTTTCAGAGCTCGAACCAGACAACAACAGAAAAAAAAAACACCGTTAATAGGGAAATCGTTCAATACGTAGCGCAATAATATTGTAGCGAAAATATTCAACAGAATGAAAAAAAAATCCAAAATTTTATTGTAGACTTAAATGGTAATATCTTGAGCATACGTATTTTAACACGAACTCAGGTTCTCCTACGATTGATTTACCATTTACAACAAAATAGCAGGGTGGAGTGAAAAACCCGAAGCTCGTATATAATTGAAGTGAATAGTTCTCAAAAATTGTCATTGGCATTAACAAATAAACTCACAAAATATTGAACAAATTGGTTACTATGTTTTACCGTCGCAAAAAGGAAACTTTTTGAAAAATCTTGAGTATAGCTTGACATTTTTAAGTTATTACTAGATATAATATTTATACTTTTCCCCAGTCAGCCCATATTTCAAATCTCATAAAAATAAAAATAACAAATTTTAAAAATAAAAATAAATAAATTAAAAAATTAATAAAAGCTTTCCCAGTTTATTCTAATTTTGATCCTCTTGCGACAGTGAAAGAAATGATGTCCCTACAATGAAAATTTACTGGATTATGGCTTACATGTACTGGATTATGGCTTATGTTGTGTTCTACTAAAAAATGAATTTTTATATTTGAATTTTTTACTTAACTTTGCATACAAAGCCGTTTCCCTACTATGTATTGCTTAGAAACGATTATACACTGTAAAAAAAAACACTTCAACGTTGCACCATAAATATGGTGAAAGCTGAAGGGCTGCTGATGATTGAACCAAAATCATGGTTCAAGCAGAAATGCGAAATCTAAAGTTACACCTTTAACCATAATTTGGTTCAACCTTGAACCAAGAAGACGAACCCGGCACCCGGTTGAAAACACAGAGCCGCCATCTTGTCAAGCTGTGACTTGAATCGTTTATTTTTCACAACAGTAAAAGGTAAGTAAACTTCGATGTATATGTATAATTTTTTGTTTTATATTTCTTGTTTTCTGTGTTTTTTAGTAATTTACTTTTGGCTCCCCTGATCTGCATTTACAGTTGTAACGCTGACTTGTTTACATTTTTAAAATTGCACCTATTCTCGGGATTTTTACTCTAAATCATTTATTTTTTCCATTTTTATTACCAAGACTGTTTTCCACCTAAGGCGTTACTTTTCCAGCTCCACCTATTATTTTTTATTTAATTGCCTGTTGTTGTCTTTTTGATATTGATTAAACTTATTCGTTGTTCGACCGATTTTGCACAATTTTTACCCGTAGTTTTTATCAAGGGCGTAGCCGGCGGAGGGGGGAGGGGGGGCGATGGTTCAAACCTACCTCCACTCCCGAAAGTTTCACATACTATAAATAAAAATTTGAAAATTAAAAAAAAAATAAATCTGATAAGAAAAACTCATTTGTTTAAAATTCAGCTCTTCTGTTGAATGCCAAACCTGTAGCCGAAGGGGTGAAAATTTTTAAAGTTTTACATGCTATAAATGAAAATTTGAAAATAAGAGAGTAAAAAATAGTCTGATAAGAAAACACTCATTTGTATAACGTTAGTTAGTTGTGGTTTGATTCCAATGCCATATCGGGAAGGTGAGGGGGGGGGGGGAAATTCCTCCCGCCCTGTAATTTTTTGAAGTTTTACATGATATTGCGATACGATCTGAATGATAATTTAAAAATTAAAAATATTCTGATAGAAAAAGAAACTATCTGCAAGTTGACCTCCGCCCCCCCCCCCCCCCATCCCTCGAAAAACAATCCTGGCTATGGCTTTTATTCGTAATGATTATTACTTCCCAATCACTTAAATTAGCTATTCTACCAAGAGCAGATAAAAAAAGTTTTGTGTTCAAAATGTGTCTACTATTGGAATTATTCGAGAAATTGGGTTAATTTTGCGTGATTTTCAAAATAGCAGTTTTGTTGCCTTTAACGTTATTTTTTTTTTCAAAATTTTCAACCTGTGCATGTTTACTTTATTTTGCTTCGATATATGCTTGCTTCTTACCGGATTTAATACTTTCCCCCTTGTATTTTACATTTTGCTCTACACTTACAGTTATAACACAGGTTTGTTTAGGTACTGAAAATTGCATGTTTTCTCAGGATTTTTACTCTAAATCGTTATTTTTTTCCCTCGTTACTACCAAACCACTTTTCCAAGCAGTTACCTTTTTCTTTTCTGCTCTTTACATCTATTTTTTAAATTAAATACCACCAGTGGCGGATTTCAGGAAGGGCACAAGGAGCATGTGTCTCATCCAAAAAGAAAGAAATTTGTAATTATTCCATTAAATATTTTTTAGGCATTTTCTACGCTTTTAACTACATTTCTGAGTTTTAAGGCATCCCAAAAAACATTAAAATTCTTAAATGAACTTTATTATAAAAAATATTGACGAGGGAGAACTATTTTTTACTTTCAGGTGCTCCCTCAAGAAATTATTTCTAGATCCGACCCTGACTACTGCTGTGTTTTTAAAATAATTAAACTTTCAGTTTTCGACCACGATTGACATTTTGAAGAATTTTCACCTATAATTCCTTCCGAAATTTCGTCCCACTCATTCTAACAAACATCTATTTCAATAATAGAGTTTCAGAAATTAGGGAAAAAGTTGCTATCAGACATTTCAGATCTCCAAATGCAAAATAGATGCTTTATCAACAAAAATGGTGCATTTCACTAAACGGTTAATGTCAGCAGAACATTGAATAGGCAGCATACAAATCAGATACGCTGTACTGTCAGTTCTTTTATATCTTTGCAGGGTGAAGTCTCAGACTCATCTGGGGCGGTCCTAGTCTGAAGTACCTCGAACTACTGCTCGTTTTAGCCTTGGAGTAACATCTGTGCGGGAATCCCCCCAATAATGTTCAACTACTGTTATTATTATTTGTGCATATCATGGTTTTTCCATTTCACTTCTAGGCATATGTTTTCAATCATCTTTGTATGCATACAAATAAATATAATATTTTGGATGCTAAATAAAATCAATTACATTTATAAACAAAAATTCAAATGCCATTTTTGTTAAAGCTACCTGTTGAAGAACAAAAAAAAAGTGTGCATATATTGCAAAAGCCTCTTCCTTGTGTGTGTGGGGGGGGGGGGTAGGGGGGTTGGCCTTAAAAATTTTAACAGGGACTAATATTGCAATTTTGCAGAATACAACTAAGTAACATAGTTACTTAACAATACTATAAGTTTCTGATATAGTGCATTGGGATGTTGATATATATATATAAATATATAAATAAATATATTTATATATAAGGAACACTGAATCAATTATAGAAACGCACGAATCTGTTCTTATAATTAAATCTAATAATTAGCAGAAACGTAAGTTAAATTTGCTGATTAAAAAATAGAAAATTCACTTTGAAAATTAAAATTGGTAATAAAGTTATTTCCTGTTTTACGCTTGAACATTAAAAATTAAAATTATTTATGTTAATTCACCATTGCAACATAAAATGGTGCAGCTCAAACTTCTCTTTCATAGTACAACTCTGAGCCATGACAGTAGTTCGTAGAAAGTCCATCATTATGGTTCCGGGTTGAACCAAGATAGCAGTTAAAATAAAATCTATGGTTATGGTTCAAAGTTGAACCATAAAACTGGTTAGAAAAAAATCGATATCATGGTTCAAAGTTGAACCGTAATACTAGTTAGAAAAAAATCCGTAACCATGATTCAAAGTTGAACCGCAGTACTGGTCAGAAAAAAATCCGCAATCATGATTCAAAGTTGAACCGTAATCATGGTTCAAAGTTGAACCGTAATACTGGTTCGAAAAAATTCCGTAATTATGGTTCAGTGCTGAACCACATTCATGGTGAAACTAGTGAACCATCATAATGGTTCAAATTAGTACCAACCGTTGGTTGCAGCTGCATTTCACCAATTTTTAGTGAAAGGTTGAACCAGAATTTTTTAGTGTACACTAGTAAGTTATCAGCATAACATAAATATTACACTTCATTTTGTTTCGAAATCTACGTAATTGATGCAAGAAGCATTATAATTCCTCTACAAAATCACCTAAAACTGAAGAGTTGTTTCAAATATATATATATTTTTTTTAATTCTGAAAACTGGCAATTTTGGAAAAACAAAATGAACAGTAAAGCAAAGCAAATAAGTTGGTTAATAAGTAATAATCTAATTCTCTGAACTCTCTTACCATCTTTCAAACATTGCACAGGTAAAGTATTCAAAATGCAGTTTTAAATATAAATATAGTTATAATTTGGAACCATTTCCATTTGCTTAATTAAATATTTGTGTGTTTAAAGCATGTTTGTCAACTTATAACTGTTCCGATAATGTTTTGCTGATTATTTTAAATAATGCGTATTGCAACTTCAAGTTAGCTTTGGAGAACATGACGCAATTAATGCTTTGTTTAAACTAATTAGAAGCTCTAAATTTTAAATTGGTTTATCCACCCAAAGTGAATTGTATTATTCAAACACATTCGTGCAGAGAAAGATAATTTCATTTCGTGTGTTCTTTACTTGTGGATTGGAAGACAAATATTACTTCTTTTTTACTACGCGCTTATGTATTTTGACTTGTAGTAAGACATCGAAAGTTAACAGCACTTGGAACAGAAAATACGTAACACTTCCACACATGTACTTTTTGTCAATAATATTTAGAACTCTGAGTACATTAATTCAAATAAAATAACTCAATTTTTATAAAACTATTTTTATGTTAATAGTAGAGGAAACTTTTCTTGTATAATTGTTTTATTTTTATTTACAAAATATATTTAAATCGTTAGTCTACAGAAGGAGGCCATTTTTTTCTTTGGTTGTTACTGAAACTGCTGATTTTTTCATGAAACATTTTTAATGACATGTTTTACTTATTGTAAGACTATTTTTACAGAAGTTGGAGGAAATTATTAACTGTTGCTAGCCTGGCACGAAAACACAGAACACTAACATAGGCAGATGTTGTTTTTGATGAACTAAAAATCATTTAAATACTTCTAATCAGTTCTGGTAAGTTGTATACTTTGATAAATTTAATACTAAATGATAAGGATAGAAGTAGCATCCTTTGAACAACTGTGTCTAAATTATTTAATTTAAATCACAATTTTTAGTGACAATTTGTTTCTATTGAAGGCTTCCTACTTTTATTGCTTTGGCTTCCAATAAAACTTTTATAAAAAAATTGAAGTTATTTTTTTTTAATTTATAAGAATAAAGATACGAATTGCAGCGGCTAATAAAATTGGAGAATCTATCTGCTGTGAGCTGTTGCCACATAAAGTGTCAACCGCAAAGACGAATCATGGTAACATTGTATTTTGCCAATAAGTTGCGTTCTGTCATTATATTTGCATTTTAAGTCACCAACATACTATATGCCGTCGTTATGTTACGAGATGCGTCAGAAGTTCGAGTCCTCAGTGTTTTTAACTTGTTAAGATTAAACTACGAAGTATACTCTGATTTATTTAAAAAGGAAAGCCAATGTTGATTTGTTTGAAACATAAAACAGTAAAGTTATTTTGTTTTTCTGACGTGAATTTTTACTTCCTAATGTGCCAACACAGGGAAAAGCCGCATAGTTCGTATTCCTAGCGTTGTTTCCTGAGTTATTTTCGTTAAGTAGTAACATGGCTGCCTGCGATCATATAGCGGCTGTCCAAATGGGCGAAAAAGTGCGTGCAAGCGTTTTCTGCCACTTCAGTCAATTGGCGCTGTTAGCATGTACTTAAAAGCGAGGATTTACAGGTCTAACCATTGCAATATCATCGCGTTAAAGGCTTGAATTTCAAGAAAGATAAACTTTTAAGTGTTGAGGGCAAAAGTAACTATCAAAATACGTTGCAGGGTTATGTATTTGCCATTTAAACATTTTTAATACAGAGGAAAAAAATAAAAAGATCGTTTATTTGGTAGTAACACATGCAGACTTTGAAGCTGCTCGTTAAGATACAATTTTTCATACATACGTATACTTTTATATATAATGAACACAGAGAAAATTTTCTTCGCAATTGGCTGATCATATTATGCTTTCAGATTTATTTTTATTTTGAACGACAATAATTGCGCATAATTTACTGAAATACATTTATCCTTTCACATTGTGTAGCACAAATAAATTGGCTAGCAGGTTTTTGAAAGCCGCATTGAATAGTCTTTAATATCCTAAGACTATTGAATTAAGACTATTGAATTAAGAAATTTTCAATACCTTCATGTTAATACTATTGAATAACAGCGGTTAGCAGAGAAATGACATAGATTATGATTAATAAAGTTATTTTTAATGTTTGTGTTAATTGAATTATTTCAATTCCATTTATTGTAAATTTAACTATTACAGGAAAGTTGAACAGTTCGGTTGTGAAGTGACTTAACAAATAAATATTAGTTGAACAATTATGTAATTAAGTAAATGATTAATGAAACAATTTTTCATTGTTATTGACAGACTAATAGCATAATATTAATAACTAATATTGCATTGCATAGTATAGCTGACTTCATTTAACTTCAACAGATGGATTATCATATAAGAGTAGCGACTTTTATTTTTGCTGGTCTCATCTAAAGCAATTGCACTAGTTAAATATTTAGAATAAAATCCTAAAATATTAAGTAAGAAAGGTCAAAGATTAGGCCTTTTTAAAGAAAACGATTCAATAAAATAAACAATCAAGGGGAAATATTTCCAAATATTACAATTAAGTACAATAAATGAGAAATTAAAAATAATTACTTAAAACGCTTCATGATGTGCAGTTCAGAGTTATGAAGATTATTTTTAAAACTTGTAACTGACAATACATGGGTGCCACCCCCTTAAGCAAGATGGTGCATACTAAACGGTACGAAGTTCCCCAAAAAAGACAACCACCCAAAAGGGCTAAAACTCGATGAAAGCATGCCCCCCTGTCCAGGGGGTGTCAAAAATTTCATCAAAAAATTTAATGGCGCAGTCTACGCCATGAACTTCCCTCGTGGACAACCCTGAATAAGAGCAATTTTTCTTTAAATATCCCTTTTTGACATTTTTATTTAGATGACATACACCTTGACAACAAAAAGCAATGAGTATTCTCAGTCGGATTTGGGGGGGGGGGGGCAGAACCATCCGAAAACTTTTTTATTTTACTACTTTACCGTCTTCACTTTTCACCGTCTCTTCACTTTTCAAAAGCCCCCTCCCCCACCACTATTTCATTACAATAACTTATGCTCTTATCTGTAAGCCTCCCCCCTCTCCCCTCTTTTTTCTTTTTTTCCGGACTACACTGAATATTCTCAATTTTTAATACCAAGACTTAGCAACCGGCATTTCTTCGATGAAATATACCTCTGATTCTCTGATTTTCTGTAACCTGATTTTCCTTGAATCCTTTCTTAAATTAATGTTTCCCCACTTTTAAATTAGAAATCAGAAATACGCTTTAGGGGTCATTCATAAATGATGTCACGCTTCGAGGGGGAGGGGGTTCGTGAAATTGTGACAAAGTGTGATAAGGGGAGGGGAGGGGAGAGGGTCAAATATATCGGAAAAGAGCTTGACATCATTTATGAATGGTCCCTTAGATAGTTTATTTACTTTTCTATGTTTTAAGACTGTATGGTGTACAAAATGGGTGTACTCATGAACGCGTGGAGAATCAACAACAAATCTTAGAGGGAAGTCTCCCTTTCTTTTAGGTGTTTCAATTGTAACCCTTGTTCATGTGGCGCGAGTTTAATTTTCAAAAGGTACAATTCTAGATTTATAATATAGATTCAAATTCTCTCTCACTCCTTTCCCTTTTAATTTATCAATCTATACAAGCATAAGAAATTTAAACGTCTCAGAACAAAAATATATATATATATTTAAAAGCATAATCTAGACATAATATGAAGTTCAAAGTTTACTTTTGAGTGGTAAAAAATTAATGAGCGGACCAACGTTCTTATAGCGCAAGTTGCAAAAATTACTCCAAACACATGTTTTGGAATTAAAAGTAACCCCTTTATCAATGCGTAAAGATTTGACCTAAAAAATGTAAGTAATCCAAGTAAGTGTGAATAACTCGAATTACTTGCATCCAGATGCTTACAACTCTATTCATTGATAAAAAGATTCCTCTTGTCCCAAAATATGTTTTCTGAAATTTGGACTATAATGACGTTTGTTTTCTTATTAATAACCTGAAGTACAAATAAATAAAACCAATGCATAAATAAATAAAACCAGTAAAGTTCGAGACATAAGGGGAAAATTCAAATGTCAGCCCTCACTGGATGAAAATATCATCTAAAGCATCAAACTCACGATTTCTATTTGTAGAATAATTGAATAGGTGACATGGAGTGAAAAAACAAATAAAATATATGCTTATAAACCAAACGTGAATTTAGTAAATCCCTAAAATTATAAAATGTATGCATTCACTAATTTAATGCTTAGAAGAAACTACTGCTTTCTGTCGTTTTATTTCATTTACGATGAAAAATTTCTTTAAAATAAATATATATAGATTAGACACAATTAAACATCGGGAGGCATATTTCCAATCAGTTATGCATGAACTAAAAATTTACCAAAAAGAAATCTTCATGATGCATGCTGCAAACCCGGCAAAAACAATGCTTTCGTAATGCATTTCCATACAAAACTAGTACATGCTTGCAGCGCACCAGTGAGGAAAAAAATAACTATCGTTTGAACGCTTATTCCTTTGTTCTGGCGCCGCGTCTGGACAGCCGCTATATGATCGCAGGCAGCCATGGTAGTAAACTGCGAAAAAATGCAGGAAAAAAAATTTCAGTGAGTTTTTAATCGATGTAAAGAGAAATTTTTAGTATATTAAATTAATTCTAATTGCTTATGCTAACGGACAGAAGTTACCAATATATTTCATCCAAAAATATGAAGGATGAGTAAGATTACACTTTAAAAATGCAGAAAGCAATCAAAGTGAAATAAGAAAAATATTTTAACTGAAAAATTATTCGTACTGGACAAACATTTAGCACTACATAAAATAGGAATGGTTCATAACTGGAAAAAAATCAATTCTGATTTATACAATTTCCAGAGGGAAATTACCACATTCAATCCCAAAGAAATAAAACAGACAATTGACGTTTTTAATGCAAAATTATTAACAATAAATAAAAATCTAGCACAGAATTTAACAGCATTTTTAATGGATCATAATTGAAAAGAAATATTCTCAATCCTGAATAATACATTTTTTCCGGGGAAAAGTACCACATTCAATGCGACATTACAACATACACACACGTAATGCTCATTTCCGAATCTTCACATTATCTTTCATGAGGCTGATGATGAAATATCTGAAAACTATAAACATTCTCAACTTGCGGGAAAGAGAGGATCAAGCGAACTGGTACGGGGCCGAAAACCCACGGGTGCATAAAAAGATAAATTGCCCGCGAAAAGAATACAAAGAAAGGGAAGTGAGAGGCCATATTCGCTTACTCCTCCACCCCTTGCCTATAAAAGGAAAAACAAGTCTAGTTGGTATGCAACGCGGGATTTCAGGAATCCAATGAAATTTAACCAACATTGTACCTGCGCCATTTCTGGCCATTGAACTTGCGTGAAGAAATGTTTAACTGAAAACTAAAGAAAAAGATAATTTTGAAAACTGAAAAAAAATTGTACTTCAGCGAATGTGTAGTTTGTAAACATTTAATTTTCTACTGAACATGATTAGCCATCTTCGTGAGTGAAAAGAATATTTAATTTCATTTGCATGTCATTTTTTATAAACCTATTTTTACACTTCAAACTAGAATTTCATTTGGACTCAAAATAATTAAGTGCAACATTTCATTATTTTATGTGTTTATGCCCCCTTCTTACCCGCAAAGTCATACAAATTTCTAATTCTCAATATTTAAGTAATAAGTAATTCCTACTCTTTATAAAACGTTTACGTGCAATAATTAAACTGAGTTTTCACTGAATTTAAATGAAAATATTTAGGATGAAATTAGGGATACTTGAATGTGTGAGAGGAAGCTGTTTGCAACACATACAATCAACGTATGATTTTAATGTTCAAGTAACTTTCTCTGCTCGAGTCAATACGAGTAAAGGCTTTTTTTGTCATACAGAAATATCGTACAATCCTGTGTACTTTTTCACTAAAAAAAAAGGTATAAAATAGGAAATGTGTCTCAATCGAGGAGGGGGAGTCCGAACCCCCCTCTCCTACGCCGCTGACAACTACCATCTTCTATGGCAAGACAGATACGATACAAATATTGTTGGTCAGTACTTAATTTTTTTTAAAGTCCTTCAGATCTAAAGGCTGAAGAGTACTGTCAATATGATCAACTTTGATCATTGGATATTTTTTTCAATCTTTTATAAACAATCCAATTATTGCAGAATATGAATATGGTGCTTTAAGAAACCCTCCGATTACAGAAGGTCGGGTGGTTTGCGTTTTTTTTTTTTCTATTTTTTAATCGGCCTCTACTCTATTTCGAATCATCCAATTCCATTTATTTAATTGATTGATCAAACTGTGTTGTAACAGATCCACCTATAAAAATTCATGTGGGAGACAAAACCTCGATAGAAATGGGCAGAGAAGGACTTTTGAGGAGTTTCTATGTTACACGCAATCTGTTGAACGATGCGTCCCTAATATCTGAAGTTCTGAAATAAACGTTTGGTGGTGAGGTTGCACTAAATGGATTCATTCGTGCCAAACTTCAAGAAAAGAAACAACTTCCACGTTTGATAGCAAAGAGACAATATTATTCTAACACCTAATATTCAGTAAGCATGAAGTATTTTACCGATTTTAAATTTGTAGATTTTTTTTATCTGCATTCTATCCGCTAATTTCGAAAAATAGTTTTCATATTATTATTATTATTATTATTATTGTTGTTGTTTATTCATTTATTTGAAATTCCGATATTTTTCTCCGAACTTTCATGTTAGCTGGGTGTGCTTAAATATTAAGAGAATTTAATAAAACGTTTTGGTGGTCTCCAACTAAGACCATTATGTAACATTTTTATTGTATGCCAGTAAAAATTTTGAAGTTTATTTTTTAAAAAGTTAAGTTTTTATCTTTTTTTCCTGAGTTTCTGTGAAAGGGGCGCGGCTAAATGCTGAGTTTTATTTAAGAAAATTTGTGAAAAAAATTGTAGAAGTATTTAATTTATTATGCATTTCAACGCTCAGCCTGGTAAATCATTATTTTAATTCCTACTCGAAAATGACTTTTTCACAGCTTTTCTAAAATGCTTCTTTGGACAAACATGGTTGAGAGGAGAGTTTACCATTTGAGTGAGGCTTATCCTTTGACAGGAAATCCGAGTCTTTTTCATATTATACTGCGTTATTATACCGAAGACGGCCTATGGGCGGGGCTTAATGATGATTGATAGTCAAAGAGGATTTAGCTCGAATCGACAGTTCCCGAGTCTTTCCTCTAAGGTTTAGGAAAATATTTCCCCGAAGATCTGAGAAAGAGATGATGTTACTAAGTAAGAGAAATAGAATGGACATCAAAGGAGCAACTTACTTCAGAAAGAGGAAGTTTAAAGGGAGTAAAAACAATTTTGAGAATTCCAGATTTTTCTTATCTGAAAAGATTTTAAAACGATATTCAAGATTTTCTCTCTCTTCCTCTCTTTATCTCTGTTTTATTTATTTTTTTTTATAATTACGATTTAAATATTTTTACAGTTAAGTCATAGAAATCGAATGATATTGAATTTAATTATATATGGTTTGTTAAATTCCACCAAATTTTATTATCATTGTTCTGAATTATACAACTTATAATAATTACATTTCATCAACTGTATTCCAAAGATTGTAATAATAACTGGAATGATAATTTTAACATTCCTGTTTAAATATTAAAACATACTGAAATTATTTTTTCAATGAAATATATTTTTCATGGCACCAAGATACTTTGAAACAAAATACCACCACCTACACATATTCTAATGCATAGTTTTGGTTGATTTTGAGTCGCAGCCAAAACAATTTGCTGACCCTTGCCATACACAGTAGAAAAAGAAGAAGAAAAAGGAACTGCGATCGGAAAACAAATCCGAAATAAGGAATTTCTTGAATTAGTTTATTACTATAGATTTAAATTTCCTAGATTAGTTTAAACTAAATAATGATATAAAAAAAATCCCATGATATCTCTTATTTCAGTTTTGGAATTTCAAGCCCAAAAAAATATTCAAGTGTGTCCAAAAACATGCATAGCCGCAGGCATTTCAAAAAGCCGCTACTCACTATATATTCGGACGCAATGTTTTAAAACTGTCATCTGTATCCCTCATTAAATTATTATTTCTACCCTCGATTAAAAAAAAGAAAAAATAACCTTTCTAATAAGATTCTTTTAAAGCTTGAAATAATTGTTCATTGGCTGTGAAAGTCTTTTGTTTCCTTCAAAAGAAATTATTCCATTTCTTGTGAAACTAAGTTGGTTTTTAAGGCAGGAGATATGAACTGTTGCAGTAGTTAATTATTTGAACAACGTCACTGACCAAAAGCAACACTTTGTTAAAACCGAAAACAAAAGGGACATTTCAAAGCACATTTTAAACTTTATTCTTTTTAACGCCAATCGCTCTCACAGAATTGGTTCAAGCATTCGTAATCATTATAAGTTAGCATACTAAATTGTTCAAACGGAAAGTTATTCTTTTATGGAATAACAAATGAAAGATAGGGACTGTTTGGTTAGGAATTTCAATGGCTTTAGGGTAGAAACGTGACATTTGGAACGTCTTTCGTTCTAGAACACTCGACTGGAAAAATTGAATGCGTCAGCATTTTGTTCAAACCTATTGTAAGGTCAAGGAAAACTTATTATTCGTGTTCTTGAAGTGAAAATGCAATTGTTGTAACTTTAAATTATTGAGAAAGTTATGTTAAGGAGTTTAGCTTAAACTTCTTAGATGTACATTATTGACAAATTCGTTTAGAATTAATTAGTCTAACATAAATAATTACTTCTTTTATATTCTAAGTGGCCCATTTAAGAATTCTCTATAACATCGCTTCCCAACCTTTTTAGAGTTCAACTCTCTTAACAGCCGAAAACACATATAAAAAAATATTGAGACCCTCTTTCTGCAATATTTTATTTATAAGAAGGAGTTTTGTAGCACTTGCTCAAATTTATGGTATTTTATGTTAAAAAAGGATATATCTTATTTTTTGGTGATATTGCAACTCCCATTATTCGACAGCATCGACCTCCAGGTTAAGAAACGATGCTGTCTACTGTTAGTTCTCGAAAGCCGCGACTACCAGTCGGGAACGATTCCATTTGTCGATTTGGACCGTTCATAAATGATGTCACGCTTTTTTCTCATATATTTGACGCCCCTCCCCCCCCTTGTCACAATATGTCACACTTCAGCGGACAACCCCTCCCCCCCCTTTGTCACATGTCACGCTATGTTGCATAATGCAGGATATCACACTTTTGTTATCCCCTCCCCTCCCCTTGTCACACTTTGTCACAATTTCATGGACCCCCCTCCCCCTCGAGGCGTGACATCATTTATGAATGATCCCTTAGGTCAGGGGTCTCCAAACTTTCCAGCCTTAGGGCCATATTGATTACTCCAGTAAATTCCAAGGGCCAAAACCATATTATCATTAATTGTTGCCGGTGGTAAAGAGTTGAATCAGTCCACTAGTGGTGTAAAATATGATTACTTTTTTGCCAGATGCCATTAGCGACGGGGAAGCTGATGTATTTTCTGTATCGTATGGGTATCCGTTATAATGGGGTACCCGCATCGTATCGCCATAGTAATCATTGATTACAAAAGTAATGAAATACACAAGTAATCATTGATTACTTTTTTCTTCAGTAATCGTTACTTCGGTTCCTAACGAGTACTCAAGTAACGAATGAGTATTTTTTTAAATGAAAAAAAAAGTCCGAAAAAGTACGCCACGTTTAAAAAAGGCTGCAAATCGAACTAAAGTCCGCAAAACGGCAACACTGCATATTATTAATTTTCCTGTCATTATCTGTAATTTCTAGATTAGTCGTAGAGTACGAGCGAGCCATGAGGAGTAACGTGACAGGACATCTGGTGGACACAAGCAGAAATAGGTAGTACCTTCTATCCCTAACAGATGGCGCTAATAGCACTTACAGAATAATCTCGTTGGTTCGATAAAGTTCTGGTGTCTTCCACTCACTTCTAGATGGCAGTAAGTGAAATATATAAGAAGGCTAGTGGCGCAACCACAAGTCAGTTCCTATGACACTGCTGTGAAATAAAATAGTGCGTACCTCCTTAAAACGTGTTTGTGCGTGTTTAAGTTTAAGACATCTTTGTAACAATATTTTTATTTGAATTGTTGCTTTTGTGTGTGATTTAGTAGAATGGAAAAGAAGCGAAAAATTGATAGTGAATGCAGAAAATTCAAAGATCAGTGGAACATTCAGTATTTCGTAATTGAGTCCAGTAACAAGGCGCTATGTTTGATTTGCAATGAAAGCATAGCCGTTCTCAAAGAATATAACATTAAACGTCATTATGAAGCAAAACATTTTCAAAATTACTCAAAATATACAGGAAGTTTGCGGACAGAAAAATTCGAAGCTATGAAGCGCGGATTGAAATCGCAGAAATCTTTATTTACAAAACTCAAAACTGAACAAGAGGCTGCAGCTCGTGCCAGCTTTCGTGTGGCTCTTGAAATTGCAAAACGTGGAAAACCATTCACCGATGGAGAAATGGTCAAAGAATGCATAATCGCAGTAGCCGAAGAAATGTGCCCTGAAAAGGTAAATTTATTAAAAACTGTCAGTATGTCAGCAAACACTGTGGCTCGAAGGGTAGAAGACATCGCTGAAAATATATCCTCTCAACTGTTCAACAAAAATGGACATGTTCAGTGGTTTTCTTTGGCCTTGGATGAGTCAACGGATGTGTCAGATACTGCTCAGGTGTTGATTTATATTCGAGGAGTAGATAAAAGCTATGAAGTGCATGAAGAACTTCTTGATATGTATAGTATTCATGGCACAACTACTGGTTCAGATATTTTTAAAGGAGTTGAAATGGCCATTAAGCAAAAGAACCTTCGATGGAAAAACTTGAAATGTATTACAACTGATGGAGGCAAAAACATGAGTGGGAAAGATAAAGGAGTGGTCGCTCTTGTGTCAAAGGCTGTAGAAAATGACGGTGGTTCAAAACCAATAGTCTTACATTGTATCATTCATCAACAGTCTTTGTGCGGAAAATGTTTGGATATGTCTGAAGTTCTGAAACTAGTCATATCAACTGTTAATTTTATCAGATCTTTTGGGCTGAATCACCGACAATTCGTACAATTTATTAAAGAGATTGGAGAAAATGACTTACCTTATCATACTGCCGTACGTTGGCTTAGTTGTGGGAAAGTCCTTCAGCGCTTTTTTGAACTTCGAGCAGTGATCGAATTTTTTTTGAATGAAAAGCATCGCCCTCTTACTGAATTGCAAAACAACGCATGGCTGTGGAAGTTAGCATTCTATGTTGATTTGACAAAACATGTGAACGAACTGAATTTGAGATTGCAAGGAGAAAACCAGCATCTTCCTGATTTATACAATAATATCAAATCATTCCGGAAGAAATTGATACTGTTTCAATCACAACTACGAAGTAAATGTTTTTCACATTTTAAAACATGTGAAATATTTAGCCACACCACTGAGACCGAGTTTCCTATCGATTTTGCAATCGAAACTTTGAGTGTTTTGAAAATAAATTTTGATACTCGTTTCTCGGACTTTGATGCCATTGCGAATCAAATTAAGATTTTTCAGAATCCTTTTGATACTGACATTGAAACCCTAGCCCCGGAACTTCAAATGGAAATGATTGATCTACAGTGCAGTGATATAATTAAGAACAAATATCAAAACTTATCTTTGTTGGAATTTTATAAGTGTCTTCCACTGACACAATTTGATAATTTGCATAAATTTGCTCGTGGGCTGTTTTCTGTTTTTGGTACTACTTATTTGTGTGAGAAGACCTTTTCCAAAATGAAGTACACAAAAAATGTTTACAGATCTAAATTAACTGATGAGCATCTTAAATCTCTTTTAATAATTGGTACAAGTAAAATTAGTCCACAACTACAAACTATTGTCAGTGGAAAATCTCAATTACATAAATCTCATTAGTATTTCATATGTCGTTATGCTTGTTATAAGTTATCTTTTCATTTAAAATGTATAAAATGTTAGTTGGATTCATTTCAATAATTTGTTAGTTAGTAAATAATAACCTACAACAATGTTATGAGTAGTTAGCCCATGACCATATCAATGTAGATGTCATATTAATAATTATTCAACATAAAAATAGATTACTTCAGTAAACTTAATTTAATTTGCTATAAAAAATAAATATGTTCTCTAGAAGGAGTTTTCTTTCAAGTATGCTAGCTCTCCGCGGGCCGGACAAAATCTGTCCGCGGGCCGGATGTGGCCCTCGGGCCGTAGTTTGGAGACCCCTGCCTTAGGTGATACGCTGAGACCACAGTTGTGGAAGTTTTATTTTAGCCCAGTATTTTGAGATTTTTCTCGACGATGAATTATTCCATTTCTCATTTGAATATTCACCACAAAAAGAAAAGAAAAAGAACGCAGCTATAGTTTGTTATTCTTCGCAAAAAGTAAACATATCCTCATCTTTATTTCTTCTATTACCCCTATTTCGATGAAATTGAAGCAGTTCTGACGCATGCGTAAAACGAAGGAAGGTTTCGGCTTATAAAAACAGACAGTATATGTGATGATGTGATTATTGTCAATAATTATTGAATTACTTTTTATCTCATCGAATTTTTGATATATTTTTCGCATTATTCCCGCAATATGTAACTGAATAAGTATTCGCAGCCTTTCAAATTTTTCAATATTTTATGAATTAGAAAAAATTGGGTAAATATGAAGGAAGTGGACATGTCTTCGCTGCTAACTACCTTCCAAAACAAGGTTGCAATAAATATTTTAGGTTTTTCCCACATGAAACATGTGAGGATAGGGAGAGAAAGGTTCATGTTCGTCCTTTAGATCACACCAGGTATTGCATTTGGCAGATGAAATCATTATTTGCCCTGCGTTTTTCGTTTCTCTTTGCAAAACATCTGAAAAGGTCATACGTTGTGAATCACACGAGTATAATCTATTCGCAAGCTTTCAAGCTGCTATTTGTAAAAGGAAAAAAATATATTTATCATAGATAACTATTTATTTGATACCGATTTCTACATACAACTGTTGGTCCTGCCAATCTCCATTAGAATTCCATGAGAACAACGATATAGTCATGTTTTAAATTTTTCACAAACATACTATAAAATTGCACACATATGACTCACAACTATATTACGGCCAGGCTGTGTAAGTCTAAAGTTTAAACGCATTTGTGATTGAATGCACAATGTATCAATAAAATGTTACAAAAAAGTGAGACTTCTCGTCAGCTCACGACTTTACTGCATAGTATTACATGCTTTGGCAGATGAAGTGGCTCCATTCTTGCTTTGAACTATAGTATTACTTTTACTCATATTGTTGGATAGCTCAGTTTTTCTATGCGGAAAGTGCATCTACAAAAGCAAAAGTACAAATGAACTGCTTCAGACAAAGATAATGGTAAGCTGACGGAGAGCATATTATAAGTGTAAACTAATAGCCAAGTGTCAGCAATTAAAATCTCAATGCAGTCCGATAACGAAATTGAGATACTTCGGTGCTACTGCGCTTGGCAAAAAAGGACGAATATGTTCAAGTTTTAGAGAAGCCCGTTGCCCAGATGTATTTATTGTTTGGTGGGCGAGTAAGAATGTTTGCTTTTCTGTTATAAATAGCCCGTTACTTCTATCAAACGCTAATGCAGATTTAAACTAATGATGATTAAACAAGATGCACTTAATAAAAAGTATTTACAAACGTAATGTTTAAAAAATTTACCTTCGTACGGGTTTTTTTTTTTTTTTGTTTATTCCATGCGCATCAAAAACAAATTAACATCATCTACAAACGTAGAGTCGCTATTATTTGGTAGAAGATCGGTAAAAATATGACTTTAAGTTTTGTTCAGATCTCGTCTCCTTTAAAAAAAAGAGAAAATAGTTACGAAAGTACGAAAGCTACATATAAAAAAATATATAAATGAACGCATACTACTATGATAAGCACAGACGCCGTATTTGCAGCTGAGCTCAAAATGAGAGTTGATGAGTAAAGTTCTGACTTTCCATGTATTCTATTCGGATACCGGTTTTTGAGAAATTTTTAAAAAGTGTTTCCCCGTCACATTAAAACCCCGAAACGTTGTACTTAGGTATAATAAGTGACAAAGAAGCACCTGGTGGCACAAACCTAAGTTCGCCAAAAACTGCAGATAAGACTTTTGTGCTTAGCACGGTAATATAGCAGAAAAATTTAAAAGCCTACGCATAAGAAAGAAATTACACTACTCTTAACGAAACAAAACAAGAACAGAAGACGATGCATTCTTTATACCAGTTTCCCTTTTGAACATGAATGGATTCTTTTTGGCATTCTGCCGGGCAAGGGTTCCAACTCGTTGGCAGCACTGCATATACTTATCAATAATTTCCAATTTAGTAAACAGTGTAAAAAGTACACATTTTAGTTTTTTTTGAAAAAAATGTTTCTTGATATGTTCTTAATAACCGTTTTTATATGTCTGTTCAGTATTTTATACAGTAGTGTAGATCTTAAGTTTTCAGAAAAATTTTTAAACACTCATTTTAATCTCATTTTTCTACCTAGTACTATTTTTAATTATATATGCGTGACAATAAGAATAATATTTTTACAAATTAACATATTTTAAACGAATCACTTCAACAAAGTTGTCGTACTTATCCTGTTAACTATACAGGTACCAATTACTTTTACAAAAGAATTTTCTCACTTGTACAAAAGATGCAACTCTTACAGATGAGAAATATTCTTGAAGAACGCTTGAGGCTTAACCTTAATACCGAGGCAGAAGATATATGGAGTTCTCCTGGTACAACAAAATCACTCTTGTGTTAAAGAATACTCTCTTTGACCTTCTTTTACTTCACTTGATCCCACAGGAACAGGAATTCGGGATACTGCCTACAAAATCCAATATCGAGAGAGGAGATGGCGGATAGGAGGAGGGAACCATAGAATGTCACTAAGCTTACCTGAATATCCGTCTTGCTTGAAATAAAAATTGCGTGGCCAAAGTAAATTTGCAGGAAATAGGTTGACCCTCATACTTTTGCGTACTTAATTTGGTTAAACAGAAAGAATTGCATTGCTTTCATAATTTATCAATTTTCTCAAACTTTATAATAGAGACATATATTTATGCTTAGTTTCGTAATATGTAAAATGTATTGTATGTATTATATATTATATACACATATAATTATTCATTCTATATTTATTATATTTTAATAATATAAATATTATATCATTACATTTTATAATATAAATTTATTAAATGATATTATTTATTATTTGTTACATTTTGCCACTTTATACGGTGTTTGTTTATATGAAATTCATTAGTTCTTACATAAAAAACAAAATCCAATAAAGGGATTAAAATACCGATCTTAAAATCGTATATTGTATTTTAGTTTATATTTTGTCCATTTATCTATTTTGAGAGCAACTCGAAAGCCTGATATTTAAACCGTTAAAGATAACTACATTCCCTTTTAGCAAGGTTTTTCGTAGTTTATGTGAACATCTCTAGGTGAATAATTTATTTTAAACAACTAAATCTTTTCTAAGTCTAAGAAAGGTTTTTTAATGCATTTATGGACTGGTCATGCATTTTTTCTTCCTGAAATATTTTTTTTAAATGAAGAAAAAAACTCGATATGCAAAAATTACATTTTGGGGGCTTTATGTGTCAAAGGAAATGCTTCTATTGCAATTTCAATGAATAAAATTTAACTTTCTAAAATAATTATTTATTCAAATTTAATGAAATTCAAAATCTCATCATTGATTTGAAGCGCCTAACTCCTACCAACGCTTTAGTTGGGAAGTTTTTCTGACAATGGGAAAATGGTTTTCAACATAATTAAAAATATAAAAAAAAGTTTCTTAATGAAAAATTTAATCAATGCTGCACTAAATTAAATACAATATTTTCACAGTATCTCAAACCTTGTTCTTTTGTTTCTTTCTATTTAACTTTCAAAAAATGTACTAATATTTTAGTACTTTTAGGTAATTTGTTGATAACACATTTTCAGCTTTGCCTTGGTCATCTGACAGTAATATGGGAAAAACAAACATATTGTTGCAGCCTGTTTTGAGTCTTGACATTTCTTGACGATTCTTGATTTCGGGAATGCGCTAATGTCAATAAAATGTTCTCGTTTTGTGAAATTTAGTTTCATCCTTTGTTTCAATTTAGCGCCTTACACATTTTAGAGTTACTGTCGTTCATTCTTGTGAAAAAAAAAAAAATAGATTATTTTGGTATATTTTTAGCAAACAGTGAAAGTTTGGCGATGCTTCTATAGTGAAAAAAACATTAGAATAAGGAAAAGAATTTAAAAGAAATTTTCTTTTTTCGTTAAAAATACGAATGCTGATTCAATCATTTCCAAAATAGGAAACACTTTTGTGTTACCTGTAAATTGGTAAAAAAATGACATATTTAGTTACTAAACTTGTGATTTCATCTTTTTTACGCATAGTTTGAATTTTTGAAACATATACATTCCCAGGGAATAGAAACGGACGTACACCTAAACACACACTATATCCAACAAAAAACAGTCCCTTTAACAATGAAAAAAGTACGTGGTGACTGTAATTGTTGCTGGATATAATTTATATCAATGGGTTTCCTTTCACACCCATTGCGATTATGTTCTATTCTTTTTTCGACATGCTTTTATTAAAATAAATTTGCTAAAAAGCACTGTTCGTTATTATTACTACTATTATTATTTATTTCTTTCTTATTTTACAATTTTATTCTTTACACGTGAATAAATGTATTTAATGGAAAAGAAATCCTAGTTTTGCTATTGATTTGACTTTGATCAATTTAATACCTTAAAATACAACTTAATTCATAAAAATGCCTATTTCGTTTGTTTGAATTTTTACTTACCCAGAACATTTTTCTGTTTCTATTATATTTCAAGGAAGCACAATTCCTTTTAGTGTAGCGTAAGAGACTACCTTCAAATTACCTTGATGCTCCTGAGTTTGTGACTCTACTCGTAACTAATACCCATTATGTCCCAATTCGGGCGAAGGTAATCCTGGGCGAGAATAATTATGGGACTGCATCGGAAGAGATTAAAGAAGGGTTTCTAATAAGCAATCCAGAGTCCGTAGTTTCATAATCCGCCCGTCAGAACCAGAACTACTCAACCTTACTTTCCTGTGGCAACTGTAAATCATTGACCTTAATGGAAAGGGGAGTTATGGAAGAGAGATTACGTTAATACTGTTTAGGGCGTTGTAAGGACAATAAATGTTTATCTACATTATTGGAGAGTTAAAGCTTAATTGAATCAAGATGATAGATTTTTAAGAGTTTGTTTACTTTTTCTAGCCTATAATCACACATAAGACCTTTCCTGCTAATTAATTGCAATCTTGGGTAGCTTTTCCGGCGAATAACTGCTTGCTGTAGCACGTTTAGTTTGGCTTTGCATTAGTGAAATATTTAAAAGCTGCACATAAATGTAGTCAACAATGTTGACATACCAACGTTATTTTTCATCATTTTTCCAGGCAATATGTTTTCGTAAATACAATGAATGTATTTATTTTATTTTTGAAAATTGTTTCAAATAGTTTGAAATAATTAGTTTTTATAAAAAACAGTAGGGGTAACTTTTATCCATCGCTCACGCATCTAACTCTGTCGTTTTCCCGCATGTATCAACTTGATTTAATGGTCATGTCACGCCGATTATGCTTCATTTTGGCCCGCTTACGTCGTTTTTGCGGATTTATGATTCAAAATGAATGATCCCTGGAAAAACAATCGATCGGGGCTCTACTGTAAGATGAATAGCAATATCATTTTAGACAAAGCTGACAAACAATGTTTGTAAGACATAAACTTTATTTATATGTTGTTTTCTTCCAATGGATCGCCAATCACGTAGACATCCCTGCCATCTGCAGTCATTAAAGAGGTGCCTGTGAAGCTCTTAGCAAGCGGTACAGTCGGAGATCCCACCTCAAACGTAGATTCTTGGAGAAAATCAAAACCTAGCTCCAGTAACCATCAACTACACGACCAAGAACGTCCTGCACAGCCTAAGCAGTTCAAACGGAGGGAGTATCTAGCCACTGAAGGGCTGATCCCAAGAAACTTGGAAGAACTCCTGTCGTCCGGTTTTGAACCATCACGAGACAAATATTTAAATGCAAGCTCACCCGTACAAATACTCCCTATACGGCATTGTTTTAATACGAGAGGCTAGGTGTCACTGCTGGCATCAGACGACGGATATCCTCTCTGCCTGCCATCCAAGATGGATTGTAGCAGGGCCGTCTCCGAAGTCAACCGTTTTTCTCTTTCTTCCGGGTCTGCTTCAGGATTCGATTGCGCAATCCAAGTGATCCCACTTTCTGCAGCGCTTCATCGTTTCACATCGCATTTTTTTGTTCCATACCGACCAAAAGTTCTCAAACTTTCGCTGCCTGTACTTCATTTTGGTACATTTACAACAGAATATTAAACACATATAACTATTTTTTTTTTTTAAGCAGAAAAATATACTGAAATGTTTTAATCTTATTAGGTTGCTGATAGGACTTCAGTTAAAACTTACAGTACTTGGTAGCTTTTATTTTTGGAAGTAATTTTTAACAGTAATTATTCAGTAAAGCAGCAATAATTTAAAAGTTAAATTGCAATACTTTTAAGTGAAGTCATCTTTTTAAAAATTATTCTTAGGAAAACAATAAATAAATAGCTATGGAAATAACTATCAACTTTCATTTCAATTTTCAGCGTATTTAATTGATGTTTTCATTGTAAGTGTTCTTTTAAACTATAAATAAATATGTTAAAAGATCTAAATTTATATAAAAAAGTATAAATCTATTTTCAAAATATAAAATTCATTTTATTCTTAAATTTTGTAGTAGTAATTTTAAAAATAATTCTTTGGATATTTAAAGTGTTCTACGTGACAAAATTTAGAATTTTTCAGAACTTTTATATTTTTTTAACATTTTGAAACAAAAATATGATTTTAAAATTTATATTGTAATGTAGTAATTCAAACAATCCGAAAAATTCAAACATAACTTTAATGAGAGCAAATTGGAACAGAAAATATTGTTTCTAGTTTCATCTAAATTGTGAAATTTCAAGTATTAATTGAATTTACTAAAATTGAAAATTTGTTCACAACTTTTAAAATGATGTTTCATTTTCAAAAAATATACATAACGCATATAGCATTTCAGTTTCTTTATTTACAAACATATCAAGTTAGAGAGTAAAATTCATGAATCTAATAATAAGCATACCAACTGGCAGATATAAAAACTTCCCACTTTCCACAAAATTGATTTACATGTAATCACTCTTTTTATAATTTTTCTAATGTCAAGAGTTAGATATTTGAGTTTCACAGTTTCAACCAACACTATTTTGTAGCATAAAAATTAAGAACAAAACAATTAAAAAAAAGCATTGTTACAAAAAATTGAGCCACATCGAAAATATACACTTGCATATTATATGTTCAAACATATAAGATTTAAAATTTTCAGTCTTTATCAGTAAATTTTGCTCCTACAAGTTAAAATTGATGTTATATTTCAATTAGTTGGTTAAAATAGATAGTTTCCTTTTATTGCTCCTAGAGTTATAATCATGTTTTGCTTTTGCATAATCATTAAAACATATATTAGATATTCCTGATAAGCAATACTCAATATGACTTAAAACATAAGTTCCACAATTACATTTAATTAAAAAATCCATCCCCATAATTTCCATTTTTTCTATTGCAAGCCGTACTATTAAATTCCTTGGCTCAGGAAATTATAAAAATAACTTCTCGTACTCTTTACTTATTAGTTTCCGAAAAATTTGGAAAGCATATACCGATACATATATGAATAATTTTTTGGGAAATTTTGGTGTGCCTCTATCAGTCAGTAAAAAAAGTTGATAAATATCCGGGCTCTCCAATTCCAATGTTTTGTCAGATATTAGCATAGAAATGCAATCTAAACAATGCACCTTATGGGATAAGCCTACATAACCTGCTATGTAAACTAAAACTGACATTTCATCATTTTTAACTTTATCATCAACATTGCAGTTGAATACACCATAGAAGTGTTCTGGTATTTCCACTTCAGAATTAGCCAGTTAATTCTCCTCAATTGAAATTCTTTAAATTAAACTCTCCATTTTTTTTCCTTATGTAAACTTATAACGCTCTTCAAATTTCTCTCTGCTTCCATAACTCGAACGTAAGAGACATTATAGTTTGCCGCGCTCATTTGTCGGTATTGTCCAAACCTAGCCTCCAGAGAATCCGTCTGAAATTTACCTAATAATACATAGCTTGCACCAAAAGAGTCGAATAAATATTTCACAAGTTCAATTAAAGTCTTTGTAGTAAACCTTAAAGCAAAAAAGGTTTCCTTTGTTAACATGCCGCCCCTGCCAGGTAGACCATGCATTTTTCTTTCCTCTGCTTTCATTTGAAAAAATTTATCCCATGTTGTCAGCCACACATTAAATTTTGCTAAAAATAGAAAATTGTCATCTTCAAGAGCAGAGATGGGAGTTGAGAAATATTCATTTAAATGCTTGACCTTTGAAGGATGTTTAACACTTACAACCTTCCACCAATTAGATATCTGATTAATAAATGTTTTGGTTTCTATTACATGTTCACCTAAATTTAAATTTAACTCTAACGCAACAGAATTGGTTTCATGAAACAAATTTAAGGCATACTTAGCATTTTGCCTTTCGATTGAATTTGGACAAAGAACTTTATGTGAGAGTTTTGGAGCTATTTTAACAATATTATTTTTCTCTTTCTCATAAATTTCCAATCTGGCGCCCGGGGCACAGGGCCCATCTGATCCCTCCCCCCCCCCAGTTACGTCCCTGGCCACACACCTCGCCAGCTAGCTCTTATGCAATCCCGCGCAGTGAAGGAACATGGGATCACTTGCATGACTCATCCTAGCGATTCGCTTGCTTGAAGCGGGCCCGGAAGAAAGGGAGAAAATGTTGACTTCGGAGACGGCCCTGATCGTAGTCACTTTAGCCATGGGCAGGCGCTGGTTAAGAAAAATAATTATTTTTTTATTGAAAAGAATATGGACAAATGATAGATTTGAAAATACTATGTTTTCCTGCGCGAGATGAGCTAAAAACTGTAAAACGAAAGGATTTTCCTTTCTCGGAGGAATTTTCATACACGAGCTCAATTCTTTCAAATCGAAAAGCTCCCTCTACACCGAAGCTGGTGTCTGCTGTTGTTATTGCTAATTGTGCCTTTCTTGAGTTGTTTATGAGCTTTTATTAAGGTACATTTAACGCATTTTAAAATATTGTAAAAGTTAATTCCATATATTATACGCGTGAAATTGCATTTGAAAAAACAGTTCATTGTCTTCAACTATAAAAGCTCAAATACAAAAAAAAAGTGACGACCAGCAACAGGCTCAGGGCCCAGCTAGGCTGGTCCTAGTCAATTTAGCAGTATCCAATGAACATTAAGAGTTTTCTTAAAAGTTTTTACCCCACTGCAATTAACAGTCGCTCCCAGTAAACTATTCCAACTGCCTACAACCATATTGAAGTAGTAATTTTTCCTAATTTCAAGATTAGCCTGAGATTTGAAAAGCTTAAAACAATGACCTCTGGTTCTACCTTCAGCCTACTTACTACCATCAACATTTCCCGTTTTAATGAATTTAAACAACTGAATCATGTCCCCTCTGAACCTCCTTTGCTCAAGACTATACATATTGAACCTTTTAAGCCTAACCTCACAATCTAAGTCTGAAAGTCCACTTACCAATCTTGTAGCCCTCCTTTGAATCCTTTCTAATAAGGAAATATCCTTTTTTAGGTACGGAGACCAAAACTGAACAGCATACTCCAAATGAGGTCTTACCAAACTTCTGTATAATGGCAATACAACTTCCTTAGACCTGTTCGAAATAGCCTTATTGATAAACCCAAGCATCCTGTTAGCTTTGTTACTTACTATGCAACACTGCTGACTGGACTTGAAGTCGTGACTAATCAATACTCCTAGATCAACAACTGTTTCTGCTTCCCTAAAGACGGAACCTTGTAAATAATAGGTTGCATGTTTATTCCCATGACCAAAATGAAGCACTTGACATTTCCCAATATTAAAAGACATACCCCACTTAATTGCCCACCTAGAAATTTGATTTAAATCCTCTTGAAACTGATTGACTTGTTCCTCCGTGTCCAAAATTCCCATGATTTTGACATCATCAGCAAGAATATTGATGTTCCCAGAAATACTCTGAGTAATATCATTAATAAAAATAATAAATAATACAGGCCCTAAAACTGAACCTTGTGGAACACCACTCAAAACACCAATCCACTGAGAATAATTGCCCTTCACTACTACTCTCTGTTTTCTCCCAGTCAGCCAATTTTTAACCCAAATTAAAGTTTTTCCACCAATACCAATATAAGCAAGTTTGCTAAGAAGAGCTTCATGCGGTACTTTATCGAACGCTTTCTGAAAGTCAATGTAAACAACATCTACGCACTTTTTATTATCTAATGCTGTGGTAACCTTGTCATAGAAATGCAACAAATTAGTTGTACAGGACCTACCCTTCCTAAAACCATACTGAAAACTAGTTAACACTCCATTTGCCTCCAGGAAATTCGCTATTATGATTTTGATCAGCGTTTCAAAAATTTTGCAAAGAATTGAAGTAAGACTCACAGGCCTATAATTTCCTGCCTTAGCTTTAGAACCTTTCTTGAAGAGCGGCGTTATGTTTGCCAGCTTCCAATCCGCTGGCACAGTCCCCGAGTTATATGAAGATATGAAAATAGTCAAGACAACATCCACTAATTCCTCTGCACATTCTACTAAAATTTTTGGATAAACATTATCAGGTCCTGGAGCCTTATTTGCTTTAATCTTTTTCAAATGAAACAACACATCATCCCTAGAAAATACAAGATCCTCAAGCTGTGTATTAGCTTGCGTCTCGCTTAAGTCAACTGTTGAGATACAGTCTCTGTTAAATACACTGGAAAAAAAATTATTTAGAATATCAGCAATATCCCCCTCCTTTTGAATCAAGTTCCCATTCTCATCCACTAAAGGGCCTACCTGAGTATTACGAGCTTTCCCTGAATTAGCACAAGCAAAAAAATTCTTGGGATTCCTTTCAATGTTATCTGCAAGCTTTTGCTCCAATTTCCTTTTCTTATTCCGTACCAAATACTTGAAAGTACGTCTAACTTCACAATAGGGAATCCTGTCAGTATGGCATTCAGTCTCTTTAAGACGCCGAAAAGTGGCCTGCTTATAACCGAGAGCTTCTTTCACCTCCCTAGAGAACCACGTGGGCCAAATTTTCGTGAAATCCCCTTTTTTTCTAAAAGGAACATAATAGATCATTGTTTCCTCCAATTTCCCCTTAAACTCTTCCCACTGAAGATCAACTTCACTATTCTCCAACCCAGAAGAAAAAACCTCTTTCAAACCCTGCCTCAGTGCAACATATACAACATTATTGAAGTTAGGTACATATATGGAAATTTCACCTTTGTGAGCATCGAAGCTGGTCCAAAACCTAATAGTATTGTGGTCACTATCTCCAAGATGTTCCCCTATACTCAACCCCTGAATAGAACTTCCGATATCACAAAAAATTCAAATCGAAAAAGAGCTCCCTCTACACCAAAGCTGGTGTCTGCTGTTGTTATTGCTAAGTGTGCCTTTCTTGAGTTGTTTTTGAGCTTTTATTAAGGTACATTTAACGCATTTTAAAATATTGTAAAAGTGAATTCCATATATTATACGCGTGAAATTGCATTTGAAAAAACAGTTCATTGTCTTCAACTGCAAAAGCTCTCGCTTGTGTGTCTGTGCAAAGCCGCACCAATTGATGTATTAGAACGAAATTTTGCAAATGCGTAAGCGTAATTAATAAAACATATACGAAAATACGAATTAGTGTTTGATTTTATTCCAATTTCAAGATTTGTTTCAGCAACAACGATTTAAAATTATCGCATTTCCCCAGATTTTATCCTCAAAAAAAAACTACCTCAGACAAAATACGTTCAAAACTTCGAGAATAAATAGAACATGAATTATTGCTCAGAATCTTATTTCTTCGACGGAAAATTAAGGTACGCCTCATTGGTGAATGAAAATTTTGGAGAGAATAAATTCTAATTACTCTTTGTTGCAAAAATGAGCCCGTGAATTTTAATTTATACTTAATTAGTAATTCGTTTGTGTGTTGTTATTATTTTGTATGGAGTTGGAAGAAAAGTGTCAGAAACTATTTATTACCTTACCCGCTCGGATGGGGGAAGTGCCTCATTTTTTTTGTAGTGTTATTCAATTTTCCTATGATGTTTTGCATACTTTAAGATTATGGTAAAACCAACCCCAGCCGGGTTTTCTTTATCATTGTAGCTTTATATCATATTGTGAGCGCAGTTTCATTTTTCCATAAAATGTATTTTGTGTATAGTAAACTGTTATATAACAAGCGAAATTTAAGTTAAAAAATTAATTAACAAATGAAAACACTTTGAAACAAAAATGTATGATTCAATCACCGTTTTTTTTTTCTAAAAAGCAGTACCACATTTAATGTAATCTTACACATAAATAGCTTTGCAACCAAATGCTCTTTTTTACGAAGTCTCCAGTTCTATGTATTGAAATTTTAAACCTAAAGCATTTGTAGATAATTTGTTCTAAAAATTTGCCTTTCAATAGATTAATTTTGTTGAAATTTTCAGTGATATATTAACACTTACTTAATTTGTCAATTGAGTTAGTGCAGCGTAATGATTTTTTCTACCCCTAAAAACACATTTAAGGTAACAGCTTCTTTAAAACTTTAAAATGACATTGAAGGAGCGAATATTTATCCACAGAAGCATCCCGATAACGATCAGTAACGGCGCAATAAATTCTACCTAAATATTAGGAGAGAACGCTGGTTGTGCAGAATATTTTCAGCACAAGGAATGAAAGAAGGATTACACAAAATCCCGCCATCAGCTCATGTGATGATCATCTGATAGGTTCATGGAATGCATGTAATGACTTTTACCTTCTGAAATGAGGAGGAGGGTGAAAAGGTCATTTCTGGAGACTTATATAATGCATTTTCCTTACAAAGGATTTATGTGCCATTCAACTTATGGTCAGATTTATGCTGTTACAAGCTTATGCCTAATTTTATGTTTTAAAGTCCACTCTATTGCACGTCAATATTATAGGAAAAGGTAGCTTATATAAGGTCTGCTATCCCTTTGGCGACATCCTGGTTCGTCATTCTTTTTTTTTTTTTTTTTTGAAATCGTTATCAATAAAGAATTGTTATTCACTTCATTCGCCATAAAACATCATGATTTTTCACGAAAATCGAGAAGTAGCAGACTTATGCAGTTTAGAAGTTAAAGCTAAATTTATCATTTTGCAATGCGAGTGAAATTCTTCCTACTGGAAAATGTAATTAGCTTTATATATTAATATATTGTAAAACTTATACACAAATTAACAGGCGAAGAGCCACGATGAATCGAAATGAAAAATTAAATCTAAAAGGGAGAAGGAGAATTCTACGCCTTTGTACCCAAAAAATGAAAAATCCCTCTGCTTCCGCCACGATTATTTTTGAGAAATTTTCCCCTCCGCTTTTCAAATTCTTACAATTGGAAAACAATTCTATAAAAAAATTGAAAATTATATGAATTATAGAAACTTTTCTGGTGAAAAAAGCTGATGTAACTCTATTATAAATTCGAGTAGTAGCTATGGAACTATTTGATTTGAAAGTCCACAATTTTTCTTTCTTATATTTGAGCGTTCCAGAACTCAATTTTTAATGAATCAACACGTTTTTTTAAATATAGAGATAGACCTGTATATTTACCCGGAACATATTTTTTTTTTTTTTCGAAATGGAAACTTTTAAGCTGAAAAATCTAATTTAAACTTCAAATCTGCACATTTTTATACAAGCTAGGCACCTTTCTAAACCCATAAATACAAATACGAAAGTGACGACCAGCACCAGGCACACGTCAATGAGGAATTAAATAAAAAATTAAAAAGAAAGAAAAACACTTCAGTTTTACAGCCGTAGCTTAAGGTAATTATCGGTTATGGTAAACTGTCCAAGATACAGAACATCGTCAAATCAGATGTTAAAAATATTTTCTTGAATGCATGTATCGGCAATTCATTTACAGTTCATTCATTACTTTATGAAATTTAAACATGGCCCCTTTAAATTAACTGTTGTTTAACGTAAGATTACAGAGAACCAAAAATAAGAAACTACGAAGTCTTTAAAAAGGTATTTACAAAGTACGAACAAAAGAAAACGTTCTTTAAATCCATAGCAACAGATAATGTACAGCATTAGTGGCTCCTACGTTAGTATGCTTAATTACTATTTCTGGTACACAAGTTCGAAGGTGAGGTGCTTTCAGTTTAACCCAAGCTGTTTTTTAGTTGTGGTTTCCTTGACTTAGGTCGAGACCTCTAGCGTATGCAACTATGCAGGATCAGAGCTGTCATCTACTATAGATTTCGTAAAAAGTCTAATTCTCTTCATCTTACGCTCTTCACCATCTTACGTATTAGTATAAGGCAGAAATACACTCGATTTTAAAGATGTGTAACAACGAAAATTGTTGGTGAAAATTTATTTATAAGTTACTTGAGGATGGTTATGAAAGACTAGTAAGCCCGGCGGTCTTACGAAATGACCGCTGTTCTAGATATTATAAATTGTAATTAAAATGATTTTTTCAAAGGTGTCTTCTAATTCAAACTGAATTTCCCAGGTCAGGCGGCGAGGACGCTCCTTTGCTTACTGCCCCACACTACTATATACTTATTTATTTAATATATAATCAAATTGTTTGTGAAAAATATATATTTATCATCGAAATAAATTATTGAAAATTTTGTTATGCTTTTCGAAACAAAAGTTTTAACGAAACTGGGAAAAAGAGCGCTGCTACTCTAATAAGAAAAATATAAAAAGGGCAGACGATAAATAAATAAATTAAATAGAAAGAAAGGATTAAATTAAATTCGCGTATACATTAATTTTTAACGGACATTGCAAATACAGCGAAACCTCACTCAATATATTACAGAAACGTTTTTATCATTATAAGTACTATATTTGTCACATTTCTTTCTTCACACGGCAACTGCAATTATACGGTTGGAAACGACGGCAACAGTGCAAAAATAAAATAAAACGGGTCAAAAAAATCATTGAAAAATTAAAAAAAAATTAATTAGGTAAAAAAACTAATTGAGTCACAACTTTCATTTTTGCAGCGATGAGTTTCTCGGGTCGTAAAAATTAACCGTGCCGAATGTGGTCCCGATCGGTAAAACGGCCTGAGAATCTATAGCGGACAGACAGACCGACAAACAGAATAAGCCGCTTATATATAAGAAGAAGACTAGTAAGCCCGGCGGTCTTACGAAATGACCGCTGTTCTAGATATTATAAATTGTAATTAAAATGATTTTTTCAAAGGTGTCTTCTAATTCAAACTGAATTTCCCAGGTCAGGCGGCGAGGACGCTCCTTTGCTTACTGCCCCACACTACTATATACTTATTTATTTACTATATAATCAAATTGTTTGTGAAAAATATATATTTATCATCGAAATAAATTATTGAAAATTTTGTTATGCTTTTCAAAACAAAAGTTTTAGCGAAACTGGGAAAAAGAGCGCTGCTACTCTAATACGAACAAGAAGTTCCGTCTAGAACTATACGAGCCTACTTTCCCGTATACACCAAATTCAAATTTATAATCTAGCTATCTCTTTCTCTTTCTTTCTTATTTATCTTTAGTTCTAATTATTGAAAGTATACCTTTTTCAACGGATAATACATATTCATTCACTCACTCATTCATTCTTTCATTTATTCAGCCATGCATTTACTCATTCATTCGTTACCTCATTCAAGTGTTTATTCATTCTTTTACGCATTCATGTATTTATTCACTCATTTATTTATATTTTCATTTATTCAATAATTTATTCATTCATTATTTTCCTCATTCATTTATTCATTGATTTATTCTTTCATCCTTTCATTTATTCATTCATTCATTATTTCACTCATTGAGTCACTGAGAAATATCCTTGAAAATCCCGATCAAAAAATTTCATAGCAAAATAGGCTCGTAAGGTCTGGATAAACTTTCTATTTCTACATGTTCTACGTTATAAGAGCTTTCCGATAAAGTTTGTTCCAAGCAAATCGGTCCGTTAGATCAGGATTTATATAGGGTTGAAATTTCCCCGTGAGCTCTGTGTTAATTTTTTGAACTGTTCAAAAATGAACAAAAACTGTTCAAATCAATATTTCACGCCGAGAACTCCTTTTAATAAGCTTGCAATAGGAACTTGGCTCTTGTGCCCAGAGTTTACAGAATTTGCTTCAATTTTGTCCATAGGCGCTAATGTTAAAAATTTTTGAACTGTTCAAAATTGAACAAAAAATTGTTCAAATCAAAAAGTATCAAATATAGAAATGAGATGTCCTCGCCGAGATCTTTCGAATGCAAAAAGAATTTTTTGAATCGGACAATTCGTTCAAAAGTTATTAGGGGGGGACAGACCGACAGACAGACAGACAGACCGACAGACAGACAGACCGACAGACAGACAGACCGACAAACAGACAGACAGACAGACCGACAGACCGACAGACACACTTTTTCCCCATCTCAATACCCTACTTTCAAATTTTTTATTTTTCAATCTTTATTTAATTACTTCACTTATTTTTGACTTTTCTTGATTTTTAACGATATTTTCACGATACATTAAGCCTTCTTTCATGCTTTATTATTATTTTTTTTTACTTTTACGGGAAAGTAGGCTAAAAATATAAAAAGGGCAGACGATAAATAAATAAATTAAATAGAAAGAAAGGATTAAATTAAATTCGCGTATACATTATTTTTTAACGGAGTTTCCAAATAGAGCGAAGCCTCACTCAATATGCTAGATTAACGTTTCGATTGTTATTAGTATATTTGTTACATTTGTTACAATAACAATGGCAACTGCATTGATTTGTTTGTTCACACGACAACTGTAATTATACAGTTGGAAACGACGGCAACAATGCAAAAATAAAATAAAATGGTTCAAGAAAATCATTGAAAAATTTTTAAAAATTAATTAAAAAAACTAATTGAGTCACAACTTTCATTTTTGCAGCGATGAGTTTCTCGGGTCGTAAAAATTAACCGTGCCGAATGTGGTCCCGATCGGTAAAACGGCCTGGGATTCTATAGTGGACAGACAGACAGAATAAGCCGCTTATATATATGAAGATATTTATTCAAAGCGATATTGCTTTATTTAAATATGAATCATATGTGTCACATTTAGTTAAATTTCCACAGTTTATCGCACTTATCAAGAACTCTTAAGAATAGTATTGCTAATTTCCACATCTCGAACTCCTTAGTTTGAAATTATCGTGACTACACACACAAGGGCCCAAAGCAGCGAGGGATTCCTAATTATCTAATGTCTTCTGCAAACTGAGGAAAGATATTCCTTCTTGGAATAACAAACGAATCTTCCCAATATTGGGACTGGGAGTTTAATGGCTTCAGGGACGACACGTGACGACGGGTTACCAATGGCATTGTCTCTAATTGGAAGATCTCCTCAAATAGAAATACTGAATGCGATAGCGTCTCTTTAAATGCTTAAGATGTCTTTCTTATTTGCGTTTCATTTAACTAACCTTTTCTCAGGGAGTTCTCATTTTAGAAGGCGCTATTTATAGAAATTAATATTAACAGCTTATGTTTGAACCACGACACAATGGAATTAGGATGATGTCTTTTTCATTAAATGTTATAGAAAAATATATTAATTACACTGTGCAACAAATTTGAACTTTTTTTTTGTCCTTTAGATAAAACTATGTGATTCTATATAAACAAAAGGTGCTTAAATTCAAATATCCAAACCAAAATGGTCCATCACGTACCGTTTTTGCTGGAGACCCACTTCTCATATTTATATAATTTGGTTATAGAAGAACGTAACTGCGGCTTACTTATTGAAAACACAAACACAACAAAGTTTTTTTGGTCGTTTCATCTTGTGGGCATCTGTTGGTGTGCCCTGAAAGCATATTAGAAATATTCAATTCGTATACTTCCATTCTATTGACCGCTGAAACGCTTTTAAAACACAGATATCCTGATGAGACCTTTCCAGATTCTCATCATTAATTACGCCAAGGTTTTGAGGAAAGAAGTCCATATGGGAGTCCGAAAAGTGTAGTTTTAATGAAATATAGCGATCTAATAATGCAAAAGCATTTTATCATGTCACCAACAAGATTTTCGTAATTTTCAGCTTTTTCATTTCCAAGGAAACGTGAGCACACTGAATTAAAAGTCATCCAGGCAGATTTTTCGGATTCTCACTCTTCATCATGAAAGGACTTCCTTAAGTTGTTGTGGGCCAATAAAAATCCTTTCTTTTAGTTTTGCCTCACCTAATTTCTCAAAAATTTTCCTGAAATGCAAGAAAGTCACTCTTTCTCTGTCCAGAGCTTTTACAAATATTTCTATAAACCAAGTTTAATATACAATTGTGGGAAAAAGGCACATTGTAGATTTACAAGTGGCTAATTTAATATGCTTTTGCCACTCAAAATTTTGAAATTTCCTTTGTGTTTGCAGAATTTGCTACAGGAATGAATAGGAAAACAATACTTAGATAGAAGAGCACCTATAAACAAACGCCACTCTGCTGAATTGTGATCATGTCCTAATGCTTGAAACACTACATTCACATCACAGCAGAATACTATTTTTTCTTTCTCTGCAGAATAGTCTACAAAATGTTTTTGCCGTCTTGTAAAAAACTCGAAACTTCGAGAAGTAGATAAAGCTTTTGTTGCCAAAATATGTCGCTAAAGTAACCCAAGTTCATTGAAAAGGTCTCTAGAATGGCAACGATTTCACTGTCAATGAGAAAGATATAATTTATAGTAAATTAAGTCGATAAATTACGAAAATATGCACATTTATCCAGAAAATACGTAAAAAGCTAAAATGTGGAATTTTGATAAAATGGTGCGGGATAGGCAAAAAATAATTGCAGATTCGTAATTCTCAGCCAAAAATACATAAGAAAGAGACATTTTCATTTAAAGGACATTTTTCGTGTTGCACAGTGTTATTTCTTCTTAGCTTTACAATTTTAGTATTGCAGTTGTTCAGAATGATTTTTACATGTATTTCATTTATTTTGAAAATACAGTTCGTCCTCTGAAAACTGAATGCCATTAAACGGAGCCCAGATAATATATTACATTTTAATTCAGTGTATAGGGCTATTAATAAACATGACTAAAACAATACAAATGACCGCACTAATAATTAATTTTTGCTCTAAGACTAATCGACAAACACCTTATTTTAATGCTAAAAATAAAATTCAGTCAATTGAATAATTATACGATACTTTAGTAACGCTTTTTAAATGGAAATGTCTTCTCAATTTCTCTTACATAAAATACAATGGCGAAAAGACTTTAGATCCAATAATGTTATAAAGAAAGCAAGAAGTTTTGTCTAGAACTACACGAGCCTACTTTCCCGTATACACCCAACTTCAAATCTATAATCTAGCTACCTCTCTCTCTCTCTCTCTTTCTCGTTCAACTTTAGCTCTTAATTGCTTCAAATATACCTTTTCAACGGTTAATACATATTCATTCACACACTCGTTCCTTCATTCATTTATTCAGTCATTCATTCACTCCTTCATGTATTTAATCACTCATTTACTTATTTTTTATGAGCTTCTTTCAATAAGCTTGTTCATAAGAACTCGAATCTTATGCCCAGAGTTTACATAATTTGCTGAATTTTTGCCCATAGGCGCAAATGTTAAAATTTTTTAACTGTTCAATACTGAGCGAAAAATTGTTCAAATCAAAAGTTAAACTATGGAAATGAGATGTCCTAGTCAAATTTTTCGAATCGGTTAGGGGGGGTTAATCGAAAGTTATTAGGGGGGACAGACAGAACGACCAACACACTTTTTCCCCATCTCAAAACCCTGCTTTCAATTTTTTTATTTTTCAATCTTTATTTAATTACTTAACTTCTTTTTGACTTTTCTTGATTTCTAACGGTATTTTCACGATACAGTAAGCCTTTTTTCATGCTTTATTTATTATATATATATTTTTTTACTTTTACGGGAAAGTAAGCTAAAAAAAAGGGGGGAGTCGTATACCTCCAATGTATTGAATATGTGAATATGATTTCGCATGTTCCAATCGTGTCGCTAGTTGTAATCGGCAACACTTGCTATGATAATACTTGATGCCATTTATGAAACGAAGTATACCGCACCTTGTTGAAATATCAACAACATGTATTTTTAACTCGCATTTTATTTCAAACAAACATCATTTCCTGAAAGTTCTATTGGGTCATTTTATGGCAAAAATAACCACAGTGAATTATTTTCGTTTGCTTATGAACATTTAAGGTGAGCATGCTACATCGAATACAACTTGCAATGAACGAATGTTTCTACGATTTAAAGGTGATGTATTTGTCATTGAGTGCAAAGAACATGGAAAACCACCCAAAAAATGTAGAGACATTTTATGAGTGGCAGAAAACGCTTGAAAATGTTACTGGAGATGTTTACCGTTGATGCGTTTGAAGTGAGCTGTTGAAGAAAGACGAGCGGAATGAGTGATTGGACACAAGTTAATGTTGCGGCGTGACATCGTCAGACTGTATACTGCAAACGTTGTGAATACATATACAGAAAGACAGAATTGAGAAGACCTACACCACACACAAGACATGGCTTCTTTGAATTACTTTTTATTTGCAGAGATACAGACGTATCTTTTAGGAAGGGGGTTTCCCTTCTCACGAAAGGCATAACAATTTGGCATGATGATTGGATCAACTCAAAAGACCGGGGCATTTTCATACAAGGAATCCACGATTAGCCTGAAAGTTGGGCGAAAGCTGCAGCTGCAGATAGAGCATACTTTTAGAAACAAGCACACAGTGGTTTCATTTGCTAAATATGTTTTAGTTTACCACAAAAAAAGTAGGGGGGTTGCGGATTCATATTCACATACCCAATATATGTGAACTAAGCGCGTTCTGATTCTTAATTTGTTCTTTATTTCTTTTTCTCAAGGTTAAACATTTTGTTTCTTGTATAAAATGTATTCAAATTAGAAGCAATGCATATGTTAAGGCAAAATGTTCTATATAAGTGAGAAGCGTAATTTTTATCACAAAGATAACTAAATTACCAATGACAGAAATAAAAAAAAAAAATTCTAAGATTAAACACTTTTTACAATGGAACTCGTCTCTTTTTTTCACTAAAAAAGATGTCATGAAAGATGCAAAAGATGCAAAAATTTAATGTTCTCACACATAACTTTCAATTTTGAAATTCATACTTTAAATTCCAGAATTTTCAATTAACTCACTCAAATAATAGTGAAGGAAAAATGTGTGACGTAAATATTTCTCAAATATTATACGCAGTTACAGCTCAGCGATGAATAAAATGTCATATTGTATCACAGAAATTGTCCTTCCCTCCGGCCATAAATATCCACTAACTTTCCAATCGTTGGCTGATCTAAGATCTAAAGTAGCGGGAATGGAAGCGTATTCTTTCATTTGAGATCAAACGATCAATGGTGGGTACTATTTGGTATGGGAAATTCAATGGCTTCGGGGTTTGAACGTGACGATGGGATGTCGATAGCACCGTCACTAATTGGTGCATGGGCTCAATCGAATGCGTCAGCGCTCTAGTCTGTAATTCATTTGAAGTTGCACAGAATCATTAGTATTATTCTTAAGATAAATTTAAGGCGGCACCATTATCTGTATGTATTTCGAAGTGCTCATTCGTGTTCTTGGTTTTTTTTAATTTAATTAAACTATTTTTTTATTTAATTACGTATGTATTATTTATTATCTTATTTTCTGCTTTCTTCTTTATTCATTTGCTTCATTTATTTTTTTAAATTATTTTGTTTATTAATGTATTTATTTTTTAAGGCGAGCATCTATTTGCAATCAGATACAGAATATTTCTTTTTCAGTGCAAAAAGTAGTTCTCAGTGCAAGGGAATTTATAGTTGTGGTTTCAGCAACTTACGTTTAAGAGTGGAATTACAAATTCGAAGCACTAACTACGCAGATCTTTGCCCTACAGGAGTCTGGATGCACTTTGCTTTGTGTATAATAAGCGTATGTTCGTAATGAATTTTAAAAGTGACGAGGGAAAAATTTCGCGAGACCAAATAATTTCAATCCTATGAAGAGCGAGATCTCGCTCTTAACTACTTTTACATTCGATATTTTTGCGACAATATTTTTACTTCAAATTGTGTTTAACTTAACCCATAAATGGTAATATTCGTCTGAGAGACGAATATGGTTTAGTTTTTTAACGTTAAATGGCATAATTGTAGGTTTGAAGGCTTCTCTATCGAGTGCTCCAGTTAGGGCTTCAAGTGGTTCATAACATTTAATGTGTTTGTAGTCTCATAGACGGATATTACTGGAAGTGTGAGTTGACGAGATATTACTACTTACGGGTATTACCATTTACGGGTTAAATTAAACGAGATTCTTCTTTGAAAGTTTTAAATGTCAAGTAATAAGTAAGTTAAATGCTTGCAATGAAACATACCTAATTAAAAATAAATAAATAATGATTTCAGATGTACAATAGTGAAGGAAAATCCAAAATAGAAGGCACATATTAATAAAAACCACTTTTTTGTGCAATGACTTTTTTTTGTGCACGAATACCAATGTGTATGCATATAATAAGAGAGAAATATGCAAGTACAATTAATTAATCGTCATTATAGTTCCTTAAAAAGTTTAATTTACAGCCCTGTTAATATGCCACACATTTAATGTAGTCAACATATAGATAGGTGTATTCAAAGTACAATTTATTTATGCTTCCTTTATCGCACTATGGATAGAGAATTTATGTTCATCATTTAATCAAATGGTCTACAAAAGCGCAGAAAATAGTGCGTCGTACATTTTTGTGGCTGGGAACAAATAAAAGCATTCGGTTCGGCTTTTCACCAGCTACAATGGCCGCACGTGATGATCAAGCAACGGAATGGAATGTCCCTAATTGAATTACCTCATACTCTCGGATTAAATGGGAAGGCTTGAAGGTGGGTCCCATTCAGTTTCTTTACTTGGGAAAATTCATGTGAGAGAAGTTTTCTTGATCAAAGTATATAATTTCATTAGAAATAAATGTTTCATCTTATCAATGGACTGTATTATGTGAACCCAAATTCACCTGAATGCACAAGCATAAATCTGTAAAATAATATTTTGAAGGCTGCAGTGACTTGTATTTGTGCGAAATTAAGGGAAAGTCGTGCAGCATCGGTCGGTCACTCTAACTGTAATTCATAAAACGACGGGTCATATCAACTTGTAATGCAGCAATGTACTACCTTAAAGTCATGATTTACAAATAGGAGTAAGTGTTCTTGCTAATGCTCATTGCTCATTAAATATTATAGAAAAATATTTCAAAATGATACAAAAGTTGTATCCCAGTATTGTCCGGTATCTATTTTGAGAATTTTTTATGCCCTTCATTATTACAGAGTTGCGTATTAAAAAAAAAGGGAACAAAAGAAAAGAGAAAAGACGAAGAAGAGAAAAAGAAGAAGAAAACAATAAAATACAAACCTTAAGGGAATTTTATGCTGAAATTAAAATATAATCAAGGCATAAGATCATTTTTTTTTCACTAATGTTTCTCACAACAGCCACAAAAAATATGCAAAATATTTCAACCAACTTGGTTAGATCTAATTATACCAGAGCTCAGATATCCCTCAAGTACAAGTTCTTGTATCTTGGTTGTTTTTTTATAGATATTAAGTTAAAAAATATATAAATAATTAAATAAATAAAAAAATAACTTTTGGCACCACAAGACAATGTTCAAACGTTTAAGAATAATTGCAGTTCAGTACCATGTAACGAGATGAAGGTTTCTGAGTGAACGGTAGAAGTTAAAACTAAAAAACAAATAAATATAATAAAAAAAATCTGAAGAAACCAAGAGTTGAACCACCAGTGAAACTAATAACAGTGAAAACGATAGTATTTGCCGTAAATGTTGTGGGACATTTTGAAGGTGGTACAATTTAACGAGTGCAAGTTGTGAATGTGCAGGAAATTGTCCAATAGTTCCTTACTTAACAAAGATTTTTATGTGCCATATATACAAAATGTGGTGAAATATGCACATTTTAATTGCAGCATTCAAACTTCCTGTAACTTATTGATTTAACACGCATTTTAGACGCAATGGTAACAAGACAGCGGTCGACTTATTTTATCGGACTTATTCGTTTTGATCAGTATCTGTAACTTGAATCTTCAGGAACTGAAAATAATATTTTCTACATACTTTATGCACATTGAATAATATAACCATTGGCTACGAAAATTTGAGCCTCATAACAATTGATTGAAAAATTATATAAATGTGTTTCACTTACATAGTTTTCTCACTGACAGCTGTCAAGGATCAATATACTTTATGAATCAAAGTTGTACCTTTATTCCTAACAAACGTGTTATAATTTTTTAGTGCTCTGCACAGTGAGTCGAAGAATTTTTAAGACTAGGTTTATAAAATAAAAAAAACTAGTAATTATATTTTTTATGCATTTTTATTCAAAATATGCTCCTTCGGCTTCAACGCATTTGTTACAGCTGTTTAACAACGATTCGAATTCCTATTTAGCTCACATTGTGGGACTGCTTCCAAAGCTCGCGTCGAAGTCCTTTGTACACAGTGTGTCAAAGAATTTTTAAGACTACAGATGGAAGTAAGCTTACAGTGGCACTATCTGTGTTATCAGGCATTCGCGAAACTCCTTACCTTTCGAGTGATCCACTACCAAACCTTGGTTCATTGGTTTAATTATTTTTACTTTTATAACATTGACACTATACAAACAGCTTCGACGCGAGCTTTGGAGGCAGCCACACGATGTGAGCTGGCACAAACATTCGAATAGGTGTTAAACCGTTGTAACAAATGTATTGAAGCTGAAGGAGCTATTTTGAATTAAAATACTTTAAAAAAATAATTACTAGTTTTTACTTTATTTTATAAACCTAGTCTTAAAATTTCTTTGACACACTGTGTAGAACTAAAAACAAAAATTATCAAACAATCTACATCAAACACTAGATCATTTTGTGCCGTTATCAATGTAGGAAACATTCAAATAATGTATGCGAAATATCTATACGGTTTTCAATTCCTATCAAAACTAGATAATAGAAGTTAGAAAGTCCAAAATCTGCAAAATTAGGGGAACATTCTTTGAATGTCAGTGCTAGTATTCACGCAGTTTCTTGACATCGATCCCCGGCAGATTATATAATTAATACATAATGAGCTCAATACATTCATGTTGTAAACATAATGCCAGCTCACTTCTGTTACATTTGTCACACTTTCCTATTGTTCCCTTTTACAGAGATTATTCACTCCTTCAAAGGCAGAAAATACGGAATACTTCTCATTTCATAAAATTACATTACGTAAAGTCCCTTTTATTATGTATGTGAGCATGCTTTATTTTAAAAATTAGGATATCCCCAATAGGGGAAAAAATAATCATTCCTTAATAAAAAAATACTGCATTAAAATTAAATACATCACATTAAATAATATTCATTAGGATCCCTGCTCCGTTTTCCGGTTAGCAGTAGAAATAAATCTTGTAGAAACTGAGTGATACTTCATAGGATGAATTTTTCCAGATTTTGACTCTTGCATATAATTAATTTAATTTGCGCTTATAGCGTTATTGTGAGTACTAGGTTGATGAAAAAGTGTTTAGCATCATTGATACCGTTTTCCGGTTAGCAGTAAAAATAAATCTTGTAGAAACTGAGTGATACTTCATAGGATTAATTTTTCCAGATTTTGACTCTCGCATATAATTAATTTAATTTGCGCTTATAGCGTTATTGTGAGTATTAGGTTGATGAAAAAGTGTTTAGCATCATTGATAATAATTTGAGAGACATAGAAGCAATAGCGAATTCTTTCTGAAGGGTCGAATTCTTCACATATTTGGACCCATATCAATAGTGATTCTCAAGGCTCTAACTTGAAAATTTTTATTTTTAATTATTTTTATTATATTTTTAAATTATGCATTTCAGCAATGTCCCTAAATTTATGTAGCATACAGTAATTTAGGTTTAGATTTTTGAAAGGGAATCAGCTTATTGTTGCTGTGGTCAAAATTATGATGGGCAAGTATAGAGAAGCTCAAAGTAATTTTTGCTTTGCAAGTAATCATAACATTGGGTATATGATTTAACAATTCAGATTTGTAATAAGGGTCATTCCGAGGTGTTTAGCCTCGTTTTAGAGTTATAAAAATATTATCCTTGTGTACCAAATTGGGAACACGACCACATTTCTCCTTAAATAATGTATTTTTTTTTTTTTCTTTTTTGAAATTGTGCTTTTTTTTTTCTTTTTTTTTTTGATGAAGAAGTACAAGATTTCCATCTACATAGGCAATAGCTTCATATGCTCGTCTAAAATTAATAAATATTTTTTGCGTAAAGACGGCTTACTTTTAAGTGTTCATTGAATATTTAAATCTTGCAAACGATGTTAGAAGTAATAGAATCAACTTAACCATATTATCCTCATCCCTTGGAAAATTATTTTATGGTTCCAAAGGGAAAACAGGATAACACATCCTTTTGTAAAAGAAAATATTGTAATTCGAAATTAAGTTAATTATTTCTTTACATTTCATTAATTCTGGCGTTCTACAATCATGCATGCGCGGCCTGATTTATTTCACACATACAAAGCATTCCAGTTCTATATCCAATTCGGAATCAGCAGGAGGAGGTTTGCAATTTCAGAATCATGTAGAATTACGAGAGCAATGAAATGAATGTCGTTGCAATCAGCGGGAAACTTCCGACTGCTGCCATACGAACAATGCTTAGCTGAACTTCCGACAATTCGATTATTCATTTAATAAATCACGCAGCAGGTAGGCGTGTAGTAGATTAATGCGATGAATTTGATGAATTTCGAATCTTACTCTTGTAATTTGTTCTCATTTTAATCAATGGAATAATAGATGCTGTCTGTATGTAACCTGCAGGCTGGGAAAATAAATTGTTAATATGTGTGCAAGTATGAAGGACATGGTATTAAGTACACAAAAGCCTTTCATAATACTGCTTGCTAGTGTATGCAAATTCTCAATCAACGCATAATGAATTATATATTAAAATTTTAAGAAATTCGTTTGAAGTAAGCCGTGTCTTTTGAAAGAATAACATAATTTAAATAATTAAGAATGCTGTAAGATTAGCTGGTTGGTGTTAATAGTAATAATTTTTTACAGACAAGTTTTGTTGAATTGACTCAAAAATAGTTAAGAAATAAAAACATTTAAGGTGAACTAATGTTCACCTTAAACATATTTGTTCATAACCTAACATATTTGTTCAGTAATACATATTTGTTCAGTTCCTATGTAGTTTATACACTAAAAAATTCTAGTTCAACCCCTCACCAAGAAAAAAAACGGAAAAAACAATGAAATTCAGCTGTAACCAACATTTGGTACTAAGTTGAACCATTATCATGATGTAATTTCACCTAGTTTCACCATTAATGTGAAACCAGGAATTATAATGGCTCAACTTTAGTACCAAATGTTGCTTGCAGCTAAATATCACCATTTATTTTTTTCTTTTTTTTTGTGTAAGGTTGGACTAGAATTATTTGCAGTGTAATCAGTATTATGTGATATACAAACGAATCCTCGAAGTTTAATTTATAAAGGTTATTTACAGTCATTAAATAGTGTTTTAGAAGAATGTATTTTTTTGTTTATTTTAATAAAAGAACTAAAATTCAAAGAAGTAATTATCACGAATTGAGCGCTTTGACATTGATTATCAAGAATTTAACTATCCCCGATAGTAAGGAGCGTTTAATTTATTTAAAAGATAAAAAAAAATATTGTGAAGTACATACGTAAGTTGTAATTACATTTCTGTATTTTTCCTTTACATGAACATTTACGATAGAAATACTTTTCTTCTTAATACTTTTTAGCTCTTTTCTTGAACTAAAACTAAATCTCAAGTAAAATGCGAATTTTCATTTCTTGCGTGGGCTTTGAAGCAATATCTGATTCAAATTTAATGTTCTAAATTAACACACCGTTAATTCAAATAAATAACTTGTAGCTCTCAGGGCGTATACATGTTCTTTGAAGAACAAGTGCCATTACTTTAAGATGAATAATATGCAAATAACTTTTACGAATGAAAAAATAAAGCGATCCACAGATCTTGAAATATTCTACCATCTGTAAAAAAATCGATGATGAAAGACAATTTTTATAAGTGTGTTTTAAATTAAACGTTCCTCGTGTGCATTTAATTTAGTTTTCTTTTTCGATATTTTTGTATTTTAAAGTAAACATTTCTGAATTGATGCCACATTAATAAAAAAGCTTCGTGTTTGATAGATATTATGCACTCGAAAAATTCGAGTACTACATAAATGCAAATCTAACTGCAAATCACTATCTATGAATTAACAAAATATTCTGAATAAATAGTCTCAAGATATTTCTGTTTTAAACACAACAGTGTAGTGTTAAAATGTGAAACTTAGTTAAGCACATGATGTCGCCAAACGATGCCAAATCCATAACCCGCATTCTTATTTGACTACTGGATTCTTAATATTTACAGGTAGTTTCTAAATTGCGGACAAAAGAGAACGCAGTCTTGGTTTTGTTTTTAGCCTACTTTCCCGTAAAAGTAAAAAAAAAAAATAAATAATAAAGCATGAAAGAAGGCTTAATGTATCGTGAAAATATCGTTAAAAATCAAGAAAGTCAAAAATAAGTTAAGTAATTAAATAAAGATTGAAAAATAAAAAATTTGAAAGTAGGGTTTTGAGATGGGGAAAAAGTGTGTCTGTCGGTCTGTCGGTCTCTCTCCCCCCTAATAACTTTTGAACGAATTGTCCGATTCGAAAAATTCTTTTTGCATTCGAAAGATCTCGGCGAGGGCATCTCATTTCCATATTTTACTTTGACAATTATTTGAACAATTTTTTGTTCAATTTTGAACAGTTCAAAAAATTTTAACATTATCGCCTATGGGTGAAAATGAAGCAAATTATGTAAACTTTGGGTACAAGATCCAAGTTCCCATAAACAAGCTCACTGGAAGAAGTTCTTGGCGTGAAATATTGATTTGAACAATTTTTGTTTTTTGAACAGTTCAAAAAAAAATTAACATACCGCCTACGGGGAAATTTCAATCCTATATAATTCCTGATCTAACGGACCGATTTGCTTGGAACAAACTTTATCGGAAAGCTCCTATGACGTAGAACATGTACAAATAGAAAGTACATCCAGAACTGAGGAGCCTATTTTCCTATGAAATTTTTTGATCGGGATTTTCAAGAATAGTTTTGAATCAATGAATGATTAAATGAATAAGCAAAAGAATGAATGAATAAATGAGTGAATAAATACATGAATGACTTAATAAATGAAAGATTGAATGAATATGTATTAGCCGTTGAAAAAGGTATATTTGAAGCAATTAAGAACTAAAACTAAACGAGAAAGACAGAGATAGCTAGATTATAAATTTGAATGCGGTGTATGCGGGAAAGTAGGCTCGTATAGTTCTAGACGGAACTTCTTGTTATTCTATGGGTTTAACCCAAACAAAGCTATTTACTTGTCAATTCGTAATAGTTTTTTAGACGCCAGCTTTATGAGTTCTTAGGGTTTAGTGTAATGTATATATTCGCTTCCGCGTTACCACAATATGGCGTCGTCAGACTCAGAATGCATACTTTGTAAAAAATTGTTACGTATGCTATTTTTTCAAAATAGTATTAGATATTTTCCCAAAACATTTCAACTATCTTTCTTGCACAAGTTATGACATTATAAATATTCTGAACAAAATCATTAAAGTTTACAAATTGATTGCACGGAAATTATTTCTTCCCTGGTTTTTTTACTTCTCTTTTGGGCAGATAATTAAAAGAGATATACGATCATAAAACTCTTTATTTTCCCCCTGGAAAACAAATGCCCGGGCTATTTCCACCTGAACACTCGAAGCTCCAGATTCCCCCTCAACCTACCGGGATAAAATCAATCTTACGTAAAACGAGCTCTTAACGATCTTTTGTAAAATATTATTAATACATTTTTCCAGTTGCAGCGTTAGCGTTTCAGGTATTTGCTCGACGGTTGCTTAGAAAGAGGTGAATAATGGGAAAAGTTTAGCACCGATGGATGTTTATAAGAAAGTAAATTGCCTACTTCAGCCTCACCACTGACTAAGGCGAAGTGATAAATTAAATTTCAGCAAATCAATGCTTGAAGTGGGCTGTTGTTTGGTAATTAGTTATTCAACTAAGTTTTTCATGCAAACTCGGGATTTAAGATGTACAAATATGAGATTTTTATAAATCTGTAGGATAAACATAAAATACCTACTAGCTATTTAAACTAACGAAATAGTTTTAATGGTTAGTGAGAATTATTTTGAAGCATGATTTCCATCACATGAATGATAAAATGAAAACATATAAATACTTCCGAAAAGTTTTCGAAACCATTAAGGGATCATTCATAGATGATGTCACGCTTCGAGGGGGGAGGGGGGTTCGTGAAACTGTGACAAGGGGAGGGGAGGGGGTAACAAGAAGTGTGACATCATGCATTACGCAACATAGCATGACATGTGACAAAGGGGGAGGGGGGGTCCGCTGAAGTGTGACATCATGCATTATGCAACATAGCTTGAAATGTGACAAAGGGGGGAGGCGGGCCGGTGAAGTGTGACATTTTGTGACAAAAGAGGGAAGAAAGTCAAATATATGGGGAAAAAGCGTGACATCACTTATGAACGACCCCTAAAATATTTCCCTCATATACTGACTACATAGGGTACCTTCAAACATTTAATTCTTAATAATACTGATCCGTCTTTAGAAAAAAATCCTTATCAGTGAAGCATTTTAACTCTCTCGCCACTTAACCCTCATATGAGGCTCCTGCTTCAAAAAATTACTCTTTCCCTTTTTTCTTTAATTCTTTATTGAAATCTATATAAATTCGTATAGAAAATTCAAGTTTTATTTTTAAAACTAATTCTGTAACTTGAATACAAAACCTCATTACAACAAGTTCTTCCAAAGAAGAAAGAAAGTGAGCTTTGATAAGGAGGTCTTGAGTAAAAGTATTGAAAGAAAGTCTGAAATACTTTGGTATAAAAAACTAAAATGTATCTTTACTTTGCTCTTATTCCTGTATAACACATACCAGTTCTTAAAATGCCTACAGGAATAATTAATTTATAATTATTTTTCATTAGTCAATCCATTGTAGCTTTAATTTAAATATTGTAATTCACAGAATTAAACACATATGCCCTTTAATAATTACTTTTTAAACATAAAAAGTATATAAGAATAAAACAAAATTTATACTAGTTGGAAAGTATAATTATTGTCTTTGTTATACAAAAGGAAAAGGCAAATTAGCTGCTTAAATGGTGCAAGGGGAGATTAATATTTGCAAAATATTTTACACGCTCATCCTGATCATGTCGCATTAAAAAAAACTTGAATCATAAACTTGAATTTGCATATAAAAACGTAGTATAAAAATCATAAATTTGTCAAACATGTTGTGTTTTAAAGCTATGATAAAATCTTTACAAGTGTAAGGCAAATTGTCATGAGGAGGGATATAACTACTAGTTGATTTAAGCTATTGGGGTGGTATTGTTTTCATAACGCTGATGCCAGTAATGCACATCGACGCTGTTGTATACGTTCATTAAAACGCTATTTAGTTGCAGTGGCTTTTCGAGCACATAACCGATGTTTGAGTAGAAAAAATTCACCGTAAATGCAAATAACAATAAAAATCCATAAACGTGTTTCCAGTAGAAGACTTTCTAGATTCTGTTTAAAAAATAAATACATAAATAAAAATTTGATTTTTTAGCGTATATTTTAACATTAGACATTTAGACGAGTCTAGAGAGCTGTTGTAAAACGGCCCGCACTAGGTTGCATTTTTGCGTTGTCGAAAACTCAAAGGAGCTATTTAATGCTAAATAAAAAGAAACATGTAAATATAAGGCAAAAGTTAGTAAAACCTTCTTAAATTTAAATAGAAAAAACTTTTTGTAGAGTCGTTCCCTCTTTCACATTCTTCTTTTTTTTCTTTTATGTTTTAACTTTGCTTATATTTCAAAATTAAAAACGCTGAGGAAAATTTTGAGAGAGCTTGCAACTATTATTTTATGTAAACTATTCTTAACTAAAAAAATAACAATGTTAGTATTTTTTAGTATTTCAAAACCATACAGATTTGGACTTATTCTTTACGAAAAATCCCTACTTTGAAGGAGTACGCATATGATTGGATAAATATCATTAATCATAGATTTTTTTTTACGTAGAAACATATGCTGCACTCAAGATATCAAAGAGTTTTGCATGTGTGACATCGATTTTCGATTTTTCTCATCGTAAAATTGAAAAATGTTTCCTTCAGAGAACACACTAACATCTTGTATCGGTTTCTGATACGAATGCAGTTTTAAGGCATTCTTAAAAGTAATGCATTCTTAGAAAAATGTTCTGTGAAAATCGCTGTTAGGTAATTTTAATACTTATGTTGAGCACGTTACACAATTTTAGAAAACATATTTTTTTCAGTCCCATAATCAGAGGATAGTGTGCATTATTAAAGATTGTTTCAAAGAATTGTTATACCTTTTTTGTGATTACATTATATAAAAGAGCATGAATCTTACCCATATATGTTATAGTTATGTGTTTAGTATGGGAAGGTATATTTTGAGCATAGTTTCATTATTGTATTTGAAATACTTAGAATATAAGCGGTCATTAAATCTGATTTCTTAATTAAAAAAACTTCAAAACTTCGTGTTAACCACACTCATCTGTGATGCATTGTGCTTCCAGTAATATACTCTTCCCATGTTCACTTGGGGATACGTGCATGTAAAATCAGTGGACCCCAACACCTCGCCCCGTGAGCATACAATCCTAAGGCCTCGGCTAACAGGTAGGGTTCTGGAGGAGAAAAGTAATGTAGTCTTTGAGGATCCGTTTTAATGGACAGCGCGGCCCTGCCTGGTATCCATAGGCACTTTTCCTCCTTCTATATCAATGCCTCGAAACAATTCATTTACATAACGTTGCCACATTGCCGGCGTTCAACCCATATATTATTTTCTTTCAAAACAAACAGCCTTTTTGGGTTTTTATTATTATATTTTTGGCTTTCTGAAGAGGGAACTGTTATTTGTAAGTAAGCATACTTAAAATTCAAATGAGAAAAGTGTTTACCTACATTTAAACTAGAAAACAATTCTTCTAATTTGGGTAATGGCTGATTAGAAACGATTCAGTTTTGTTTTAAGGTTTCGGAAAATTCAGCACATATGCGAAGGAGTCCATTGGCATTGGCGGATCAGAATTCCTGTTATTGGGGTACGATGGCTAATTTTCAAGAATATTATGCTCTCGGAGTAGCCACAAGTCGAAATTACTTAAATGTTAAAAACTGAGTTCTTATTTTTTAAGTGAGCGTTTTCTTAAAAATAATCCGGTACGATCTTCTTTTTGAGACACCACTAAAGAAAAGAAGAGAAAGTCTTTTTCTCTTCCTTTTTTGGAAGAGAAAAAGATGTTTTCTCACATTTGAGGTAACATTCTATCAGAACTAACACATGTGCAAAGTAAGAGTACGTCCTCATTGAGAATGGTGGACCGCCGTAGACGCTGGGGAATCAAACTCAGACCGTCCTGATCGCAGACGAAGTATCTTCCATTGTGCCTAAGGGCGCAGTAGTGGACTGTTGCTAGAGGATAGCGAACGGTCAAGGAGATAAATAGATTATATTGCTTCCAAATGAGCCAGCTGCGAGTGCTAAAGTACTCCCGAGCCAAACTTCTTCCTAGCGCAATCCAGAAGAGCGTTAATTATTCACTCGTCCATTCTGTTTACTTGTTATACTATATATATGAAATTAAATCTGCAAAAGTAAACTGAAAACATTAGGCTAAAATTTAAGATGAAGTTACCACAATGTAATTTCTAAATTTTAGCTTAGAGGGAGATTTTTGTTTTTAGGAACTATAAGCAATTTTTCCAAAATTTATTCCAGCTACTTCCACAAAAATCTCGTAATTGAAAACTTTGCTTGCTTAGCTCTTTCTAGTATAATTAATCTGAAATTGTCGCTGAGAATGAATAGAAAGTAAACGCGAAACCGAAAATTAGTTTTCTGCTTCTCTGATGAAATTTACATTTCAAAAGGATGTTTTTCTCGCCGAAAAATTTCAAGATATCTTAATCTGAAGGTTCGTTTAAAAAATATATTTATGTATGCATTTTGTAAAGCTCCCTTTTCTAATTATAGCATGTTTGCTAACTTTCTTGAGAAGGTCTAAAGCAAATATGCATTTTCATTTTGTAAAATAGCATTTCTTCGAAGTGATAAAATGAATTTAAAACGAATGTATATGCGAATAACTTTAAAACACATTTCACTGAAAATGAGTTTTTGTTGTCTATAATCTGATAATAAGAAAAGAATGAAATTACTTTTGACGCTAATAACCTTCTTAGATATAATTTTAAGATGGCTTTGAAGACTTTTAGGTTCGGTGAATCATTTGCTCTACATCATTATTTTTCTGGTTTTGTAAAATGTTTTTCTTACTACTTAGGTTAGAAACACTAACTTGATTGATGTTTTTCTTACTACTTAGGAAAAACATCATCAACATAGGTTAGACCTATGTTGATGATGTTTTTCCAAATTCTCTCCCGACACCTGTTTTACATATACTGACGATTCCTTAATATCAAAACCAAATTGTTTAAACAATACACTTAAACAAAAAAAACTGTTCCTATCTCAAGCAAAGTACTATATGTTTCTTATACAGAAAATAGAGTTTGAAAATAAATATTTTTGAAAATTAACATATTGTGATCATTTTATAGATATATACGATGTCCGCCTAAGAGGGAAGACAGTTAGGGAGAGTTGTACTATATATATATATATATATATATATGCATCTATATATATACATGAAAAAACGACATATATATATATACATGACAGATAGGACGACAGATTTGAAAGAAGTTAAATCGGAAAAATAAACAATTATCACCTAAATATGCGCAAAGCAGCAACAATTTAAGTAACAGAAATGTAGTAAAGTATTTTTGAAAAGTTTTACAAATCATTTTTTTTTAGTCTCAGGACTAAAGTGCAGGACAGGTGCCATGGATGAAACCCCACATTTTGTACTTCAATTTTTATTTGTTATGCTTGTTTTGAAGATTTTCTGTCCTTCATTGCTGTCCGTTCTAGTTTGTTTTTGCTTGGGATTTGTGAGGTGCTCTGCATCGCTCATTTTTCACTGATGAGTCCTTGTCTCATTCTCAAACCTTTAGAAAAAGTTTTAAAAAAAATTATTTGTAAACCTTTCAAAAATATTTTACAACATTTCCGTTATATGTTGCTTTACTTAAATTATTGCTGCTTTGAGTATGTTTAGGTGTTAAGTGTTTATTCTTCCGTTTTAACTGCTTTTCAAATCTTTCTTAATGTATATATATATATGCGTGTGTGTGTGTGTTTATGTTAGTGTTTCAATACACAAAAAAATCCCCAGAAATGCATTTTCTTCTATTTTCCATATAACATAATTTATTTTTAGTATAATTGCGTTACTTATTGCTTCAAAAGGAATGGATCGAAATTAGTTTTCTCTATAAGAAAAGTTAGATCGTAACTCTATGTCGGCGTCCTTTCATGTTACTTTCAAGCGAATAAAATATTCAGTACACGCATGCAGAACAATTTCAAATTTCTTCTCCAATGTAAACTTTTATAACAGCACTGCAACAGAATATTACATTTTATTTTCTGTTTTGTATGCAAGTATAAATTTATAGCAAGAAACTTGTTTCTGCAATGGAAATGTATTTGTGACTTCGAAATCTAATTTTAATGCAAGAGTGTATTTTAGCATACGCTATTCATTGCATCTACTATTTCTTTCTCCGACTTAACGTCTTTTTATAATATTGTCTAGTGCAATCTGCTTTTGAAGGCTTCCTTTTTAGCCTACTTTCCCGTAAAAGTAAAAAAGAAGGAGGGGAGTAGGAAAGAAGGCTTAATGTATCCTAAAAATCTCGTAAAAAAGAAAGAAAAGTATAAAATGAGTTAAGCAATTAAATAAACATTAAAAAAATATAAAAAACATAAAGTAGTGTTTTGAGGTGGGGAAAATATGTGTCTGTCTGCCCCCCTCCCCAAGAATTTTTGAGGAATTGGCCAATTAAAACTTTTTTTTTCATTCGAAATATCTCAGCGAGAACATCTCATTTCCATATTTTATTTTTTGATTTGAGCAATTTTTCATTGACTTTTGAACAGTTCAAAAAATTTAACGTTATCGCTTATCTAGAAACATGAATCAAATAAAGTAAACCCTGAACATAAGATCCAAGTTCCTTTGAACAAGCTTGAAAAGTGCTCTGGACGTGATTTCTTTTTCAACAATTTTCGTTCAATTTTGAACAGTTTAAACATTTTTAACATTACCTCCTACGGGGAAATTTCACTCCTATATAAATCTTGATCTAACTGAAGGATTTTCTTATAACAAACTTTATTGGAAGGATCTTATGATGAAAATATGTACAGATACTGAGTTCATCCAGAGCTAAAGGAGACTATTTTCCCACGATTTTCCTGGATCTGGATTTTTAAGGATGTTTCTGATTAAGGGAATGAATAAATGAGTGAATGATTGAGCGAATGAGTGAGTGAACGAATATGTATTAATCGTTGAAAAAGGTATATTTGAACTAATTAAAAACTTGTTGTATTATAATGTTTATTTTGTTTTAATTTAGTTGAATTTTCAGTGTCAGTTCAATGAATTTCCATCTGAAATTCGCTTACTTTTTAGATGCACTTGAAAGTTTTTTATATTATTTTTTCCCTCCTCGCTGAGCTATTATTTAGTTTTCATGGATTTCTTTTGAGTTTGACGATACATTGGCGATATATCGCTATTTTTAACGATTAATTTTCGAGCCGAATTTGGCGACAGTATTTTCAATAATATCAATGTTTATTTATTTATTTATTTATTTTTTTTTTGCACATTTTTGTATGATATACTTACGCATAGTACTACTTACTTTATTTAAAATTATTTTATAGGATTTTTAAAATTTTTGTTTTTAATTAAAAAATTATTAACTAAAAAATATAGTGTAATATTTTGAAATTATCCGGAGGACGGAGCAGAGCTGCAGCGGATCCGATATTTAGAGGTCGGAGCGAAGCTGCACAGAAAAGTGGTTGCTCCAAATGCGTTTTTCAACTTTTTATATTTTTCTAAACGTGATTTCTTAATAAAGGTTTTTTTTCTTAAATTCCCACTGTGCATGTGTGTGCAAGTTTAATCTTTTCCACAGCATTCTATTTATGATTATTACTTCTAACTATATTTCATTATAAATTTAAATTGCGATTTGTGAACGTACTGTATTTCCCTTTGAGATTTCAATTTCGCATTTGTGCATGAAAAAAGAAACGTTTCTATTTCTTCAAAATAACAGGATATTTGAATGTAAAATATAATTCAATAAAGCTTCAGATAAAAGAAAATACAGACATTTGAAAATTATCATGTTTCATTTATTTAGGATCACTATTTTTTATAAATTCACTCCTGGTGAATTTGCAGGCTTTGATGTAAAGAAATATACTCAAATAAGAAATATCAAATTACCACTAAGCAAAATAAAGGGTAGGTCTGCAAATAAAAACTACTTTGATTATAAAAAACATACTTTGTGAAATTTCAATTTTGAATTCCTTAAGAAATATTACCTAACAAAGGGAAATTCTTTTTTTCTGGTAGTTCTTGCATAACAGAAATGTAAAATGAAACCTAACTGCATTACGCTTTTTTATTATCATTAGTTTGTACATGCTACTTTCAGCACAATCAGCCTTACAGATTATTTGGAAATAATTCTTCGTCTGGTCTCCTTCTAATCATTAAACTAAGATGAATGCAATATAATGAATGATTATTGTTTATGCACTTTTTCACTAAACAAACCTAATTTAAAATAATTGCAAATGCTTTTCCCAACATATACATACACCAATTGGAATGCATAGATAAAGAGTGAAAATCAAATATAATGCAGTAATTTTTTTCTTCATTTGTGTACTTTTTTCTGCTTCCGTCTTTCAGACTGCTTTTAAATTGTCGGGTATAAAAAAAAACTCAGCTGAAAGATGTTTTATATTCAGGACTTTTAAATGAATTGATTTTTAAATATATTGTTTTCAAATTTAGTATAAAATTTCTAATTTGGCTACGTTTGGTTACTAACCTTTGCAGACCCAGTGCATTCCCCTGAAATCGGCATCCATTCTTTCAATTATCACCGCTATCGGCGAATTCCATTACCACTTTTGAGAATTTTGACACTCAGTTTCCCCCTAGACGGCGGCACCTGAGCTCTGATTGATGCGAAACTGCACTAGGAATTTAATTTAGCCGAGAGTCTCCAAGACAAACAGATACTCAAAGAATCTTTAACATGCCACATAATCATACGAGATGGGCTCTGACGATTTACTGCATCTTGAAATTTGGGCCAGGTTTGATGCTGCGAACTTGGGCTTACGAGGCCAGGGCCTTTCCACTACGTCACCCTGCCGGCAATTAAGTACAATTGCGATAGTCAAAAAATTGAGAAAATGATAGACATAACAAGAATGAATCGTAATCGCCAATGTTTTTCCTTTTCTTCTATTGCTGTTAATACGTTATGATTTCAGTAGGGATGTAAAAGTTATACGTAAGTTGAATTACTGCAACTGAAATCTCTTTTACACTCTTTCTGGTACTCTTGGGTCACTCCATGTCAATTCAATGCAGGGTCAAAGTGCCACCATTTTAGATGTTTATGAAATTTAGCACAGGTGCACTATTCTGCCGTGCTTAGCAGAAGAGTGGTACCTACCTTGATTTATTGCTACCAGGTGTTTCTTTGTCACTTCTTCCAGCTAAATGCAATGTCCCATGGTCACGTGTGAAAAGAAATATTTTTAAAAAATGATAAAATGGTATCTGAATCAAGAACATGAGGGATCAAAACTTTAATCGCCAATATTTCATTTTGAGCTTATATGTGGATAATGCATTTGTGCCTAGCACTGCAGTATTGATAGAGACTTGCAAAGTGAATTTTTCCCGAGATATGGGTACTCGTTTTTGATTTGGAAAACTAAATTTTCCATGAAATGGGCGAAAAAAAAAGGGCAGATTCTGAATTGCTCTAGCACATGGGTACCAACACAAGGCTCATGTGCCACATGTAAATTTGTTGATAGCGCGATTTTTTTCCAATGCTTTTTTTAAATGTTGAGTTACCATATTTATTTTGTGTATTGTGTATATTATTCTTGCAATTTTAGTTAATTTTAAGTCCTAGTAATGTATGATTAATTGCTTCAAATGTAGTATCAAAAACGTATCATTACCAATTTTTAAAAATTCACGCTTTGAACTTTTTTTCACTGCAAAATGTTGGAGATTTAGTTCATTAGATCGGAAAGCTATAATCAAAAATAAATTAGTTTCAGCTATATGTTACAATTTAAATAAGTCTAAAAAAGAGATTATTTCATATTTTAGATCATTAGTAAGATATTATTTGTTGTGTACTTTACAAATGAAGGCGTAAATATGGAGAATTTTAATAAAATGATAACTTTTTCCCTGCTAATTCTAAGGCATGCTTATGTTATTGCATTGCATTTATCCTTAGCATCGGTTGATTTTTTATGAAAAAAGCATTCATTCCTAATATTTTCTTAGTAAAAGTTCCAAAAAAAAAAAAAAGTTGGGGAGTGGAGATTCCTCTCATACACATGACCCGTTTTCCCCATACAGTAACTCCCTACTAATTTTTCATTCTTACAGACATTTCAAAGGATATGTTCAAAGCAAATTAATATTTCAGGAACTTAATGTTTCGGAATTACTGTACAGGTTGCTTTAATATGCGCAATGATTTATGCTAAAAGTGAAACTTCAGCTGTTTCAGCCAGTTCTGTCTTTGCAAATCATCACCGGATGTAAAACGATGACTCGGTGTTTCAAGTTTACCTTAAATAAGACAACGGACCTAAGAAGTTAACGCAAAGACAATATATGAGTACTTCATATTTCTGGTTTAAACTTTTGATTCAAAAACTCGTCGTAGTTTCACGATATGAAGTTATAAATCTCAGTACAGCGAATACTGACACAACAAAATTTCTGTTACAACGAAACAAAGATTTAATCCCAATTTAAACCCCATTAGGATAATGTATATTCCGTTACTACGAAGTATTCTCCCGGCCCCTTGGAGTTCGCTGTTACGAGATTTCACCATATATTTTAGTTCTCCCTGCTCTTTTTTAATAGGGATATTGGTTATTATATATTTTTTATACAAATTGCATATAATTCATTTCTTAGTATTTCGTATATCGACGCAATGCAGACGAATGTTTCATAACAGGTGGTTATAACATTTTGTGCATACAAAGTGTTACCTGATTGCCTAAATATATCATTGAAGAAAATTTAAATAATTATAATATTTAGCTTAATTATGAATCACTAATTAATAGGTTTCGAAGAACTCCTGATTGTTAGTAAAACTCATTTACAACAACATTTACCGTTTTAATTTTGTACTCTTTTTCAAAAAACGCAACGTGTGAAGAGAAGTGTGGTGGATCAGACTGCAAAAGAAAAAAAAATTAAATATTCTTTTTCATGCAAGACAGATGTGCTTTTGAATATTTCTGAAAATCAAGGAGGCATTCATATGCAAATAGTCGAAGACACAATCAGTTCAATTCTATTTGAAAGTGTTTTCATTCCTCTTTGGAAATTCAGTTGCCAAAAGGAATTATTATCCGAAAAAGCAGTGCGATTACCACTAAAGTATGTTTGTGTAAAACGCATCTACATTAGTGTATTATAAGGAATGAGACTGGACTAAAGTAATTGCATTTCTTAAACCAGTTTTAATTATATATTAAAAAAATAAATAAAATAAAATATTTTTAAAATCTGCATTTTAATGTTTACTTCAAATTTTATAGAAAATCTAACTTTTTTAATTATTTGTATTTATTCATTTTCTTTTCATGCCATTTTCTTGTTCACTGGGAGATAAATTGAAGTACTTTACACAGTTTGACCACGGAATTTTGACATTTGGGCGCTTCTGCGCACGGCAGAAAAGAACGAATCCATTCGAGTTTTAGGGAAGTTCGTTTTGCTGGTGCGTTTATTTGGCGCGTACGCGAATCAGAATGTTTGCTGCTCTGTCTGTTGAAGGCCACTAAATTAATAAACTGGTACATAGCATCAGTTGGGAGGAAATGAACTCGTACTAAATGAATTGGAACGAGAACAAAAACGGCACATTCCTTATACCAGCAGTTCCTCCCTTGAACATGAATGTATTTTTCCTGGCACTCTGCCAGGCAGATCGCTTTGGTTTATGGTAGGACTGTACTTCTGTAGTAGCACAACGTATTTTGCATAAGCCGGCAACACATATGAACATAAACTTCATAAGACAGTGAAAGTGCTTTACTTTCCATACTTCCTGAATGCCATGTTGCAAGGCACGGTAATCCAATGACTGAGCGCTAAACGTTTCTCTGTTTAATTCGTAGAAAAGGAAAAATATTAAATTTGACGCATGACCAGCATCGGGATTATTTTATTTTCTTTTTCTTTTTTTTTTTTTTTTTTTCCTATTTCTTGCCTTTTGGACAAAATGCTCAGTATGATGACACTTGAGCAGGTATCTACTATATTTGTGGGGATGAAAACCGAATTTCAATTAGAATGTGATGTATTGATTTTCCAAAAGTGGGTTCGTGCGATTTGCCAACCTCAAATCGATTATCATCTACCTGGCGCATTAGTTATGGGTTTGATTGCTTGGAGAACGAAAGCTCAAAAGGCGTGCATTGCAGAATTACTGAACCGAAGTGCAGCTCCAAGGCGAAACAGAGTACAAGCCTTAATCCCTTACCAAATTAATTTGTACACCACTTACAAGATTAGTTTGTACTGTTTTAATTAATTTAAATCAATATGCCAATTGATTTCTGCACATATATGTGTGTCTGTGGTTTTGTGTGATTCAGTTTGAAGTATTATTACTTGGGGAATGTACTTATGTAATAAACCTGTTTCAATTTATGCTCCGTTGTGCGTTTTGTGTATTTTCTTATTTAGATATTTCAATTTAACTGTTGCAGTTCGACCATCAGCCAAAGCGATCATCCTGGCAGAGTGCCAAGAAGAATCCATTCATGTTCAAGAGAGAAACTAATGGTATAAGGAATGTTCCGTTTTTGTTATCGTTCCAGTTTGTTTAGCATACTTGGTTTCTTCCGAACTGATGCTATATGCCAGTTTATAAATTTAGTTGCCTTCAACAAACAGAGAAGCAAACATTCTGATTCGCGTACTAAATAAACGCACCTGCAAAACGAACTTCCCCAAAACTCGAAAGGATTCGTTCTTTTCTGCCATGTGCAGAAGTGACCAAAAGGCTAAATTCCGTGGTCAAACTGTATTATACATTTGCTGTTAATAAAAAAGAAAACTCTTTTTTTCAATTAAATTTATCGTTTCATGTACTACATATTTCTTTGTTCTTTTTTATTTTTTTAAAAAACTGTCTTTCTTTATTTAATTTTTCAAATTGTTTAAATGAAGTTGCAACCGATTGGTGTGGGAAAATTTTAAAAGGGCTTTAAAAATATTACAAAATATTTCAATTTTTTCCCTTTTACATAATGTTAGTAAAAAAAAATCAGTAAATGAATGTCATGATGTTTTAAACAATTGATAGAAATATACTGAAGTGATATTAATGAAAATGTTTTCGATGAAGATGTAGCTAATGTATGTAAATTTGCCAGAAATGATCGTATAAATTCTTCATTAGTAGTACACAAAACCATACAAAGAGGACTTATTTCAACCTTTCCCAATTCTGCAGGACCTTTATTTAATCTCTTTATACGCATTGATTAATTTTAAGTAATTCTTTAAGGCAAGATAAACTGTCAAATGTATCTATATACATTACCCACGGAATGTGTCGCAAACACGCATTTTAACGAATTAATTAACAGTTTCTAAGTTTAAAATTAATTAACAATCAACTAATAACTAAAAATAAGATTAAAGCCTATTGAAACAATTTCTGCAATACGTTTGTGGTAATTGTAAAAAAAATCCTGCAACAACAAAAGAATATTACAAATTTAATTCGTAATGTTCTTCATGTATCAATGTTTGTAAAGTTGATTGTCAAGTATTTTGTTTTACATGTATTGGCGCAGAAGTCCCAATGGACTGTGCCAGACGAACTGTACATAGTAAATTACATCTGAAGTCCACTGCTAGAAATTTCATCATGAAATTACGGTTAAATGACCGGCAGCAGTCTGTCCATCTAATTCCCCGTTAAATTTACGGTTTGGAACATTTTTCTATCTTTACGGGAGCTAACCATTTCTAATCAGCTTGGTTAAAAAGCCGTAAATACAAAAGTTTACGGTTTTATAACCATTTAAAAATGGTTTCAAAAGAAAAGTTTTACCGTTTTTGAACCATTTCGAGGCGTAGAAAACGTAAACGAAGCTTGCGGGAATCGAACCCGGGTGCATGGCGTACCAACTTTGCTCTCTAACCATTCAGCCATCTGCACCCCCAAAGCGGTCACTTATTTATAAATAAATCTTCTTTTTCAACAGGAAAACTGCATTAAAATTGAGATTTCAGTTTTTGATTGGATCTAAAGCCATCTTTGGTTTAAATTTACTGTATATTGACGAAAATCATTTTATTTGCTTCAAAAATTAAAATACAAACAAGCTTCAGCAGCTCAAATTATGGGTTCGCTCATTCGCAAATAGTTCGGGAATCCGATGTCTCCAATTTTTGATTTACGTGTGTATGTCTTTCTATTTAGTAACCACTGCTTAAGCCACTTTTTTTTTCCTTCTTTTTTTATATACACATGCAGATTTGAACTCATAAATCTCTATTCATATTTTAACAACAACGTATGACCGGTAAGGTTTCGCAACCAAGATGGACGCCCGATTCTTATTGAGCGCTTGAAAATTACGGTTAGTTAAACGTTCTTTAGGATAAACAGAGAATAAACGACTTTTTTTCGCAATCAGCGGTTTGAGTACCATCTTTTTAATGGTTCTTCAACGGTTGTAATTAAATATGGTAAAATAGCAATCAAATAAATGGTTATTTTACTATTTTCTTACAGAAATTTTTAACAGTGTCGGGGTGTGCTGGGTCATTGAAACAGAGCGTGTAGTTTGTTTAACCCCTTAACTGGTCAATTTTTTACCACAAATGTTCCTAGAGAAAGCCTTTTTTTATTGCATCTAATTATAGTCCTAATTTGGTATAGAAGGAAAATGACTTTTTTTTTTTAAGAAAGGGAATTTTAAAAGATTCTGCAGCATAGCATGGGAATTTCGAAACGTTTTGTATAACTTTATCCAATGAGAATGTTTTTTTCCCAATTCTTAAGATGATGTAGACCAAAAGTTAAGATTGATAATTAATTATTCATAATAACAATTTAATAAAAATATAAAGATACATTAATCGGGAGATTTACCAAGGCAAATATGAACGGATCGGCAAATGAACAGCTTAAAGAAAGTTATATTTTAAAATTCAATAAAATATACACAAATGTCCATCAAAGTAACATAAATTGTAAAATTTGATTTTTGAAAAAATATCAAAAAATGTCATTTAAAATTGTTCATAAAAATGCAATAACAGCTGCGAATCAATAAGAATATTTTTCCGCTAAAGTAGTTGAAATAAATATAATTGAAATAATTTCAAATATTTAAAAATAAAGAACAGCTGATCAAAGGATTCCTTCCCATTAAAGATCTCAATATTCCAAAAAATTCTCGGCCTATTTCTTAGAATTCCTGGGGTTTTTTCCGTTCTAAGTGTCAAAATTGCTGTTTTTTTTTTTTTTTTTTTCTGTACGTAGATAACTACAACCTATCAATCTATCAAGATCAATGAATTATAACAGTAACTGGAGTGCGCTCTGATCGCATTCCAGTTACAATTCATTGATCTGAATAGAATGTCAGAAAGATGAAGTTAATTTGACATTGTCTTAACGCAGACTGTTATTTTTTTTTATTCAGTACAAAGAATGTAAAATTATTTTAAATTACGTTTTCCTTAATTTGAATTATATAATTTAAATTTTGCACACGCTATCTATACAGAGTGCAGAAATTGGAAGAACTCTAAAAGTTATTCACTAGAGCTAATTTTATTTAAATGTGCATCTGTCATCTTATAATATACAAATATATATATAAAAGAACTTATATATACTTGGCCCAGATAAAACGAACTGCTTCACTTTTCTGTTCATCATTTATTGCTTCCGAAGACGTCAAGCTACGCCACCAGTAAAAGGGGTGCGGTAGTAAAACAGAAGCAATTTGTCGGAAATTGTTTCAAAACCTCAGCATCTGCGATCTCCTGGGCTTCATTAGGTAGCAACTTTCGAGCCACGTTCCTGCGGTCTTTTTGGCGGGAACGCTTTCAAGTAGCGCGCCTAGAAATCGATGTCAATTAGGCTCGTTATCTCGCGGCCGCTACCCATGGAAAAGGGGCGGAGGAGGTGAGAAGAATTGTTTTAGATGTGACGATGTTTAGAATGTTAATATCAGAGTAAAATAGCACGTGCAAATGATTAAAACGCTCGATAAATTTTTGTCCGAAGTGCTCCGATGTTTGAATAGAAAGAGTTTAAAGTTTGAATGGGATGTGTAGTAAAGTGTTTCTGAAAAGTTTAGTCATCTGAACTTATGTATTTAAGTGTCGCTAACATAATACTTCTTATCTAAAGAAAACAATGTGATGAAGAGGGCAAATTTTTAGCGTTACTAACTAAAATGGATAAAATTATTATCTAATGATTGAGTAGATGGTTTGACCAGGGGTGCCCACCGTAAAAAACGGCGACTCCCCAAAGTCGACCAACCACCTGAAAAAAGCTCCTAAATTATTACTCCTAAAACGACCCCCCCCCCCTAATCTCAATGGCGGAGTCTGCGCCAAAACCCCTTCCCCTTCCCTTTGGGCACCCCTGGTATACCGAAAATATTGTCATATACCAATACAATAAGACACCAGGTTTCTTTCTTTTTCAGTTCATTTTCCGATAATTTTTTCCTGTGTAATAAATACTTAATATATCTTTTAAACATCTTTTTACCACGTAGGATTTAAAAAAAAAAGCAATTTTAAAAAATCATTAAAAGAGAAAATTTACTATTCGTAGCTTGAGTTGCATTCTACCTGTGTATAGCACTAGTTTAATCTCTCTCTCTTTTTTTCCAGTCCTCAATCTAAGTGTTTACAATCTCAAACTTTATTCGGCTTTGCTAATCCTTACAATTATGTATACTTGCAAACGACCACATTTTTAATAAGATATTAATTTTCTTATTAAAAAATTCTTCTTCATTGCTGATCGACTCTTTGAAACTGGGGATCTTTCATCCAATGAAAGAAAAAATTCACCTCAATATATATATATATATATATATATATATATATTTCCAGGGCCGGCGCTAGGCTGAGGCGGTGAGGCGCCCGCCTCAGGGCGAGTCGTTCATAGGGGCGCATTGGCCCTAAATATTAACTGCATCTTAAGTAAAAAACTACAGTTTTTATTAGAAATATAATTTCACGTTAATTTAAAGCACAAATGAGCCTTAAAACGCAGACATATGTTTCGGGATTGCTTGGAATCCCTTTTTCAATGCGACAGGGAGCTTCTAGATGCAAAACATCCAAATGAAGCAGACAAAACAACAGAAACAAAGCTTATATAGCCAAAGAATTCGATTTTTCACAACCTTGTATCACCTTGTCGTGGTGGATGGGCTTTCTATACTAAGAATGCCACAACTTCCGAATGTTCTAACAATGATTTTTCTAAGTAGTTAAACTATACTGTAATGGAAGAGTAGAACTGGTTAACTCTCCAACTCAATAGCCGCCCCAGCTGGACTTCAAAGTTAGTGGTAGTCAAACCTATCTATTTTACGACGAGCCAAAACACAATTTATTGCTTTTTCTCTTTTTCTGTTTTTTATTTTCCCTTATTCAGTCCATGCTGATCAGCGATTGTTTTCCTTCAGTTTTTTGAAAGTTAAAATATGTATAATTAAAGTTTGCATCGATCATTTTTAATCTCTATTTCTTCATAATATATAGTAGGGGCGGGAAAAAGTTTTTGCCTCAGGGCGCCATTCGTGCTAACGCCGGCCCTGTATATTTCTAGCTCGTAGCTTAGAAATCAAAAGTTTAAATCCTCAAGATGTAGTATTGGAACTCTAAAGTTAATATAAACAAATAACATAGGATACATCAAATGTTGGGGTTTCAATAGCGGTCGAATGGTTATTGTGTAAATTATTATTCCCTAAAGTTGTTTATTAATATCATTGTTATAAAATTACTTATATTATTACTATTGTTTCAAAATTTAATTAATTATATCAAAAATAACAGTTTAAAGCGTCGTATCCTTGAATAATAAATATGAATTTTAAATTTCCAAAATTCCTTGATAACAATCAACCATCTCTCATTTTATCAATTTCAAATTCATGATTCTGCTCAAGTCTACGGAAGATTTATTTTTATTTCTTCCTTTAATGCTTTCTTTAATTTCCTTGAACAAAAGTTTAAGACAATTTCCGAAATATTAATTTGTTGTTTTTATTTTCTGGTACACAATTTTTTTTTTTTTAGATAAATGGTGTTTTACATAAAATGTTGGAATTTTTAATTTCAGATCTGAAAATTAACAAACTTGTCAGTTAGTTGATACTTTGTATGGGGAATACTTCTTCACTTCTCGTCACATATGCAGTGAGTGAAGCAGCGTGCGAAAGTGCGCGAAATTAGTAATAATGATACACGATATTTTAAACAACATTTGTGTTGATCCTTTGTCAAAAAAAAATATATGTATACAATTAATATATTATTTTAACTTCAAGTATAACATACTCTTCATGTATAACATAAGTATTAAGTCATTGATGTAAAATTATTTTTAATATGATGTTTAGTTTCAACAAGTTTTTAAGAAATATATTTGTGTGTTTAAATTCATACATTTAACTAAACAAACATTTTTTAAACGCTGTGACCCCCCCCGCTTATGTTAAGCACAAATCATTGTCAACCGAGAAAAATGATTATGTTTTTCTTTCCGGGTAGTACATTAAATGTTTTCCAACAGATGGCAGCAGTAGCGTAATCTTGGTCCGAGTTTTTCGGACTGCATTATCTAATCTTGGCAAAATAGAGGACACCACAGGGCGAAACATTTCTTCAATATTCTTTAGATTTGATCGGCACTGGATTAAAAGGTAAAACCGCAAAATGTTATTTCAGATAAATGTGTCATAAAAAAAGGAAGAGGAAAAATTCGTGTAAAAGAAAGTTTATGGCAGCCTCAGAAATCGCTGGAAATTCTTTTCTGGCTCCTAGTCCAAAATCTTTTAAGGACTTCGTACAATCAATTTTCAACCCCGAGTCACTTGATTACTCGGCAAGTTTTTCATGTGGCTGTGTTATCTTATCTTTATATATCTTCAGATACATTATGTAAAAATATTTGGTTATTGTAAAATTAGTATAACAAGTTGAAGAAATATAAAAATTGCTAAAATATTTGGCGAGCCCTGATGCTGGTTTCAGTCCCCAATTGGAGTCGCGACCCACAGTTTGAGAAACTCTCAGTAGCGGATATAGGTTTGAGGGCGCCCTAGGCTCGAGACGATATGGCGCCCCCTAGCGTTAAAAAAAAAGTTTTTAAAAATCTTTTTGTTAGATATTTCACATTTTAGTACTAGCCTGATTAATTATTTTAACAAAGAAATTCTACCCTCAAAATGGTACTATGTTTAGATAGTAAGAGCGCGCGCAATAAAATAAACTTTAAAATTTGGTCTTAAAGTTTACAGAAAACCCACTCGATTTTTAATTTTAATCGTCTTAAGAAATTTGGCGCCCCTCAAAATTTGCAGCCCTAGGCCCGGGCCTGATGGGCCTAAGATTAAATCCGCTACTGGAAACTCAGATCCGTAAAAACAAACAGTAAAACAATATTTTCTTGAACGACAAGAACTCTGACAGTGAAAAATCTTTGCACCAAATGTCTGTAACATATGCGTGCATTAGTATTACTCAGCATTAATATAAATAAATAAATAAATAAATAAATTGACACACAGTAAAATTAATAAATTTCAGAAAGACACATTTTCTCATTTTAAGATTTAAGTAAGGATCTTAAAACTACTGGTAATGAGATGAAAAAAAGAATTCGTTTGATATTTTACGCCACGACAAAGTTATTTGCACTACTTCTACTGTTGATTTGTCATTCAGCTAATCACTCAATCGGTTACCGTTTATTTAAGATAACTTCTCTCTCGCTCTCTCTTTTTTGCAAATTTTATTGTTTCTTTTAGAAAAGAAAAAAAATAACAGCAAATAGATAATAATAATAATAATATATATAATAATAATAATTTGTGAAGGTTTGTCCTTTCTACGCAATTTCTTAACGTGCGTGGGAGTTTTTTTTTAGGATGAAGTAGTTCTTGCTGTAGCCATTTTTTCTTTTCTTTGACGGTAGTTAGATGTTTTGATGTGTGCATCAATAAACGTAGGCGTAACAGGCTGTTCAGCGAAAAATGCGATTTTTTTTTTCCAAAACGTTTGCTGGAAGTAGGAGAAGGGTTGGGAACAAACAAACGAAAAGAATAAAAAATTAAAGAAAAAAAGACAAGGGAAAAGAAAAAGAATAGGGCTGCACTGCCAACTTTCTCCTGCAAGAAATTTGAATTTACTGACAAACTACGCTCCCACCGTATTACCTCTCTTAAGTCCATTAGGCAGGAAAAAATGAATCCAGCCGAGTACCTATTCGAGCGCGAAAATCACTTGCTCATGGGTTAAATCGGTTTTCCTTTTAAATGGTGCAACTGACAATACTGATGCTATTCTTCACCACTCTTTATTTTCTTATTCAAACAGTTCTTGTTACAGAGTGACTGAGTAACTTAATTTCGCCACCAGAGCCTTTCATAAAGGATGTCTTTATTTGAGCTTCCAACAATTATATATTGCATTAATTCGGTGATACATTGGAAAAAATATTGCATAATTTTTCATTCACTTTGTACACATTTAAAATATAATTAATTATGGGAGTTAATATTTTTAATGAGATAAAAATTATTTATATTGACAGTTTTGACCAATAAGAAGAATCCACTAAGAAAATACACCAAATCTTCATCGCAATCACTTTGTGCCGAAATAAATATAAACCCACTATAATAAAAATAAATAAATAAAGTAAAAAATTAAAAAACACTGATTAAATAAAATTAATTTTAAAATAATACATTAATAAAGCGAATCGGAGCGTAATAATAAACAAAAATTAAAATAATTACTCTATAATAATACTACTACTAAAAATAATAATTTTTCAACTTTGATTATTTTCCCTTCGTTTTATGTTTTCGCTTACATAGTCCATTATTTATGCTACATTAATGTTCTTTTTCTTTCTACGCATTTTATATGTATTTTCCCTTTGTAATTTTCCAAGATATTTTCCATAACTTATTTTCAATGTTTATCTTTTGTAGTATGAAATTCTCTGAAATAAATCCTTGCATACAAATGATTTTTTTATTGCTAAATTTCCATTTTTTTAATTTGAGTTAATAATATTTTCTGAATACTTTAGTAAAAACCATGGGGTCAATTAGGACGACGAACAGCAACAGTTGTAACTACACTTCTACAATAATTTTCAATAGAACTTTGCCTATCGATTGATTTAGTTTTAATAGGTATTAACAACTCGTATAGCACGAAACGAAAGCTTTATTCCGTTTAGCTCACACAATACAAAGTTGGTTGCATTGGAAGTTTCAATGTTCATATACAGTGAAACTCCTCTTTAGCGGACACCTGTGATAAAAATATTTGGCCGCAGTAAAGAGGTGTCCAAAAAAGAGGGGGTTTTTTAGGCTCAATACTCTGTTGGCGGGGAATAAAAACTGTCCACCTAAACGAGGTGTCCGTATTTAAGGGGTGTCCGTTAGGAAGAGTCTTACAGTAATTTATCTGTCTTTAACGGCATTTTAATCACTCTATACGACAGGAATGGCAAATGTCTTTGAATTAGCGTGTCAGTTAAATTACAGTTTTTTATTTTCAGGTGTATAGTGATACTTGTTGTCTTTCTTTTTAAAGATAAACCATTTTCGCATAGTGCTCTGACGCCCTGGAATATTTTCTCTTTTTTAACCTACTTTCCGTAAAAATAAAAAGAAAAATTAATAAAGCATGAACGAATGCTCAATGTATCGTAAAAATATCGTTAAAAATGAAGAAAAGTCAAAAATAAGTGAAGTAATTAAATAAAGGTTGAAAAATAAAAATTTTGAGAGTTTTGAGATGGGAAAATGTGGGTGTTTCTTTCATTCGAAAGACCTCGCAGAGAACATTTCATTTCCATATTTTACTGTTTGATTTGAACGATTTTTCGTTCAATTTTGAACAGTTAAAAAATTTTAACATTACCGCCTATGGGCAAATTATGTAAACTCTGTGCGTAAGATCCAAGTTTCTATGAACAAGCATATTAGAAGAAGCCCTCGGCGTGAAATAGATTTTTGATTTGAACAAGTTTTGTTCATTTTTAAACAGTTCAAAAAAAGCCTACGGGGAAATTTCAATACAGTAAATCCTGATAAAACAGACAGGATTTGCTTGGAACAAACTTTTTCGAGAGATCTATTGACGTAGAACATGTGCAGATACGAAGTTCAACCAGAACTAAACGAGCCCATTTTCCTATTCCAAGTTTTTTGATCGTGAGGTTTACTCTAGAGTGAATAAATGGATGAGTAAAGAAATGAATGAATGAATGAATAAATGAGTGAATAAATGGATGTGTAAAGAAATGAATGAATGAATGAATGAGTGAGTGAATAAATGGATGAGTAAAGAAATGAATGAATGAATGAATAAATGAGTGAATAAATGGATGAGTAAAGAAGTGAATGAATGAATGAATAACTGAATAAATGAATTAATGATTGAGTGAGTAAATGAATAAAAAAAAGCTAAAGCTAAATTAGAAAGCAAAAACGAGAGATAGCTAGATCATAAATTTGAAGTTGGCGTATACGGGAAAGTAGGCTCGTATAGTTTTAGACGAAACTTCTTGTTTTCTTTTCTTTTTTTCTATGAAATGTTGTTGTGAATAAAAATAGTTATAGTTATGTACCCGTGGGCATGCCGCAGAAATGCATGTTGCATGCCACCTACTGGCACACATGCCATAGGTTTCCCTTGGGGGCATGGCCCCTACTATGCCACAGGTTTGTTTAAAAAAAACAATACTATGCAGTGCAATATTTTTGAGCTTTCAATAATATAACAGACAAAAGTTTGTATTTGTATACAGGGAAAGTGTTAATGTCTCTCATAAAAATGTATACCAAAATTTATTAAACTATTTTCTTTTTCCAAAGTTTTTCTAAAAAGAGAAAAATGAAAACTAGAACTAAAGAAAAATGCTACATAAAACTAAAGAAAGAAAAAAACGCCAGCACCTAAGGCAAATATCTTTTAAAGTACATAATAAGGTAAACTGTATTGAACTGAAAAAGTAAATTGAACACGACTGCGGTTATGATTGATTTTTTTCATTATTATTTTTTAGAAAGAAAGCGATGCTTATTCGTAGTTTTCTTGCCTCAAGTCCTTCGGTTGAAAATTGTTTGGGAAGTCTCTGATGAGTTAGGTTTTCCTAAGGCATGAAAAAAAACTTCATATCTTATGGATGTTTTGCTATTGGATGTCAGATGTGAAATCGTAAAAAGTTGAGGAAATACAAATGATTTTTTCATAATCTATCCCACTGGTTATTTGTGAGTTGAAAATGATAGATATTTTTCCACAGCAGTTGTATATAAATAAAATATTATTATATTTCTGAATAAATTATACATAATTATTTTCTCATATATGACGAATACCAAGTTTTGAAGCAATATTTTATTTAAAAATATCCGTGTCTACATTTTTTTTATAATCCGGGTCTCTTGTTAAGGGTCGTTATATAAAACGAAACAGCATTCTACAAATTATTCCCTTTCCTTTAAAGTTGATTAAAACGTTCTTTTTTTTTTTTTTAATATAACGACGTATGAAATGTATCAAATTTTTACGTCAAAACATATTTTTAATTATAACCAATCAAAAGTAATAATGAGAGTTGGCATAGTTGTATTATTATTACGTTAGAAAATAAATTATAAAGTAAGAGTTTATGGGTGAAATAGATTTTTAAGTAAACTGAGGTAACAAAATTGAAAAAAAAATAACAATAAAGAAAATAAAGAAAAGTGGGGAAAATTTATTGCATAAAACTGTAGAATGTGTTTTATTTACAACGAAGCTTAAGGCTCGTCATGTGCACAGTGGTGGATTGAGCAACGATATTCCATTCATGAAGGAAGGGTTGCGTATGTTTTTAAATGAAAGTCTTTTTTCAGTTATTTTTTTGAATTCAGATAAATACAAATTCCGATTACAAAATTAGAAGATCTCCATTCGCTGCGTTCAGACTTTTTATACGATCTTTATATCATGTTGCTACATAGTTGTTACATGGAACGCGTAATAACATTATCTTAAACGGACCTCAATCAGTCCGTTTTTTCAAGTCGTTGTAGTGTGTTGAGTTTTTATTAACTAGGATCTTTATAACTCGAGTCGATTGTATAATAATATGCCATTCCACTAGCAATGGGCCCGCTTCACGTTTACCTCCAACTGAGCCCTGCATCAATACTTGTTTTTTAGCCAACTTTCCCATAAAAATGAAAATAATAAATAATAAAGTATCAAGGAGGGCTTAATGTATCGTAAAAATAAAAAAAGTAAAAAAAAGTGAAGTAATTAAATAACGATTGAAAAATAAAAAAATGAAAGTGGTCTTTTGAGATTGGGATAATAAGTGTCTGTCGGTCTGATTATCCGTCTGCCTTCTCCCACCCCACCATACCTTTTGAGGAAATCGTCCAATTAGAAATACTTTTTTTTCTTTATTTTTTTTTTTATTTAAAAGATCTCGGCGAGTAAATCTCATTTCCATATTTTATTTTTTGATTTCAAAAATTTTTCGTTAAATTTTGAACACTTCAAAGAATTTTTTTAACATCAGCGTCATTGGGGAAATATGAAGCTAATTTTATAAACCCTGGACATAAAATACAAGTTTCTTTGAACAAGCTTAAATTAAAAATATTGAAGGGAAGAAAGCAATCCAAGTGATAGCAAGAAATCAGAAATAATGGCTTTTGTGGTTAATGATAAAAATCACAAGGCAGACATTCTTGACCTAGAAATCTACTGATGGAAAGATTCTTTCATTGAATCGGCAGCTTTTTCGGGCTCTTGGGAGACAGAGGAAGAACACACTCAGCAAATATGTTGACTTCACTAGAACTTCGAGATTTCTTCTTACGAATTTAATTAGAAATATTGGTCGGTTTTAAAAATGAACTTAACTTGTTCAATAGAAAAAGTGTACAAAAATATTAGTTGAGGTAACTATGGAGAGAAATTTAAAAAGAGAGAGAGAGAGAGAGAGAATACTGAAAATAGTTTTTTGCTGTTACTTATTTTGAGTAAGCTTTTTGTTTCAGAGATCTGGTTAACGCTGTAGCAAATCAAGAAATTTTTGAAATGCACTCAACAAGTAAATGAATAAAGGAAGAGCAACTGAAAGGCCGGGAGGGGGGGGGGGAGGAGACGATCGTTGTCACAATTTTTAAAATCCCAAAATTTCGTATTAAATTTTCAGCTTCTGGATTTTCTTCATTTTTACTCGTCAGAAGCGTCACAATGGGTGAGTCGTCTGCATATGTCTTCCCTAAATGATATCGCCGACGCATTCTGTCTATAAAAAGCTACCTGTATGCACTAAAAATTCAATTTGGCAAAAAGTGAGCTTTGATCGTTTTCCCCCGTGGCTCTCGAAATAAATAAAGACCAATATTTGCTAATATTATTTTCTAAATTTGACTTTTGATGTCAACTTATGATTCTTTCCTAATTCAATTTTACCACATTCAAAAACATTTTTTAAATAATAAGCTAGGATTAACTTATTTTGGCTCCAAAATTAATAAAAAATGTTAAATGCTCGGAAAAGGGTATACTTTGCAATTAACATCACACATTATGAAAAAGTATTAATGCTTTGTCAAACGAAGTTAAACATCATACACAACCACTGTGAAATACGTTTTTACCGTGACTTTCATTTAGTTAATTAACGAGTGGATTCGAATTACCATCAATACTGCAAACACTACAAAAATTCTCTCTTTTTCTTCTCGAAATGTTCCTCTACTTCACTTTCTTCAGTAACTATAATACCAAAAGTCTACAACAGAAAAAGTGTCTGCTAATTAAAAACTGATAGAATAGGTTCCTGATCGTTTTTGAGCTCGAAGTTAAAAAAAAAATGTATGGGTTATGTAACTACAACCTAACAGTTTACAGTACAAAAAATTCTATAATTTTATTGTTTGTAATTAGTTTTATAGCCATGCAAGATTTTCATACATTGTGATTCAATTACCTGATCTACATTTGACGAGAGATAGCGCAAAATAAAATGCGGGAATCATGTAAATGAAAACAAATTATAATCAACCACATTGATGCAGTCGCACTGACAGGCTTACGGTAAAAGAGAGAGAGAGGAGGAGAGGTGTGTTTTTATGGAGGAGCATGCACACCCTAAACGCTTTTCCCTTGACTTTCAGCTTCAGATTAAGCGTGAAATATTTTATATTACAACTAAACTGACGGTTTTAAATCAGAGCTACTGTATTTCATCATTTTTTATTGATTTTGTTTCTGTTACAAATGTAGTGAAAAATCTGAATATTAAAAGTAAATGGCCAACCATTTACACATATATATCTATTAATTCATTAGTGATTAACTGAATATCTTCCACTGCGATCGCTACTAGATAAAGATGAGGCACCATAAATACGGTATTGGATTTTTCCATGCCCCGAGGTACAGTCGAGGTACAGTAATGGTTTTCTTTTTATTCTGTATTTCTTTTTGTAATAAAATTTTCGATTGGGATTTGCATTTTTACAAGAAAAAAACTATTTAATGCATACGATTTTTTTCATTATTTTTCTTTGTCAAATGGCAAGTGGTGAGGACAGCTGATGTCGAACAAGAACAATAGAAAAAAGAAACAAGACATCAAATGAAGTCTAGACATCAGGTGAAAGTCTATCCACTTATGTTTGGTAGTCCAGTAGAGCGCTCCCTCAAGGGAGCTGAAGGCAGTTCAGGAGGCAAGGTGAAGCATCTCCATGTCCTCCCGATCATCGCACAGGGGACAGTATGCTTCGTGAGCCAGATAAATGAAGTTTATTTATTATTTATTAATGTGAGAAATACGCAATGTTATAGTTAGCTATACGGTTTTTGACCCGATTGACCAAAGCAGACACAGTGTGTTTTGTTTGGATATGTTTACGTTGTGTATGAATGTAATACAGTAGGAGCTCTGTTATCAGGCTTAATTGGGGCACCGATAGTAAGCCAGTTAATTAAAAATACGATTAAAGCGGGGAATAGCAAAGAATGGGAGATATGTTATGTAATTTAAAAGATAGTGAACATATGATGATGTATTGCGTTTCAGTACAGTTACTTTGAGAGTTACATACCAGTGATTAAACGCTAGTAACGAAGTTTGTGACCCGTTTTTGTTGCAGACAAGAAGCCTGGCACATCCCCGCATAGTCCGGAGGGATAAGGATTGCACGAAAAAATTCACTCGAGTACCGCAACTCCTGCTTCTTCCATATAACTAGTGCTCTTAAAACTATTTTTGTTTTTTGTATTTTAAAAATCTGGGCCGGATAAAGAGAAGTCCGGGTAATCCGGAGTCTGTTCTACTGAACAGAAAATTGAAGAAATGCAAAATTTGCTTTTACATGCCCAAAATCAGGACCCCCAACAGTAATTTAAGGCATCCTGCGTGGTCTTGTTCTTGCTTCAGACATTTTTCATTCCGTGCTAAAACACAGAACTTTTCCTTCAGCACAACCCACCAATATTTACCCAAAAACTAATCTAAAGAAACAAAAGGGAAGAAAGGAAGGGGATTGCTCGACCATGGAGGAATGAAGAAAAAAAGGAAGAAAAAATGTTATCACTGACCTTCTTAGAGCAAACATATCAGAGATCCAGACAACAACGGGAAAGAAAAACGCAGGACTTACACGGCGGAGAAAAGAGGTAATATTTTCTCCGGTTCTGTGGTTAAGGAGAAAATATCTCCGGTCGATGTTCTTAATCCCGATTTCTTGAAGCACGATGTCTGATCATTGAGTGCGTTGCGAGGAACATCGACGAATTGGACAGACAAGGAAAAATCTCTGAGGACTCAGAAATGGCTTTTTCTTCTCGATTTTCGAAAATTACATTATTTCATGCGGGTATTTTCTTTATTTATTCTACCTAGTCAAAAATAAAAGTAAACAAACGCAATGATATAAAGAAACTAGTAAAAGAACAATAACTTGAAACTGAAAAAGCATAAAGAATAATGGATTATTTTTGAAGGTCTAGGTCAGAGGTCTTCAACCTGGGTTCCGCGAAACTTTAAGTTCCCTAAAACTTTGATAGGGGTTCCGCATGCGCTCAATGAAGGCGCCAAAATTTTAGTATTATTTAATTTTTAAAATGATAATTTATAAATAATTGAATTCTTAAAAGCAGACAAATAAATATTTTATTGATTTAAAAATGAAACACCACCAGCTCATTAAAACGTTTTTCTATCATTTAACTTGTTGTAATTTAAAATATTGTTAATTTTGTATATTTTTCGCAGAATAAATATTAGAAAGCCAACAAACCTTATTAGCTACCTTACTGTTCATTGTTTCATTAAGAGGTTTGTATTGTAATAAAATAAAAATGCAGTAATAATTTTGTAACTTTGAGCTGGATAAAGCTTTGATATCTGTTTTTTTCTGCTCTTTGATCATGGGGCTCCTTCAAGAAAACCAGTAAGCTCAAAGGGTTCCTTAAAGTGATAGGGGCTGAATACCAGTGGTCTTGATAATAGGTAATTTTATATCGTTTACAATTAAATAAAAATTCCTAACTCCAAAACTCCAGCTTTGAGATACTGTCAATTTAAAATTCCTATTCGTTATGAAAAATACTATAATAAAAACCCTTCACAGAGCACAAACTTTCATAGTGGGTTTACTTTCGCACTCTTTAAATTGTATTATGGGTTTATATCATGAAATTCCTAATTGTGAAATCCAATTCATTGCAGCAATGTGTCATTTTTTTTTTCTTGTAGACTCAATGCTTTCATCTAACCGGACATTTCTTATAACAATTATGACTTTCTTTTCAATATTTTGCTGCGAAGTACTTTCTTAAATCCATCCTTATTTGTCCAATCCAGCTTTTTTTTTCTAAGTATTTAGTTACTCCAAATACATGCAAAAAATTTTTTTTTTCTCGTTGGACTTCTTTAATTGATCATTCTACATGTTTCATAGCTTAACGAATTATGGACGTATACTAGAAAACATCTTAACAGTACTCTATATTCCTCATTTTCAATAATTTTAATCTCAAAACCTGGTATCCTACTAATAGTACATGCTAGAATATCAATGCACCATCATTTTTGTTGAGTAGATCGTGGTTTTCTCTCAGCAGAGCAAATAATGGAAGTGTCTAGCCGTTTTCATCTAACACGCATTTGCATATTTTATTAGTCCTAAAAAAAAAAAAAAAAAAAACACATGAAATTCCCTGCTTCTTAAGAAAATTCCATAGCACAGATTGCACTCTTTAATCCCAATCCAGTACTTAAAAAAAAAAAATAATAATAATCAGAAATTGGCATTGAAAAAAGGAATTCAATATGTGTTCTACTAATGAGACATCAGTCCTTAGAGTAAAAATGTGTATTTTTATTTTTATTTGATCAATGGTGCACCAGATGCCTATTAGTAAAAACCTTATGCTTTTAATTTAGAATAAAAAAAATTTTCTCCAAAACTATTCTGTTCTTACGTATAATTTGGATATTTTAAGGTTTTTATTGACTAACGCTTCTACGAAACTTATCAGGTAATGAATGCACAGCGCCTAGTTAAAAGATGGAGCAAGAGAAATACCACCTTTATTGATGTAGCTAGACCTGAAATTGTGAAGTTCTATAATAAAATCACAGAAGGAATGAACAAAGCAAACAATATATATTCAAAAGTAGAATATTTACATATGTAATAAGCAAAACCACGCATATTAGTTGCACAAAAACATGAAAATATGTAAGTAGTTTTTTTTAAAAATATGTATGTATTTGTATGTTGTTATGTGAAAAAAATGTTTTTTTTTTCAAAATGTTTGATGCAAAACAACTGCAAACTGTCCAAAAAATATATTTTCAATTTTGATTAATTGTATCCTCGTGTTCTACTATTAGAACATTTCTTAATTACCTCGGTAATTGACAGAATGTTAGAAATTTTCATATTCAAGATACTGAAATAGAGTGTAGCATATCTAACCAATCATTAATTTTTTATCTTCACAATTAAAAATTCAGGGCAGAATGGATTAACATTTTATTTGCAGTCAATATAAAACAAAAACGTAAGAAACTCTGCAGACAAAAAAAAAACAGGCACGTTAAAAAATGATTCTTTTTTATAATTAAATGCATTTTTATATGATTACTATTTTCGAAATAAATAAATAAATAATCCCTTTTTTCTCCAATTTATTTATTTATTTATTTACTTATTTTTGTAATCATTCGACTACTCTAAAGATCTCAATATACGTCAAAAATTGTTTTTTTTTCCTTATTTTTTTTCAGATGAAACTTCTTTTCGAACATTTCGAATTGGCTAAGAGGATTAGGAAAAGAGCTTAAGCGTATTAGTGGAAATTCGATACAAAAACATTATAATCTAGCGTTACTTTTTGGGATAAGTGGAAAGTAGATCCTGATACCTATGCTTTAACATAAATTAGAAAAATATCTAAAACGGCTATTTTTGTTACTAAATGCTTGCAACTAGCTGAGAGGAAATTAGTAAATGTAACTTCCTCACCGTTGCTCACCAAGAAGAACTTCTTTAAACAATGCTATGATTAAAAATAATAGAGGAACTTCATGCACAAGTAAACTGTAAAAAATAATTGCACTTAATTAAAGCACAAATAAGCATCAAAATGCAGACATATGTTTCAGGATTGCTTGGAATCCCTTTTTCAATGCAATAGTGGATCTTCTAGATGCAAAAGCATCCTTCATTGGATGTTTTTGCATTTAGAAATTTCCCTACTGCATTGAAAAAAGGATTCCAAGCAATCCCGAAACATATGTCTGCATTTTAATGCTCATTTCTTTTATGATTTACGCGTAATTATTTTTACAACGTTATTATTATTTTTCTTTTATCAAAATCATGTGAATTATATTTTGCATAAAGTATCTTCTAGAGACGGGGGGCTCTTCGGTGCAGAAGTGAAATTTCCCGTTAAGTTGTCATCCTGACGTGGAACCTCAGTGCAAATGTAATAAACATAATATAAATTGAAAAATGTTGAGTTCTAAGAAAAACAAAGTTATACACGTAACCCTAACAATAGCCCTTAAAAACTAAGGAATATCTCCAATAAAAATATGTTTTCTGCTCAGCTTCCTATTACGATGGAATAGCAAGAAATCTCTAATAATGCGGGAGAATATAAAAATGATTTCCTGGTGGAAATAAGGCTAGGTAAACATAACTGGATATATATGTATTTCTTCGAGGCCCAATATTAGACCGCCATATCACTCTTAATAATGTCACGACCGTTCCTCCCTTGCGGAAGATGATTTTTTCGATCGTAATACACATCGTATATTTCAGCTTCTGTTAGCTTATTTGTGGATAGCTATTCCAAGTAGGAATGATGAGCAGATTAAATATAAATTTCTCGAAAATCGGGTACGACTAACGGAAATAAGACTGAACACATTGAAACATTTATTTTTCAAGTTTAAGCAGCAAAACTGAAACTTCTAAATTTAAGCAAAATAAAATTTAACTCATTAAAACTATTGGAAAATTTCATGAACAAATTACATTTGGAAGAGCAATTGTAGAACAATTACATTTAGAAATTCCATTTGGAAGCGCAATTGTAGAACAATTACATTTTGAAATTACATCGATTTCGTGTATTGTAAATCTAATGTATCTTCGAAAACTTTAAACCTTGTAAAATCACACCAATAAATCAATGCGCTATATTGTATTACTTCGAACGCTCTACTTTCTTTCTATTGCGGTTTTACCTAAATTTTTACTTCTAAGTGAAAAGTGTCCAACAAACTGTAACTAATATTTATCTCAACCAGATACACAAATCATCATGATTCTTGTCCGCATTGACTTAAGCGCCCTTTACACACACGTTCTTAACCGCGCTCCAGGCGCCGAGCCATTCAGATGCGCGTTCATGAGTGTGCTTGTAAATGCAATTTTGGAGCGCTCAAGAACGCGGTTAAGAATGACACTCAGATGCGCGCTCGTGATCGTGCACCCAAAAATGATACATTTTATTACGCGTTCAACCGCGCATCAAAGTGGGATGATTAATCAATTCTGCATGCTGTTGCTTCTACAGTAAAAAAATGCCTTTTGCTCGGTTTTGTGTCTGAAATAACAAAGTGTAGCATGTATTATGTATATATTATTGTAATTCATTTACTAATGATTTTTCGTTAATGTATTACATTTTATTGTGTTTTGAATGCTAGTTTAGAGGGTGGAACGTTGTTGTCTCTTAAACTCCATTCGCCTCTCTGTAGGCGACTCCAATGAACGCCCCGCATCTGAATTTGTTCTTGCGCGTGGTTAATAATGTGGTGCATTATTGCGACACATTCTTGAAAGCCACGGCTTTACTCACGTTCTTGAGCGTGCTTGGATGCGCCGCGTTCGGTCGCGCGGTTAAGAACGTCTCTGTAAAGGGCACTTTAGCTTCACTAACGTTTTTTAGTCACGTGACAACATTGCACTCGGTTCCCCAATTGGACTTCACATTGCTAAATAACTTAACAAATTTTATCGTATAAGAAATATTATGAATGCTTAAATTTTATTAAATTATAGCACCTAAATACACACAGAAGGACTAGTCATAATGCATTTCCACAAAGTCTCAACAATTATAAATTTGTTGCTTATTCCTTTAACAATTCAAAAACCGACTCTTTCTTTTCCACCCAAGAAAGAAAATAACTATTTCCTCAGATGTCAAACAGAAGTCAGTTAGACAAATATATACATATATTTTACTTTTTTGCCTGTTATTTTCTAAGATGAGCAACAGTAGTCTGTTACTTGTAGCTAATAGAATTGATGCTTACATTTTAACAGAAAAATGAAAGTTATAGCATTGCGCTTTATTAGATTGCTGCGTTTGCAGTTTTTTAAAAGTGGGGTTATTATAGAATAGTGTAATAAAATCTTTTTCTGAAATTCAGACATAACCATTCAGTAGAACGCACAAAATTAAACGATTTGTACATTTCAGAAGTTCAAATTTCAAAGTTTCAAAATTATTGTCGATAAATTTATAGTTCTATGCAGTGTTATTGATATTATCATTTTCTGAAACCATCGATAATTTGACCACGACAAAAAAGAATAATTAGACAGATTACTGAATGATCACGTGACTCATTACGTCCTTTGAATTAACGTAAAAGTGTAGGAAAAAACTATCAATACCGATTTCTGTCCCACTCAATGGGACGAACATCCCATAATCACATGCGGTGTAACTATCATACCACCCCTTTTTCTTGCCGTGCATGGAGAATTATTAACTAACCACTGGTGTAAACACGTTACCACCTATTTTAAATAAGAATAATATTTTTGAAATACTTTTTTTTTGTGACAAACCAGCTGCATTTCCCTAATATTGCATAAAATATTAATTTGAAAGAAACTAGCCTGACCACGTCATAGAGTTAATTAAAATCGCAATAAAATGATAGTAACATAATTCCAGGAAAAACTGCACAAAGTGGCACCTTGTTAAAACGTAAAATTTCAGCAGGAAGAAATTTTAAATATATTTATTTGATTATTTCCTACAAAACTGGTTTCCATTGCACAGCTGCTGATATAAAGACTTTCCACACTAATACCCAAGATTTTTGATCCTTGTAAATTACATTCGACTACAATAAATACAAAAAATATATTAACAGATTAAATAAATCGCAAGCATTGTTTCGTGATTTTTCTGTTGCTCGCGGGTAACAATGAAGAAATAATCTGAGGTGAACAGAGGTTTTTCTCCAAGTGATTCCTCTGCAATAACTGCCCAGAGAGACTTTATCCAATCATTCTATTACAGAACTTTTATTCTTATTGTTGACATAGAAAATAAAAGAAATATTGTAAATCGGTTCTTTCTTCTGATTTGAAAATAATTAATTTTATAATGGGTGATTCATTTAGAGGTATTTATTTTTTAAATTAAAAAATGAATAAAAATAATTTTATTTTATGATTTTTATTATCATACAAGAGAACCATGTTTCTTAAAGATAATTTCTTTCAAATGTTCTCCGCGACTACGTTTCACAAGCTCCATTTTGAACTTCCAATTTTTAATGACACGTGTGAGTATTTCGAGTGATTTGGCCAATGACTCGAGTTGACACATCAAACAGTTGTTTTGTCTGGATTTAATGGCAGCTCTTGAACCTCTTCTGGTTGTTCAGCACTCCAAATACGGGTATCTTATTTATTCACGAACCCATTAAGCCAAAAATAGGCCTCATCGGTGAACATCGATCGATTCATACATCGGTTCCTCGTAGAACGCCCATTTTCGTAATAAAGCTGAACAATTTGTAGACGTTGTGCCGGGCTAAGTCTTTCCATTATGAAATGTCAAACACTACTGAACAGGAATGCGACTTCAGTTGACACGAGGCATGCGCGATCTGCAATTAAATCCACACCACAAAAAGTACCTCTAAATGAATCACCCTTTACATATTTTCCTTAATTCAACTGATTTACACGTTAAAGGCAAGTTTTCTAGTCATCCCCCTATTACTTGGGGGGCTCCTTCCTCTACTCGCTTAGCTCACCTACCTTCGTTTTCCGCCAGTCTCCTGTAGTAAGTAGAATTTCTTTCTTGAGAACAGAAAAAAAAGAGGCGTTAGCAAAATCATAATTTTACCGTAACTCATTTCAAACTTCACTAATGTATAATTAGCAGTTAAATGCAGCCCAATTAGCGGCTTCGACAGGTAAAACTCTCGAAGGATGACGTCGTGTTAAATAACTTTCCCAGGATACTCGTAGCACCAAGGTACCTGCTTCGATAGTAACTGATAAACAGACAGTCCGGAAAAAATGTGCTTGGTACCCTATCTCCGACAGAAAAAACTTTCGAGGTATGGGACAGGACTAAATGGCTTTTCCAGCATATCCTTAACACTCCGTCGGGCGCGTTCCAAATCCTGCACCCATCGGGCGCGCTGTATCTCACAGATACATTTCGTAATAGCAATGCGTAAATTTAATTATGAAAGTTTTTTAAAAATGTATTTTTGTTCGGGTACCAGGCTTCACCTCCCCTACACTTGGACCCTTACCTCTCCTTTATTTCAATAAAAAATATAATGAAAATATTAAATTACAACACAAATACTTACAAGCAAAATATAAAATGTAAAGTAATAAAATATATGCATACAATTGTGTTTTTATGTAATTATATTAAGTGAAAATATTCTTAGTTAAAATATTAACTATTCAAATAATTTTAGCAAATGAGAATATTAATCCGACTCGGATACATTTGGTTCATCAATTGGACATTTTCTTACAAAACATCACGGCATATTCTAAGAAAAAACTTTTGCTGCATTTTAGGCACTTACATTGCGTTAACCTAGTCTCTTTTTTTGAATGACATTCCATAACCAGAATGACATTCCATGAAATCTTCATTCTTATCACTTTTATTGAAAAGTTTTGCATCTAAATCTTCATTTTCATCGGAAAATAAAATTTTATGAACTGTTTCAAGATTTTTCTGATCATTTAAATTCAGAAAGCGTTTTTTACTAATTTTCCAAAGCAAAATAAAGGAAAAAATATAATAAAATCGGTATAACAAACGGCAAACGTCATCGGTCACGCTGTATCCCACAGATACAAACCGTAAAAGAACCCGAAAAACCGGGAGGGAGGGGAATCCCCCGACACCTTCTCCCATAACATTCCAGGGGACCTTGTGACCAGAAGGGCAGATATTGCACTGGTCAAGGTCGTGACAATCCTCTTCCGATTAAGAAAAAAAGGGAATTTCAAAGCTTTGTACCTGTGAGATACAGCACGACCGACGGAGTGTTAATACGTTGGTGCCTGTCCCGTTCAGTGATACACTCACAATTCCGAGAAGTAGTGGTTGCAGACAAACAGACGCGAGCAGATTTGGATTACATAGTTTTATCCCCCCCCCCCCTATTTTCAGGAAAGCAGGATATCACTATATTCCCGGAACGTTATCTACAAACTGGTAGTTTGTTGATCAAAAAATACGTATCGTTTTTAGTAGATGAATTTAAGTTTGATAATGTGATGTTGGAAAAAGTGCGCCGTATAGGAAACAACGAAAGCAATGTTTTCCTCAATTAATAGAAGAATTCAATTTCAACTTTTTTTAAAAGTCAAAATATTTTTTTTAAAGAAATGGCAGCAAAATCTTGGTATTTTACGTAACAATCGGATATACTGAATCTTAATGCAATGCAATGCGCACTACTCTTAATCCTAGAAGACAAAAATATTCCGTAAAGTGTCATGTTGAACAAGAATATAAATGTTTTATCGTCCAGAATTTAAATTAGATGTTTTTATAAAGAGCAGACAAGTTTTAAATGCAGACAAATACTTTTTAAGCAGAAAAAACTACATTAATATAATATTTGCATCATTATTTTTTTTTTATTTTATATGTAGTTGTGCAAATAATTATTGTCCAATTACTTAATAATTAAAAAGCTGGAATAAATTATGCAAAAAAAATAATTTTAAATAAAAAAAAGATATATGTGGTCTAAAAGTTGGTCGACGTAAGCGTCTGTAACAAAAGTAAATTTGAAGTAAAAATGTCTAGTTAGAAAATATTTTAGGTATAACTCCAATCCATTTGCTTTTCAGAAAAACATCAATTACACTTAAAAAATCGGTAAAGATTGTTTTCATTTTTCAGCTTTGCTTTGGAAAGTCTGCTTCGGAGACAATTTCATTTTATGGGAAGAAAGGAAATTGAATGAAGCACCTTGTGTCTCGAAATTGCTTTTTATTATCGTCATTTATATAGGTCGTCTCTGCAACGAGACAACTACTCTTTTTGCATTTTTATTTTACTGAAGAACAAAAGCGTTGCGTAAGGGAAATACAGGTGTTTTAGAAACTGCATTTCCTTTATGCTGTCTTGAATGGGCACTTGCACATACTTATTTATTTTCCGTTTTAAAATACATTGCCGTGAAAGTTTTTGTGATAAAGAAGGTTAGTGTATCACAAAAATATCGCTAAAGACAAGTAAATAAAGTAAAATTAAATAATTGAATAAATATTGAATGTAAAAAGTATAGCAGTAGAGTTATGAGGTGAGAAAATATATGTCCAACGTTCTGTTTAACATCTCCTTCCCCTCCTTCGGTGATATGTGTTGAGAAAATATCTACAGTTGCTCAAAACGTATTTTGTTCGAAATATCGCCTATATTTTTTTTTTCAATCAGAACAACTTTTACTTCATAAAACTTAGCATTAGTATCTCTGGGAGAATTTGAATCTTGTGTGAATTCTTTTGAAACGGCGTACTTGCTTCGAAGAAACTTTACCGTTAATAACTTTTCACTTTAACTCAACAGTTCTTAATATTAGAGCATACTGGAGAAAAAAATCAAATCTTCCAAAAAAAAAAAGTAGAAAGAAAAAAAAAAACTTCCTTTTCCTTATTTTATATATACATTATTTGTTCGTTTTTCGTTTAAATAACTGATTTATTTTAATTGGTTTTATTTGTTTATTTATTTACTTCTTCATTTACATAAATAAATAAAATCCAAATTCCGACCAAATTTTTAGTTTTTTGTCTCAGCATATAGAACAAATTGACTAGTATAAAATCAACGGTGAAATAAAAACATAGTACTGAAACAAAAATATGGCTGTACATTACACCAATAAATTAAGACTTCACAATATACTACAATCACAACTTATTATTTACCAACATTAATTTCATGCAATCGACATGCAACCTCGCATGATATCTTTAACTAGTTTACCAGACGCCATGTAAGGTTGCATGGCGTCTGGTAAGCTAGTTAAAGCTATTTTAAACTTATTTTATGGAAAAAAAAATTTTTTTTAAACTGCCTTTACAAAGAGTAACTATTTGAAATTATTATGCTTTCAATATTACAATTTTTCAAGGGTGGAATAGAGTTCTCAGAAAGGAAAAAAAACGTATATTATAGTTCTAAGGACTTTTTGAAGGAATAAAGTTGGAAAATCACTTCTTGAAACAAATATTTTCTGAAAAGAAAGCTACCAAGACACCAGTCTTATATTGAAAATTAAGAACACATTTTTTAAAATTAAAGACTGGTACATGTTATAAAATTTTAAGTGAAAAGTGGCAAAGCAATTTTTTTGATTTTCTCACGAGAAATGTATCGTACACACGTGATCATCCACAGCATAGTGTACTGCAACACAAATCATTTCTAGAGGAGTGTTACTTGAGTATTGCTTACGTTTACCTTATTAAAAATTCTTTTCACTTTTGTGCAATAATTTTTCCAATTATCTTTTGAAAAGCTCAATGTTTTCAAGATTTGTTCACACAGTAAAAATTTTACACAATTTTTTCTTTAAATTATATGCCACTAAAATATTAAACTGTTTTTAAGGAACAAAAATTCCGTCAATGTCCGTCAATGTTCTTTTCAGCTTAGAAGGAAAAAGGTTTAGGTTTTTAAAAACTTTCTTGATACACTTGTAACATTTTATTTATTTTTTATGTGCTTCTCAAAGTACTTTTGAATACGATTTTAAAACATATGAAAAATTATTTTAACTATTTCTGACAATACGACCATTTTTACAGGCATAAGACAGTTAAATTTTTTCTTAAGTCGACAGTATTTTGATTATACGTAATTTGATAAAACAGTTAAATTTAAGAAACGTTAAAAACCACACTAAAACACTTGATAAAACGATCCACATTTTTTTCTGCGTCACGTATTTATTTATTAGGCACTTTCTTTTCCTAAAAAATAAATCAGCTTGGTTATAGATCTAGGACTCAAAGTTAGAGCCAACGATTTTTTTTTTCAACTTTTACCTTTATGTCTTTCCTCAAAGCTGAGTTGTCGGGAAAAAATCCACTTTATGAGCGTAAGGTATATCGAAGAAGACATCAAAGTGGTCCGAAATTGCTTTTTTTTTCTTTTTGAGTTGTTTTCTTGTTCTTACTACGGATATGTTTATGTTCCATTGCATTAAATATTTTTTTTGCAGCTTCAGCTCATTTTGCTACATTCGATGAATTTTTCATAATTCAGGAAAGAGATATACCGAGAAATAAAGTACTTGCTTTGGTCATCAAAAGAAATTACATAAACAAGGATATTTAGCTCGATTTTATTTGAATTATTTTTCTTATGTGTGGTAATTTAAGTAATAGGTAAATTCTGTTTCAAATGAGTCAAAGAAAATCTCACAGCACCATCTCATATTTTTATGAAACGATCAGACATCACAATCTTTGACAACTTCAATGTGCGTGTAATTTTTAGAAAATACCTTTAAAAGTTCATGAGTTATTTTTAAAATTTTCATAAAAGAGCACCTTTTTTACTTGCTGCAAGTGCATTAAACGCTATAATTCCGGCTGTATAGGGTATGTAGACTTTTAAACAACTCATTTTAAAGAAAATTGCATTACTTTTAATTAGATGTAACTTCACTACCGCCTCTTCTTTTTTTTTTTTTTTTCATTTTTTCACAAATTTAAAAATTCAAAAATTTCAATGAATGGTTTTTAACATTTTATTTTTTTAAAATTTGCGAAAAATATATTATTTTGCTTTAATGAATACATCCAAATATTTTCAAAGTGGGACCACGATAGAATTAGGTGTAATAGAAAATGAAGAAAGATATTGTTTTCTAATTTCTGATAGTTATTTTTAAAATTTAGATTTTTTTTATTTTTGAATCGATTTCAAATCAATTAGTTGGCACGGTCGCGTCGTCGTAAGGCGCTGGACTAGTACGTCACAGTTCATAGGATCGAGCCTGGCAGCGGCGGTGGATTTTCAAGAAGCAGAAAATCGTCTGCACCCATGTCGTATGATCATGCGGCATGCAAAAAATCCCCTGAGTAGACATTTGGCTTGTATGTTCTCGGCTAAACTAAATTCCTAGTGCAATTTCGCATCAACGGAGTCCAGGTGCTCACCGTTTCAGGTGGAGAAACTGGACGTCAAATTTCTCATGTGGCGATGGTACCACTCATTGGTGGTGTCGCTGAAAGAGTTGGTACCAATATCTGGGAACGCACTAGGTCTGCAATGGTTAAGAACCAATGCAGCCCATATATGTAGCCCACTAGAAATATGCAGGTCATATATGCAGCCCATTAGCAAAATTAAAAAAAATAATAAAATAAAATAAAATAAATTTTTGCAGAATATATATCAAAATAAAATATACGGAAACATTTTGAGTGAAACCATAATAGGATTAGTTGTTATGACAAATAATATGCCATAAGTTAAATGACAATTATTATGGAACTTAAAGAGATCCATACATAATAATTCACCTAATCCAGATCTCAGACCATTAAAATTCACTATTAAAATGAAACCATGTAAATATATCTTTTATGAAGATGTCATCCAAAAGGTTTTCATTACATAAACATACTTTGTACCGCTATTTTTTCCCGATCTGGAGCATTTCACTTTGTACACTTAGCGTTTAGCTATATTAGCAAAGTCTTCGTAAGGTGACAGTTTATGAGACCACAAAAACTATATATTTAGGGTAAAAACAGCGATTAGACAATTTTATAAGAAGAGAACATTGTTTATTCCTATTCAAAAAGAAAATTAAAAAATCTGTAGGGCACAGATTTGAAAAACCGCGCGTGACGTAGATAAAAAACGCATTAGTATGCCATAGATGATTCCTGTATATCATAGTTAATTAGTTCCTTCAGAACGGAGGGAAGCTTTATCGAGTGTCAAAGATGTCTAAAAGGGTATCCTTGATTTTAAGTGTGCTTGAGAGAGTTAAAGAATCCAAGGAGTATCATTTACTTAATTCAGCGTTTCTTAACCTTTCAGTATTCGCCGCCCAATTTTCTGTCATAATTTTCATTGCGCCCCCCTTACTATAAAATGTATACAACAATAATGTATATGAGTACTGATTATGTTTTTGAATTATTTTTAAATAACTGCCAAAACAAGAGTAGAAACAAGTAGTTTTAGTAATAAAATAAATTTAGTAATAAGTCACTATTTGAATTTTGGGCAGGAGAAGAGGATGATTTTTCTGCACTAAAAACAAGGGCATTTCGCATGCTATTACCATATTCAACATCCTCAACAACTTTTGTGAAACTGGATTATCTGCTGTGGCTTCTTTGAAGACAAAATATAGATTTCGGCTAAATATAGAAACAATGGTGGCAATTTTTAATATTAAGCCTTCCTTCGAAAAACTTTGCTTTGAAAGACAGGCCCAAGGAAGTTACTAATAATTATTAAATTTGTTTTTAATTTAGTATGTTTTGATTAAGAAAGTTTTAATTTGGTAATTTGTTTTACTTTAATAAGTTATTAAATGTGTCGAAATGTATTTTGTTTTACTTTAATAAGTTATTAAATATGTCGAAATGTATTTTGTTTTCTATGCGTAAGTGTGCTTTCCTTTCAGTCAGTTAATCAGTTTTTTAAAGTAATATTTTCTCTTGGATATTCTCGCACCCCCTTTCTCGTGTGCTCGCACCCCACAGGTTGAGAATCGCTGACTTAATTGAAGAAAAATGAACTTGAAGATTATCGAGACGCATTGTGATCTCATTATATTTTTGTCAAAATATTTGTCACCATAATAAAGTGGACTTTTTAATGGTCATTATCCCTATCGTGATCGGAAAGATCGAATGATTTTCCCGCATCTTAGTTGCCGTTAATCAATTCTGGATTTTCTTCTAAGAGTCAATTGATTCAAGTTAACATCTTTATCGGCAAAATGATGAAAAATTTCTTCCTATGGGGGAAAGCAATATCCCCATATCTTCTTGTTACGTGACACACACTAAAAGAAATATTAACTACTTTCGGCGTCTAAAAGCCATGTGGTTTTTGTATTAATTTATGTTTAATGTAAATGTTATAAAGCATCTATTGAAAAATATAAACAAAAAACTTCATAGTAGTAGGAAATATTATCGCTTCTAAAGAAGTTACTTTGAAACCATATTTATATTTTTTGGGGTATCGCTTCTTCTTTAGTAGAGACAACAAAATAGCTTAATCAGAATAAATCGTGGACAAGGAGAGATTCACCGAGATCAATTTAAACAAAAAGTTGCACGAGCGCATCAAATCTTCCGTCTTTATAGGCCGACATCGATTCTGAACAGGAATGGGATGATACTTTTATCTTCTTTCATCTTCGTCCTTCGCGGCAACCAGGGAAGAAAACTCATTTTATAGACGTTAGAAGATATCGAACAAAGCACCCCAAGGTCTGGAATTGCCTTCTATTGCGGTCGTTTATATTACCCGGTGTCCGGAGCTATCGCAAGAGAATTGTTTGTCTACCGTTTTTTCTCATAGAAAATTTAGGAGAAAAAGGTGTTTCATAACGTGTCGGAGCTATGTTTTATTGCAAAATCTCTTGTTGGAGAACTTAAATTCAATTATGTCAGTAGTTTTTTGTTTCAAAATCGTTTATTTTAACATTTTCCATGGTTAAGTATTCTTAAAATTATTTGTTATTGATGCTTGAACAAACCAATTAAAACAGTGATGGCGAACGTTTTCCGATTAGTGTGCCAGTTATCTTACGGTTTACTATTTTCAGGTGTCCAGTGTACCACTTGCTGTCGCTCCATTTAAAAATCATCTTTAAAAGCTATCTATTTTCGGTAAGTGGCAGCTAGTCTTGGCTCTTTCTTTATTTATTTATTGATTTTTTCTTTTTCTTTTCTTTTTTATTTTTTAGATCATGTGAATGAAATAAAATAGTTTAATATGCACCTGCCAGTGTGCTGCAGAAACGCCTTTTGCGTGCCAACCACTAGGCTAGAACAATCCAAAGCATTTAAAAGAGCTGAAAGTTTGATCTGACTGAAAGAAAAATAATGAAATGCAGCAATATGGCTGAAAAAAGCCATGAAGTGCGTGGCTGAAACGGCGGAAAAAACAGCAGAAATCTATTTTTGAAAACTTCAGAGAAACTTCACACAGCAGAAATCTAGCTATAAGCCCTTTGTTATACTACAACTCAAGATGATGCTTCTGTTTCGGGTGTAAACACAATGTTGTTGGGTTCTTTTTATGTAGTTTATTTAATTACTTATAAATGTTTTTGTTTTTCTTGTTATTAATTTACGTTTCTTATGCTGCGATACACTTTGCATTCAAGTCTCCATTCCATCACTCATGCATTAAGCTCGTGCCATATATCATTCAATGCTAGGTATTTGATAATTTCGAGATGTAGGCAATTCTTTAGAGGTACCTATCCTCATTTTCATATCTCAATCAAAATTTGAAAATCTGTGAATATCTGTATCTCATCTGTGACGAAAAACAGGTAATACGTTTCTACAATAAGCTACACGTTGCTACGCCAAACTACTAGACTCTGCTTAACTTTATACAACAATGCGTTAAGTTTTTTTCTAGAAAAAAAAAAAAAAAAATTAGGTGTTTCACATTTGGAAGTAATTCTTCGTTTGATCTTCACTCTTTTGAAGGTTCATTTTTGAGTTATTTTTACAAAAATATGGCGGTTATATTTTAAATCGCCAAATAAAACAGTTTTGTTTAAAAAATTCGGAAGCATTTCACGTACAGGAAGTTAAACGTGATTATAGGAACCTAAAATAATTGCCTTTATTTGATAAAAATTAACGTTTAAAAAAGCACACACACCCCCACACGCACGCAAACCATGCTGCATAAACAAACTGAAATATTAAACCATTGCCAGAACAAAGGAAAAGTAATGCGTAAATAGATAAAGAATGTAAGATGGTTCCTTACCAGCATAAAAGAGGGAGAAAAAAAGTAGTTAATTCAGTGTTTGGCGTGTATCTATGGAAACATTCGTGCGACCTTTTTTCACGGTGGGAACGTAGCACCTGGAGAGCGTAGAATTTTATTACCGGAACAGATTTAAGAAGTGGAAAACTCTAGCATTGTTTTAAAACTATTTACAGAACTATTTAGTTATATTCATGGAGTAAATGTTTTGTTTTGACACGACTGCTTTCTTCCCACGTTTGGGGTTGCCATCTTTGCATTATTTTCTAAATAACACTTATATAAAAGTTTAAGAATGTTTCAATAAGCAGTTTTCCGTTTTAAAATATCACGAATGCTAGCATAATTCATCTTTCGCAAATGAAATCAATTAATTTTATTTAGTTGCCGTAGCATTGAACTGCGATATATAAAAATGTACTTGTACTGCAGTATTTTTGAAAGTCTTTGTGTTTTTCTTTTTTAAAAAAATAAAGCCGTTATTTGTTGGGAGTTTTCAATTATCTAAAACCATGGTAATGAACCTTTTTTTTTTCCATCAGACCGCCTGCACATCACTACTGTTTCCTACGACCCGCAATATTAATTAAAATCTAAATTGAAATAAGTTTGTTGTTGGTAGCTAAAGACTAATTTATTGCATAGTCTTGTGCTGGTGTTTGAAATATTTTATGAAAATTATTTTCACTAGTTTATTAATTCAAATTGCACGAGACGTCAAGAAATGCGTTTGAGACAATATTGCTTGTAAAAAAATTCAATTTGAGACACGCTAGTGGCAACACTAATGGCCACGTGCGTTGGAATGCCATGCGTTAACCGTTGAGTAAAGAAAACGATTCCAACAACTAACACCTCCCCCCTCCCTCTTTTTTTTTTTGTCGATGAAGATACTAATGTTCTCCTTCTTATCGGGAAACATTACACTGCCAAAAATAGAACAATTATCGCTTGGAATTTGTCAAACACGCCAGTTTCTCCATTACCGAAAAATTCCCAGTGAGTAGTTGGGTGGCGAGAGCAAGTAGTAATAAAAGAATAAATATGTAAATAATAAAATAAATAAATACATTTCGTTTAATTTTAAAACATAAGCTCAAACCTTGCCTTCCAAAATAACATGAACAGTTGCTTGTCTACATCTGACAGAGCAGGCGAACTCATTGGCGTGTTGGCAAAAAAGGATAATAAATTATCTTCCCGAGTCACACTCACTTGCTCCTGTGACATAGTTTCGTAATTACATCGCTGTTAAAATGCACTTAACTCGTGACGCACGTGAAAAAGTAACAAGAGAGCCAGAGTAAAATACAAATTGCTTTCCATTTATGGGAAAGATTAATTTGCCTTCGTTACTAATCGATATACCTGAGCATTGGAGAAATTAGCAATCTTGCAAATATGTGCTGGGATGCATCAAAACTGGAAAGCATTTTTAAAAAGAACAAACAAAAGTTAGTGATTTATTTTTTGCCATGTGTTAAAAGAGTTTTTCTTTTAATAATTATTTCCTTGAAACTAACTGTAATGTAATATTAAATACAGGGTGTTTAAAAAATCTCTACACATTTTTGAGAAATCTGCTCTGATACTAATTGTTTTGCAGGTTATCTAAAAGAATAGCCATTTTTTGTGCCGAGCACGTGAATTACTGTGTGTAATTATCTTCAAGAAACTTTCGTGTTTCTTAACGGCTTTGAGCTCCACGATCACCACTCTTAACTGCAGTAGATTTTTTCTTATGGGGTTGTCAAATCCCAAGTGCAGTACTTAAGAATTGGCAGCATTGAGCAATTAAAGCAGTGACTTACGGCTGCATCAGTTGAAAATCCGCCAACAACTTTACAGAAGGTGTTCTGGGTGTAGTGGAAAGGGGAGAAGTGTGCATAAACAACTCAACCGATCACATTGAATTTCATTAATTTAGTGTGCCATTATGTTGCGTGTTCTTGTAAATAACTTATAATGTGTCAGAATAAAGCCTGATAAGCAATACATACTTTATAAGCATCTTGCATACATGTTGTATTACATGTATACAAAGTGTTCATACAGCGCCTTGTATGGATGTAGTACAACGTTATTGCACCTTGTATACATGTATTAAAACCTTGCATCCATGTAAGACATGTTGAAACGTGCATACCCTCACGTTTCAAAGCGGATGGAACTTGATTATTTATTCAAAGTTTCTATATTATATTGGAAATGACAGTTTGATTTTTCGAATGAGTAGTTTTTTTAATTAGCAATATAGCTTTCATTTATCTATATTGCTAATTTTCTTTAGGTATATTGCGAATATAAAAGTCATGAACTATTTAGCATAACTTTCATGTGATTAAAAAATTTGCTCTTGTTTCTAGAAACACGTGTATGGGAAACGTTTTGCTATTTTTGGTTTATTAACGTGGTAGTTAAAATACCAGGTCATAAATCCAAAAAAAAAGCTCTCTATTGCAAAATTTCATATACACAAAAAACAAAATTCCTTGCGTATTAGACTTCAGGAGGACAAAATCTCTTTCGAGGTTTCATTGTGATGAAAAGAATGTGCTTTTCCCCTTTGTTGTTGTTGCTAATGCCCCATTTGGGTATCCAGTTCCCCTTTGGGTATTAGTTCCCCTTCGCAGAGCGACGAGGAACTAAGGCAGCACGATCGCATTCCGTGTATAGATGAGCACCACAACGGTGGAAGTACGATTTGGCTCATTAAGTATTTGAATGACACCGGATGGCGCCACCACAAATGCGACACCTTCCTTTTTTGACCTAAGAGTGAAGGGAAGGGAAATTCTCCGCCCTCCGGTACCCTCAGAACTGCCTCGGGGCTTCAGGGTCCATGCAAGTATCCCCTTCAACGGGTCGGGTATCGAACCCCCAATCTTCCGGTTTTAAGTCCGACGTCCTAATCACTAGGCTACCACGGCCTGCTTTCCCCCTTTAATTCAGTATTTTTGCAACTCCAAGCTGCGTTTTTAAACCAGTAGACAAGGAGTCCAAACAAGGATTTGTACTTCCTCTGATTTCACGTTTTAAGCGTACCGTGTTAAAAATATTTCCCTGCACTATCTATTGTAAAACCGTTTTCAATCAATCGTTATTAAATAAATGATTTCAAACTATATATAAGTCTATTTATTAAAAAAAAAGGTTATTCCAGTCATTTTATACAGCAATTGATGTTTTTCTTAAGCGTACTGTAAGCATTTCCATCAGAATTTTTTTTTAATCGATTTGCTATAAATCATGTTCGCATAAAAGGGGAAAAGGCTGAAAAACATTGCGCGATAACAGCCAGCAGATACTTGAACTAAATGGATGAATGTTATTTGGCGACAGGCGACAACAGTCTACGCAGACAAACAAAACTACTCACTGCCGGCACGCAAGTCCGAAACATGTCAATATTTCAATGCCAAAGACTTTATTTACTATCCTTTATATGCATGCACATTTGAAAAATATGCTTTCCACATCGATTTGCATTTCCTGTTTTAGTTTGGCATCGCTCTTATCTGCTTCCACTTCTTTCAAACGTCAAATAAAACCCAAAAAAAGAGGTTTTATCTTCTAAGGTTTTCTCTGTAAGAGTGATTTATACCGTATTTTCAAATTATATAAAATTGAAGTTGATTAGACACGGATCTATTTGTAGATCGAAATTTTGTAACCGCACATACTTATACTTTAATCCCAAATATTTGAACGCATTAACATTAAGTAAACAAAGTTCTTGTATTCTTTTTTTCCAAAGAGTAAAAATGGAAAATAATACAGATGCATGTATGGTATTACAAGTAAAAAATTATTATGGAATTAAAAATTGCATGAAAAAGAAACTACGCTTAAAATTATGTTTTTACATTGCACTTTAGTAGTTAGATAATTTCGCACAAGTGATAATGATCTTGATTAATGTTATATATACCACAAGTGTGGCACACTATTTTTTATTACGTTTCGATTTTCAAATTTTTGAGACAATGTTGCTGAATGTAATTACGGTTCTTTAACAATCACATCTTCAATCAAGCTGCACATTTTTGAAATGCAATTTTTAAAACACTGGATATAATTAGACAATCGATGTAACAAAAATTTAAAAAGCGAAAAAGATGTGATAAACTTTTGTTTCTAATTCGCAGGATACGATCAGACTAATTTTCAATAAAATTGTTTTACCAGTGATATATTACGGGGAAAATCTGTATGGAAACAAATTTACAAATGTTGGCATAAATAAGAGCTTTGGCCAGAATTTCGTCTATCTTGTCGTTGAAATGTAATTTCAGAACTCACTGTTTGCAGAAGAATTATCGTCATTCCACCCTTGTCGTTTTCGTTCGGCTTTCAGCAACCAAAATTACATAGACGTCCTAAACACGATTCATTTTCCGTTTCAAACATTCTGAGCACGTCTTTCACGAGCGCCATTTCACACATTTTATTCCTACTTTTGAATAATTGAAGGCAAATAATTATAAAGGAAAACGTGACATAATTTTTTCTCTTTAATACGTTCAGTTCTCTGAATATGCGCGGGAAAGTGAAATATCATTACATTCGCTCGCAAGTAATTACATAGATTTTTTGTTGCAGCGTCAATATTATCATTGTTTCATTTTACTCATGTGGAATGCGTAAAATACTAAAGTCATCAAACGTTTCTTCACAGCAGTGGTAACGCTTTCATTTTTAACATCAAGTTTTACACTGGTTATAGTATTGCTTCCTCAAAATTTTTTCGTGTAATTTAATAATGCTACATGTAGCTCAGAAATAAACTGATTTAATTTAGAAATAATAATAAAAAAGAAAACGATTCCAACGAGATTTTTTCCCATACTATTTTTTTAACAATCTATATAAATAAAACCGAAAGTTTGTGTGTGTGTCTGTCTGTCTGTCGATCGCGTCCTGGCGAGATGGAACGGGCCAGAAGTACGAAATTTTGTTTACAGGTACCTTGGGTCAGGTCCTCGTGCACCTCGAAGCGTTTTTCCTAAAATTCGAATTTGTTCTTTTTTTATTTCAATTTTAAGCAAAACTGTTGATTTTCGGTTTATCTCTTCGAAGAAACATCCCACGTTTTTGCTTTTTGCAGCATATGAATGCCCGTAAAAGACTGCACAAGATGATTTATTTTGCAGTTCGTAGTACAAATAGAACATGCGCAATATTTATTTAAAGTAGTTTTCGAATTTTAAAACGAGGCTTACCTCTGAATTTATCTTCTCAATTTCCGTGTTTTCGCCAAAATAAATAGTACTTTTGTCGTCAATTAGATGATTTCTGTTAACGTAAGATTGAAAAAATGCTATTTTATCTTTATTCAGGCCGTTTTATGAGCGAAACAACTTCTAAAAATTCATTTCATTTTTTAGCATACTGCAGACGATTTTTAATTACTTCTTGAGGTTGATTCTTCTTTCTTTTTTGGCGATTTAGTATTATTATATCAACTTAAATTTCACACGTTAGGATTGGTTCAGTACTAAACATTTTCTAACCCAAATGTGCATTTGCCTTTGGAAATATAATGCTTTCCTTTCTTTCGTTTTTATCCGAATTTTATGAAAGGGCTATTTAATTGAATTTTCAGGAAATCCTTTGACGATTTCGCAAGCGGGATTTATAGGAACTGTCCTTATTTTGATGGGGAATTTAAGATGGACTGTTGGTAATTTTAGGAACAGTAGCTCTTGAACGTCAGTATTCTAATGGGTATTTTTAGCCACTGACGTCTTTATTCTAATGGAAATTTTTTGAGACTAATGTCCTTATTCTATTAGGGATGTTTAGGAATAGTTGTCTTTATTGAAATAGGGGGATTTAGGGATTTTTTTCCTTATTGTAGCAGAAATATTCAGGGACAGTTGTGCTTCATCTGATGGACATGTTGAAACAGAATACAGCTCTTATTCTGATGGGAAATTTTAGATGTATTGTTCTAGATACTGTAATTACGATTTTTATGGACTTTTTGGTATCATTTTGGCACAATTATCTCGCTGCATGTGCGCATTTTAGTTACTGTTGCAATTACTCTAATGGCAATTTTATGAACTGTTGTTGGCATTTTAATGTGGATTTTTATGGATTATTATTCTTGGTCTAAAAGAAATTTTTCTAGACTGTTCGTTTTTATGCAATCGTGTTTTTTAACGATTTTCACTGTTTAAATAAGGTTTTTAAGGCCTGTTGCTCATCTTGGATTTTTTAAGAAAATTTTTCCTTACATATTTACAACAGAATTTTGGACATGCGTCACTTAGCCTGAGAATGATGCAATATTATCCCGCGCAAAGCCGGGCATGTCAGATAGTTATTAATAAATTAATAACTTTCTTTTTTTTCTGGGACAAAATCTTGTATCATCAGAAAATAAAATAATTGCCTTCGTAAATCACTTTTTATGTGTCCGTGCTCGTGTGTAAATGTGCAATATTCATTGATCTTGTATTTAAATCGTTTAATTTTTGAATATAAGTAATAATTTCAAATTAGAATTATATTTAAGGTTTCCCCTTTTTGAAGCTATATTTTCATTCCATGTTTTCCCTCAAAATATGTTTATACTACATTTTGACCTATTGCACGTAACTGATAAAATAATTAATCATTTTCAAACGTAATTGCTTATTAAATGTTTATATTTAGAGTTTTCAAAGCGTGAGTAACTTTTTCTTTGTGCGTGTTTATTATTTAAATCACAAGGGTGGGGGGGGGGCTCTAAAGTGGGGGGGGGCGGAGTTTTCTGGGAATATGTTTTCTGGTATATAGACGTTTAGCACGGGAAACACCGTGGTAGGAAAGTGGCACTCTTTTGCAACGCCGCCACATGCGACTTTCTGTAAACTTTTAGCACAGGCATCGCCGTGCGGGTACCGCTAGTTATAAGTAATCCAGAAAGCAAAATTTTCAAAATGAAATTTTAAGGACTAGATAATTCTTTTGGGCTAAATTTTTACTTACTAAAAATTTAGACCAGATTGGACCACAATTTTAAGGATTGTCAAGTATCATTCCGAAGCATTTATTTTTAAAATCGCATTCTACATTACTATTTTAACTAGAAATTAGGGTATCAAGCACAGGTAATCTCATCAATGAAAAGTACATAGGCCTTCATAAAGGTAATACTTTAAAAGTGATTGCCAACTAGTATGAGTTTCACAACGTTTTCCCACAAGTATGAAGCAACGCAAAAGTGTCGATAACGGAAGGTAGTTAGTAATTCATAAGTTATTGCTTTCAAGAAGGGAACCTAGGCAAACCATCTCAAAAATGATGATCAGACCGGTTGATTTGCAAGTTTCTGTAGTAAAACACACATATACGCACACACACACGCATAATAGTTCGAGCTTGTTTTAATGAACGTTGAGCTGTATGTTTTCTTGATTCAGAATATTGCTTAAATCTGTGAAAAAGAAAAATGGGGAGTAAAAGTCTAGTTCTGAAAGAAATCCAGAAGTTTTAAATAAATAAATAGATAAACCATTGCTATTAAAGAAATGAAACAAAAGTTTTTCGTCCAGACGGGGGGGGGGGGGCGGAGGCATTTCAGTAGAACGAAGCAACAAAGCGCTTAAGCAAAAAGAAAATGAAATTAAGTTACCGAAGCACAGGGATTTTTTTTTTCACTCTTTGCGCATTGATGAACATGAACGTAACCTTGTTTTAGTTCCACTAGCATTTTCTTGCTCAAAGTTGTTTTTTTTTTTATTTCTTTCAAATTCTTTTCGGTTCTCAAGTGAGTTAAATCTTACATTTTTGTTTAATTTATTTTTAGAATTAAATTGAAAAAAACGACTCTCTTCCTTTAAAAAAAAATGTTTTCTTAAGACGTTTTAGATATTTAGTCTATCACGTAAGAATACATCTTTGCTTCCCGAAAGAAAGTTTAAATGCATGTCGTCGTTTTTATTTTCCCCTAGAGTGTTTTTTTCCTCTTTTTTTCACGCAATTATACGAACTGGATCGCTTCCTCAAAATCTTCAATAAAGTGTCGAGAACAAGTGTAAGTAAAACCATGTATACACTTATTTATTTAATTGCCTTCTAATAAATGTTTCTACTAAAATCACTTTTATTGCATGTATAGCCTGTCGCAGCCAGGTTCACGACATCAGGGCGCGTGATACGCAAAGTGGCATAGACAATAAAACACAAATTTTTTTGGTTAACTAGATTAATTTATTCACTTATATAGATATTAACTTAGGCCCATGAGACTACTACTATTAAAAAGGAAAAGGAAATGTGCAGGGAGGATCCAACGGGCAGCACTTGTTGTGAATTTTAGTCCATATGTGTCGGTGGGCGATCCTTCCTCGTCCGGAAGTGAATGGTGATCATCATAGTCCTGCTTGCAGAAGAGGCCTGCCGCGCCTATTTTATAGACGGCAGATGTTGTCAATCAAAAATTGTACAAAAGGGGCCCATCCCTGCCTTGGAAGATGAAGTGGTTTCAGGGAAAAACTGATCACCTCTGTCCAGATCTGATGATGCTCTGATGCAGTTCTTATGTAACTCTGGTGTTCGCTGAAGATGTTTTCTGACGATGTTTTTGGTTTTAATTCACCAAAAGCCCCTTGCTGATTTGATGGGAGGTCTTGACCAATTCAGGCTCAATTGGCCTCCCATCTTTTCTTAGATTTCTCCCAACCAGGGCGCTTCCCGTCGGCCGTTGGCTGGCGAGTTTATCAGTGGGGCGGTACGAAGATCCACGCAATCAGAGCGTTTTGCTTCTGGTGTTCTCACGGTGTTGTTGCCTCCTCCGCCATCTTGAGTTATAAAATTTATATTTATCTTATCCCTCCAATGGGCCTTTGTTGAGAAAATCTCTTCAGCTATTGTTGGTCCAGACGGACTGTCGCCGCTGGTCGTAAAAATGCCTATTACATTGTAACCCCCCCCCCCCCCCATCTTTCTGTTACGACAGATTCCTTCCCTTGCACATCAAAAAATATTTACAATACATTAATATTTACAAGATATATATATGTCCGCCGAAGAGCCGATTAGAAATTATGCCCATAGGTTAAGAAACGCAGGAGTAAATTTTCTGGGAATAATGAGCGCACCACAGGAGTGCGAAATTGCAAATAAGTTACTATTAGACCGTTTTATTGAAGGATTAACGCCGGACTTGCAAAGAGAAATTTTATTGAAAAATCCTAGTTCGTTTGACGAGGCGGTTAGTTACGCGGAAACTTTGCAAAAAGTATCGTCGGTATGCTCGCAATTACGTGTTAACGCAATCAACGCGTATTCGTTAAGGCAAGAAGATAATATTGAGACGATAGAGCAGATAAGTAACATTAAACAATGTACCGCAGTGTGTGCATTTTGCGGAGAGGTAGGTCATAATACAACTGAATGCCCCGGCTACCAAAAATTAAAAAGTATACAGTTCAATAGTAAACCTATGGAAGGGAATCACGCTAATGAATGGCAGCATTCGGGAGCAAGGAGTCCGCTTGTTAAAAGACGTTGGGAGCGTACGAAGAGAGAATTAAAAATGAGGGGCAGTTAAATAAAAAGACGAAAATTTCAAACGAAGTACAAAACAATCGTCAAATTCAGGAAGAATTGGTAGCTCACGACAGAAATAAGAATAAAAAGGACGAGTTGTGTAGAGTAAGCTTTCGTGATAATAGCGGAAAGGAATCGAAAGATAAAATAAGTAGTCCCCAGCAAAGAGTGAATGTAAACACACGAGCAAGACAGGCGTCAAAACATAGGAACGTAGACGAAAATAAATTAGCGATGCAATACATTAAAAGGAGCATTATTCCAGTTTCGACACAAGAACCAATCGCTTGTGAGACTACGTCATCAAAGGGGGGAATCGGACAAAAACCAGAAGGGGCCCATCTCTGCCTTGGAAGATGAAGTGGTTTCAGGGAAAAACTGATCACCTCTGTCCAGATCTGATGATGCTCTGATGCAGTTCTTATGTAACTATGGTGTTCTCTGAAGATGTTTTCTGACGATGTTTTTGGTTTTAATTCACCAAAAGCCCCTTGCCGATTTGATGGGAGGTCTTGACCAATTCAGGCTCAATTGGCCTCCCATCTTTTCTTAGATTTCTCCCAACCAGGGCGCTTCCCGTCGGCCGTTGGCTGGCGAGTTTATCAGTGGGGCGGTACGAAGATCCACGCAATCAGAGCGTTTTGCTTCTGGTGTTCTCACGGTGTTGTTGCCTCCTCCGCCATCTTGAGTTATAAAATTTATATTTATCTTATCCCTCCAATGGGCCTTTGTTGAGAAAATCTCTTCAGCTATTGTTGGTCCAGACGGACTGTCGCCGCTGGTCGTAAAAATGCCTATTACATTGTAACCCCCATCTTTCTGTTATGACAGATTCTTAATTTTTACTTTAACACCAATCACACTGAAATGGGACATTATCCCCCCTAATTTTGTAACTTGGAAAAATCCAAATTTGCCCACAAGAACAAACTGCCTCAGCATTATGTGCGATTTCCCCTAACCGCGGCACAACAATCATAAACTTTAACGCCTAAATTTTTAAACATGCTCCCCCAAAATAATTTTCACAGAGAATTGACTCTACAATATCCAGTTCGTAAGAGCTTGTTTGATGGAGAACTATACCAAAACATAAAGCAAGTTGCGAAATTTGACTTTTGAGTTCGAATTAAAATGCATAAATTTTGTTTGATATTTTGCACTATCAAACCAAAAAACAAACAAACAAATATATATATATATTTTTCTTTTGATACTCACACTCTCTGGATATCATAAAATCATTCTACACAAGAAATAACAACTTTTTTTTTTTTTTTTTTTTTTCTTACCCAAAAAAAAAATTTAATTTTTGCTAAGTGATTGAATTTTATACTTCCTCGAAGTTAGCAATAAAAATAAAACTTTGAATACATTTCAATTAGAAAGGCATTAATTTTCAATTTCCTCATAAGTTCACTACTCCCAAATTCTTTGAGTTCATGGCAGCCTCATCTTCATCAACCACTGTCACTCACAACCAAATGACTACTATGCAAACATTATCAACCACTAGTCACGCACCAATATAGGACCAAAAGTGACCCTACTGACTCGGAACCATTATCTAGACCACTGTCACGGCACCAATATATGTCGCGGCCAGGTTCACGACATCAGGGCGCGTGATACGCAAAGTGGCATAGACAATAAAACACAAATTTTTTTGGTTAACTAGATTAATTTATTCACTTATATAGATATTAACTTAGGCCCACGAGACTACTACTATTAAAAAGGAAAAGGAAATGTGCAGGGAGGATCCAACGGGCAGCACTTGTTGTGAATTTTAGTCCATATGTGTCGGTGGGCGATCCTTCCTCGTCCGGAAGTGAATGGTGATCATCATAGTCCTGCTTGCAGAAGAGGCCTGCCGCGCCTATTTTATAGACGGCAGATGTTGTCAATCAAAAATTGTACAGAAGGGGCCCATCTCTGCCTTGGAAGATGAAGTGGTTTCAGGGAAAAACTGATCACCTCTGTCCAGATCTGATGATGCTCTGATGCAGTTCTTATGTAACTCTGGTGTTCTCTGAAGATGTTTTCTGACGATGTTTTTGGTTTTAATTCACCAAAAGCCCCTTGCTGATTTGATGGGAGGTCTTGACCAATTCAGGCTCAATTGGCCTCCCATCTTTTCTTAGATTTCTCCCAACCAGGGCGCTTCCCGTCGGCCGTTGGCTGGCGAGTTTATCAGTGGGGCGGTACGAAGATCCACGCAATCAGAGCGTTTTGCTTCTGGTGCTCTCACGGTACTGTTGCCTCCTCCGCCATCTTGAGTTATAAAATTTATATTTATCTTATCCCTCCAATGGGCCTTTGTTGAGAAAATCTCTTCAGCTATTGTTGGTCCGGACGGACTGTCGCCGCTGGTCGTAAAAATGCCTATTACATTGTAACCCCCCATCTTTCTGTTACGACATAGCCTTATTAGAACAAACTACATAGGCAATTTTGTGTGGCGATGCAGTGTTGCCGATGAAAAATCATAAATCAAGCCTTTCAATCAGAAGTTCATTATTGAATCTACAGAGTAAATGTGGATACACAATTATTTTATATATATATATGTATATATATACAGATTGAACTAAGAATTGGCATAAAGTTTCCGATGCAGATAAAATCCTTTAGAGACTTTCAATAAAACAAATTATAATGCAAAATTTACGCATGACTTTGTTCAATTCACGCACACACACGTTTTGTGTATATATGGATACACACAAAATCTAAACGAAATGAATTGAAACTGAATCTAGAGTTCACTTACTTTTTTTCTGGGATTGAGCTAATAAATATCATACAGTAATAGGAATATTCTGGAAAAGCAAAACTGACAAAAAATAAATTTAAAACATAAACTGGAAGATATTTAAGACTGATTTTTTTCGCAAAAGAAAAATTTAGAACATATTGAGCCCCGATTTTGGGAAACACATTGTTCATTCCAGAACATTTGCGTTGAGCAAACAATCTCTACATTTAACGAAATTTAACGATATTAGATATAAATTGAAATGTGCCTGATTATGTTACACTTATTTTTATTATTATTTACACTCCATATTGTTTTTTGGTTTCCATGAAAATGTGAGTATATCTTGCTAACTCTTACAGTTTAGTTCCTTCTAAGCTTTTTTATTGTTGCTGTTGTTGTTGCCGTGTCCTCGCGCGTGGCGATTAAGAATGGTTGCGTTGCTCCTGAGTCTAACGGGGCCCTTGTAGGCACGAGTCCGATTTCCGCCCCTTTGAAAGGTCTCTTAATTTTTTGAACCAGTTAACCGTCAGCTGGGATTGGCACCCCCAGAGCTGTCGTTTTACTTGGAGGACATTGGAGCCACGACCTATTTAACGTGCACCAGCTCCCTTTAGCGTACACGGACAGCAGCAACCAGCCGCGAGAGGTTTTCACCCTTCCAAACACTGACCTCAGTCAATGTTGCTTCAATTTCAGTGTTCTGCGGGAACCTACTGGTCCACTGCGGGACCTAAGCTTTTTTGGACTTAATAAAAATGCCTAATCTTCAAAATCAGAAATCGGGTTAGAATCCGATTTCAGAAAGTGCTTCGAGAGGAAACCACTTAAAATGACTGTTTATGAGCTTATTAAAAAGCATTTCCTAATTTTCTCTTCATAGTTCTATTTTTACATTTTGAGATGTGTACAGAAACAAAAGTTAAAAAAAACATGTAAAATGTTGGCACCGAATTTGGTTAATGATAAACACCGCCCTCTTTATTCCGTAAGCCTATAATTTTCATAATTGCAAATCTCTTAGCCTAAAACTCAGCAGCTATTCTTGAAACAATCTACTTAATTAAATACGTCAATTTCACCCACGATCTATTCACTGAAATGAGCTCGCTAACCTAATGTCGAGCGAAAATTATGAATGATCAGGCTGTCGTTAAGCCTATTTCCACACATGGCACAGCATTGTAGTTACGTCACTCTTAAAAGGCGCTATGGTGCTTCGGGAATCATGGTAACATGAAACTGAATAAATGACTTGTAGTGGGAGGAAGATTAAATTGCCGTCACCTTTTCACTTGATGTTTGTAAGAGAACTTTAATAGTTTCCCACTTATACTGAAACAGAAAAAAATATTCGATAAATGCATGATAAATTCCTAAAAATTGTTTATGTTAAAATAGGATAAAATTCACAATCAGTTTAAGTTAAGCGCAAACCTTAAAATTACGTGAGAAAACAACTATTTTAATGGATATTAAAGCATTAAATAAATTGTAACTCTAAAAACGTATATAAACCAGTTTTTTCCAAAGTGATCCCTATGGACCCTCGGGGGTCTATTCTCTACCTCCGAGGGTTCCACGTCAAAGAAAAAAATATTGGAGGGAAGAGATGTAATACGGGTCTAAGTTTATTTAAGCAAGGTACCATTTAGTTATCCGTAATGCATCTAAGGCAAATTTTGCCAAGGAATTTTCACGATGCTCATTTTTATATTGAGCATATACATTAACTAATTCTATATTAGTTATACCCGTTTTGTTTGTAATTTTAATTAGTAAAAGCGTACGCTTTGATATTAGTAGCAAGCCTAAGCCAGCCATTACCTCAGCATGAAACTTTAGCACATAAAGTGAAATTTTGCATAGTACAAAAAAAAAATCTCAAACAAAGTAGTTCCTAACAGTTTGCTATAAGTCATATTTTTCAATTTTCGCGAGACATTTCCATACATTTCTCTCTATCTCTACTGTATGGAGCGACTTGAGATAACGGTTATACCCTCTGTTTCACTGTTTTAGTACTTTCAAATATAAGATATTGCAGCAATTGCCGTTTTTTCTATAAAAAACGGACCTCTGGAAGAAGAAGGGGGGGGGGGGGAGCTCTTACGAAAACCAAAACATGGTAAGGAGTTCAAAAGATAAAAACGTTTGGGAACCTATGAGCTAAATTACAGAAAACATTAGCATGTTTCGAGATATTGTTAAATGAAATTAGATTTCAAAACAATACAGAGTTGTTTTTTTTTCTTAAGTTTCACTATTTAGAAAAGACTTTTGTGGTAAACCCATAGAAAGGTTCTGACACAAGTTTTCCCTCTTAAAACTGTCGGAAACAAACCACATATTTACGTGTGGGTCTATTTCATTTATTTCAAATTTAACCCCTGATATCCTAATAAGCTATATGTGTAGTTAACTGCATGTTAGTTTAAAGAGTAACTTTTCAGCTCCGTTAGTCTCCAGTCATGATAAATATTTATATTAAATGTGAGTTTTATGAATACATTCATTAAGAGCGTTTTCACAAACGAAACCGCCATTTAACATATTTAACCGTTGCTTCAAAATGTTTTATTAATATGCGAAAATTCAAATAGCACTTTCTATTTTTATCGATATTTATACGTTTCTGCATTTAATTTCTTTCATACATTAGAATAACGATTTTTATTAAAAAAATCCTTCTCTTAATCATCAATTTGCATGAAATCTTAGATCTAGATTGAAAATAAATAATACAAATCGTTTTGAAGTAAGAAAAGTAAACGAGGAAAACTGTTGTGATATACGTCATTAAATATTAATTGCCACGCAATTAGTGCATCGAAAATTGCAAAAGATTTTTACTGAAGGAGGGTTTTTCTATCAAGAAATTTTGGAGCGTTTTTTATCAAGCATTTGTTTTACTAATGACGACAGCGTTTATTGTATCATGATTTATGCTTGAACTGCTGCCAACTTTTACATTTATTTCGTGCAATAAAAACATTTTATTTGATAGCAGACGCGAAATAAATTTGCATTCAAATAAAACTATGCTAATGACTTAAATGAAGCTAGAATTGAATCGTCAGATAATCTTATAGCATTTCTTTCTTTTTCCTTTCTTTTCTTCTTCTTCTTCTTCTTCTTTTTGTAAAATGGGAAGGAATGAGTTTTAAACACAAAGATGAAAATTACTTTTCACTATTTTTTATTTATTGTTACGTTTGATTATTTATTTATTTGTTTGTGTCGTAGAAAATTGAATGACTTATTCAATAACTTCATGACTTAATAAATTAAAAAAGTGAAAGGACATTTGTATTGCCCTAAAAATTTTTGAACACATAATTTTTCATGGGTTAGTAGCAGCAGAAACTATTTTTACATCACCATCGCTGCATGAATCTAATGATTTATAGCAATTACGCTAATCGGAAAAGCTACTCTATTGTGGCACATCCTTTCAGAGAGGGGTACCAAAAACTTATTAGCAGCAGAACCAATCGGTATCCATTTGTATACTAATTTTTGTTTGATTCCTTATATAACTTATTGGGATGGAAAACACAATCACGACTACGGAGGGAAAAATTCGATTGGGCCAACCCCTTTGAGCGAATGATGCCAAAAACTAATCAGTACCAGTCCCAATCGAAATCCATTTGTACATTTTGTTTGCTCCCTTGCAATATTTCTTCAGATATATTCAGAAAAACCAACAGTTGGACTAACCCTTTCATAGCCATTAGTGGTAAACACGGACCAGTATCAGTTCATGTGGGCCGTGGTAGCCTAGTGGTTAGCACGTCGGACTTCTACCTGGAAGGTCGCGCGTTCGATACCCACTGAAGACCACCATGTATACTTGGGGATATGTGCATTTAAAATACGTAGACCCCTCTACCTCTCCCCGTGCGTAAGCAATCCTAAGGCCTCGGCTAACAGGTAGGGGTCTGGTGGAGAAAAGTATCAGTTCATGTATAGGTTCACCCGCATTCAGCTCTATTCCTCGGATTTTTTTTTTCGGTTACAGCGTCCACAAAAAAAAAAGTGTTCATTCGTTCATTCTTATAAGGACAGCTACACATAGATTTTTCCTGAAATAGTCAGGCCGTGTTTTGCAAAATTTCGAACACAGAAGTTAATTAAAATTCAAAAACCAATTTTTTCACGAATCCAGTATTTCCCTCTATATCCTTTGGATATAGAGGAAAGTAATAAAGCTTTAAAATATAATTGGTTAAGGACTAAAAAAGAAAGACTATTCATACCTGAAACAATATCTGAATGCTTCGAACAAAAAGAACGAAAAAAAAATATATTTATTTTTATTTACAAAAGTGCTTCCATACACAAAATATTCAAAAAAAAAAAAAAAAAAGAATGAAAAATAAAAAAATGAAAGAAAATCGATACATAAAAACAACAAGGATTGTCAGATTTTCGCTCATATTAAATTTTATTCAAAGACATCTCATTTGAAGTATTGACATATTTAACGTCAGTCCGTGCGTGACAGGAGACAGGCAGTTGTTTCCTTTATTTTTTGAAGCATTTTGTTTGCATGTCACTTGAAAACTTAATCTATTCTTTTTTATTACCTTCTCCAGATACGCAGAAGTGGCTTCTGATAAAATTATAAAGCAGTCCGATACTTTCAATTCCATTTCTTCCAGAGATATTGGCTTAGTGAGAAAAAAAATTCGATTGTGTGAGTCAGGAACTCCCGTAGAAATTCTGGCGCTAAAATAGAAGCAGAAGCAGTTCCCATTGAAGAGCATCTGTATTTTTGTTTAAATCTATGCATTTCTTCTATAAGTTTTCGCTTAGTAATAAAAACGTTTGATTGAATGATTGTATCACCCTCTTTGGACATCATGGTACCAAAAACCGATCAAAACTTGTTACCACTGTGCAATTTTTAGCTTGAACGAACGTATTGCTTCTTGAGACACGCGATTAGTGAAAAATGTTTGTTGCTGCGATTGCGAACCTCTTTGGAGTTATTGGCGCTCAAAATGAATTAATACCTGTTTCCATTGAGGTACATTTGCGAAAAATATTTATATAAATACTTGCTGTATTTCTTCAGAAACAACAGTCAGGCCTTATGAAAAAAAGTTCAATTGCTTTATTCTACTCAGAGCGAATGTGCCGAAAATTAATCCCCATCATTTTCCATTGACATTCATCTGAAAACCAAATTTGTTTGAAACCTTGCATCACGTCTTGAGGTATAGCACCCAGGCTTAGCCAGAAAAAACTGCGATTGCTCTACCATTGTTAGAGTGAATTGCGCTAAAAATTAATTAGAACTCGTTTCCATTAAGGTACATTTGTACATCAATTTGTGATTGAATTCTTTCATTACTTTTTGAGCAGACCCGCGAAACAAAGAAAACGTTCACTTGTTACACTCCCATTCAAGGGATTCAAGCCATAAACCAATTAGAAGTACTTCTTCTCATCAGGGGCAATGGGTGTACCGAATTACGTTCAAATTCACAGAATAAGTTTTGAGGTAAAGAGGAAAATAAAAAAAAAACGACTACACAAGCACTCGGAGACATATTCCAAAAAACGTCGAAGACTTCAAAACCGCTTAAAACGAGCAAATCCGTCAAAATCCGAGAATCGTAATTTTCTCGAACCCAATATTTTCTTCTATGCGCTCTGGATTATAGCAGAAAATAATACTTTGTAATTTTGCTATTAGGAAATTCCTTATTTCTCAGCTTTTGTTTTAATTTCACATTATTTAAGTTCTACAACGGTAATTTTTACACTGTAAAAATACTTCCTACATCCTAAATTTCTCATTATATTATATTGCATTTAAAATTTTCTTGAATATGGGAATATTAGGTTAACAAAAATACAAAATAGAATTATAATAAAAAATATTTTCATTCCGTTGAAGAAAAAAAAACATCCTACCACACCCATAGCGTTTGATTGTAAAACCTTCTGAACAAGGCTACCAAATAGCAATCGTTAACAGCCTCTTTTATCACGTTGTTTCTCATGAATAGAGTGGAATTCAATAATTCAAAAGAAAAACTACAATGCGCCAAATCACGAGCTAGAAAAGACGTGTGTCGAATAAAAGACGCGGTTAATGAACTTGCGTTATTTTTAATCGGAAGAGTTATCGAATCTAGTGGGGATCAGAGCGAATATAAAAGCGGGAAAGTTGTGAAACTTAATGTCTGCTAATTCACTCACGATACTATTAATGTCATAACATAGTACATCCACTAATTAAAACCTTGCACTGGTCAATTAACATTAAAAAAAAACTCATCAATCAGAAACGTAGTGAAATATGGCAGTTATTAAAATGTGTTACTGAGCACCATTTTCAATATTGAGAAATAAAGTCTTAATTAATAACATTTGCTTTGTGTTTCGGGCATACAATATTCTTTAAGACTAGAATAGCTATCAAAGAAATTGAACAACTTATTATTTTAAATAACGTTTACTCTAGCGGGAATTATCATCAAAAAGGCTAAAAAATATACAACACAAAAGAGATCTTCTTGGAACAAAACAAACGTTGCTTATATTACTTTTCTACCAACAGCTAAATGTTTCTCTCAATTGATGCAGTGAGATCCAAAGGGATGTAACTGACTAATGAAAGATGGTGAGTAAAACGCGTACATAGATTCATATACCAATCTTAATATATAAACTCTTTTCAAAATCAGTTTCGGTTTAGCACAAGAATATCACTACGCAATAAACTGTAGGCTTGTCGTAACTCCGTTCGCTTAACAATATGTTATCATTATGTTGTACTTCGCTGTATTTTACACCATAAAATCGAACAAATAAATAAATAATCATATAGAATAAAATATGTTATGAAACTTTCACTTAAAATTTTGGCTCAAGTTCTGCAATTCCTAACAGGAAATAAACTGGATTGTTATTTGTAATTTTAAAAAAAGATAAAACTACAAAACAAGATGACAAATGAAATGTACACATGCATCGCTGTTTCCACAACTGATTTGAGCATGTTAAAAAAAATTAGTTCAGAGGAAAGATATCATTTATTGTCATTTGTTTCTGTTACATCTCTGCAGATTCTTATAATTCTAAGGGATATAACTAAATTTGAAAATTCAGTTATATTCTATCCTAACGAGTAATATCTTTATTATTTAGCTTACAAAAGGTAATTTATCAAATAAATATTCTTTATGTATGCTTTATCAAGGTTTTGTGTCTTAAAGGGACTTATTCTTACTTTATTTACAAAAAAAAAAACACCCTTCATAAAAAGGCATACAAAACATTTGGGGGGAGGGATAATAAGCACACTAGTCGATTGATACACCGGAATAAAACTGTTAAAAACGAACAGAGTTAATTTAATGTTTTATTGTTTCCATGGCAACGGAGGTGAACTTACCTTAACCATGAGAGAATCACAGCTGGCCAATACATTGTGCAGAGATGGAGCAGTTTTTGAAGGGAAGCAGCATTCTACCATGCAATTTAAAACCTATTTGGAAAATTTTTCTAAGACCTCAGACCCAAATGGTTGTATTTAGCCTTCATCTAAGAGAAAATTTTGCCACGAACTCGGAAATTTAAGATGAAAAATTCATCACAATACGATTAAGAAATGCACCTGTTTTATCACACTGTAGATTCCAAAATGTAAAAAATCTTCATAAAAGTTCAGCTTTAAGAAACAAAATGTTATGTAATAGTACATTTGATAAGCTATGTTTTATAGCTCTTTTATACAAATTATGTATCGCTGGTGACTTAAAACATTTGGAAATGTTTTCACTTTGGTAACTTTTTTAAATACAGTTAGGATAAAATATATCGTATTTGTTTGGCATGGGCCTAGCTTCACTGATCTAAACTACCTTCATTACTTAATTTAAAATAATGAAGTATAATTCATAGAGTAAATTATAAATTAAAACTGTAAACTTATTTAATAATACTGTTGAACATCAATGTTAACCAGTCTTGTATAACAATACGTTAAATATCTACATATAATATTAGCTACAGTCATGCATCATGAACTTTAACCCTCTAATGCCCAAGTTTTTTTGTCGTCGTCCGCCTTGGGGCAGAGTTGGGAATTAAAGGGTTAATCCCCTACGCCCGCACCTTCCATTCATGGTGACAGGTATGGGCGAGACCACGGATTGGCGAAACCTGTGGTTAACCTGATTGGCTCTTAATAACTCCACCTTCGTACTAACGGATTGGCGGTTTCTACTGCGCCTTCATAGAAAACACTTCATAGAAAATCACTGCATTTTATAGTAAATTTTCGAAAGAATAAGAACAAACTTTTTTTTCTTCAAGAATCATCATTTAAACATCCTGATTACCGTTTGAAGGTGTTAAGTGCGTCTCGTTACTCACAGCATTCCTTTAATGCCATTTCTTAGCTTTTCGCATACTGTAGAAGGGGCTCGTTTAAATGATGTCAATGCAAATGGGTACATTAGTACAACTTTCAACTCGCGCTTTTAAAGATCTCTTTTGGAAGGATTGGTTAATGGAAAACAAAAGAAAGTGTGCTTCTTTTAAGAATGCTTTCGATAAATGTACTAACATTGACAGAGAAAAAAAAGTTTTAAAAAGGATTTTAGAAAGCCGTGGAGATAGAAACTGGAATGTTATTAAGAGCACATTTTTTGCATTGACGGAAGGGAAGCAAAATGATCGAAAACGAAAATATTTTGGACGAAATGCAATGTTTTGTTTTTATTTTGTGCATTTTATTCCATGTTTTTGTGGACTTTTGAATGATCAAGAGAAAATACGAAGCAAACATAATGGAAAGTCTTAAATCGTTTTTTAAATTGGGAGAAATTTCAGGAAATGAACTTTATAAAAGAAGTGAAATTGTTTCTGCTAAGCTATGTGGAATGCAAATTAAATAACAAGATAGTTGTGTCCCTTTTGTAATTAAAGGAGTTGTAACGAAATGGCCTGTTCTTTTAAAGTGTTTTATCTCATGTAAAGTTAGCCTTAGCATCCTACACAGTTGAGGTTGTTTGCATAGTGGGTGACGCAACATTCTTGGGTTCCACATGGTAAGGCGAATAGTGCCATCAGGAACGCAGAAGAGGAATCTTCTTTTAATGAACTTTATATTATTTCTACGAATTAAAAATATCAAACATTTCTTAGAAATTTATGTCGAACGAAAAATGTACGTAGCTACAGTTCTACCATCATCCAGAGCAAGCTGGCTGGCAGAGTGCCAAGACGAATCCATTCATGTTCAAGGGAGGAACTTCTGGTATGAGGAATGCGCCGTTTTGTTCTCGTTCTAGCTCGTTTAGAATACTTGATTTCTTCCGACTGATGCTATATGCCAATTTTAAAATTTAGTTGCTTTCAATAAACATCGAAGCAAAAATTTTGATTCACATACGAAGTAAACGCGGCAAAACAAAGTTCTTTAAAATTCGAACGAATTCTTTCTTTTATGCCATGCGCAGAAGCTTCCAACTATCAAAAGTCCATGGTCAAACTGTAATACCAAACCTTAATCCGCTTTTCGAACAACCGCGCAACGATCAGTGAAAACACAATTTAAGTAAGGTACTGCTCTTCTTGCCGGCCACTTAAGAATATTTCCTCAATTACCATCTAAGATTAATAAGAGTTTTACTAATATATATTTTCAATTGCTGTTCAAATTCTTGGTCCAAAAAAGTAATCACACATGAAAGATTAACATCATTACAATAAAATTTAAAAAAAAAATAGATCACTCCTACAGGTGTAATACGAGAATATTCTCGGAAAACGGGAATATACTGGGAATAATATAAGAAGTTGAAATTTAGAGAATACTCCAAAACAAAAATGTTCTCGAATAGGAGAATATTCTTTTTTCCCACTCGGAGAAAATTACGTTCTCCTTCCTTTCTTTAGGAGAACTTTCTCTGCACAAGGAAACAAATTTTAGTCAGTTGAATAAATGTTTTGCATTAATACTTTGTAATATAAAAACATCTTTAAAAAACTAATTAGGAGAGAAAGATGCAAAAATCAGTAAAAGGCTTGCCTTCTTCCATTAAATTTAAAGAAAAAAATTACCTGTTTAGAAAATAAGAAAACGTTAAATCTTCAAATTGTTTTGCATGTGTTGTATTTTTTATATTTCGCTGCACAAAATTTGCAGTATCATAGTCTTTCCCCCTCTTTCAATTGTTAGAATATGCTCTCGCACCTAAACCAATTTTATCTGCTTCATTTTCGTCATTTAAATTTTTTTCTGCATTAAATTTTGCGCATACATTCGGAACTGAAAAAATCATCGGTACGGATCTTAGAAATGAAACTGAATTAGTGACTGCACCTCATTAGAAAAAGTACGTTAACTAGTTCTAAAGCTCTGGAAAGTGTACTTGCTAGAAAATGCATCAGTTTTAAATGCATTTAATAGCAATTTCCTGACGCCTCGATTAGATAGTTCTTTTTTACTTGCACTCACCATTGAATACATCCGTTTTCAAGTACAGAAGCGTCCCCCCCCCCCAAAAAAAAAACTAAAATTCAAACTATTGTTTCATTAATAGAGCAAATGAATATTCGCTCTTAAACCTAACATTAAATACAAAATATTATAATGTGCCATTAATAGAAGATGATTTTCTATAAAGGATTAAAGTAATACCAGTTACTACTGGGATAAATATGAAAATCTGAGCCTTTATTATTTTGCTTTAAAAGTAAGTATCTTCTGCTTAAAATATTACTTTTAGGATGCAAATTCTAACAGATCAACGCTACGACAGAAATTAAAATTTACTTTTTGTGTGTGTTTGTGTGTCTGATTGCGCATATGTGTGTGTGTGTGTGTGTGTGTGTGCTTTTCATAAATACGAAATCGTGTTTCCTTGCTATTACTCCTTTACTCTTAGTTTCATCAAATTTCTAAAGACAATGAATCACTTTAAGCAGGAGTATTTCATTAGGTTTCATTAAATTTACTAATCATATGCTGATATGTTGTTTGAATAAAATATGCACAAAAATTATGCATATAAAGTATAGTAACAAAAAAAATCCAGTAATTGTCTCTATTGTTTTAAATTAGAAAATGTTTACAAAATGTTTACTATTCATAACAAGGTAAACATAAACTGAAAAAAAAACAAAAATTGATCACGAGCTGTTGAGATACTAAAAGAGCTTCGTTAGGAAACGTTATTAGGAGAAATGAAAGAAGAGATCATTAAGAATTACAGTAATTTAGAGTTCCTTCCATTTTTGAAATGTGTCTCTCGCGTGTTATTTAGAAACACATACAATTATTTCAAGAAAATCCGCAGGAGTCTTAGGGTTTTCTTTTTAGTTCCATGTGTAACTAGTCTTTGAAATTGGAAACTAGCCAGCTCGAGTTTTTATTCAAAAATGTTCTTGAGCAATGTAAAACATCGTCTCGCCGAGAAACAAACACAATTTTAATGGAACGAAAAAACTTGTTTCCCATTAAATTATGAAACAGCACGTGGTGTTACATTAATACAGTACATTTCGTCTTTTAAAGCAAGCATGGTTGCATAACACTTTATCCCCTTTATTACGACTTTCAAAGGAAAAAAAAAGCTTTGTAAAATAATGTGGTGTAACATGAATTCAAACATAAAATGCTCTCTTACAAAAAAAAAATAAAAAAAAAAAAAATTAACGTATCAAATAGTATTTTGACTTAAGGTGTTTTTTCCGACATAGTAATCCAAATGCAAATAGAATGTAACAAGAGCAAATTCTACTGTTCCACTGGTTAGGTAAGTTTTATTTACTTTTATTTGTTGATTTTATCTTAAACATTTACCCATTTTTTAAAAATGTTAAATCCACACACACACACAGATGCTCCGAAACAAATACACGTGCATAAAAGACCGTATCAAAAGTAAAAAAATAATGATAATATTTTAAAAAAAAAACTGTTAAAAAAGAAACTAATGAGATGGCAATACCACTGAATTACACAATGCTATTTTAAAACCGACGAAAATATTGAACATCCCTGAAAAGGTTTTGGATCTGGAATTAAGTAATGATATTAAAGCGCATTTAAAAAATGTTTTTTATAAGACAAATTATTAAAGCAAAGAAAACTTGTTGTGTAATTAAATTAAACTCACAAAATAGAGTAACTTTCTGCAAGTTAAAGCAAAGTGAATTTGTAAATTAAAAATGGTAAAACGAAGAAAAGTAAAATATTAACTGTGGAGGCAGAACTGCGTTGGTCAATGTGTTTTATTAATTTAGTTAGGCATTTCGAGCAGTGTTTGAATATTGTTAAACATCTGAAGAAGTTGAATATGGAAAACAAGATCTTATCTATCTCCTGATCAAAACGACGGATTTGGTTCTTCCAAGGAATGTCAGAAAAATATTTCCTCATTGATTGTCTAAATTTTGCCTTTTTTGGTGCAAATAAAGGTTACACTTTAAACATTTATATTATTACAAATGAAGTTAAAATTAAAAAGAACTTTCCTAAAATAAATAAATGAACAAAACAACCTTAAACAGAAAGGTTATACAGAAAAACTTGAATATTATTCTAAGAGTTATGAAAAATTCCTCCATTTTGAGTTATATAAAACTTAAACTAGTTGAGAATAAAAAATGAAAACAAATGCCTATAAAAGTTCAATAAAAAAATCGACGCTTAGAGAAAAAACAAAGAATGGTTGCATTTTAGATAAGAGGATTTCGTGACATAAATTGTTTATTTTTGTGCCTTATTTATTTCATTTTTTGAATCTTTGTTTGGCAGTGACTCAAAAAATACGATTATTTTTAATTTTATAAGCTCTGTTCTCACGAGTATTTAAAACTAACATAGCATCATATTTTCAAGTAAATAAAATGCTTTCTTTCACGGAAAAGCATAAAGCTCTTATTTATTTATTTACTTTATTTTTCAGTTTTTTTTAATGACTTCACTAATTACGCTTTGTTATTTGCTTTCTTTCAAACTAAAATCTAATAAATTTCAGTTAAAATAAGATGAAGTGTATTTTAGCAAATGCTGAATTCCCATTGTTGTATCCATTAAAATTTCATATATTCTTTTTTACTTTCTTTTATTTAATTTTTTTACCCTTATAACACGACGTGTTATTAAAGAATAAAAGGCACATAACGAAATCCACCTAGTTTTGAAATACGTTTGTCAGAAATAAGGAAAAATAATACTTAGTAGATAAAAAATCAGTAAAGAATAGCATCATTTGGTTATAAAGCAAGACATTTACACTCTGAGTTAAAATTTCGTACTTTTAGTTATTTCAAAACAACATGCAGTAAATAAACTTCAAACATTTTTTTTATTAAATGAATAAAAACTAAAAAAAAAAAAAAAGACTATTCGATTTGGATAGTTCACTGAAACTTTTGGAGGCGATGGGAACGGGGGGGGGGGGGGGATAGCGGTTTGACAAATCGAAAGAAATGACGTCGACAAAAATTTAATTCAAAAGTCAACAAACCCTTTCATGTTCTTCGTAAGGGTGGTAATGAATTTAAAAATAGTTTTTATAACAAAGCACAGCACAAATATACTAAATGATGCGAACACTTTGTGTACATTCCCTTAAGAAACAGATGATTTCTAAGAAATATTGAAATACCATTCACCAAATTGTCGATATCTTGTTGAATTTTCAAGATATTAAGCTATTTTTTATGAGTTGCCATGTGCACTTAGGTAGTCGCGCCAAGGGAGCAGAGACTTTTTTCTTGTATTGTTGCCACTTGACCTACACGTTTACAAATAAAATTCTTAGTAATATTTTTATCACTTTGAGGCTTCACTTGATAACAAAACCTTTTAATAAGTTTATCTTGGTTTAAAATCATTCTTCTTATACAATTTATTTTTATTTTTTTCAATGATGATTTATATCATAATAGGGATATTTGGCTGGTCCTAATATTTATTTGAAGAACATACAAGAAAGTTCCGAATGGCCACAACCAACACCACCGAAAGAGATCTAATTTCGGTGGTGTTGCCACAATAGACAAGTTTCTTTTTTGTTATCGGACAGCTATCTATCATATAACAATTAGTATGACGATAGCAATTTCAACAATGTTTAACACTTTGTTCTATGGGAATTTGCCAAATATTGCCACATTTGAAAAACTTACCATGGACTTGGAATCTCCTTTTTGTCGCCAAGTGTGTCGCTAGTTTGGCGGTTGGTCGGCTGATGTTCGTCACTTTATGTTCATTAGGGACTTTTGAATTGACTAGAACCAGCGCAACTGCCTGCTGGTGGTCGTCACCTTTGTACATTTGTATTTGTATTTTATGACTTCATTCCCGCTTTCAATTGGTCTCATATTTTCCCTCGACATTATTTGTATTAATTTTCTCTTTCCGTTCTGAAAAAATAGAGGAACATATGGGTTAGTAAACAAAAAACAATTTTGATGATATATTTATTTATTTATTTATTTATTTTTGGTGCTGTGTGTATGCCCTATGAGTGAAGGACTAACACTTCTAGCTCAGAAAAAAAATAAACATTAAAATAACGTGAATAATGGGACATTAATGGTGGTAAAGTTATGAATATAAAGGCAAAGTTTTTTTTCCAGTTTCAGCATTCAAGTAGAAATGCGTAGATGAAGCGAAATCAACTGCCACAAAATGAAAGGAAATAAAGGATGTTTTTTTTCTTCCACTAAATCATCTTCATTCCCGTTTCCAAAATCAAACAGTATGCATTCCTTTGTTATTTTAAGCGGATCAAATGGAGACAGTTGATGGAAGATGCAGAAGTTTTTCAAAAAATCTTCCAAATCCCATGAATATTTTGAATGACTTTGACCCGAACGCCAAGTCATTTTATCGAAGAAACTGTTTGTCATTCAAGTGAAGAAAGGCTGCGCGATGTTTTTAAATGGAGCGTTGAAAAAAATTGAGAGATAAAAAATACAGATTTGCTGGCTCCAAAATCTGAGAACAAACATGAATTATGTATGAAAGGCAGCACATAATCTAAAAAAAGGGAGTTATCTTTTTTAAATCAAAATTTCGGAAAAAACCTTATGATATGAAAATTCAAATTATATATTACTTGGAAGTGATTACATTTTTTACAACTTCAAAAAGTAACAAATTTCAGGTTAAAAATCATGCAGTGGTTTTTTCACACCGCTTTTGGGAGAAAAAAAATGTTTCTGCGGAATTTATGTGCTATTATTATATGGATTTAAAATAGGCTGTCAGTTTTTGTATAATTTAAAAGTTATAAACTAGTATAAAAAAGTACCTCCGATATTTATTAAAAAATAGACATTTGTAAGAAAGTCTTCAAGTCAAAAAACTTGTTTTAAAGCTTTGCTTGTGAAATACTGTTATTTTTATAACTTTAGGCAGAGTATTGAAAAAATTTTTTTAACATACAAGCCATTTAGAATGTTCAATCGTTTGCAAATAGTGAAATGTGTAGTGTTATTACATAGTCAACGAACCCCTTTTCTTTTGTTCTACGGAGAAAGAAAAAGTCAATTATCTTTCTACACATAGTGTACAAACATGTGAAAAATTACTTACTTCCTAATTATGAGCATCGGAATCACTTTATCAATTAGAAATAATACACCAAAAATATTTCGGATAGGAAGAATTCTACAAATTACTTAAAAAATTAACAATAAAGAAATTGAATAAGAACAAACGTTGGAAGTGACCTTATAGTTTAAGACACATTCTTCTCTTTGTGTCATAAAACTAAGTGATATAATAGGGGCAATTTGAATACTTTTCTCTTAACATTTTTTGATTTGAAAAAGTTGCAAATTTTTTTTATTCATACCGAAATTAAGTATATATTATTCTTTTCAAAAAGGAACAGTTTTGAAGTAATGATTAGGATTAAGACTTTAGATTTTGAATACACTTGTATTGAAGTGCTTGAAAAATAAAAAACAGTGTGTGAATGTTTAAGTGCTTCATTGTACCTCATTTGCCGTGATACAGTGAAACACTCTAAATGGTACAAGTGATTGCAACCAATATAATTTATTTTATGAAATAAGATAGCTAAATATAAAAACAAAATGTTATTATTTAAATACAAAACATGAACTTATTCAAAGGCGGAAAAGGAACTTAAAAAAGTATTATTGTCTTATATGAAAATGAAATACTATCAGTAAATATCTTTCATTTTAACGCACAAATTAAGTTTGTATGAAACATATGTAAAGTCTTTTAAACATTCGTCGTTATTAAAAATCTTTCCAATGATAACGATGACGTAAGTTTATGACAGAAGCCCCTTTTTATGCATCTTTTTATTGATTCGTGAAAACTTAAGAATTTACTTTGCAGTGCAGGAAGATAGTTCCTAAAGATATCTCATTTTAAGGGTTAATAAATTTTATTCCTTTCTATGTTGTAGAACGACGTAAAATTTTCCGAATGTCTGGTCAAGTTCGTCTGCTAGGGCTAATGTTTGAAACGAAGCAATCAATCTTGACATCAAGTTATGTCTCATGGAAAAGTATTTATGGATCTTTGCAAGGCCTAATGCTTTTGCTCATCAATCTCTTTTTCTGGTGAACGATGGATGCAATTTTTTAAGAGTTTCACACATTCCACTTTATGAAAAGTGGCTTTAATACGTCTGTAGGACATATATTGAAATAGATTGAAAAATTATATTTATTGGTTCTCAAAAATTGGTGCAAAAGTGTATGTGTACTGTCTTAAAGTTTCATGTGTTAACAGCAAACTAATCATACATTTTTGTAATATTTTACCACCTAATGGTTGGCTGTATAGTTCCATGCTCAAGTTGCTTCATCATGATTAGTTACAATTCCACTACCATATGCGTTAGTATATATTTCAAATTATAAAAGGATTTATGATGCATATCAAGTAATAATTCATCCGAGTCCTTTCATAAATTTTAATAATGAATTTATTTCGTTAAGATTAATCTCAGCATTTCAGTTAGAATCACCGCAATTTTCAACAGTACTTAAAAATCAAACATCAGTCAGATTCTTTTAGTATAAAAATGACATAGTTAAACTTTAATGATGTATTTTCAAAGACAAGAAAAATTATTACATTTAAACTGCAATTAAAAATATCATCCATTAAAAAATGAGTTATAATCTGTTGATGTTGTCATAAGAGAGACTGGTAAACGAAAATAGCAAATATTTATCTACAGCTCTAATCCATAAAGAAACAAAATTTTACTGATATAGCCTTTAAACACTTACTGTAAACAGAAGAAAACTCCTAGCATTCATTTACCTTAATTAATTGCATTAGTCGCTGAAAGTTTCCATAAGCTCGTGGCTGCATCTTAATTATGAGTAATTGTTCCCAAGTTACACTTTAGTTCTGACAAAAGATATCGCTATTTCGCCGCTGTTAAGTATCATTTAGTCAAGAGGTAAACATGAAAAGAAACAAACCTTAGTCAGAGAAGTTACTTAAGAATAATGAAGAAAATTTTTCGTACACATTTTTGCGCGCACTTAAGTAAACATGTAACTTAATAACTAAATATGATAATTACAGCAAATTATTTTTGATTGAGTTTTTAATGTAATCGTTTTGCCGTGAAAAAATTTTAAGTACTAGCGAAACAAAAATAGGAAAAAAGGAAAAACGTAATTATTTGTGTTTTACGCAAAAGAATAAACAAATTAAAGATTTTTGAAAGGAAAATGTTTAATTGCAGGCTGAAATAAACTTCTCTCTTTTATACAACTGCACTAAAAATAATTGCCTTCCTGAAGTTAAAAAGTTATGCTGCGGCTACTTTCAGAAGGTATATTTAAATATGAAATATGCTTATGCAGTTTAATTTGCAGTATTTATAAAATTTCAATTACTTTCTACTGTTAACATTTTCCTTTCCTCATGCCTGGTAGATCTGAAAAACAAACTAACGTCTTACCTCCATACTTGGACACTACAATAAAAGAAAAAGTTTAAAAACTGTACTGCGGGAAAAAATAACTAATAAAAGAAGTAAAGTAAACTGAAAAGTAAAAAAACAGAATTTTAGTTACTGATTTATGTCAATCAATAACTAACTGAAAATTCTAATAGAGCAGTAGTTCTTTTTTTTCGGGGAATTTGCGGTTTTAACTGAAACGCATATGATATTATGTAAAAATTATCAGTTGAAAGGTACATTCATGCATTACGATGCAAGTCTGCTGTTGACGAAATTACGAATTCTAAAACTATTGACTTATTTTTTCCTTAAATTTTGCACCAATTTTTGAGAACCAATAAATATAATTTTTCAATCTATTTCAATATATGTCCTACAGACGTATTAAAGCCACTTTTCATAAAGTGGAATGTGTGAAACTCTTAAAAAATTGCATCCATCGTTCACCAGAAAAAGAGATTGATGAGCAAAAGCATTAGGCCTTGCAAAGATCCATAAATACTTTTCCATGAGACATAACTTGATGTCAAGATTGATTGCTTCGTTTCAAACATTAGCCCTAGCAGACGAACTTGACCAGACATTCGGAAAATTTTACGTCGTTCTACAACATAGAAAGGAATAAAATTTATTAACCCTTAAAATGAGATATCTTTAGGAACTATCTTCCTGCACTGCAAAGTAAATTCTTAAGTTTTCACGAATCAATAAAAAGATGCATAAAAAGGGGCTTCTGTCATAAACTTACGTCATCGTTATCATTGGAAAGATTTTTAATAACGACGAATGTTTAAAAGACTTTACATATGTTTCATACAAACTTAATTTGTGCGTTAAAATGAAAGATATTTACTGATAGTATTTCATTTTCATATAAGACAATAATACTTTTTTAAGTTCCTTTTCCGCCTTTGAATAAGTTCATGTTTTGTATTTAAATAATAACATTTTGTTTTTATATTTAGCTATCTTATTTCATAAAATAAATTATATTGGTTGCAATCACTTGTACCATTTAGAGTGTTTCACTGTATCACGGCAAATGAGGTACAATGAAGCACTTAAACATTCACACACTGTTTTTTATTTTTCAAGCACTTCAATACAAGTGTATTCAAAATCTAAAGTCTTAATCCTAATCATTACTTCAAAACTGTTCCTTTTTGAAAAGAATAATATATACTTAATTTCGGTATGAATAAAAAAAATTTGCAACTTTTTCAAATCAAAAAATGTTAAGAGAAAAGTATTCAAATTGCCCCTATTATATCACTTAGTTTTATGACACAAAGAGAAGAATGTTTCTTAAACTATAAGGTCACTTCCAACGTTTGTTCTTATTCAATTTCTTTATTGTTAATTTTTTAAGTAATTTGTAGAATTCTTCCTATCCGAAATATTTTTGGTGTATTATTTCTAATTGATAAAGTGATTCCGATGCTCATAATTAGGAAGTAAGTAATTTTTCACATGTTTGTACACTATGTGTAGAAAGATAATTGACTTTTTCTTTCTCCGTAGAACAAAAGAAAAGGGGTTCGTTGACTATGTAATAACACTACACATTTCACTATTTGCAAACGATTGAACATTCTAAATGGCTTGTATGTTAAAAAAAATTTTTCAATACTCTGCCTAAAGTTATAAAAATAACAGTATTTCACAAGCAAAGCTTTAAAACAAGTTTTTTGACTTGAAGACTTTCTTACAAATGTCTATTTTTTAATAAATATCGGAGGTACTTTTTTATACTAGTTTATAACTTTTAAATTATACAAAAACTGACAGCCTATTTTAAATCCATATAATAATAGCACATAAATTCCGCAGAAACATTTTTTTTCTCCCAAAAGCGGTGTGAAAAAACCACTGCATGATTTTTAACCTGAAATTTGTTACTTTTTGAAGTTGTAAAAAATGTAATCACTTCCAAGTAATATATAATTTGAATTTTCATATCATAAGGTTTTTTCCGAAATTTTGATTTAAAAAAGATAACTCCCTTTTTTTAGATTATGTGCTGCCTTTCATACATAATTCATGTTTGTTCTCAGATTTTGGAGCCAGCAAATCTGTATTTTTTATCTCTCAATTTTTTTCAACGCTCCATTTAAAAACATCGCGCAGCCTTTCTTCACTTGAATGACAAACAGTTTCTTCGATAAAATGACTTGGCGTTCGGGTCAAAGTCATTCAAAATATTCATGGGATTTGGAAGATTTTTTGAAAAACTTCTGCATCTTCCATCAACTGTCTCCATTTGATCCGCTTAAAATAACAAAGGAATGCATACTGTTTGATTTTGGAAACGGGAATGAAGATGATTTAGTGGAAGAAAAAAAACATCCTTTATTTCCTTTCATTTTGTGGCAGTTGATTTCGCTTCATCTACGCATTTCTACTTGAATGCTGAAACTGGAAAAAAAACTTTGCCTTTATATTCATAACTTTACCACCATTAATGTCCCATTATTCACGTTATTTTAATGTTTATTTTTTTTCTGAGCTAGAAGTGTTAGTCCTTCACTCATAGGGCATACACACAGCACCAAAAATAAATAAATAAATAAATAAATATATCATCAAAATTGTTTTTTGTTTACTAACCCATATGTTCCTCTATTTTTTCAGAACGGAAAGAGAAAATTAATACAAATAATGTCGAGGGAAAATATGAGACCAATTGAAAGCGGGAATGAAGTCATAAAATACAAATACAAATGTACAAAGGTGACGACCACCAGCAGGCAGTTGCGCTGGTTCTAGTCAATTCAAAAGTCCCTAATGAACATAAAGTGACGAACATCAGCCGACCAACCGCCAAACTAGCGACACACTTGGCGACAAAAAGGAGATTCCAAGTCCATGGTAAGTTTTTCAAATGTGGCAATATTTGGCAAATTCCCATAGAACAAAGTGTTAAACATTGTTGAAATTGCTATCGTCATACTAATTGTTATATGATAGATAGCTGTCCGATAACAAAAAAGAAACTTGTCTATTGTGGCAACACCACCGAAATTAGATCTCTTTCGGTGGTGTTGGTTGTGGCCATTCGGAACTTTCTTGTATGTTCTTCAAATAAATATTAGGACCAGCCAAATATCCCTATTATGATATAAATCATCATTGAAAAAAATTAAAATAAATTGTATAAGAAGAATGATTTTAAACCAAGATAAACTTATTAAAAGGTTTTGTTATCAAGTGAAGCCTCAAAGTGATAAAAATATTACTAAGAATTTTATTTGTAAACGTGTAGGTCAAGTGGCAACAATACAAGAAAAAAGTCTCTGCTCCCTTGGCGCGACTACCTAAGTGCACATGGCAACTCATAAAAAATAGCTTAATATCTTGAAAATTCAACAAGATATCGACAATTTGGTGAATGGTATTTCAATATTTCTTAGAAATCATCTGTTTCTTAAGGGAATGTACACAAAGTGTTCGCATCATTTAGTATATTTGTGCTGTGCTTTGTTATAAAAACTATTTTTAAATTCATTACCACCCTTACGAAGAACATGAAAGGGTTTGTTGACTTTTGAATTAAATTTTTGTCGACGTCATTTCTTTCGATTTGTCAAACCGCTATCCCCCCCCCCCCCCCGTTCCCATCGCCTCCAAAAGTTTCAGTGAACTATCCAAATCGAATAGTCTTTTTTTTTTTTTTTTAGTTTTTATTCATTTAATAAAAAAATACTGTGTGCTCTTATTGATAGGTTAAAAACTGAGCTTATAAACGATGTTCAAATGTACTTTTCACTGCGTGACAAATGTTTGAAGTTATTTACTGCATGTTGTTTTGAAATAACTAAAAGTACGAAATTTTAACTCAGAGTGTAAATGTCTTGCTTTATAACCAAATGATGCTATTCTTTACTGATTTTTTATCTACTAAGTATTATTTTTCCTTATTTCTGACAAACGTATTTCAAAACTAGGTGGATTTCGTTATGTGCCTTTTATTCTTTAATAACACGTCGTGTTATAAGGGTAAAAAAATTAAATAAAAGAAAGTAAAAAAGAATATATGAAATTTTAATGGATACAACAATGGGAATTCAGCATTTGCTAAAATACACTTCATCTTATTTTAACTGAAATTTATTAGATTTTAGTTTGGGAAAGGAAAAAGCCAAAAAAAAAAAAAAAACCCAAAAAAAACCGGGGAATTTTAGTGGAAAAATTTTTTTATTTTTAAAAAAAACTTTGGAAAAAAAAAAAAGTAAAAATTAAAAAAAATTTTTTTTTAAGGGAAGCTTTTAATTTTTTTTTTTCCCTTTTCCGGGTTTTTTTTTAAAAAAGGAAAAAGTCAAAAATTTTTTTTTTAACCTTTTTTTTTAAAAATTTTTTTGGGAAATTTTTCCTTTTTTTGTTTTAAAAAGGTTTTAAGGGGTCCCTGGCCTGCACTAAAAAAGACGAGTTTTGCGAAAAAATCGATCTATTTTTTATTTTATATTTAAAAAGAATATGTAATTAAGATTTCAAAAATGTTTGGTTTTTGTTTCTACGATACATAGAAAAGAAGTTACACGCAATTAGATTAACCAGAAGTCGCATCGCAAGCACATAAAAGTGGAATTTAAAATGCGTTTTCTGAAAAACTACTTTTTCCGATATCTTTGTTCACGGCAGATCTCATAACTCGAAAAGTTTTATACCCATTACTGTGATTTTTTAAAGTATTGTTTCACACATTGCTATCTGTGTTTTGAACTAAAAGCTAAGCTCTATGTCAGTATTTAATAAATTTACAGGCATTTATTTGTGAAATATTGCGTTTTTTTCGGTGAAAAACGTATGAATTTCAACAAAACTGCTATATTTTTCTCAATTTTGGACCTATTATAAAACTTTTAGTTCAGAACACAGTTAAGTAATATGGAAACATATATTATTAAGGATTTTAAAATATATCGAGTAAAAGTGAGTATAGAGTGTTTGGCGTAAACTGTAAAATTCGCCTATTTATTGCTAAAATTTCCCAATTTTTCAAAATTTTATAAAAATATAGCTATTATTTTGTTTGTTTTCTTAATTTAATTACTTTTTAACTTAAAAAAATATGCATTTAGTAATTATATCATTGTTTTGAAAAAAAAGCCTCCGAACGTAGGCAGACCCCTTAAATACTCGTGAGAACAGAGCTTATAAAATTAAAAATAATCGTATTTTTTGAGTCACTGCCAAACAAAGATTCAAAAAATGAAATAAATAAGGCACAAAAATAAACAATTTATGTCACGAAATCCTCTTATCTAAAATGCAACCATTCTTTGTTTTTTCTCTAAGCGTCGATTTTTTTATTGAACTTTTATAGGCATTTGTTTTCATTTTTTATTCTCAACTAGTTTAAGTTTTATATAACTCAAAATGGAGGAATTTTTCATAACTCTTAGAATAATATTCAAGTTTTTCTGTATAACCTTTCTGTTTAAGGTTGTTTTGTTCATTTATTTATTTTAGGAAAGTTCTTTTTAATTTTAACTTCATTTGTAATAATATAAATGTTTAAAGTGTAACCTTTATTTGCACCAAAAAAGGCAAAATTTAGACAATCAATGAGGAAATATTTTTCTGACATTCCTTGGAAGAACCAAATCCGTCGTTTTGATCAGGAGATAGATAAGATCTTGTTTTCCATATTCAACTTCTTCAGATGTTTAACAATATTCAAACACTGCTCGAAATGCCTAACTAAATTAATAAAACACATTGACCAACGCAGTTCTGCCTCCACAGTTAATATTTTACTTTTCTTCGTTTTACCATTTTTAATTTACAAATTCACTTTGCTTTAACTTGCAGAAAGTTACTCTATTTTGTGAGTTTAATTTAATTACACAACAAGTTTTCTTTGCTTTAATAATTTGTCTTATAAAAAACATTTTTTAAATGCGCTTTAATATCATTACTTAATTCCAGATCCAAAACCTTTTCAGGGATGTTCAATATTTTCGTCGGTTTTAAAATAGCATTGTGTAATTCAGTGGTATTGCCATCTCATTAGTTTCTTTTTTAACAGTTTTTTTTTTAAAATATTATCATTATTTTTTTACTTTTGATACGGTCTTTTATGCACGTGTATTTGTTTCGGAGCATCTGTGTGTGTGTGTGGATTTAACATTTTTAAAAAATGGGTAAATGTTTAAGATAAAATCAACAAATAAAAGTAAATAAAACTTACCTAACCAGTGGAACAGTAGAATTTGCTCTTGTTACATTCTATTTGCATTTGGATTACTATGTCGGAAAAAACACCTTAAGTCAAAATACTATTTGATACGTTAATTTTTTTTTTTTTTATTTTTTTTTTGTAAGAGAGCATTTTATGTTTGAATTCATGTTACACCACATTATTTTACAAAGCTTTTTTTTTCCTTTGAAAGTCGTAATAAAGGGGATAAAGTGTTATGCAACCATGCTTGCTTTAAAAGACGAAATGTACTGTATTAATGTAACACCACGTGCTGTTTCATAATTTAATGGGAAACAAGTTTTTTCGTTCCATTAAAATTGTGTTTGTTTCTCGGCGAGACGATGTTTTACATTGCTCAAGAACATTTTTGAATAAAAACTCGAGCTGGCTAGTTTCCAATTTCAAAGACTAGTTACACATGGAACTAAAAAGAAAACCCTAAGACTCCTGCGGATTTTCTTGAAATAATTGTATGTGTTTCTAAATAACACGCGAGAGACACATTTCAAAAATGGAAGGAACTCTAAATTACTGTAATTCTTAATGATCTCTTCTTTCATTTCTCCTAATAACGTTTCCTAACGAAGCTCTTTTAGTATCTCAACAGCTCGTGATCAATTTTTGTTTTTTTTTTCAGTTTATGTTTACCTTGTTATGAATAGTAAACATTTTGTAAACATTTTCTAATTTAAAACAATAGAGACAATTACTGGATTTTTTTTGTTACTATACTTTATATGCATAATTTTTGTGCATATTTTATTCAAACAACATATCAGCATATGATTAGTAAATTTAATAAACCTAATGAAATACTCCTGCTTAAAGTGATTCATTGTCTTTAGAAATTTGATGAAACTAAGAGTAAAGGAGTAATAGCAAGGAAACACGATTTCGTATTTATGAAAAGCACACACACACACACACACACATATGCGCAATCAGACACACAAACACACACAAAAAGTAAATTTTAATTTCTGTCGTAGCGTTGATCTGTTAGAATTTGCATCCTAAAAGTAATATTTTAAGCAGAAGATACTTACTTTTAAAGCAAAATAATAAAGGCTCAGATTTTCATATTTTTCCCAGTAGTAACTGGTATTACTTTAATCCTTTATAGAAAATCATCTTCTATTAATGGCACATTATAATATTTTGTATTTAATGTTAGGTTTAAGAGCGAATATTCATTTGCTCTATTAATGAAACAATAGTTTAAATTTTAGTTTTTTTTTTTGGGGGGGGGGACGCTTCTGTACTTGAAAACGGATGTATTCAATGGTGAGTGCAAGTAAAAAAGAACTATCTAATCGAGGCGTCAGGAAATTGCTATTAAATGCATTTAAAACTGATGCATTTTCTAGCAAGTACACTTTCCAGAGCTTTAGAACTAGTTAACGTACTTTTTCTAATGAGGTGCAGTCACTAATTCAGTTTCATTTCTAAGATCCGTACCGATGATTTTTTCAGTTCCGAATGTATGCGCAAAATTTAATGCAGAAAAAAATTTAAATGACGAAAATGAAGCAGATAAAATTGGTTTAGGTGCGAGAGCATATTCTAACAATTGAAAGAGGGGGAAAGACTATGATACTGCAAATTTTGTGCAGCGAAATATAAAAAATACAACACATGCAAAACAATTTGAAGATTTAACGTTTTCTTATTTTCTAAACAGGTAATTTTTTTCTTTAAATTTAATGGAAGAAGGCAAGCCTTTTACTGATTTTTGCATCTTTCTCTCCTAATTAGTTTTTTAAAGATGTTTTTATATTACAAAGTATTAATGCAAAACATTTATTCAACTGACTAAAATTTGTTTCCTTGTGCAGAGAAAGTTCTCCTAAAGAAAGGAAGGAGAACGTAATTTTCTCCGAGTGGGAAAAAAGAATATTCTCCTATTCGAGAACATTTTTGTTTTGGAGTATTCTCTAAATTTCAACTTCTTATATTATTCCCAGTATATTCCCGTTTTCCGAGAATATTCTCGTATTACACCTGTAGGAGTGATCTATTTTTTTTTTAAAATTTTATTGTAATGATGTTAATCTTTCATGTGTGATTACTTTTTTGGACCAAGAATTTGAACAGCAATTGAAAATATATATTATTAAAACTCTTATTAATCTTAGATGGTAATTGAGGAAATATTCTTAAGTGGCCGGCAAGAAGAGCAGTACCTTACTTAAATTGTGTTTTCACTGATCGTTGCGCGGTTGTTCGAAAAGCGGATTAAGGTTTGGTATTACAGTTTGACCATGGACTTTTGATAGTTGGAAGCTTCTGCGCATGGCATAAAAGAAAGAATTCGTTCGAATTTTAAAGAACTTTGTTTTGCCGCGTTTACTTCGTATGTGAATCAAAATTTTTGCTTCGATGTTTATTGAAAGCAACTAAATTTTAAAATTGGCATATAGCATCAGTCGGAAGAAATCAAGTATTCTAAACGAGCTAGAACGAGAACAAAACGGCGCATTCCTCATACCAGAAGTTCCTCCCTTGAACATGAATGGATTCGTCTTGGCACTCTGCCAGCCAGCTTGCTCTGGATGATGGTAGAACTGTAGCTACGTACATTTTTCGTTCGACATAAATTTCTAAGAAATGTTTGATATTTTTAATTCGTAGAAATAATATAAAGTTCATTAAAAGAAGATTCCTCTTCTGCGTTCCTGATGGCACTATTCGCCTTACCATGTGGAACCCAAGAATGTTGCGTCACCCACTATGCAAACAACCTCAACTGTGTAGGATGCTAAGGCTAACTTTACATGAGATAAAACACTTTAAAAGAACAGGCCATTTCGTTACAACTCCTTTAATTACAAAAGGGACACAACTATCTTGTTATTTAATTTGCATTCCACATAGCTTAGCAGAAACAATTTCACTTCTTTTATAAAGTTCATTTCCTGAAATTTCTCCCAATTTAAAAAACGATTTAAGACTTTCCATTATGTTTGCTTCGTATTTTCTCTTGATCATTCAAAAGTCCACAAAAACATGGAATAAAATGCACAAAATAAAAACAAAACATTGCATTTCGTCCAAAATATTTTCGTTTTCGATCATTTTGCTTCCCTTCCGTCAATGCAAAAAATGTGCTCTTAATAACATTCCAGTTTCTATCTCCACGGCTTTCTAAAATCCTTTTTAAAACTTTTTTTTCTCTGTCAATGTTAGTACATTTATCGAAAGCATTCTTAAAAGAAGCACACTTTCTTTTGTTTTCCATTAACCAATCCTTCCAAAAGAGATCTTTAAAAGCGCGAGTTGAAAGTTGTACTAATGTACCCATTTGCATTGACATCATTTAAACGAGCCCCTTCTACAGTATGCGAAAAGCTAAGAAATGGCATTAAAGGAATGCTGTGAGTAACGAGACGCACTTAACACCTTCAAACGGTAATCAGGATGTTTAAATGATGATTCTTGAAGAAAAAAAAGTTTGTTCTTATTCTTTCGAAAATTTACTATAAAATGCAGTGATTTTCTATGATGTGTATCTTTTTCAATAATGTGAACTGAATAATTGTTTTTCTAAGCATTATATAACCAAAACGATAACGTATGATGAAGTTAAAAAATTTTTTCTAAGTTTTGCCCTTACTGGTCAAACAGCCTAAATAACTACTACGAAACAGGTCAAAATCAAGTCTTCATTATTGAGGTAAATAATATGATGGGAGTGACAGATTCAGAATTTACATTTGAAAAAAAAATTTCGAATCGAAATGTAATTTTTAGGGAATATTGTCTTTATTTTTAGATGTGGAATTTTCCAAAGGTTGTCCTTATTCTGTTATGGTCTCTTGATTGACTACTGACATTATTTGTTTTATGAAAGTTTCCTTTATTCTATTTTTTAGGGGGTTCTATCTTTATCCTAATAAAGGTATTTAAAGGAACTCTTAACGGTGTTTTCTCTAGCGGGACCGTTGATGTTACTTAGAAACTGTTCTCCTTTTTCTACAATTTCACTTGAACATGCGTCAAGTGATATCATTTTTTCTTCAAACAGGGAATGGCGTATTATTCGAGATTCTAAGCAGCTAGTGGAATCCTTAAAAAAGGAGCATGCTATGAAAGTTCTAAAACTTTAAAAATTTTCTTCTAATCATGAAAAAAAAAAAAATAGTTTAACCATTATTTTTTTGTAAAATTTTACTTCATGGACAAAAAGTATGTGAACATTTAAAAACAATCCAACTCCCACAACTGCCCTTTGTTGGTCTAAATAACTTCTATCCAAATTTGACCGGAAATTTGTGCCAAATCATGTTGTATTTGTTGGTGTAGGAAGCCATCTATATATATTATTTCTAGAGCCTGTTTTCTACCGCTCCGCGATATCTTTCTTATTCTTTCATCAACCTCCTTGATTTACCCCTCATTTTAAAGCGTATCGTGCCGGCTAATGACAAAAAATCGACCCATGGTCTAAAAATGAACCATTTCTCTTAAATTTGAGATTTAAAATCATCTATAAGAAGAGGTACTTGAATGGATACTAAATTGGTGTTGTGTATGCTAGCCACATCTCTCATCAAGTAAACAAACAAGAACCTCTTCTGTTTTTATTGTGTAGAAAATTGGACAGTTTTAGCTGCGTCTGTGTGTTAAACTTATTCAATCTTTGGGCTCTACACATAATTTATATTATGAATGTGTAGAGCCTAATCAATCAACAGTAACTATATTTCAAGTAATGGATGTACAGTTGAAATGAAGTTCAGGCGGCTAGAGTTGTCCTTTGTTCAGATAGTTGCTATAGGTGGCGTTACCTGCCTTGGGTAGTCAAAATGTTGCATTCAATTTGGTCAAAAATTGTGTGAAAAAAATATTATATTGATATGCATTGCAATTATTTAATGTGTATAGTGTATGTAATATAAGCAAATGTATTGTATTTTCCTTCTTGATGTTCCTTTGACAGTGTGATGAACAGGTGATCGCGACACCTAGAGGTTACGTTTTGGCAAACCATTGAACGGTGTTAATGATAGTGAGCTGTATTCGTACAATTCGGTGGGGCTTTTGTTACCATTCGTATAATTTGTTGGTGTCAATGCTGTTATTAGGTTAAAAAGATTGAAATTTTTAAAGAAAAAAAAAAAAAGATTTTTTTTTTTTCATTGGGAGGGGGAAGTATTTTGTACAGTTGAAATGGAGTTCAGGCGGCTAGAGTTGTCCTTCGCTCAGATTGTTGCTAGTAGGTGGCGTTACCTGCCTTGGGTAGTCAAAATGTTGCATTCAATTTGGTCAAACAATTTGGTACATGGAACTGTTCCGTCATTGCATTTTAATGCTATGTATACTAATAATAAAAATAATTATCATCATTTTTGTGATTGTTTTATTATTTAGAATATCTAAATAATAGTCGGGGAAAAATTGTAACAGCTATTTGTACTGATGTGTTCAATTACATGCTTTTATTGTACTAACACCCGTTTACTTTTTTTCTATTCTCCTTCATAATGTCCTTTCTCCCAAATGAGTGTGGAATTCCGCACGGGTGGGCTAACTGCATATTAATGTTGAATTCCTGTGCTAAAGAAATGAATAGTGTTAGAAGAATATTTGAATTTAATTTTAAAGAATGTCATCATGCATTATGGATTGTTTAGAATTAAGCAGAAGAAAAAGAGAGAACGTTTCAATTCAACTGTCAGCTTCAAGGTGGTCTCCAGATTTAAATATCTGTCAAAAAAGTTCTAGTTCTGTTCTTTATATGGAACAGCTTGACTTATATTTTGTTTCAAGATTCATTTAGAGGTAATATTTAGGCATTAATGTTTTACCAAATAACTATGATCAAAAGTTTAATAAGTTTATTGGAAAACATATTGTTTGTAATGAAATAAGAAATTATTTATTCAAGGTGTGGGGTTTTTACATAATTTCCAAGTAAAAGCGAAAACAAATAAATGAACAAACAAATAGGCAAACAAACACTTATATTACACAGCTGGTACAAGAAAAAAAATCTTTTTGAGAATTGTTTTAATTTTCATTACTAATTTAGTATGTTTTTTATCCCAAATAACAACGATAAATCAGCGGTATGTTTTGCCTTGACTTTAAATAAATATTCAAAAATTTACCGAATAAATAAGCACCATCAAAAAATTCATTACATTGAAACATTTATTAAATCCGTTTTATTTTCTTATCTATTGAGGGTCCTTTCGATATACTGCTGGTAATTTGGTAATTTTCATCATATAATAAAATTTCTTGCGAGTTATGATTGCATAATCTTACTTTATCTGCTACATATCTTTTTATTCTTATACACTAGATCATTGGGTACCACATCGAACAAGACGCAAAAGATTGTTCCAGTCATCTATTTGTCTTGCATTATTCATGAACACTAAATACGGTCCTTCATCAGAATGCAGCATATTCTTCTACTTAAGATTCAAACTTATCCTTACTTTTATGCATTTTCTACATTTAATGAATCTTCTTTCCTTAACTTTCTCCATTCTTGCGTATTTTCATTATCCAATAAATGCTTATTCTTTAAGTTTAAATTTTATTCCAATATAATAAACATAATTCCATCAATTATAATATCGATCTAAATAAAGATAAAATACTATGACTCAAATTCTCCTCCACAACCGAATTAAGCTTAACTCTCCAGTATATACCCCAATATCGGAATTGTTACCTGAAAACTCATTGATATTCCTTTAAAATAGGTACATGTTTATCACACAAAATATATTGGACTAATGTTTCGGATGTTCAATGAACCCTTTTTCAATGAATAAAATTGAGTTTCAATGTATAAGTTTTCTGAGCTGACAACTTATTCCATTAATATAAAAGTTTCTAGCGGCCTCAAAAATATTTTTAAATGTTTTTTTTTTCATTTGGGCGTAAAAAGTTGCATTTGTTCATTGTAGTTTTTGCAGTATGATAAACGCTTTACTTAGTATGTTTATTAGTTTTGCAAAAATATAAGATCATAATTTTGATTAAAATATCTCTTTAAAAAATATTTATTGCAACTTAACATCTCGGGGACTGTGCCAGTGGATTGGAAGCTGGCAAACATAACGCCGCTCTTCAAGAAAGGGTCTAAAACTAAGGCAGGAAATTATAGGCCTGTGAGCCTTACTTCCGTTCTTTGTAAAATTTTTGAAACTCTGATAAAAATCAAAATAGTGAATTTCCTGGAGGCTAATGGAGTGTTGACTGATTTTGAGTATGGTTTTAGAAAGGGTAGGTCCTGTACAACTAATTTGTTGCATTTCTATGACAAGGTTACCATGGCACTAGATAATAAAAAGTGCGTAGATGTTGTTGACATTGACTTTCAGAAAGCGTTTGATAAAGTACCGCATGAAGCTCTTCTTAGCAAACTTGCTTATATTGGTATTGGTGGAAAAACTTTAATTTGGGTTAAAAATTGGCTGACTGGGAGGAAACAAAGAGTAGTAGTGAAGGGCAATTATTCTCAGTGGATTGATGTTTTGAGTGGGGTTCCACAAGGTTCAGTTCTAGGGCCAATATTATTTATTATTTTTATTAATGATATTACTCAGAGTATTTCTGGGAACATCAATATTTTTGCTGATGATGTCAAAATAATGGGAATTGTGGACACGGAGGAACAAGTCAATCAGTTTCAAGAGGATTTGAATCAAATTTCTAGGTGGGCAATTAAGTGGGGTATGTCTTTTAATATTGGGAAATGTCAAGTGCTTCATTTTGGTCATGGGAATAAACATGCAACCTATTATTTACAGCATAGTAAGTAACAAAGCTAACAGGATGCTTGGGTTTATCAATAAGGCTATTTCGAACAGGTCTAGGGAAGTTGTATTGCCACTATACAGAAGTTTGGTAAGACCTCATTTGGAGTATGCTGTTCAGTTTTGGTCTCCGTACCTAAAAAAGGATATTACCTTATTGGAAAGGATTCAAAGGAGGGCTACAAGATTGGTAAGTGGTCTTTCAGAGTTAGATTATGAGGTTAGGCTTAAAAGGCTCAATATGTATAGTCTTGAGCAAAGGAGAGTCATAGGGGACATGATTCAGTTGTTTAAATTCATTAAAACGGGAAATGTTGATGGACTACAGCTATGTGCTGAAAGTAGAACCAGAGGTCATTGTTTTAAACTTTTCAAATCTCAGGCTAATCTTGAAATTAGGAAAAACTACTACTTCAATAGGGTTGTGGGCAGTTGTAATAGTTTACCGGAAGCGACTGTTAATTGCAGTGGGGTAAAAACTTTTAAGAAAGCTCTTGATGTTCAGTGGGGACTGCTAAATTAACTAGGACCAGCCTAGCTGGGCCCTGAGCCTGTTGCTGGTCGTCACTTTTGTATTTGTATTTGTCTTTTTTGACTCGATTTTACCACGTGTTTGGTAAACGTAAGAATTATATACTTTCTGGGGCTTTTTTTAGGAGATAGATCTTTTGCCATATCCTTAAAAACCAGGATCATTTCAACCAAAAAACGGATCGAAAAACATAATGTATGCGGCACGTCAAAATCACCAATACATCTCCCGGTGCATAATTTTCAATTTATAAATATTCGAACTAAAACTCTACAATTCTAATGTAAAGACATACAGTTGCTTAAATATAAGTTAGTGTATAATAAATAGCATTGTTTTTTCCTAACATACATATTTATATATACTTGTTACACTAGTTTTACTATTTTTAAACTTGTTCGATACAGTAGATTTGTTTGATTACTCAAATAATAATAATAATAACAATAAATAAAAGAACAAAATACTTTCATCTAACAATTGAGTATAATTAAGCATTAACAATTCTGTCTTTTTTGCTCACTTTACAAATTTAGATTTTATGGTGCGTGGCAAAACTAAATTACTTAATGACTAAATAAATACTTAAATAAATAAAATAACAATTAATGAATAATGTTTCTTATTGGATATATTGGCTGAGCGAAATACGCAAGCCACGTATTTTCAAGTAAGAAGGGGGAAAACCCTAATAGTGATAATAATAATAACATAGAAATTCCTTAAGTAATTGAAAAACTATTCTGATGAAAATTATAACACATTCTATTCCGTTTTTATGCTATTACGCATAAAATATGTATGACCTTAAGTAATGATACAAGGAATACTTTTCCGAAATTAAAATTACAAGTATAATTTAAGATATGAGAAAATAACAATAAAACGAAATGAGCATAAATATTAATATTTGCCCACTAAATGTCAACTGCATTTCAGATGAATATAGGGGATGAAACATATGTGAGCTCTTAGCATTTTTTAAACATTAGTACCCCTTTTTACTCTCCTCTATATACAATGCATATAAGCAAGCATTGGATTCGTGAAATGTTTCGAATTTTGACGGATTTACACGTTTTACGTTTTGAGGTATGTTGAACCCATTTTGATCAATTTTAGAAAATGTGTATATGTATGCTTTTTTTTTTTTTTGTTTTTGCATCCTCTGTAACTCGAAAAGTATCGATAGATGAGCACCCGGATCGTGATGGAAATTGGCGCTGATTAGTTTTTGGCGCGAATCCATCCGAACAATACGTGTCTGTCGGTCTCCATGTATCACCACCATAAATGAATTATGTGGGAATTGTCCAATTCGAAAGTTTTTTTTTTTTTTTTTTTGCATTTGAGAAAAATCTTGGCGGGAACATCTCATGTCCATATTTTATTTTTTATTTGAAGAATTTTTCGTTCAATTTTGAACTGATAGAAAAATCTTATACATTAGCACTTATAGGGAAATAGGAAGCACATTTTATAAACCCTGTACTTTTAAGACTCAAGTTCCCTTTAATAAACTTATTCGAATAATCTCATTCTTGTTCAATTTTGTATATTTAAGAGAAAATTAACATTAGCGCCTACGGAAAAATTTCAATCCTTTATAAATATCGGTAACAGACGGATTTGCTTGAAACAAAGGAAGAACCTTGCGGTGTAGAACATGTACAGATACGAAGTTCAACCAGAAGGGAACGATTCTATTTCCCTATGAACTTTTTTTATCTGGATTTTGAAGGATTTTTCAGATGAATGCATGAATGAGCGAATAAATGAAGGAATAAGTATATAAATGAATGCATAAATGAATGCGTGAGTTCTTGAATATATTAACCGTTCAAAAATGTATATTTCAAGCAATTAAGAACTAAAGCTAAATGTGGGAAAAGAGAAATAGCTAGATTATAAATTTGAAGTAGGTGTATATGGAAAAGTAGGCTCGTATACTAGTTCTAGACGGAACTTATTGTTGTCGATTTAAAAGGTATGTGCACAGAATTTTTCCAGTTATTTCTCTGCCATCCAGTTCCATCTGCCATTTTTTATCTAATGCTTTTACAACCGATATTTATAAATTTAGGTATTCTGTCATAATTTGGTTTTCCTGTTGTACGGCTCTCTTTCGCTGTCTGTAAAAATTTTTCCCTCTAGGTCTGAAACACGTCTGCGCAATTATGGTTGCAGTTTGTTCTTGATTACTTTATTCTGCCTGAAGTTACCGTCGACGCATAGGTAACCATTAGCTATTAAAGCTTCCTCATGATTTAGTTTTTCGCTTAGTTAGTTTTTAATAAATTTTATTGTCTTTACCCAAATAGCAATTTTGTTGGAAAATCTAACTTATCATATTTATTTTCGTTCATAAATATAGTCAACTCTGAGCTGCAAACCGTATGCAAATTTTTCAGTTTAAACAGTCGCATATAAGAACGAAAGAACCTGATCAGATGTGGGTTTGATAAATGTTTTGATTGAAATGTCTTAACTAGCAGGAGCTGAATGTTTTTAAAGAACTGTTTTATGTTATTTTACCATTCGATTTGAATGAATAAAGAGTTATTTTTATGAGGCTGGAGCCTTTACCATACACGGTAAAACTCTGCTAAATATTCTTAACAAATTTCCTATTTTGGATGACATTAAAAGTTTTGTATGCAAAGACAAGGTGGCGAACATTTTTGATTTTATGAAATTAAATATAAGAAGAATCGTAATTGCGCAGAATTTAATCGGGGACCACTTTTGAAATTTATGTGAGCAAGAAGAACAAAAACGAATTCGTCGGAATGTTCGAAAATAGAAATAAAAATAAAACCAAACAATCTAAATCTTCTATAAACTTGATGAATTATTTATAAGCGTTGTTGGTTCTCTGCCAGTACATAGCTTCTAAACTATTACCGCATTTCCGAGAAATAGCAGTAAGGGAAACAGACAAAACACAAAAGCATTTCATGTGTCCCTTCTGATTTCCCATTCAATTTGTTTGGCGACATGTGTGACGTCGACAACTCAGCTGGATAAAATACACTCACTCTTTCTTTAAATATAAACATCTTAATTTTATTCTCATCACATAAATTTCTCATGCTACCTCATTTAGCAGCGAACTCGACAACCGCCATTGTACACACTTTTTCACACCGCTTGGAAAAACTTTTTAATACCAAGTCACGTGATATATAAAGGGCGCTACTCCAACACAGAACAACAGGAATAAACTTCATTTTGAATCAACATACTTTGCCTGAAATCGTATAGTGTTATAACGCTAAAATAGTTGAATTATTTTCAACAAAATTAAATGCTGTAAAATATTTTGCCAGCATTGCCGTGCACAGGAATCGAAACATGATTTTTGCAGTAACCTCAAACCTTTAATGCAAAAAATTTATTACATAATTAAGAAAATTTCGTTTTTTTAATGACGAAGAATCTTAACACTCGTAGGCTCCTCCCACTTTGGTTACACTATACTTTTTGGAGGGGGTTTTACCCCAAGTGTTGCTTTAAATACCTTATAGTGTTGCATGTTTTTTTTTTTTTTTTTTTTTCAATTTACAGACTATTTAAAAATAGAGTGAAAAAAAATAAAACCACAATCAAAGTAAAAGTTTGTTTATGTATTAAAACTATGTTAACTTTAAAGGAAAACATAGAATAATTGGAGATTAATTTGCAATTGTTAAAGAGACTACTGATTGCCGCAACTGCATATGAAACACTTATAACATTTTTCATTGCATTTTCAATCTACTTCTCTTAGACAAAACTTGCCAATATCCTCTTTTTTTCTTCTTTTTTTCACTGACTTAAAAGGTTTCGTGTGCAAAAAAAAAGGGAAATTTAAACAAAATGAATAAATAAATAAAAAATTCATAGCATTATTTCATATCGAAAACCAAAATTCGCAACAAAAATGGTTAGTTAACAAGATAAGTTAATCTGAAGTCGCGTTGGGATGATATATGACCCCAAAAAGGTTTTATACATCTTAAGTTATGTTACAACTTTTATAGGTGTTATTACATTATTGAAAGTTCATTATATTGCAGGTTTTATGCATTTAGTTTTAAAACCAAATGATATGCATAAAACTAATATATTTAAGATCATTCCGTTTTCTATTAAAATGGAATTTCGGAAAAATAATATGATCTGCTGTTAATTTTGAATCGGAAGTTGAACTCGTAAAAATAAAAATCATTTGTTTCAGTGATGTGTTCCTTCCTTTATGATATTATTATTTTTAAGATGAGCTTGTGCTTTTTATCCTATGGCTTACCACTTTTTTAGTCTACTTTCTCGTTGAAGTAAAAATAAAAAACAGCATAGGGCGGCGTAATGTATCGTAAAAATATTGTTAAAAATAAGAAAAAGTCAAAAATAAATTAAGTAATGAAATAAAAAATTGAAAAATAAAGAATTTGATAGGGTTTTGAGATTGGAAAAATGTGTGTCTGTCCGTCTGTCTGCCGCCCCATAATAACTTTTAAACGAATTATCTGATTCGAAAGATTTTTTTTTTTTTGCAATTGAAAGATATTGGCGAGGACATCTCATTTCCATATTTCACTTTTCGATTTGAACAAGATTTCGTTAAATTTTGAAAAGTTCAAAAAATCTTAGCATTAGCGCCTATGGGCAAAAATGAAGCAATTATGTAAACTCTGGGCATAAGATCCAACTTCCTTTGAGCAAGCTTATTTTTCGATAATTTTTTTTTCATTTAGGTTTTTAATGATATTTCTGAATGTATGAATCAATAAATCAATGAGTGAATGAATGAATGAAGAAATAAATGAATGACTATATCAATGAATAAATGAATGAGTGCATGAATATACAATTACGATGAAAAAGGTACATTTAAAGTAACTTAGAAACAATGCTAAATAAGAAAGAGAGATGGAGAGAGAGAGAAAAAACTAGATAATAAATTTGATGTTAGTGTATACGATAGTGTATGCTCGTATAGTTCTAGACGGAACTATTGTTTATATTTTCCGTAATAGTTGATTGCCCAAATTAGCAATATATTTTAATTCAAACTCTCATCAGAATATATTCAGCTACAATTCATTGACGACAAGTGAATAAAATGTGTTTTATACATACATTACAAATTCTTATTGTATTCAGAGCTATGTAACTGTCTAAAAAAACAACGATCGTAATTGTGCATTTCCTTTGCATACCATGCTTATTTATACAAAATTTTATGAAAAAGATTTTATGTCATTAATAAGTTTTTACTGCATGATTAACTTTTCGATTGCTACGCTATCATAAAGGTTATTGAGGAATTTTTAAGGTGTAATAATTAAAATTGAAAATAAACTTTGCTTCAAAATCAAGTCATCACACTGTTTTTCTAATTTCCATTGTAAATGAATGAAAGTTGTATAAAAAACCTTTTAAATAATGTAATGTTTACTTCCTTTAAAAATTTAAAAAAAATAATACCAATTCTTATTTAGCTGATGTATTAGCTTATGTGTAAAAACTTATTTTTGAAAAGTATTTCTTTTCTTTTTTTTTTCTCTTCTTCTTCTTCAGTTTTCTATTAATTAATTAATTTATTTTGTTGTATTCAAGAAGAGGAACTGCTGCAGTTTCTATTGCTTTATGTTTTCCTAATCGTCGTTGAACCAAATTTTTATTGACCTGTTATACCACCTACTTTATATTATATAAAGTTTTTTCTATGCGATAATAATTCTGCTGAAAATGCAAGTATAGCTTCTGAATGCAAATTACATATAAGTTATTTACTCCATTATCGTTAATATATCCATCGTTTTCTGCAGGACAATTTCATCTCCAAATGGAGACCGAAGTACTTAAATATGTTTAACAAAGCGCACGGAATGTCCTCTCAGGGGACTCATTAGGCGTTTTGTAATTTAGTGAAAAGACATACATTATTAGCACTCTGCGCCTCAATTGAAGTTTCCTTAATAGAATACAAGAACATTATTAGAACATAAATTTTCATCACCGAATAGTACACCTCTTCATCTAATAAGGAACAGCTCTTACGCATTGTTTTAAACCCATTTCAAGTGGGTATTACTGGACAGATGGAAAACATTGTCTTAAGAAAAAAATGTTGAAAATCCAAATCCACAGCAGCTAAAAATTGTTCATTTAAAAACAATTTTATGCTAAATAAAATGCTACAATTCACTATGAATTATTCCATCTTTATTTTGTACTTTCAAGAGTATTTAATAGCTTCCTAAATGCACTTTCGAATATTTATTCTGGCAGTTGGAATTTAAACTCTAAAGCAGAAAATATAATTCTCTCCCGCATAGTATTCAACATGTTTTACATAGTATTGACATGATATTATAATTTATTAATAATCTCTAGACCTCAGAAATCTGTATCACCGTAAATTCTGTCATTGCTATGAGTAAAAATTTGGAAACGGAATCCCCTATCGTTTAAGATTTGAAAACGCTAAATCTTTTGCTTCTTGTTTCGAGGTTGTTTTCATGTATATAGTGAACTACTTCGAACTACATCATAACTTTATTTTGTTTTATTTACATGACACTGAAGAAAATTTTTGTAAAAGCACGGAAGGGAAACTAAGTGTTTCTTTGAATTTACGAAGAACTTGTTTTGAATCAAATAATTTACTTTATTGATAAGAGTTTCTCGATAAAATTCTTGTTTCTCCGCACTCTGCAAAAGTGCAGAGAAAAATTTATCAAATTACGTAACGCTGAGGACTTGAGATTAGTGACTACCAGTTTAAAAGTTGTAAAAAATGCGTAAATAAACGCTCGAGGCCTGTTACTACCAATTAAAAAATTTTCGAAACTGCATTGTATATTATTGGCGCATTTCGTAACGCCTTCTTGGACTGCAGAGGCATTACTGGCTCAGGAGCCAGAGCAACGTGGGCTCATCTGAACTCGCCTTTGACTTATGTACCAAAGATAGTTATTCAGCGTACATTATCTGTTGCATTCAATTTACAGAATGATCTCGGTTTTTTATTAGCCTACTTTCCCATAAAAGTAAAAAAAATAATAATAAAGCATGAAAGAAGGCTTAATGTATCTTGAAAATATCGTTAGAAATCAAGAAAAGTCAAAACTAAGTTAAGTAATTAAATAAAGATTGAAAAATAAAAAATTTGAAAGTAGGGTATTGAGATGGGGAAAAAGTGTGTCTGTCTGTCTGTCGGTCTGTCGGTCTGTCCCCACCTAATAACTTTTGAACGAATTGTCCGATTCGAAAAATTCTTTTTGCATTCGAAAGATCTCGGCGAGGACATCTCATTTCCATATTTTACTTTTCCATTTGAACAATTTTTTGTTCAATTTTGAACAGTTCAAAAAATTTTAACATTAGCGCCTATGGGCGAAAATGAAGCAAATTATGTAAACTCTGGGTACAAGATACAAGTTCCAATGAACAAGCTCACTGGAAGAAGTTCTTGGCGGGAAATATTGATTTGAACAATTTTTGTTCATTTTTGAACTGTTCAAAAAAAAAAAAAAAACATATTGCCTATTGGGAAATTTCAATCCTATATAAATCCTGATCTAACGGACCGATTTGCTTGGAACAAACTTTATCGGAAAGCTCTTATGACGTAGAACATGTACAGATAGAAAGTTCATCCAGAACTAACGAGCCTATTTTCCTATGAAATTTTTTGATTGAGATTTTCAAGAATATTTTTGAATTAATGAATGATTAAATGAATAAGCAAAAGAATGAATTAATGACTGAGTGAATAAATACATGAATGACTGAATAAATGAGTGATTGAATGAATATGCATTTACCGTTGAAAAGGTATATCTGAAGCAATTAAGAACTTAAGCTAAACGAGAAAGAGAGAGAGGCTCGTATAGTTCTAGACGGAACTTCTTGTTATATGTAATTTCCTTTGTTAAATATTTGTAGATTATGGTTTTAAAGTCTTTGTAATTGTGCATCAGATTACGGATAAATGCTTTTCTGGAGATTCTCATGTATTTTCAGGCAAACTTTTTTACAGTGAACATAAAGTTATCGAACTAGAATCGTAATGACGTTAGATTTTGTTTCAGTTTTTGTGTTTATAAGTAAAAAATCTCAACATGTTATTTTTATTGCTTTAGAATTTTTTCCGAATAAATAAATAAATAACAGATTATTTTTGTCTGCAAAAGTTTGACAAAAATATGATTGAAATTTCAACCTACTTTTTTCAATGAATGATAGATATCAAAGTAAGGGCTTCAGTTCCTAGTGCAAGATGGTTATAATTAAAGTTAGATTAATTTCGATCAACGCACAGCTTGTTTTAACAGAGTGATGTCATTGAAACTTGTTTTATTGAGTTATATATGAACCATAGAAAAAATTAAGCAATAAAAAAGAATTAGCTCAAATTTTAGTCACCATGTTACTAAAATTTGATTTTGGATTTTAAAAACACATAGCAGAGCAGTTTTACAGAGAAACTTTAAATATGACCACTGTTAACGACGAACGATCAAGAATGTTTGGTTATTATAAAAATATAACCTAAAACATAACCAAACAGGTTTCAATAAAAAGTTATTGAAACCCGTTATATTTGTAAATGTATAATTTTTAGCTTTTCAAAAGTTCAGCACGAATGTTTATGATGTGCTTCACTTCACTTTGAAAACAACAGACAATCAGGAAAGGCAAATCTTATACAGCTTTCTTTTACACAATTTGCTAGTATATTTTAAAATTTTAGAGATAAAATTTTTGATATTTTGAGCATAAATGTATTTAAGTTAAAATTTTCTACTTTACCACAACGAAGACTCTTATTTGATATAAACGAAATAAACGAAAAGCAAGAAATTCTTAAGCAGATTTATCCAGACGTTAGCATTTTGTATGAATTATTCATCCAAAAATCTTTAACCCGAACACAAAGCGAGAGCTTCAATCTCCCTTCAGAAGCGTAACAAAATTATTTATGTTGGATATAACCGTTGCTTAGTTATACATGTTCACTTCATTTACATTTTCATATCCTACATGTATTTTATACTCTTGAGATTAATATCACTCTTTGTTTTATACTTAATAATTTCAAACCTCATCCTTGTGCTTTCTTCTGCATGATTGCATGAGTTTCGATTGAAACCTCATTTACAAAGCATTAAAAAAATATTTTTGCCATATTCATCACAATTCAATGAAAAAATATCATTTTTAATTGGTTGGAAACAAAATAATGCTAACTTTTTTCAGCTAATCATGCTATAGAAAAATCCCATGAAACCCAAATTTACTTACTCATACTTCTTTTTACGTAATCGATTGATGCTTACTTTGGACATAGAGTAATAACTCTCCGATTTGTTATAGAATAAAGAGTTGAAATACAGATGAATAATAGGTAGGGAAAATGTGAAACGGAATGCATCCAGAAGTGACGTCACATTTGAGACCATTTGGCGATACATAGCATCATTAAGTTTGAGACAAATTTATTTCTAAAAGTAATTTGCCAAATCCAGTACCAATTTGCCGATATTCTCCATAGAACTCAATGTTAAACATTGCCGTTATCTTTATCGCCACTGTTATTCTTGATTCAATTTTCCAACACCAATTAGTCAATTTCCAATGCTAACTCCGTTCAAAAAATACCAGATTTTGTGAAATAACTAACTTTAGAACTACCGAAATAGTATATGTCGTTCTTTTTGGAAGCAGTTCTTGTTTTACGTTTTTTATTTCATTTTACAAATCGAAACTCACACCATACCAGAATAAGAGTTTACTCTCATAAAAAAGGGCTATTTAAAAATGCCAACGTTATTTAAAAATGCTTTTTACTGTTGATTAACTAGTTAATTAACCTTTCAGAGCATTTTTACCGTGATTGATACACCGGCAAAAATGATTTTACAATACTTTGGGATTGGTGTTTTTCCGTTGAATTTAAAAATAATCTCATTTGCTCTATTTTATCTATCACATATATATTTATGATAGAGGATACATACAAAAAAAATTTTCGAGACTTTTGTAAATTTTAATCTTTAAAAAGTCAAGACGTCTTTCCCATGTATCACATGAAATCGTCTGGAAAATAGTTATGAGTGATTTTAGATAAAAATGTTAATTATAAGCAATTTAATTATGACCCATTAATTGAGAATAAAATCATAATCACCATAATCACCCGTTTAGTTTTTCGATTATGTAAACTATCTCCCTAAATTATCTAACTGATCGAAAACTATGATCATCATAATTATTTTTTTCTTCTAAATATCAGAAACCTTGTCTAAAATAGCAAGAGCTATAAATTAGCTTCTCTGGTATTAAAATTATCTTTCAAATTTTCTCATGCCAAACGATAATAAAATAAATATTTTAGTTTTGAAACTAAGCGGACAAAAAAGAGACCTGCGAAGAAAAAAACATGTGTTAGAGGCTTTCGCTCGACGCTTCCATGAATGGTGAATTATTCATGATGCCGGTGCTCTTTTTCCCAGCGTAAAGTATCCCTCCACTTTCTCCGAGATCCCCTTTCTTTACTTAAGCCCGATGCTTTGAATATCCCCCTTTTTATCCTTGCCTTTTCATCCTCAGAGTTATCAAGATTGAATTCATTCGACTTTTAAAATGTATGGGAATTGCTGCTGCCGTCGGACATCAATGGGTCAGTAACACAAAGTTACTATAGTTTTGAAGTTAATACTTTCACCTTATTTAACAATAATTATTGCGATAATAATGCATTAGAAGCTTTATATGTTTCCTTCCGTAAGAGTAATTTTCTTGAGAATACCTTTAAAACGTGTCAATATTGTCTTTACTGTAAAACATCCTAACTTTATCAATACACTCCCTTTCTTTGTGAAAAACGTAAAATACATAAATGAGGAGGTGAGAAACATAGTGGTATAAGTCAAGCGATTGATGTTTTAAAAAAAAACGATATTTTGCATTAAGATTTTAACGTTACAATATTTGACAAGCAAAAACTAATGGTGCCATCTGTTAATAAACTTGTGAAGTATTCATTATTTTGCAGTAAATAAATGTAGATGACATCCCTTATAATGGAAAATTGAGCTAACTACATTTCCGAAAAAAAAAAAAAAAGACGTACACTAGTATGTTTCTCACCAACTCAAGAAAAGAAAGAAACAAATAAAAATGAACTTCCTGAGTTCGTATTTTCTTTATGAATTTTTCATTTAGGTGCATATTAAAGTATGCACCATAAGGCGTAATTTCAAGATGCAACGGAAGCTGTACACACACTGTAAAACACCATGCAGTAAAATGTTTAACCAGAGCTAATAAATAACCAAAAAATACATAAAAGTAGACATTTCATTGAGTTTTACGAATTTTGCTAGATTTGAAGTGGCAGTACTTCATTTTGGTTGATACATACTGGAAAGTATGTTAATGAAGACAAATTTGCAAATACAAAAGCACTTGTTTGGAAATCTCCACGGAGCATTTCTCCATCCGTACCAGCACGGTTGTGTGTGCCATAGATTCAAGATGATGACGTAGTTCAGAAGATCCACTTTAAGCCGTAAGTGGTAATATCGCTCCAACTCACACTCCCAGTAATATCCTATGAGACTAAGGATTTTTTTATTATTTTATTACTACTTATTTTTTATTTCTTCTTTTTACTTACTGACTTATTTACTTTGACTTATACTTATTTACTTACTCACTTACTTATTTACTTACTTTTTTATTATTACTTATTATTTCTATTCTCATTAGGACTAAAACTAAACCATATCAGTAATCACAGACGAATATTACCATTTATGAGTTAACCTTCCATTATAGATTTTTACACTTTTGCACATATCCCATACATGCAGTTCACAGAACGAACTAAATGTACTATTATAATTTTACATTCCTCCATACTTTTTTATTTCTTCCCGGTGATAATCATTATAATTAAAATTAATTGTTATGTTATTAGCTTTCACATTTGTTCACGCCTGCGCGCACAGCGCCCTCCAGTAGTGAACGTTTTAGTGTTCGGGTAGGATCAAAAGTGTGCGGACGTACGGCAAGTACGATCCTTGTGTTTCGATTCCAAGTTTAATAAATGGTGTGATTGTTACAAAAGAGCGTGTGTTTACTTATACAGTCCACTGTGTTCATGTTTATACCTCTGAGCCCCGACAACATTTTCATTATGTTTGAAAAGGTTTAGTGACCGCCCTCAAAACGTGTGTTGCAGTTCATCCAATTCATTTTTTCCAGTTTTCAAGAACGAGGCAAAAATTAGAATTTAAGTCTAACACATCACATACAATATGTAAATACATTTTATGGAAATGTATCTTCGTTTCTATTTCTGTGAAGCAGAATTTTCGTGTAGCATACTTAGATACATGCAAAACGTAAAAGAATGCCGTTACTTTTAGGAATAATGAACAAAAAGTGCATTCTCGAAGAAAAAAAAATGTATGCGAGGGTGTTTCTGAAGACGCCTACTTGAACTCTGAATTATTCATGAATCCGGCATTCTTACGTAAAATATCGCTTCACTTCACAGTAAAGAAGCCCTTTCCTGTACTGTTGCCGAATGCTTTAAATTCGAATATATTTATTACATGTGTCGCTTCTTCTATTTCATTACTATTTGCTAAAATTTAGCATCTTTTCAGTTTTATGTACGAACTCGAACTACAAATCTCTAACTTTCAGCTAATATGATTAAAACGCAATTGCTAATACTGCAGATACTGACAGAATACCTTAGTTATATAAAATTATTTATGCTTCTAGTTAAATATGGTATGCGCGAACTCGTTTGTTATTTTCCATATGCAGTTCAACTACGGAATTTTGGCATTTGGACGCTTCTGCGCATGACAGACAAGAATGAATCCATTCGAGTTTTGGGGAAGTTCGTTTTGCAGATGCGTTTATTTAGCATGTGAATCAGAATGTTTGCTTCTCTGTTTGTTGAAAGTCACTAAATTTATGAACCGGTATATAGCATCAATTCGGAAGAAATCAAGTGTGCTAAACGAACTAAAACACGGCACACTTCTTATACCAGCAGTTCTTCCCTTGAACATGAATGGATTCATCTTGGCACTCTGCCAGGCAGATCGCTTTGCTTGATGATAGAACTGTGGGTATTGAGTTAAGTGAAACCATTCACTTTTTTTTCGTAACAATAGTGTAGGCAATCAAAATCCCTTTCCAAAAAAATATATTGGTTTCAATTGTTTTTTTTTTCTTTGCGCTACGTCAATTCTTCACACAATATTTCGTTGCAACATAAACACAAATGCGTCCCTCTTTAAGACATAGTGGCTTGAACTCAAGGATGAAAACTTCATTGCAATTCAGGAGAAAGACGGGTAACTTCACACCGCCATAAGAACTCAATCTGTCATAGACACTCCAGTCAATGCCAAATAAACTGCCCCACAACTGTCGGCTCCTTTCTATACCGATTTTCAAAATGTCTTTCTAAACGAATTTTTCTTCAGTTACGCTGAATTTTGCTGTGTGAAACTCCTTAGAAAATAAGCCTTCAAAGGTGGTTTCATTTACTGTAGTTATTTATATGTATACTTTATAACATCTACATGTGTTGCTATTTAGATGTTAGAACAATTTTGATAGAATTGAACACTACATTTCTTTTTATATGATCGGTTAACTTTTTATATGATCGGTGATATTAGTAGTACCGTGAAGTAGATCCAAATGTAGAAGTTAAGAAGACTTGTTTAGCAAAGTAGCTTTACTAGGTTATAGAAATTAAAAATTTCAATTTTAAGGTCCTTTTTTAAAATTTAAAATTTTTATAAATTTTGTCATGATGCCTAGCGGTGCCGGCACGGCGTTGCCCGGGCTGATTTTGAAAAACGTCGCCTACGGAGCTGTCCTTACGATGTCCGTTTTTCATATGAAACGGCATTCAATATTCTTCAAAATGCTTTTTAATAGAACTTTTTATTTCTATTTGTTGATGAGTTATGGCCTGTTTTGTGTTGAAGCCTACAAGTAAAAATGTGAGTTTTTTACAAAATCAAAGACTAACAACTAAGCAAGATAAAAATCTAAAAATGTAGATTTTTAATTATCTTGAGGGCTACAGTTGATGAGCCAAATTTGAAAGAAATCAAACAGGGTGAGGTAAAATTCCTTGGATCACTTGATATGGAATGACCCATATATAACGTATGTTGAATAAAAAAACCTTAAAATAATTGAACTTATTTAAGCAGTCCTTGGAAGTACTTTAACGATTTTAAAAGGCTAAACATTACTGATTACACATTTGATTATTTAAAAGATAATAAACAAAATAAAAAAGTTACAGAACTAAAATAAAAAGATTTTATGAAGAATTTCAAAAAAAACGTCGATGATATTCAACTAGTAACAAAGGGAAGTGATGGAGGTAAAGACAGTAAAATTTTTAAAACAATTCCTGCTGAGGTATGTGGGGCATTTTCCTTGTCAAATAGATCATAGAAAATATATAAAGTACACAAATATTAGAAATAAATGTTGTGTGCAAAAAAAAGCACTTTGTATAATTCCAAATTAATGTATATATGTATATATATATATATCTATGTAAGAACGGCTGTCCCGTTCTATCTTCTACAGCTGTGGCCGCTAAAACCCATGTAAGACGAGGCACAGGGTTTCGTTGCAATTCTTTATTGGTAAACTTTAACACACAAATATCATAACATTAATATTGTTGGAACGAAGGACATGAAGTCATCAGCACGTTTCAAGAAGCAAGAACCCCCGATTTTCGTTCGGGCAGTCGTATTTATATGGGGGAAAATCTCTTAGACTGCAGACAACATTCCCTACACCACGTGATAGCACGTGGTTTAAATAGGAGGGCCATATGGAAAATAAAATATATTATTGGCTTTAATGCCGTAGACAGGGGCTGGCCTAAGTCTACGGGGAAAAAAATAGTCTGGAGGGAATTAATGAGGGAAACCAACTTGAGCTTAGGCATGACCATATATGGTAACGCGTTAGAGAAATTTATGAGTGAGACAACCCTGAGTTGTCAAGTTTAATATGGAAAAAGCCAGACAAAGGAGACAAAGGACTTCTCCATATCACAGCCTGACAAAGGATACAAAGGATTTTTCCATATTACATCCCCCCTCCCCAAAAGTTCTATTACTTTAAATATTGAAGAAGTGAAATATCTGCAGCCTTTTTCCCCACATAAATTTATGTATTAAATTTTATATAAACATATCACATTTTGAATGAAATACTATACAGTTACAAAAATTACTGAACATTTTCATCACAGATTATTATACTCTTACTAAACGATATTTACAAAATTGTATTTACAGTTCAGTTTAATTACAGTTGGATTATTCTGTTGCAGTTCAAAAGTGAATGACTTATATCACATTATTCATGTGATAGTTTGAAATTTGTTGGTGGGTAATATTTCCTCAATCTTGACACATGTACTATGTCTGATTTTTCTTTGCTGTGTGCATTTGGTTTATTGATTTCATAAGTTACGTCCGTAACTTTTCGAAGAATTTTATATGGTCCACTGAACGGTTGCGAAAGTTTTCGTGAATTCGGATATTTGAATTCTTCATATATCACAAAGTCATCTGCATTAAAAGATTTGTCGACAAATCTGGCATCGTAATATATTTTATTTTTTTCATGATACTCTTTAGTTCTTTCCACTGCCAGTTTTCTAGCTTCCTCAACAGGAGGATAAATGTCTTCATTTACTGGATTTTGAAAAGGCACTGTACCGTACATTAAATACGCAGGTGGGAACTTCGTAACTGAGTGTGGAGTTAGGTTGTATTCTTGAGTCACCTGCTCTAATAATTTAGGCCATGGCACGTTTCCAGAAGCTGCGTTCACTTTGCACTTTAGGCGAGTGACTATTGTTTGGTTCAGACGTTCCACCTTACCATTTGTCTCTGGTCTATGAGCTGTGGTTAAAAGCTGTTTAATTTTGTGGTGCTTTAGAAATTTCTTGAAATGAGATGAAGTAAATGATGGATTTCTATCACTTAATACACTTTTAGGTATTTGAACACTGAAAATTTGTTTAAGAAAGTTGACGTAAGTTTCGGTAGTGATTGATTTTGATGCAAAAGACCACATGTATCTAGTATGATGATCTATAAACAATGTTAAATATTTTTTCGTGGAATTGTAGTAGTTGAAACCACCCACACTATCTACTGCAACGAGATCAAATGGTTTATCAACTGGAGGCATAGACTGTAAAAGGCCAAATCTTTTTTGTCGAGGCTTTTTGTTTACCTGACAAATATGACAATGTTTGTTAAATCCAGTTATATCTAATGTTATATTTTGCCAATAATATACAGGCGTAAGTAAATTAATTGTTTTTTGAATTCCTGGGTGTCCAAACTTTTCATGGACAGTCTCAAGTAATTTACGGCGTAAAGAAAAAGGAACAACAATTTTAGTAAAACCCTTTTTACGCAGGCATAACACGTTATTAATTTCGACAAAATTACCAGTTAAATTGTCATTTTTTTGAGCCTCTTGAATTTCATCCAATTGCAGTAGATGCGAAACGTGGTTTCCTATATTTTTTTCAACACATTCATTATTTACAGGTATATCTCTTGAGAGCATGTCAGCCTCGAAGTTTGTGGTGCCTTTCGTATATTTAATATCATAGTCATACATACTTAATTGTAAGGACCAGCGGAACAAACGACCTTTTAAGTTTTTTACATTTTTGAGCCAAACTAACGCCGCGTGATCGCTATGTATGACGAATTTATGGCCAAAGAGGTAGTGGTGGTACTTATTTAAAGCATCCACAACAGCTAGACATTCCAACTCAGTAATACTATAATTCTTCTCGTAATCTTTTAATGAGCGGGAATGGAAAGCTATGGGATGTAAGGCACCCGAACTGTCTGGCTGTTTTAATATTGCTCCCACACCAGTTTGACTTGCATCAACACAAATATGACATTCTTTTTTAGGATCAAATATTTTTAAAATTGGTTTACAAATTAAAGAGTTTTTCAAAACTTGAAATGCTTCTTGGCATTTGTCAGTCCATTGCCAAGTTGTATCTTTTTTTAGCAAGTGGTTTAATGGATTTCTAATAGTTGCATATTTATCTATAAATTTATGGTACACATTTATTGACCCCAGAAATCTTTGGAGAGATTTAACATTTTTAGGCGGTTGTAATTTTTTAATAGCCTCAATATTACTATTATCGGGCGTTACAATACCATTACAAATTTCATACCCTAAAAATTCAATTTTAGTCTGTAAGAAAGAACATTTTGATGCTTTTAACTTTAAATCTTCCTGTCTGCATATCTCAAAAATTTGTTGAATATGATCTAAATGTTCTGAAAGGGTTTCAGAAAAAATTATTATGTCATCAAAGTAATTGGCTGCAAATTTTATTTTATGTTTTGTAAGTATTCGACGCAAAGTTCTTTGAAAAATACTTCCTGAATTTTTCCACCCGAAGGGTAATTTGTTCCACTCATATAAGCCACTATTAGTGACAAAAGCGAGCTTTTCAGTATCGTCGGGATGAATTGGTATATGCCAATATCCGGAAGCCATGTCTAATTTGGTAAAATATTTGCTTTTCCCTAATTTATCTACAAGTGTTTCTATCAGGGGTAATGGTTCTGCGTCGGACTTAGTAATTTGATTTAATTTTCTGTAGTCTATACATAATCGACTTTTTTTATTTTCGTCTCTTTTAAAAACTAGTGTAACAGGTGCAGAATACGGCGATGAGCTTTCTTTTATTATATTAGCCTTTAATAACTCTTGAATTTGATTTTCAATTTCTTCTTGTTGCTTTGGGGAAGTTTTATATGCCCTTAACGACACCGGTAAGTCGGATGTTAACCTTACCCGTTGAGGTTCAATTCTAATTGTTCCAACATCATATTTATTTTTGGAAAATATATCCTCGTAATTTCGCAATATTTCTTTTAACTTTGAATTTTCCTCAAATTCCGAATGTCCATCGACAGGATCGCGACATTGTAGGCCTCCAATGCCGCAACCAGTCCCAGAAACATCGGACGAAATACGAAAATGATTATTCTTTTCGCAACTCATTTTTTCATTTCTATCTTTCTCTTGACAAGTTTTCTTTTCCGTGCTACTCTTTTTCTTTTCATTTTCGTTATAATGTAATTCCGTCACCCTTTCCTTAGTTTTACTTTCTTTCGGATCTTTCACTCTTTTAATTTCCTTATCAATTTTCTTGCGTATTTTTCCCGTATTATTATTTTCGTTTTTATTTTCTTTTACTTTATTTCCACAGTTCCTAACTAGGATTTCAGGTAAAATATGCAAAGACAAGTCATTCGGTTCGGAATCAGAAAAGGTGATCAGTCTTCTCTGATCCTGCATAACGACATGTCCTACACAATCTATGACCAAACGAAATCCCCCGCAACTCTTTAAACCTAATATGGCATAAGGTAAATCGGTGTCTAGAACATAAAATTCCACCGGTTTAACTATATTGCCGACCTTAAGGTAAAGAATACACGTTTGGTTAAGCTGTAGCATTCCCTTCGTTTGTTTTATTTTTACAGCGATTTTTTCTTTAATCGAAACATTTAATGTTTTTGCAATTGCACTCGGGATGATATTTAATGTTGAACCGGTATCAACATTTCAATAAATAGTCTTTAAATTCGAATTTGTATTTTGAGTGTACGCGTCATTAGATAGTTGATAATCATTTTTAAATTCCGCCTCATTTTTAATAATATACCCGGGTATTATTAATTGTCATACTTCGTTAACTCTCTGATTTTCTTCTCTTAATTGATTATCTTTCTGCTGAGGTGGTAGTTTAAATCCAGCATTCGATGTATTTGGCTTATTCACACATGTTTGTCCCCAATGATATGCGTTGGAGATTCCTTGTTGTGCGCAAAATTTACAAGGATTAGGGGGTAACTCCTGCGAAAAATGTGCAGTCTGTCTTTTTACTGCATTTTGTCTTTCATTATGACCTACAAACCTAGGTTTATTCTGTTGGTAAAAATTAGGTTGGTATACATTGTTACTATCTTGACGAGAATAGTTATATTGTTGACGAAAATTACTTTGATCATGATTTTTTGGCATCCAATTTTGATAAAAGGGGGGCTTCACCCTAAAAATATTTTGTTGCTCCCCTTTATAAGCGGACTTGGGTGTTTCATGTGGAACTTCATTTATTAATTTTGAAACTACCTGAAGCCATTCGGTGGGAGTTTCTGGCTCTTTTATTACCAAAAATGCCCTAACTTGGGCAGGTAGCCCCACTGAAAGCCCCTCAAGGATATGTTGATTACTAAGTTTTATTTTTCTTCCCATTTCTACTTTTTCAGTAAAATAGGAGTACAACTCTTTTGGATTTCCAGAAAATCTTAAATTTTGAAAATCAAGAAAACTATTTGCTGGAGTAAAGTAATGTTCTTCAAAAATTTGAATGATTTCATGAAAGGAATTACAGCAAAGGCATTGATTGATGTAGAGCTTTAAGGCTGACCCGCGAATAAACTTCTGAAAATTTTTTAATTTCCAATTATCATTTAAATTGTTCTGAGCCGTTTGCTGGTTAAAGTGAGCTAACCATGCTGAAAAATTTATCCCTAACTCTGGTTCAAATAATAAAATTTCAGGTGAGCTACCCGAATTTTTGTCTTTTATTTCAATTTTTGAAGTAGAAGAGCCATCTGCCAAACTTATCTCTTTTATTTTATCACTAATCGTTTGACATTCTGAATCCATTTTTATTAAGCTTAAATCGGCAGTTGCCTCTGCTTGAGTTTCCGCATCCTTACGGTTTAAGTTATCTCCATCCATGTTTGAATTTTCTTTGTGGGAAGACTCTAAGTCAGAATTTTTTTCATTTTCAATGGTCTTGCTCATTTTACCACTACGTAATAACATAATTCTAATAACACACAAATTTTTGACATTTTTCCTTTTTTACCTTCCCACTTTAACAACAAAAATATTCCGCGTAAACAAATGCATAACATCTAAAATATATACAGAACTATTCATAATACTGCAAAAAATATACCATAATTTCAATTACACAGCACATTGATAAATTTACTATTTCAAACATCTTAATGTCAAAAAAAAAAAAAAAACCCGTGCTGACAAGATCCCTTTTAAAAATTTAAACCGATAATTAATATATCATCAAATAAAGAACTTATTCTTCCAAAGCACATGATCAATTTATATCATAATAAATTCTAAAGCAATATCATGTAAAAAAAAACCCAACGGGAGAAAAAGATATTCATATAACTATAAGACATTTATGAAGAAAATTCGAAATAATACCATTTTGGAATAACACATTAAAAATTACTCTATCCAAATTCCCTTTAGCACATGAAAATAATTTCAATTCTAAAGCACCACAACATAACGACCCTTTCGTTTAATCACTCCGCAGAACGCAAACACTCTTCGCTTCTAAAAGCCACAACGGGGGCGAGCTTCTCCCCACTCGGAAAAGGAGCGCACATCGGTTCATTGAACCGTCTAGAAAGATGATCCACGCTGCTACGACGTCGCGGCACATTTCAGATTTAGTATTGCTTTTCTTCGATTGTTTTTTTTTTCTGCAGGAGCCCGGATAGGAACATAAATCCTACCGGCTTGTAAGAACGGCTGTCCCGTTCTATCTTCTACAGCTGTGGCCGCTAAAACCCATGTAAGACGAGGCACAGGGTTTCGTTGCAATTCTTTATTGGTAAACTTTAACACACAAATATCATAACATTAATATTGTTGGAACGAAGGACATGAAGTCATCAGCACGTTTCAAGAAGCAAGAACCCCCGATTTTCGTTCGGGCAGTCGTATTTATATGGGGGAAAATCTCTTAGACTGCAGACAACATTCCCTACACCACGTGATAGCACGTGGTTTAAATAGGAGGGCCATATGGAAAATAAAATATATTATTGGCTTTAATGCCGTAGACAGGGGCTGGCCTAAGTCTACGGGGAAAAAAATAGTCTGGAGGGAATTAATGAGGGAAACCAACTTGAGCTTAGGCATGACCATATATGGTAACGCGTTAGAGAAATTTATGAGTGAGACAACCCTGAGTTGTCAAGTTTAATATGGAAAAAGCCAGACAAAGGAGACAAAGGACTTCTCCATATCACAGCCTGACAAAGGATACAAAGGATTTTTCCATATTACATCTATATACATAGATACATTGATTTTAAATTAGCAATTCTCTAATTCTCTTTCATGCTTAGGATAGCAGCAATTGACATTTTTGAAGTTGTTAAAATTGCTTTAATGTGAATTAGATGAAATTAGTAGGAGTCGGTGTTTTGACTGGTATTGATGTTTCAAAAGTACTGGAGAGTGGAGACTAAATTGAAGTTGATATTCTTGAAAAAAAATAAGTACTGATAACATCGGCAAGATAACAATTTTTCTGATCAGCCGAGGTCTCTTATTCGTTGTTGGTATACAATTAAGAATCAGAAAACCAGCAGATAAGTGTGAGTCACCTCTGTGGGCTCATGTCACTATTTTTTGACAAACATTTTCCAATGAGACGATTTGCTCAGAAATGCATTCCACGATTGATAAATAAAGGCCAGAAGGCTCCTCACGTCGTGGAATGTCAAAATCTAGACCTTTCCAATGAAGATGAACAATCAAGGCGATGATAATTCAAGTTTCAGTGAAGAAACTCCTCAGAATAAAGATATAAAGGATGATAGATTTCATTAAAACACATCCGATAGAACTCTGAGCCATTATGCAAATTGCATTTAAAAGAGAGTTTCCAGAAGCATGAGTAGAGAATATGACAGCATGAAAAGAGTGTGAAACAGGGAAGAGATCACATTGAATAAGTGGTAAGTGATAAGGAATAAATTATAAAATTCGTTAATTGAACTGAAATGACCTCTTAATTTCAGTGACTGTATAAGCTATTGCACATGTTTACGAATTTTTATATAGCGTTAGGATTCTTATATCGTAATAAAAAAATATTTTAGTAATATTATCAATACACTTAGAGTAAAAAATACTGAACAATACTTCTTCAGTTTATTCTTTATTTGAATTTGGATATTAGTAATGGTAATAGTAATAGGTGCTCAAGTTAGGTAATACTAATTAGTGCTTAAGATAGTTCCATAAAGCATAAATTTGTTAGAAAAATACCAAGTGCTTAATTGTTTTAAGAATAAGCTTAGTACGTCTATGTGTTTTTTATTTCGATTCAAATTTTTGATATTATTTAAATTAACCTACTTAATGGTGATGTAAGTTGAACAAGTGCAAAAATATGTCCGCCATTCGATATCATTAAGAATTTTATATGGAATCATATTTATTGTTATAACAAACATACTGTAGAACTGACTGTTTAAATGAACTCCATAATCATATTTTAAGTTAGAAACTGTTAGAAAAATACCTCCAAGAATTATTTTTCGTAAACACTAAATAGGGTATGGACAAAATAGTGGATTGGTTTTATAGGGCGTTATGGAACAAAAGCCTCTTAGACTATACTGCGCCAACCTACCATTGAAATAGAAAGGAGAAATGTACATAAATACGATTTATCCAGATGACAAAATACTCGAATCCTACTATACACCATATAAAATACTGGCTATGCAAGCTAAAGGACCAACGTTTGTTTATTTGACAATTTTCATAACAATTTGCAATTGCAAGATTATTTTACTGTTGCCAAAAGCAAAAACAAATGTATCACATGGCTTGAAGAACTACTGATATTAATTTTAATACAAATATGTATCGAGCAGGAGCAGGAAGTATAATTATACCGCTTAAATTTATGTGAATCGTCGCTCAAATGTGATGGCAAAACGCAATTAAAAAAATGTGGACTTATAGAATATTTAACGACTTTTATAAAATGAATAAGTTCTGAGAATAGTAGTAATTATAAAAATAAGCCTTTTCCAAAAATACATGTTGAAAAATAAATCGAAATCGTCAATCTCCAATCTTACTGTCTTATCCTTGGATTCTCTTCATCAGAAAGCTAGTAACCATAGTAACGTACAGGTGATAGTCTTGAAATGGAATTTTTAAGTAGTGTGTGTTTCATAATAGATGATGGCTGCAAAAGTCTTTCTCTCTTTTGTATTTATCTCAAGCTTTCCGGTTACTGAAGATTTCTTTCCCTCTTTGTTCATTTTGAATCAGCACCTTAATCCAAAGAATCTTAATTTTAATCACTTTTACGTGTTTGCAGTTAAATGGTAACTCGGAACGGAATGTTCATTTGAAGCTTCAGATAATATTATGTTATTTTCTTTTGAGTATGGATTATCTTGTACTCAATTATTCAGACTGCAATTTAAGATTTTTTTTACAAATTACATTGTCATAACTGCGCATAATTTGCAAACACATTACGAAGTGTAACTAGTTAATTTAAAATATGGGGCTGCGTGTTCTCACATTGAGCTATGTATACTATATGAAACGACATCTTCTATAGAGTAAATATAGAGGAGGCGTGGTCTAAGCGGAAGGATATAATACCCTCTAAATCGGAAACTAAATGTAGAGAGCGCAGAAAACAAGCTGCTATCACGGACAGTAAAGGTTATAAGAAAATTGTCCCGCATTGGACCAGTCAGTATAAGCTCTGTTCCTGCAGAACGTCGAAAGAGAAGCAACATCGACCGAGGTCAGTGTTTGGGAGGGTGACAACCTCTCGCGGCTGGTTGCTGTGGACCGCGAAATCCGTCGTGGCGGCTCTAATGTCCTCAAAGTGAAACGATACCTCTGTGGATGCCCACCCCAGGAGACGGTCTCTCATCTGGGAGCTGGCTCAAGAGACCACATTAATAAGGTGTAGTCAGTCCTCAGCCCTCATGGTTCCTCACTCAAGTGAAGCTGCAGTCTTCACCCTTAGCCGTGGATCATGTACCTGGTGTAGGCTTTCCTTACGCCTGACGGGGGATAAGAAACAACAGAAAGTAAATTTCTAATATTATTTTGTCTAAGACAAACATGGTGAAATCGCGTTCTCAGAAAGTTGCTTTGACTGTTGAGAAGCAAAGGAAGTTAAAATTTCACTATTAAGACATTTTACCTTATTTATTTTAGAATTTTTTGCTTACTGCAGCAAGACGTGTGTTGGCATGAATGAAAGAATTTATTGCCCTATAACGTTACTCATCAACTGCAAACAAAAAAACCCTCGGCTCTTTTAAAATCTATTTTATGTGCATCTTTTATTTAATGCGCAGGAAATGTGTTTTAGCACGAAAAATAAAGCGCAAAAGAAGCTAAATAATGGTAGACTTAAAAAATGTACATTTATTTTTTCAAATAATATTCTAATTTTCAACCATAATATTTTAATGCTTTAATTTGAAACATTAATTTGTATGATGCAATTTCCTCTCCAAATAACTATCAGAACTTGTTTTTATACAACGCAATTATTTACATGCCAGGAGCAAGAAAACTCTGGCATCATTCATTTATTTATGCCCCGATATCATATGGAGAAGACGGATGCAGAAACACCTGCCACAGCCGAGGTACCTAATCCTTCTTCGATACACAGCACACGGACAAAAACCTCTCTGTTTAATGGAAAAGTATCTCATAAAATATTGAATAAACTCCGCAGATAAAGAACTGAATAGAAAAAAGGAGCAGGAAAAAGAATTGGAGGAGATGAAAGAAAATTTACCATGTTCCCTGTCGTCCGATAAGCGTATGGTTTTCGTTGTATCTGAAGCTCGAGTAACCAAGACAACAGGCACGTGACAGCGGCCCCAAACAGTCTACTTTAAACACGGTTTCTTTGCCTTTGCTTCATAATATATGATCCCCAGGATTTTTCATATCTGATTGGATCCTAAGATGCTGGTTCTTTTGCGGGATTTTTTTAGGCATTTTTATTCGAAGAATTCTGAAAATTTTATCGTAGTAAAATATGGCTCAGCATTAGAAAACATACCACGAAATTAGTATGATGTTAACAGATTTCCTTGTATAAACAGCTGATCAACCTCATGATAATCAGGAATGTAATATAACTTCTTCAGTATTTATTTCAAAGCGTTTTAAACGTAACGTACGTCGAATATTGCTTTCCCGTTTGTACAAATTAAATACTTCAAATATAACACAGCATTCATAGTAATAATTTCCTATTAGATAACTTAATTTCTGATTTATTTATAGCCAAAATGTTAAGAGATAAAACAGCAAATATTTTGTTCATATAGTATACACTGATCAATGATTAATAGAAAATGCTTTTACACACGTAAGCGCTTTTTAAAGATAAGTGCATATTTCAAGGGTGGCATATCTAAAGCATATTTAACTATATTAGAAAAATGTAGCCTCATATTAGAGAAAATATTTTACGACTTCAAGACCAAATTTCCAGCTAATATTAACCTTATGTATGTTATTTCTGCTTACAATGTATATGTCTCAAGAATACATTCTGTCTGAAATCTAGCAATATCTCGCATCATTCAGTAAAATATAATTGCAGTAAGCTATTTTTATAGCAACTAAGCTTTGATCCTAACTTTTAAGTTAATGGGCTTCGACTTTTTAAACTTTTTGAAAATTTCAGATCAGTCAACAATAAACGGATATCTTCTTTAGTGCTCTGTTTAGCCTAGTTTCCTGAAGTAGTTCAAAATAAAACTATGAAAGATGGCCTTATGTATCGGGCAAACACCATTAAAAAGAAATTCCAAAATAAATTAAAAAAATAATGATTAATAAGTAAAACATTTGAAAATACGGTTTTGGGATGGGTAAAAAGGTCCGTTGGTGTGTCTCTCTGCCTGACGGACTTTAGTTGGCCAGGCTGTCTGTCTGTCACCTTATTAGAAGACGAAAATTTCACTTCCAACTAAGGTTTATAATAAAACATTAATAACTAGAACTCGAAATATATCCTCGAAAAAACTTTAATATTTCCATTTTAATATACGATAAAAGCACCTAAAATACACACTGATTTTTTTTTTTAATGAAAAGAAAAACTTAAAAAAAAAAAAAACAATTCGTTTTTTAAACTTAACTAGAGTTTATTAGCTAGAGTCCATCAGCTTAGCTGAAATTAATTACGTCTGAATAAAAAGATGATTCCTATCAATCTTTGGATTTACTTTATAATCAAACGATACGTATTAAAACAGTTATTTAAATAGTAAATGTACGCTTTACTGTCAAATCAATAAATAGCAATATGTTTTAATCTACTCAAGTGTCGCTGGCTTTCCATCTTTAAAATTAAAAATAAATTAAAAGAAAGGAAAAACGCGCAATAGTGTGCATTGATATAAAAAATGCCGATTTTATGTATTTTTACGGCACTAACGTCAAAAGAAGAAAAAACTTGCATTTGATATATTCACATATGTACAGGTAAAATAATAAATAATTTTCAGAAATGTTGAAGAAAACATCGGTATACAAGCACTGAAACTACATGCATATCTATACATAACAAACTTAACGAACATTTTTTAAAAAACGCCTCCTTTTGTGTTTTGAAGAAAAGAAAAATATATATTTAAAGAAGTATTTTCGAATCAGCAAAGCAATATTTGAAAAATAAATTAAGTGTTCTTCTTTTTCCCGCACTAGCATTATCATTGCTGAAAAAACACATGTACATCCTATTGAAACGGCACATAGCCAAGTTGCATAAAATAGCAACATGATATAAACAAATGTACAAGTGCGTTTTATGTTTAAGTACATTTAGTACATTATCTAAAAAATATTGTCAATGCATAAAAAAGAAATTTGGGGTAATAAAAATATCTTTAAATTCAATCTCTTAAAATGTAATGATTTGTTTAGGCATAAATACCAATAATGATGTATTCCAACTAATTCATACGCAAAGATTTTCTCCATCTTGAATGGTTAAAATAAGAGTCAAATTAACTATGTGTATTGGTTCATTACGGAGGTTATTATTTTCAAAAGACTTTATAAGTGGCCTTACATCTACATTCCCACCCACCATTAGCAAATGGGAAACATTGAAAATATCATGAACATTATTCCCTACAAATTACTTGACGCAAGGAATTAATTTTTATAATAGCGATAGTAGTGATGGGGAATGCTAAATACGTACCAAATAATGACATACCAAATGCTTCCTCCTCTGACTGCAGTACATACAAGGAGTTTTAGTTTAATATATAACTAAAGTCCTTTTGACTCGGAGCTATTCCGAGAACATAATGTTCGTGAAAATAGGCAATTGTATCCCAATAATACGAAATCTCATTTCATAGTGGACATAAAGCATTTCATGGATTTTTGGTAGTACAAAAAATTAATTTTACTGCCATCACATCATGAAGTTTGACACCTAAGCATCAAGTTAATACACACACACACAACATATATATATATATATATATATATATATAAATATATATATATATATTAGTGATGCAGCGATTAATCAGCAGTAATCGGAAATCGACCCGATTTAATGATTAATTGGCGGAGAATTATTTTTTAATTAACATTACTTTTATCATGCTAAAAACAAGAAACCATGCTAAATGAATTTATTAATAAAAATTAGGGGTACCTTCACTCCAAGACCTCCAAGAGCGATAGTGAAACTCCCCCCCCCCCTCCCCCCACCAAAACATAACTAAGAAAAGTATGAGAGTAACATTTTTCAAAATACGATTGCATAAAAAGTACATAGAGCATATAACTAAGGAAACGGAAATTTGTAACACCAGTTTAAATTGATTTTGCATCACCCCCACCCTAAAATTTTCGTTCGCCATAAGTAAATGCAGTTTCCTGCAACATAAAATGTCATGTAAATACCACGCAAACATTATCTTTCTCAAGCCAAGGGGAAGACAACTGCCAAATTCTTGACCTCCCTAAATAACAGGCCTTAATGTCACATAAAGATTAAAAAAACCTACTTTGTAAAACATAAATTCATGGGCGCAAATTACGACTAACTACCAACAGTTTCGAATTGTTGCCTCTATTCCATTCAAAATTTACAAAGTATCATCGTAAAGGTGGGAACACTACTTAACATCTTTACATTTTTTTAGAAAACAAAAATCTTTAAAAACCAGCAGTCGTCCATTTAAATTGATCAACTTCAAAATGAAAAAAAAGAAAAGATGAAATAAAAATCATAAAAGAAAATCTGAAAACAAAAGTCAATCAAAATAAATAGTTCTAAAAAGTTCATCGAATCTTTTTTTAAAATATTTATTGCGTCGTATTAGAAAAAAATGTTGTTATGAGATGATGATAGACGTATCTAACGGTCCCCCCTCCCCCAAACTTTTAAGAGAATACACCATTTTGAATTGCTTTTACATTCACTATTTATGCAGAAATTTCAGCGTACATTTTACAATTTAATTTTTAAAGTTGCTACTTTTTGATTCAGCAAAAATGTATTGTTATTATGAAATATCCTTTGATTTTTTAAAATTTATATGAGCACGTTTTTTATTTCTTTCACAAGGACTGATGTTTGATGCATTATTTTTCAATTAAAATTTTCCTCTTTTCTATTTTACATAAAAGGGCATACTATACTGAAGAATTTCTCTTCATTCAATGTTTTACTCCATAGTCTAGCTTTGAGCGTATTTTAAGAGTAGTTTTTAGATATTATAAAGAATAAAAATCCTGGTTAAAGTGGCTTCTAACAATAAAGATAGTGCTACTAAAAGGTAAGTGTCTACTAGCCACTGGCTACTATCTAAAGGTTTAAACTTTCAGATATCGTTAATAGAATATGATTTTATTAAAGAACCAATAAGAAAATTGACTCACGGAATTTTAATAAAATCTGGAAAATATACTATAGATAAAATATGAAAATGGGGGAAAGTAAAGCATTACTCACAGATATAAACTGTTAGCTAATTCTGTAAAGCTGAAAATATCAATAAAAAATAGTGATAGTGAAATGGTAAGATTAAAAATGACTATGAAATAAAAAGCAAAAGAAAATGATATCAAGTTTAGCTGTTTATGTCAAAACGTTTTGGTTTTTCAATGGTTTAAAAACGCATAAGGTGTTATCAAATTTCTGTGATTTCTGATTGATACCACCACTGAACCAAAAACTACCAATTTCTGAAAAGTCAAGGTTGACTTAACATGAAATGAGTCACCTGTAGATAGTTAAGTAAATAGTAATGATATTTGGCTGCTACTTATGAAAAGTATTCCTAAAATTAAAGGCTTTTTGTTGAATTCCTGTTGAAGTCTACTATGTTTGCAACTGAGTTTTCCGCACACTTTACAAAGTTCAACATACATAAGTTTCGTGAATGCTCGGGAACTGATTATAGGATGATCTTAAGCCTTCTAATTTTCATAACAAGAGACCCTTCGTAAATATTTCTCTCTATTTCTAGAAAATATAAAAGAAAAATCATCATTCAATGCCACATAAAAGCTGAAATATTTCAAGTTTGTCACCCCAGTATTTTACAAAGAGAGCAAAATATGCACGTTTTGAACGTCATCTGAATTAAAATTCAAAGAATTGTCGGCTTTTAGTGTAAATATGCGCCATTTCTTTATATTTATTGAAGCAGAGCGGTTTAGAATGGAAATGCGGTTCCATCCAAGAATCGAGCAAAACCCGCAAGGAGAGAAGAGACGATCTTAGGAAGAAGAACACGTTCTGAATTATTCATGAATCAGATTCCGCTCAGGAACACAGTTCACCCCTACTTCCGGAGCCCGGCTCCTTTCACCAACATATGCAAACCAAACCAAGTAGAATAAGAGAGATTTCTTTTACGTGTACCTTTCCCCGCACGATTTATCATTAAATATTAAGTCATATGTTTCTTGGTAGATGCATGGAATTTGGTAGATGCATGTCCCTGTCATTGCGAATTTTTATTTTACATATAAAGTTTTTTTAGACTCAGGCTGTCATCGGCCGTACGTCAAAAAAATTCTACGCATAAGTTTTTTATTTATGAAAGACAAAAAATACTACTCGTTCGAAGATTGAACTTATAAGAACACACATTCTGCTTAATATTTGCGTATATTTATTTGCTTGTTCCTGAAATGAAAAAGAACGCTCGAAGTTTCTTCTTTTAATTCTTTATATAAATATATTTATTATTTTCTTCCCAATGGGGCTGAATTTTTCTTACCGCCATTGCAGACCTAGTGCGCTCCCCAGAGATTGGCACTCTCTGTTTCAGTGGCACTGTGAGTATAGGTACCACCGCCGCATAGGAAATTTGACGTCCAGTTTCTTTACTTGAAAAGGTAGCATCTGGGCTTTATTGATGCGAAATAACACTAGGAATTTAATTTAGCAAGGAGTAGCCACGCCAAATGGCTACTCAGCGGATTTTTTAGATTCCACATAATCATACGACATGGGTGCAGACGGTTTTCTGCATTTTGAAAATCCACCAACACAGCCTGGAACGAATCTGTGAACTTGGGCGTACGATTCCCGTGCCTTACCCTGTCCCCAGAGTGCAGGCTAAAATATCTTTAATGTTTTATATCCAATTACTTTATTTATTGAAATAATGTCTGGCATATTTTAAATCGTTTTCTGCCAAGCATTCTAAGTAGAACTGCGGTTTCCTGGTTGCGAGTTCGGTTCCTTAGACCACTTGACCAGAAGACATCTTATTGCGGCATGGATGTATTATTATATGTCTCAAACCTACGTTGCAATTTGTATGAAAAATTATATTACACTTACTTGATCACAAAGACAGTTGTCTTTGATAGCTACTGCACATGTATGAAAATATTGATTTGGATGTCATTGAAATTATAATTGTACTTATTCATACAGTATCTTTATAATCGATTAAGTAATGCTAAGTTTAGAATCTAGTCTACGGAAGTTTTCTAAGAAGTTCTGCGAAGTCTGGTATAGACATATAAAACCTATTTTTTTATAACCTTTTTATAACGTTTCCTATAAAATGTGTCTAAGAATGTTATTTTTTATAATTGTTTTATGTACACATATACATTGATGTTAATATATGGAAAGTACTTTTTTCGCGAAATTGTACATACATTTTTTAGCCTCAAATACATTTCTTCAGTTAAATTGCATACACGCAATAAAAAATAATTTTTCGATCTGGTTTTAGATGATTGAATTCCAGAGTCTCAATCAATCTATTCCGAAAAATAAGTATGCCCCAACTGGAAACTTCTTTAATTCACCTATTTCCTTTTAAACCTTATAAATTATTCAAGAATTCCAAATCATTTTAACAAACAGTAGCCCTCTTTCTATCATTGTTTCTACGGGTGTCTCGAAGTTAGAAAAACGACATTTTCTCCATGCTATCTACTTTTTTCCGTTTTCATCAAATCCTTTGGGAAGTTCTTTTACGACAATGGAATTCGTAACTCATCTTGATCTATACGAGCTCTTCTTTAATGTAGAGTAACACCCGTCAAGAGGCTTTGCTTGCTGTTTTTGCTTACTGTTGATAGTACTGTGGGTATTTATTTCACATTATTTTTTAACTTTTGAAAGTTAAAGAATTTAAACTCTATTGTTTACAAAGAACTTACTTTTAAAAAACGAATTATTTTATTTTTTTCAATTTAAAACTAACTATTTTTTGAATTCAAGTCCAGACTTTTAGGCAGTAGGAAATGTTTTTTACACAAATAAAAACATGCTATCGAATTGATTACTAGACTGTTGCAGACAACAGAATAAATCATGCTGCTTTTGCAGGTTGCTCTTTTTTAATGCGAAGTAATAAGAGACACAAGATAGCCTACGTGTTCTTTTTAGGTGTAATCGAAAACCTAAAGCCATTTTTCTTCACATTATTTTTTAAATTCGAAAATTAAAATATATATATCTTCCCTTTCATCAAGGAATTCCTCTAGTACAACTGCCTTCTTGTTGTTATTATTAATACAAAAATTTTAAAATGTAACTGAATATCAAACATTACCTCTACTCCCATTTAATAACTTCCTAAAGATAAATGTGTCCATTAATTATTTCCAAATAAAAGTTTTAAGGTAATTTCTACTCATTTTTAACCACCAAGAAAGAAAAAAAAAAAAAAAAAAAGACATGACAAAAAAAAAAAAAAAAAAAAGCTATTCCAACGTGCTTCTGTCCAACAAAAACTCTTGTTGTTTTATTGCTTCAGTGATTGAGTATTGACTATTCTAGGAGCTTTACACAATGATTTTGAGAGTTAAAATAATAGTAAATGCTACAATTTTCAATCACGCCATTAGACGTTATAAAATTATTAAATCAAATCCTAATGATTTCCATCTAAAGTAATTGATGTATCAAATGCTATTTTTATGCAGTATTATTATAAGTTATTTGACAAAAAAAATTGAATGTCTGGTCTTTTCAAAGCGTGAATTTTATACTTTTTATTGAAAAAAAAAACAGAATAAACTCTTCTTTATAGTTAAAAAACAAGATGAAGCAATATATAAAAATTCTTGGCATCAAGAAAAATGCCATTCATTTTCTGTTCTTATTTCCTTCAAGCGAGACACTGGGATTTAGGTCAGCTCTTTTCAACAATAATATATATATTGCTGCTTTTCGAGGCACTTATTTAGAAGAATGTATATTGTTCAACACGTCTATCCTATGTCTGTCTTTTATTCAGAAACGCCAATGAAATAGAAGTTTGTAAGTTTACAATATACAAACATAAATTTTAGATTTTGCTTTTTATATTTATCTCTTTTCTATGCCATACCCCATGGCTTCAATGCAACACATTTATACGTTTCATTTTCTATGTTAGTAGAGGTTAGTATGTTCCATTTATTATTTGAAATATTTCTTAAAAAATTGTATACTTACGCAAACGGTAGATCCCCTGTCCAGTTCCCCAGGACAAAATTTTTTCGTATTTTTTAAAAATGTATTGTTAAAGACTTTTGATCCTTCTCCGCACTTCCTCGTCAGAATACACATTGAATAATGGAACGGTCGTTTTCATCCTTTCTACATTTACCTGTTTCTGTTTCACCAGGTTTTATGTTCCCTTTTCTTGCAGGAAGCAAGCCTTTGAATATGGTCAGTTTTGGAACAGAAATCGCACTTACCTATTACTAAAACTAGTTTTGTAACATGGTTTTTTTTTTGTGCAGCATAAACAAAATCCAACATTTTACTAATTTTTTATTCCCCTCCCCCCTTTTTACTTAAATTTTTGCAGTCTTTATTATTATTTTTATCGATATATGTGATTCAACTAGCTTCCTTTTCGTACTTAATAGACATTTCTCAGCTAACGTTTTATTATCGGGTAAGGAGAAACTGTTCCGTATACGAATTAACTCAAACAGTTTTCTTGAAGCACCGTATACAAAATCCGATATTTTTGTAATTTTCCTTTTTTTTCTTTCTATTTAAACCTTTGCAGTATTTATTAGTCTTTTTATCGACATATATGATTTGACCAGCTTCCTTTACGTACTTAATACACATATTTCAGCTAACGTTTTATTATCAGGTAAGGAGGAGGCGTTCAGTAATAATGGACATTTTTCTGCAAACGTTTTATTATCGTGTATGGAGCAACTGTTACGTATCCGAGTAAAATCAGTTTCCTTGAATTCAGTTTTTATTTCTTTAAAAGAACATGCTAGTTTGACCACGACGGTATTTGTTATTCATACTACACTGTAAAATATTTTGTTCGAAAATGCAACAGAATCCAATGAAAATCAGTTGTCCGGAGAAATTATAGAGACTTAAAAACAAGGAACTGCGAAGTCTTTAAAAAGAAAAGGAAATTACAAAGAATAAAACACAGAGATCATTCTCTAAATTGATTGCAACAGATAATGTGCAACAAGTAGTTTCGACATCTGTGAGTACGCCGAGTTATTTTTTCTGATATAGCAGAGTTGAAGGTAAATTCAGTTGAGCCCACGGTGCTCTGAGTCGCCTTATTCCACTCCGCTAATGACGTTTCCCGAGTTAGTTAGGCTTGCCGCCGAGGCTTAGCAGGCCGCTAAAGGGAGACGAAATTACATTATACGCCAACAATATGTAATGCATTTTTTCCAATTTTTAAACTGACAGTCGCAGATCTCAAGCGTTTATTCATGCATTTGTTTACAACATTTTAAACTACTCGTAGTAATCGCATGCCTCCAGTGTTCAGTTTTACGTAACTTAACAGATCTTTCTCTGTAGTTTTACAGATAGCGGGGGGAAAAAGGGAATTTTATTGAGAAACTGTTGTTAAGAAAACTGGTTATTTAATTTAAAACAAGTTCTTTGCAACTTGAAACAAACCCTGTTTTCCTTCTGCACTTTTACAGAACATTTTTACAGTACGGAATGTACTATGCTTGACAGTATAAGCTATGAACCACCGAGAGCATTACAACTATTTCTCAAAATATTTCTTCGCTGTTTGTTTTAGAGAAGATATTATCAAAAATATATGTTTGTAAAAAAAAAAAAAAAATCTTTATCCTAAAAATGATTCATGTTTTCGGGAACAATTTTTATAGACAGAGGATTGGAAATGTTCGACAAAAAAGGTATTTCCACAAAATACTCCATGTTTCGACCCGCGTTTTAACTCATTTCTCAAAATTTCAAGACAAGGTGCATTGGTTTATTTTCCCATTTCTTTCTCCTACTTTCTCCTTTAACGATTCTCGGGGGGAAACTGTTTTGTTGGCAGTGACATTCGTAAATCATCTCACTATGACAAAGACCTCTTACTTCCCACTGCAAGCAAGCCCCGATTCCCGATTTTATTATAGTTGCTGCTAAAACGAAAAAGATTTATTTTCTGACAACATTTTTTGCGAAATTTTTATTTACGTACTTGTTTTACTATTTTCTCTAAATTTGAAAAATGGGCACTTTTTTTGGTCCTAAGATAAAGAATCCGGTATTGCAGTAAAGCCTTAGGAAATGAAGAAAGTGAAATATGCTAGTTTTAGGTCAAAGAAACTAGTTTTAAAAAAAAAAGAACGATCTTATTTGCAATTATTTATCGCCACTGTTTTAGGAAGTAAAAATTGATTACCATATGTGCTCGTGTGTAAGCGGCCCCTCCCCAACTTTTCCACAAAAAATCTTTGAAAACGCACTCATTTGTGTTTGAATGAACTGATTTAGGGGTGGCTCTAAGGAGCACTAGCACGGCGACCGCAGGTCTATTGTACTAAAGCCAACCCCCTTACTTTAAAAAAATAGTTTATTTGCATTCGGCGAATACTATTAACGAGTAATGTTCATCCAGACTATTACCGTATACCTCTTTTCTGCATATACAGGTACATGACCTTATAACCGATTCATACACATTTGATATTTAATGAGCCATAACTTTAGAAAAGAGACCTCATACGTGGGGTGACCTTAGTTCGAGGTCTGGCTGTGGAATGTTTCTTGGTGGTTCTAAGTCCGAATTTGCCGAGTGCCAGACAATAAACTTTGAGCGTTTTCGTCAAAATGGCAAATCAAAGATGGTCGCTCTAAATCGTCTGAAGCAGAATAAGGAAAACAAATGCGCAATGAACTATACTGAAAATTTACAAATTACAGTATTTTTAGAACACTATCTCCAAGTGTTGAATTTTATGGAAAAGCACCGGTACAAAAGCGCATGACATCAACAGGGCCACTGACAACGAACCAGTTTGATGCATCATGCATTGATGCTTCTTGTTAACAATTATGCTGTGAAGAAGTTTAGTTCAAATACTAATTTTGCATGTTTTTTGGCAAAGTTTTTATCATTCCTAAAAATCGTTCTGATAATATGGTTACATCTGAGGTTCTAGTAACACATTAAGTTAATATATTTCATTCTAAATATTAAGCAACGATGCAAAAATAGTTCATCATAACAAGTTCACAGAGAACATAAACTGCGTATAAAGCATTCTAAAACTTTTTTTTTTTGTATCAAGAGACTATGGACGATTAATACAAATCCACTTCCAGCAGCGCGCCACAAATGTTCATATCCAACTTCTTAACACACTCACATAAAAACATTTTCTCTGAATTTTCATTGATAATATTTTTTTTACTTTTTTTGAATTCGTTTCCTTTAAAAATTATCGCATTCGCAGAGCCATAGACCATAGACTTTGAGTTCCATTTTACTCAAAGTAAAAACTGTCTGACAGCTTCATAGGAATATCGTTGTAAAAGGAGAAGCCAGTTGGTTCTCTTTTTACAACCAACTTTTTGGTTCTCTTTTATTGGTTTAAGGAGCCTTTATCGCCAATACGGTGAACTATTTTTTTTTAAATTTCTAATGGGCTGCCGTTGGCGCCTGCCAATTGCAGACCTGGTGCATTCCCCAGAGATTGGTACCATCTCTTTCAGCGGCACTACAATGCGTGTGGCACCATCGCTGCATCAACATTTTGACATCCGGTTTCTTCACCTCAAAGGGCGAGCACCCGGAATCTGTTGATGCGAAAATTCACAAGGAATTTAATTTAGCCGAGAGCATCCAAGCCACTCAATGTCTACTCAAGGGATCTTTTACATGCCGCATAATCATACGACGTGAGCACAGACGATTTTCCGATCTTGAAAATTCACCGACACTGCCAGGCTTTGGAGGGAGTCTCACAATGTGAGCTGGAACAGGCATTCGAATCGTTGTTAAACCGCTGTAACAAATGTATTGAAGCCTACGGAGCTTATTTTAAATAAAAATACTTTTAAAAATACAATTACGAGTTTTTATTTTATTTTATTTTATAAAACTAGTCTTAAAAATTCTTTGACACACTGTGTATTTTGAGTTGTTAAAAAAATTCAGCAGAAAATTGCTTTAAAAATAATCTTATCCCTTTTAATCTGCATTATCTTTGCTAATCTGATACAAAACGCATCAGGCAATGTGATTTATATGACAAAAATGCCTCGTTATTATCAGAATAAGAGAGCTGCGAAATGAATGATAGCCAAAAGCTTTTCCATAAAATATCCGATGTGCGGCGAATGACTCCATCTGGTTTCATGAAATATGAACAAAACGGAGCCCAAAAAGCATATAATAATTTACCGGAAGGCGCGCCAGACACGGTTCGCGCAATGCACCTCACCATATATTAATCTATAAATAATAAATTTTCATTCATATTCCTCGTGTAATGGGTAAACTGGACGAGGGATTGTTTTGCTTACGTCACACTGCATCTATAAATAAACATTCCGCGTGAACCTCAGATCCTTTGCTCGATACATTGAATTGGTTGAGATTAGTGGGTTGTTATAGCATTAAATGAGTATAAGTCGACACAGTGTAACTGTGTCGAATTCAAAATTAAAAATCTATAAATTAGAGGGTTTGAAAAATTCATTGCACATATTTTGAAATTTTCATACCTTTTCATGAGCAAGGTAATGAAAATCCATTTGATTTCGCTCATAAATCCATTTTACCGAATCGGTTCATTAGAAATATAAAGAAAAGGCAAATAGATCAAGCCGTTCATTCGTGAGGAAATTTTGACATTTAAAAAGAAATGTTCTTGTCTTAAAAAAAATGTTTCTATTAAAAAATAAATGAACATATTGACAAAAAATGAACATTTAACAGAGAAATACTGAAAGTTTTACAGAATGAAATAAATATCGTTCCTAATAATTTTCCTTTCCCTGTAAAAACTATTTGGAGCTTACGCTGATTGAAAAAGACAAATAGTTGATGTTAGATCATCAATATTGATGATACGGGAAAGTAGGCACGTTTAGTTATGAACTTGTAGTCAAATATGGAAAAAAAATGCTTGTCATTTCAGTACAGAACGGAAAGACTAATAATATAGGCAAATAAGATAAAGATATGTTCCTTTCAAATAAAGTTAAAATAGTAAAATTGGAAAACGTTGTAATAATCTTCGATACTACATAAGTTTCTTTTAAAGATCATGAAAAATGTTATTTAAAAGACAATAAAATATTGTTAATAAAACCGAAGTTAAAATAAAATAGTTTTTAAAGTAGTTCCCAACACCTTCTATTTGGAAACTAAAATAAACGTAAATAATAAGTAAACATTAATTGAGTAACTAAAAATTAAAGTTTTCAAGCTCAATAAAAACTGAGACGTGAGAACTGAAACGTTTTTAGGAAGGAAATAAATAAATTCGGTTACGTTCAACTTTGAAAACTAGTTTGAAATCTAGCTGTTTATCTAGTTTGAATTTTAACATTTATTTTTTGCAAAGCATTACCTTTGAGGAAGTTACGATTGTCTATGCGTTTGTGAAAAGTGGTAGTTTATTTTGCAGAAAAAGAGAGCAATAAAATGCATCAAAACCGTTGTGTATATAAGTAAAACAGAGAGTTTGTGTATGTTTTTTTTTTGTGTGTGTGTAAGGGAAAGGAGGGTAAGAGTACGCACCTAGTGGAATGTTCGTTATAAAAATGAGAATTGAAAAGTGAGAACCTTGAAAATTGACTGAATCATAGTCTATTAACTGAGAAACTTAGGTACACAAAATGAAAGTTTTTTCTTTAAAAAATATATGAAAGAAAGCAAGCGGAAAAAATTTTGCAAATGCGTACTCTTACCCGACCTGGCGTATACGAGTACGCACCCAGGAAGGGTAAGAGTACGCATTCAGAAAATTTAGCAGTAGTCACATACAAATGCTCCAATGCCTTCGTAACTGGAGCATTCATCATGCCACCACTCCTTACATAATCCACACTGGATCCAATCTTCATCATATGATTGTTCGCAGCCTGGGCATACTTTCGCCTCATTGTTTGCTGAACTTGTTGAGGGAACTGGGTTGTCGATACAATGCAGAACAAGGTTTTTCTTTGCTTTCACGGTTTTCCTTTTTCAGTTTTGGCCTATTTTTTACTTTTCATAGCAGCTCGATTAGCATTTGCTTCTTCTAATTCTCTCTTTCTCTCTACCTTGTCCTTATGTGCGTACTCTTACCCGCCGATGTATTGCTCCTCAAAATCGTCCATAGATGGCTGGAGCATTCACAATAGGAAAATTCTGACTTACCCACATTGTTCGGAAGGGAGCAAAGCTCATAATGATATCTACTTAAAAAGCAAACATCAATCCTTTATTAACAAAAAAAAACTAATATTTCTTCACAAAAAAATTACATGCCAACATGCAGAAACCATATTTTACCTGATAAATAAGCGATAGCATGGATGAAAATAACAATGGCGGTCTCTTGAGCCAGCTGAAAACAAACGTGTTGAGTTGATCACACTCGCTTCTGCTTGCAGTGTTGCCAACAGGGAAAAAATTCCCTGCGTACTCTTAACCGACTGCGTATTCTTACCCTCCTTTCCCTTAGCGCTCGTAGATGGAAGGGTTACAAAATGTTGGTTACAGGTATGATATTCATGTAATTCATTTATAAAGCATTAGGCCTTTAAAAAGCTTGGTTTTATCTTTTATTCATTTTATTTTTTTGCTTCTTTATATTATTTTATTTATTTATGATTTTCATTTTACATATTTATTTATTTTTTTATTTAATAATTTATTCATTGGAGATAACAATTTTTCCCAAATAGAAAAAAAAAAAAAGAAAGACAACAAAAATATAGGTCAGACAATCTGCTTGAAGGCTCACGAAATTTTCCGTTAGAAACAAGATGATTTATACTGTGACGGTGACTAGAAGACACAAACTCAATTATGAATTCAAGCTCGACCTATATTTTGCTACAAATATTCATCATCTTTCTCAGTAATAAATAGGGTGGCTTTTTGAATTACCTTGTTTCTTTTATGGCTGCTCATCGAAGCTTCAACTTCTTTCATTTATCCGGATTTTTGTCAAATAAATTTTATAAATAAAGAACTTTTTTTGATATCGTATGATATAAAAACTTTACTTACATGTATTTTTATTACATTTGTATTTAACACAAACTTCTTTCACCTGTCACGAAGACAGATCCACAAAAGTATCTTTTACTTTCAATTTAACTTTCAAACATTTGCGGCTGCTCTTTCTTTTTTTTTTGGGGGGGGGGGGTGAAATTGAAATCTTAAGAAGTCAGAGTGAAGCTTTATGTTGATTGAAAAAGGAATAAATACCGACCTTTGCGACATCCGGGGTTAATTTGCCTGCTTTTCAAATGTTAGCTTGTATATTTTCTGACGAAACTAACGTGACAACGAACATAAGGAATAAACGTTTCATTCAATACAACTAGCAACACTTTGCGGTGAAATTGTCAAGCTTCTGAAATGATTAATTTCAGTTTGGTAATTTCAAGTTAAACGCAATAAATATTACATTACACTGCGGCTAAATGTTTTCCAGTAGATTCTCATATTCTTTCAAGCAAAAGTTTTTAACAGTGTTTCTAATGTCACCTCATGATCCCTTAATTTCAAATAAAATTGAAATGTAAACCTTATACTATACATAATATGTAATAAAAAGTTAAAACTTTCAAAGTTATTTTCTATTAAATGATAAGAAATGTTTAATGTTTCATTATTTTGCGTTTAAAATATCGCCTGCAGGTAAACGCTTAAAGCACTATGTTAAGCATTCATAAATAGCTGAATCATGTTAAAATGCGAAACAAGAAGTTCGCCTTGAACTCTAGGAGCCTACTTCAGTATACATCAATATCAAAGTGATAATATAGTTATCTCTCTGTCTTTCTCATTTAGCTTTAGTTCTTAAATACTTCAAGTATACCTTTTTCCAATTGTTTATACATATTCGTTCACTCGTTGATTTACTCACGCATTCACTCAAGCACTCATTTATTCATTCATCCATTCGGAAATATCCTTAAACATCTAGATAAAAAAATTTCGTGGGAAAATAGGCTCGTTTAATTCTGGATGAACTTTGTTCCTGTACATCTTCTACGTCATAACATCTTGTTGATAAAGTTTGCTACAAGAAAATGCGTCTGTTAGAGAACATAATTTATTATAGGTTTAAAATTTCCCCGTAGGCTGTTTAAAATTTTAACAAAAATTGTTCAAATCAAAATATGTTCCCATTGATAGCTTCTTCCAATAAGCTTGTTCAAAGGAGCTTGGCCCAAAGTTTTCAAAATTTACTTCATATTTCCCCACAGGGGCTAATGTTAAAATTTTATGAAGATGAGATGTCCTCGCCGAGATCTTTCGAATGCATAAAAGAAATATTTTAAGTCGGAATCGGACAATTCCCTTAAAAGTTACTAGGGGAGTAGCAGGCAGACCGATCTACACATATTTTCCTCATATCACAACCCTCTTTCATTTTTTTTTTTATTTTTCAATCTGTATTTAATCACTTCACTTATTTTTGACTTTTTCTTATTGTTAACGATACCTTTACGATACATTACGCCTGCTTTTACTATTTTCTTCGTTTTTTTCTACTTTTAAGGGAAAGTAGGCTAAAAAGAATAAAAATATGAAAAGCTCGATAATGCAGCTCAGAACTACGCGCCCAATGGATTATTACTCCTTCACTATAACTTTTCACCTTGTAGTAGCAAAACATTTTGAGAATAAAGAGCATTTCATGAACCTATTGTAAGCTCAACATCTGTTTAGTCCCCTTTCATTGGAAAACTAAATACTATTCGCTATGCTGTTCTTCCAAACTAAAAGCATTAAACCTTTTATATCAACAGCATAAAACCTGTAAGAGGGCATTGAAGCTCAATTGTCTAGCTGCTAAACCTGGTTAATTAAATATTTGTCCAGTTTCAGCATTCTTAATTAATCAGGAAGACAGTCAAAAACCTCACCGTAAAAACCAACGAAGGGCAAAGCTTTGTCCATCTTCAATTTTTATTTTTCAGTTTAATGAATCTGTAACAAGAGTATTTCTGAGAACGATTTTCCGTCTACTGTGACAAAAAACTAAATTTTGAGTTTAAAACTTTTGATACAGCTTTAAAAAAGTAAGAATTTTTTAATTACCATATTGTAAAAAATGTATGTCCTATTTTTATTTTGTTTTATTTTATTTATTTTTTTTGTCTCACAACTGTATTACAGTGTACTGAGCTTATTGTTATGGAATCTAGGATTTGACTATGTGCAGAAAATGTTCCACACCTAACACCTCAAGCATATTGAAGAGTTTATGTTGGTGTCCTTCCCTCCCCCACCCTCAGCTGACTAAAAACAATAGGAAATTTACGATTTGAACCGGTTTCCTGCTTTATGATTCTAGTTGGAGGTATAAATTGCGGTCGCTATTGCCCAAGCACAAACATCTTTATACTGATTAAATAAATAGAAGCAATGCAGCCCAAATAGAAAATGTGACTTTCGGGATATAAAATATCTTATAATTTCAGAAGTATAGGTGAAAACTGGGAAATTTTATTAGTCGCCAGTGGCTGGTAGACTCAATTTCGTTAGTCGCCACTTTTTGAAATTGTCAATAAGAATTGAAAACTAACTCTAAAATTGTTTATAGAATAAATTAATTATTAAAATAAAACAAAAAATATGCAGATTTGAATTAGCACCATGTTGAAATTATTTCGAACTGTCAAAATAATTTTAATATATACAGGTTGCTGAAAGATTGAAAGTTGAAATTCGACATGAAATTTTCGACAAAGCACGTGTTCAATATTGGCATGCTTCCATGAAAAAAACAGAAACAAATCATGGCAAGAAAATTGAGAAGAAAAGAAAAAAGGAAAAAAAAAACACGATTACAATATAATATGCTAAAAGTGACTGTGCAGGAGTGGCTATCGATGACCCAATTTTAAATCTCCACTTTTACTATTTTAATCGCCACGTGGCGACCGCTAATTTTCACTCTTATTTAGAAGCCTTCCAGTTATTCAGCCTTACAGATCGGTTCAATTTATCTACACATAAAAGTAGTTCTTAATGAGTTTTATAGATTACACTTGCAATTATGTAATTATGGTGAAAATTTTGGATTTTACTTTTATGCTCTTTATTTCATCCAAAATAGATACAAATGTATTTCTTGTTTTTATAATAAATAAATTATGGGAACTGAAAAAAATAATTATGAAACATACGCACAAAATGGCGCCCAAGAGCTCTAAGCAACTGTAGTATGTTTAAAACGCCGTTTTATAAAGGCTTTTCTTTTCGTTTTGTTTTATTTATTTTATTTTTTTAATGGTCAGACATTTCTAATTTTATTACCTAGATGCAGTTGTTTAGACCACTTCTGGCACATGAAACTTCTGCGTTTAACACGTGATCAGCAGTTGTACACGAGCACAGGTAAAGGGTTTAGTCCCATTTTGATAATAATTCTACGGGTTTATTCCTGTTACATTTAAGCTTCATTTGTATTTCAACAGATTATGTGTTGTGCACCTATGTGTGTTTATTAAATAAATCAAAAAGTTATAACTCTGTAGACCTTAATTTACAACTTTGCTGCACTGGTCCTCCCGCAGCCATCAGCAGTCACATTACGTTTTGTCAATGTCTTCACTCTTCACTCAATAACTAACACATTTTTAGCAAAAATATTTAATTAATTACCTTTCGATAATAACTTTATTTAAGTCAATTGATTTAATTCCAACTCGAAGTAATTGATAAATGTTATTTTAAAATTAAAGTGCATTTCAAAAACTTGAAACTTTTCACTCTTTTGTGTCACAACTCATAAAAATTTATAATTAGTATTGCTTAAAAAATAAAAGTTACTAAGTTTGTCATTAAAAATATTACAGTAATTCAACTTTAGGTTTAAAGATCCATAATTTAGGCTTTTAATTGGTTCATTCATGCAAATTTCCCGAAGAGCATCTCTTAAATTAAGTGGAAAGCTATCTTAAGAATAAAATCCTTTATTCCCTTGCATCATTTCATCCATACTCATCATATTCCAATTCATATTTAATTACATTTTCATATACTCACTGCATATAAGAGATCCCTTTTCTACAGACATTTTTATATTACGGTGACGAAGAGCAGAACATTTTAAAAACAAATTTAAAATTTTCAAATAGAGATTGTAATGAGATCCTTAATATATCATCAAGGGTTGAACAATTAAAGATGACACAAAAGAGAAAAAGCGGTTTCTGATTGAAGTGCTCATTGAATGAAAGCGTGAGAGTTTTTCTCTTAATAATGATTTTTTTTTTTTTTTTACTCTTGGAGAATTGTTTACTTCTACCTAGAGATGCAAGTAAAAACTATTCTCACAGGACAATTTCCAAACATTCGAGAATATTCCTTTAATGTAAAGTTTTCTAAGCACCATTAATATTATGAACTAATTTTCAATTATTTTCAGTGCGTGTAGAGAACATTATTTTTGATGTATTTACCTTTAATAAAGCTAATTTTATTTTAAGAGAATCTTGCAAGTATGAAGATGAAGGTAAATTGAAAAAGACTACGATGCAGAAATAGAATAGACAGGAAAGAAACGAAATTTGCAACAAAAATTGATTTATATCAATAAAACAGTACCATGAAAGAAACCTCTTGATTTTGTGAAGAAAAGAGAAAGTAATAAGAAGTTCCGTCTATAGAACTATACGAGACTACTTTTTTCCGTATACACCAACACCAAATTTATAACCTAGCTATCTCACTCTTTCTCATTTAGCTCTAGTTCTTAATTGCTCCAAATACACATTTTTCAACGGCTAATACACATTCATTCATTCATTTACTTATTCATGCATACATTCATACATTCATTCACTTATTCATGTATTCATTCATTCATTCATTTACTTATTCATGTATTCATTCATTCACTTGTTCATGTATTCATTCTTTCATTCGTTTATTCATTCATTAAATCATCCATTGTTTCACTCATTCATTCATTCAGAAATATCCTAAAAAATTCTGATCAAAAATTTTCATAGGAAAATAGACTCGTTTAGTTCTGGTTGCACTTCGTATCTGTATATGTTCCACGTCATAAGATCCTTCCGATAAATTTTGTTCCAAGCATATTCGTCTGTTAGATCAGATTTCGTATGCGATTGAAATTACCCCCCGTAGGCTCCTATATTAGTATTTTTTTTCTGAACTGTTCCAATCAAATTTGATGTGCTCCCCTTTATTTTTCAATATTTATTTAATTACTTTTTACTTAATTTTGACTTTTCTTTTTTTTAACGACATTTTTACGATAAGTTAAACCTCGGTAAAAAGAAAAAAAACTTTTATGCGAAAGTAGGGTAAAAACTGGCAACATGACTTCCTGAAATTCTACTATTTGTCAATTAATATCATTATCTAGTATTTTTTTCTTTAGTAGATAGCAAAAAATCGGCGAGACTTTATTTTTTTCATATGCTTTAACTTTTGATAATTAATAAAAGTATTTTTCAATGCTGATTCCAAAAGTATTCTTCATTTTCCCCCTTCTCCATAAGGCTTTTTTACAAGTTGCCAATTTCAAAAAAAGAAAAATAAATAAATAAATAAAATAAAATAAAATGTTTCATTTTTATAATTTAATCATTGTTTTTATTAACCTACTTTCCTGTAAAAGTTAAAAAGAAATATATAAAGCATGAAAGAATACTCAATGTATCGTAAAAACGTCGTTAAAAATGAAGAAAAGTCAAAAAAAAAAAGTGAAGTAATTTAAAAAATTTAAAGTAGGGTTTTGAGATGGAGGAAAATGTGTGTCGATCGGTCTGTCTGTCGGTCTGCCCCCCCCCCCCCACCCCACCCCTAATAACTTTTGAACGAATAGTCCGATTCGAAAAATTCTTTCTGTATTCGAAAGATCTCGGCAAGGAAATCTCATTTCCATATTTTACTTTTTGATTTGAACAATTTTTCGTTAAAATTTGAGCGGTTCAAAAACCTTAACATTAGCGCCTATGGGCAAAAATGAAGCAAATTATGTAAACTCTGGGCTCGAGACCCAAGATCCTATGAGCATGCTTATTGAAAGAGGCTTTCGGCGTGAAAAATTGATTTGAACTATTTTTGTTCACTTTTGAACAGTTAAAAAAAAACATTAGCGCTTACGGGGAAATTTCAATCCCATATAAATCCTGATCTAACCAACGGATTTTCTTGCAACAAACTTTATCGGAAAGATATTACGATGCAGAACATGTACAGATACGAAGTTCAACAAGAAATGAACGAGCCTATATACGTACGAAATTTTTCGATCGAGATTTTTAAGGATATTTCTCAATGAATAAATGAATGAGTAAAAGAATGAATGAATGAATAAATGAAAGAATGAAAGAATGAATGAAGGAATAAATGAATGAGTGAAAGAATGAATGAATGAATAAAAGAGTGAATAAATGACAAAATACATGAATGAGTAAATGGTTCAATAAATAAATGAAGGACTGAATAAATGAAAGAATGAATGGGTGAGTGAATAAGGTATATTTGAAGCAATTAAGAACTAAAGCTAAACGAGAAAGAGAGAGAAAGCTAGATTATAAATTTGAATTTGGTGTATACGGGAAAGTAGGCTCGTATAGTTCTAGACGGAACTTCTTGTTATATTATGTATTAATATGTCTAAACATGTGAGGGTCCTGAGGAAAAGTGTAAGGACCCATTGAAGTCTTAATTTCTTATGAAATTTACTGCAAAAGTAACCTAAATTTCATTTTTCGTGCATTTCTAATTAAGTAATTTTTATGAAATATGTCATTCCTTTATAAACTATACCGCTATGCCATCAAGATTTGGTAAAGAGATATAACAAACCTCATAAAAATACTTAAATAAATCAATCTAATGATTCACTAAAAATGAATTTTGTTAGTTTCGTGTCAATTTTCAGTAGAAATTGAGGGGGTCGTAGAGCCCTTCACCCCTGCACTGTTCAGACATAATATTGCATAAGATTAAACAATTTTTTTTTCTTTTTACATTTATATCATTAAAAAGTTTATTCGTTTCCACCATTTAATTTGAAATAGAGCAACATCATGAACAGCAAATCGGAACTTAATCGTTTCGAAACACTTCAAAAACGTATACTGATCTTTTGTCATTATTTATAAAAACGAATAAGAAGCATAAATTTACGAAAAATAAATAGAGACATCTCTTATTGTATAGGTTTCAAGTAATTCTTATTTAGTTTTGAAGGTCCTTATCTTCGGAGTTTAATTGGCTAATTTATATGAAAGGTCTCAAGAGTACCTCTTACATTAATTCGAAAGCTATCTGCAGTTGCTTCACTTCCCTTCCCGCCGTTTTATTATGGACTATAATATTTCAATTTAGAGAGCACTGCATTTATATAAACTCAATTGTTTGTTTGAGAGTTATTTTACTCCGGTTCATTTATCTCAAAACTGTTAATTTAGGAACATTTTAAAGCGAATTTCGAATGCCTTATTAAAGGATATAATTTGAATTGTTAATATGCATTGCTTTGGAAGCAAAGTGTGACACTAAGGAATAAAATTTCTGTTTCTACGCGTTAAGAAGAATTATGTCGAATCATATTTCAAACAAGAAATTTTATGCTGTAAATGATTTGGTGATATTTTTCCCTAAATATTTATGCGTACGGTGTAAAATTATAAAATAAGTAAGAATTTCTGGAAATCATTTAGACTGACTTAAAATTAGAGACTTAAAATCAAGAAACTGCAGTCTTTAAAAAATGAAATTACAGAGAAATAAAAAACATAGATCATTCTATAAACGGATTGCAACAAATAATGTGCCGCAGTAGTGACGTGATCTTTGAGCTCGCTGAGTTACTATTTCTGGTACTGCAAAATCAAAAATGAGTTCAGTTGAGTCCATGCTGTTCTGATACCTCTGGAGTCAGAAAGGTTGGCCGGTGAAGGTTAGCAGACCGCTCGCTAGAGCTAATTAATATGCCAACATTCTAAAATGCATTTTAGACAATTTTTAAACTGGTAGTCACAGATTTCAAGTGTTTATTTATGCATTTTTTTTTTTAAATTTTAAACTGGTAGTCACGCATCTCAAGTGTTGAGTTTTACGTAATTTCATAAATATTTCTCTGTAGTTTTACTGAGGGCGGAAAAACGAGAATTTTACTGAGCAACTCTTATCAAGAAACGTCATTATTTGATCTGAAACAAGTTCTTCACAAATTTTAAGAACTACTAAGTTTATTTACTTTTACAGAATTTTTGTTACAGTGCATTTCCTGGGGCTTAATTTTAGTTGTTTTCGTGCTCGCTTATTCACCAAACTATAGTAAAATTATCTACCATTCTTGGCATTCAGAAAATTGTCACAATTTTTTGGTGTGAAGTACCATCAAATTCACTCAAATTTAGAAACATTACGACAACATGTTTTAAAGCATTATGTTAGCGCTAGTGCGATAAATCACCAATGTTAAATCAGCTTGAATAACTTGTTTAAGATTATATTTAATTTAAATTATTTTTACGGAAGTCGAGAAAAACGATGAATATTTGAATGTAAAATGTAATTGATGCCCTATTAAAAACTAATAAGGGAGAAATTATTAAAAATTAATCAGAGGGAAAGATTTCTATCAGGTTAAATTGAAATAACTTGTTCTAATGCATTTGAAAATATCAGTTAATGGAGTAGAAAATGTCTACGACATTTTCCTTAGAATATTAAGAATATATTTACTCATGATACAAAAATTAGTTTATAAATTTAAAAACTTCAGAGGTATGTTGCTAGAAAAAATAGTGCAAATTTTCTGGCTACAAAGGATGGTTTCTAATTTGACTCTTTTGTTGTTCTTGCTTACCGATATTGCATCTAAATATACTAAAATTAAACATCATCCTTTGTTGCTGGAAAAATTAGTACTATTTTTTTATGCAAAATTCCATCAAATTTTTACAGTGTAACTTAGGATTAAACAATATACAATTTAAAACATTTACCAGTCTTCCCGCCATTTTGCTTTCACATAAGTCATTTCCCCCAATTCGCTACTAAATAAAAATTATAGTTCATTAGTTGTTATTTTTGGAATAGAAAACTAAAATAAATCTTCTACACAAACAAAGAGCAAAGAAAACGCTCTAGGAAAAAAGATTCAGATTATAAATGTTCGAAGAATAAATGTATCTCCTAAAATAAAATTTTAATGAGAAGTGGGTGTTTTACATTTAACACTTTAATAACCATTTTAAATGCGAGTACGTTTACATTTTAAAGGAAGTCAAACATAATATTATATTTTCTTTAATGTTCTCAAGAAATGAAAAAACGATTTTTTACTTGAAACAAAGACTTAATTATTTCTAAGACAGTTCAAGCGAAGAATTGTATGAAAAAAAAAACACTTTTGTCATATTTGTTTTTTAAATTCTAATTAACAGAATATGCACTCATAAAATGGAGTATTTAAATGGACAAAAGCAAGTCTTCTAATTAGGGAATTAATTTCGAAAAAAAATGAAAATGAGAGCAATCCAAATATTTATAGATTCTTTTTGTTTTTGTAAGCCTATTTAATTCTTACGTTATGAAATCTTTTCGATGTTTTGCGTAGTAGTATTACATTTTACATTAAGTTAATTTTAATATATTTTTTAATGATATCACTTTAAGTTCTGGAAATTGCGGTTCCACCATCAACCAGCGTGATCTGCCTGGCAGAATGCCACGAAGAATCCATCCTTGTCGAAGGGAGGAACTGCTGGTATAAGAAATGTGGCATTTTTGCTCTCGTTCTAGTTCGTTTAGCATACTTGCTATCTTACGAACTGATGTTATGTGCCAGTTTATAAATTTGGTTGCTTTCAACAAACAGAGAAGCAAACATTCTGATTCGCGTACTACATACACACCTGCAAAACAAACTTCCCTAAAACTCAAATGGATTCGTTCTTTTCTGTCATGCGCAGAAATGTCCAAATTTAGTGGTCGAAACGTACTCAAGCGAAGTACAATCACTTAAATTTAGAAACAATACGCTAAAATTTTTTCTAAACATCCCTATTGTGCTAAGAAACTACCAATGAGGATCCTACATGCATAACTTGCTGAAGAGTATTTTTCGCAATTGTCTTTTACGGAAAGTAGAGTGAAAGGTGGCACATTTAAATGTGAAATGTAATTGACGCCTCCAAAAATTAATAAGAGGGTATTATCATTTTCCAAAAAATAATAAGAGAGTATATTTAAAGTCACTAATAAAAATCCATGAGTAGAAAATGTCTACTGCCTTTTTCTGAGAATACTAGAATACACTAGTTCGTGATGCTGTAAGATGTAATGCACAAACATTCGGTGCGCCAAAAACGGGGCCAATTTGCTGGGCAGAAATGATGATGCTTAATTTTACTATGAAACAATCCCATACAAAAGTAAGGACCGACATGCAATAAAATCCAGCATCATCCTTTACAACTAGCAAGTATGCTTTTTTTCCGTATATTTATTTTTTTATTGCAATACACTACTAATTTTTTTGCGGTGTAGGCTGAAACAGACTGCGAGTTACTTTTCTATGCTCGTGAAGAATAAATAAACCGAATCCTTGTACCTTGTTAAAATATATTTTTAATATTAAAATCCTCATAGAAAAAACTCGGAAATAAAACTCCAAGCAAGGTTTCCATTTCTTAATTGGGCCACCATTGGGTGGAAATCCGACTTCTGAACTGAGAGGTCTCCTAATTTTGAACCCTCTCCCAGCCGAGAGACTGTCACCTAGACTGGGAGCCCTCGAGGTATCATTTCAAGCTTGGAAGACATTGGAGCCATGACGGATATTATGTGCACCAGGCTCCCATTAGCGTGCACGTTATCCAAGCAGCCGGTCGTGAGAAGTAGTCACCCTCCCAAATATTGACCACGGCTAGCGCTGCTTCACTCTGGGTGTTATGTTCGAAACGAGCTTAACGGCTGATCCACTACTGTTAATAGCCATAATAGTACTTATTTCTAATATGACTTACTAGTAAATCATATTCAAATTACTATTAATTGCCATAATAGTAATTATAAATATAATTATAATACTATTTTTGTGTTATACCCATAAAACAAATGCCTAAAAAGCAAACATCACACAACACTACTTATATTTCTATCAGGTCATGTTACTTATCAAGAAAAACAATATAAATTCTGAAGAAAAAATACATATTTTTAGCTAAAACCTTTGATTCGAAATAATTACAGTTGATGTATTTTTACAGAGGTTCTTTATTAACGTTGGTCTCTTTCTTGAAAATATTTTGACCCAACAAACTAAAAATAAATTCTGTTATCGGGTTTTAAAAGCTTCCATAACTTTCCCTTGTGTTTTAAATGAACTATTTATGCTAAGAAATCATCTTAAAGGCATTTTGGAAAGAAAATATGGAGGTTAAAATTCTTCGCTTCGTTGCGTTTGAGATACTAATTCACTTACTTGAACAAATAACGTGATGAATAATACGACATGAGGCGACGAGAAGTCTGAGTAACATTTTTCATTTTTAATTTGACGTACATCTAGCATGAAAATTATTGCAAGCTTCGCTAGACATGTAAATCTTTAAATAAAGTCAGAATTCATGTCTCCTTTCATTATGGATTGATTTAAATGAAAGGTTCATATATTTTGTTCTTAAAAACAAAACAAAAAAGAGGAGGATAAAAAAGAAACCATGAATTGAAAAATGTTTTGACCACCATTATTTAATCTGAAGGGCTTTATCAGACAGTATCAGATTCACAGATCGATAAATGAAAAAGTTTTCTCCAAAAAAAGTTATGAACTAATGAATATGTCAAGTGCTTCCGCAAAAGAAGTGGAAATACACCATACAGATTTGTAAAAATAATCTTTTGTACTGTGGTAATTTTAAAATATTTATAGTGAATTTCTGTGTTTTAGTCTACTTTCCCGTAAAAATAAATAAATTAATTAATTAAATAATTAATTAAGATGAAAGAAGTCGTAATGTATCGTAAAAATATCGTTAAAAAAGTCAAAATCAAGGGAAGTAATTAAATAAAGATTGAAAAATAGGAAACTTGAAAGTAGGGTTTTGAAATGGGAAAAATGCGTGTCTGACGATCGTCTGTCTTTCCCCCAAATAACGTTTGGTGGTATTGTCCGATTCGAAAGATTCTTTTTGTACTCGAAAGATCTCGTCGAGAACATCTCATTTCCATGCTTTACTTTTTGATTTGAACAATTTTTCATTCAATTTTGAACAGTTCAAAAAATGTTAACATTTGTGGCTTGAGGCAAATTATGTAAAATCAGGGAATAATATCCAAGTTCCTTTGAACAAACGTATTGGAAGAAGCTCTCAACAGGAAACATTTTGGACTTGAACAACTTCTGATCAATTTTCAACAGTTAAAAAAAGACATTAACGCCTACATGGAAATTTCAATCCTCCCTGTTCTAAGAGACAGATTTGTTTGGGACAAATTTTTACCGAAAAGATGTTATGACGTAGAACATATACAGATACAAAGTTTATCTAGAACAAAACGAGCCTACGTTCCCACGAAACTGTTGGATCTAGATTTTTAAGGATATTTCCGAATGAATAAATGAGTGAATAAATCAATGAATAAGTACATGAATGAATAAATGAATGAATGAAGAAGTGAGTGAGTGAGTGAATGAATATGTATTAATCTTTGAAAAAAGAATATTTGAAGCAATTAAGAGTTAAATTTAAATGAGAAAGAGAGAGATTATAAATTTGAAGTTGGGGTGTATACGAGAAAGTAGATTCGTATAGTTCTTGCTGTATCTTCTTGTTTAATACTAAAAACGTGCAGCAGGCGTAAATAACTCCTTTGAAAAAATCGTTTGGAGAGGATAGATTAGTTTTGTGATCGCCAAAATGCTTGTGATCGGAATTGTAGAAAGTCCGCATGATTCAAGATTTTCTACTTGCACATTGGAAACATGTCTAGTTTTTTCCCCAATATCACTTCCAAAATTTCATAGAAAGTTTTTTTTTTTCACGCCAAAACTTCTCATAGTTATCAAATCATTCTAGTAAAAACTAGTATTTAAAATATTTTTTACCGCATGAGTGTGTCTAACACTATTACCTCTGCAGTGAGTTTAAATGCGTATGAGCGTTTGCGTACTTTAAAACAAAGAGTTAATTTCAAGAGAATAATTGAAATAGTAAAAGTGCATTGTTATGTTTTACGTGTCAAACTAGCAATTCTTAATAACTAAATATGAAATATAGTTTAATAACTGTTATGCAAATAAAATTATTAAAAAAAAAACGCCTAAACAAAACATTTTAAAAAATTAAATTCACTCAGTTTGACTTAAATTAACTACATTGCTTGACATTTTAACAGGACGACGAGAATTCCTACGTAAAAGGTTAAAGATGGATGAGAACCTTCCATGATAAACATATGTACACAAAGGGGGCTACTTTTGTTTTAATATTCCGAAGGGGATGGAAATTATACAATAACTCAACTACAATCCAAAGTACGCACGCTTTTGCAATTATGGGGGCATTGGAGAAAGTCTGTTCTTCTGTCTGACATGACTTACTAAAAAAAATACTTTTAAATCACGCGTCCACTTTTTCAACATAAATGTTAAGAATAAGCACGTTTATATATATGTGTGTGTGTGTGTGCGTGTGTGTGTGTGTTTAAACAGCATGATTGATTACAACTATTTAATAACGCATGAGATTACGCTCCAATTAGATGAATTTAATTACAAAAACGGTTATCTACTTCTGAATCTTAATATTCCGGGAATCTTCATCAGTGCAGGAAAATAATTCTGACTGATAACACATTCTTGATCACAAATATTTAAGGGGGAACAAAATGTACATGAAGATGCGTTTAAACATACGCATAAATATATGTACAGACACACATTCATCCATATAACTTTTGCGAAAGTAGTGGGAAAATTCAGCCGATTCCAAGAAATATGTATCACAAATACTTTTTAGCATTTAACTTTAATAACAAGACTCGTGAATTCGGTAGCTACTTCAGAAATAAATCAGCTTTAAATTATTTAATATTCCTTCCAGTAAATACAGATTAACTGCAATGCTTAGCGGCACGTAACTCAATACCTACAGGGTGATTTTGCTTTTTATGTAACATTATACTTAACTAACAACAACGTCTGTTTTCATAAATAATATACCTTTTCAAATTTTACAACCAGAGCTTTTTACACCCAAACACTTCTGTTATGAAAAACTTAGAAAATGAGTATTTTATGTACAAGAAACTACACACATTAAAATTTCTCCTCTCTTGCGTTTTAATGCAATATTTTTTTGTTTTTAATCCTAACGACAACAATAAAGGCATTAAGTAATGCTGTGCAGCAAAAATATATTCAAAAGAATTTTCAAGGGGGAAAGCGTGCTAGAACGAAATGAAAAAAACTTTTGAAAAGATAATTTTTATAAAAGATAATAAGCAGTCGTAATATCTTCGTAGTTGCTGTCTTCAATTTCACATTTTAATGAGAAAAAAAAGGTTTATCTCTTTAAAAATGCATTGTTTTTATGGTAATATCCGGCTAATTAATGTAAAATATTTGGAGTTCTTGGAAAATCTTTACATTTTGAAAATGATTTTACTGGAACTAATTTAGAAATAATTAGTGCTTCGTCTTCCAAGAATCTTCAAGATATTTTGAAAAGCAGGAAACAAGAAATCCTCGGTTTGGTTAATATTTTAATTAGAATTACTTAAAGTGCAATAAAGACAAAGTGTCTAATTATATCCTAAGTTTTTCTTAAAGAAATGAATTTTATATTTTTAGCACAGAAAATAATATCTATGCATTGAAAGTAACCACTTTGCATAAAACTTACCGCTTTCAGAAACAAAAGAATTTTGTTTGTTTTTTCTGTTAATAATTAGGGTTGGAAGTAAAGTTTAGTAATTAAAATTTTTAGTGCTATCAGACATATTTTTAAAAAATAACACAAGAACTGAAACCATTAATGCATAAAACTAAATATACTTTAATTAATTTTACATTAAAACTGAACCAAAGAAAACCCTTAAACAGGGATATTTTAAATCTCTTCTTAAAATTTTTAGTCTACCGCTATTGCAGTGTGAATCAAGTGTTAGACCTGTATAACTGAAATAAATAATAATGTATAAGGATAAGAATTAGAATATTTGGCATATAAATATACTGAAGAGTGAATGAAATATCGGAACAAATAAAATTGAAATATTTGAAAGAGAAAGGGGAAAACACGTTTGATAGCGCATTTAAAATTAACGTACATAAAAATGCAACAGGCGAGTATGTAATTGAAATCTTCATACTCATGAAATACTTAATAGTTGAGTGTCATTTTTAAAAGTGCATATTTTACTTTAAGTTTCAGCACCAATCACAGAATACCTTCAAAATATGAAGAGAAAGGGATCGACGACGAGGATGGGATTCGAACACACGCGGGCAGTGCCCAATGGATTAGCAGTCCATCGCCTTAACCACTCGGCCACCTCGTCTACGAAAACGCCTTTAAAAATATCATAAAAAGGTAAAATGTTTCACAACCCAGTTTTATTTGTCTGTTTAGTACTAGCTGAAAACTTACGTTCAACACAATAATACGAAATCATATGGGCGAAAAGCGATAAAACTGCCAGTAAAAATGCGATAAAATATTTTCATCTGCTTTGAAGCACGTCCATTATAAGGTTTTGCAGAAAACACATACTCGAAATGCTGTTTTATTCATTTATATACTAATATTATCAATAGAGAGGAAGGGAGGAGGACAACACTCAAATTTATCAAACGCGAAAATCCGAATGAGAATTCCCAAGTTTTTACCACTTTATTTTCTAACGCACTTATGGTTAAAAAATAGCTGTTTTCACTTTTTCTTTTCTTTCTAATGAGGCTGTGTATGGTCACTAACCTTTGCAGACGCAGTGCATTCCCCGGAAACCAGCATCCATTCTTTCATGTACTACCACTTTTTCACTATCGACGGATACCATTGCCACTTGAGAATTTTTGGAGCTCAGTTTCCCCCTAAATGGCCGCATCTGAGCTCTAAATGGTGCAAAACTGCACTAGGAAATTAATTTAGCCGAGAGTATCCAAGCAAACACATACTCAAGGGATCTTTAACCTGCCTTGTAATCATACGAAATGGGCTTTGACGCATCTTGAAAATCCATCGATTTGGGCCGGGGTGATCTTGCGAACCTGTGGGTACGAGGCCAGTGAATTACCACTACGCCACCCTGCCGGATGCAGCTTTCATAATAAAAAACACATTCCATTAAGGATGTTCAGAGCTATTTCAAAGAGCTACTCACACAAGTTATTGATAAAAAAATTTCCATTTGAATTATATTTTCAAAAACTAGTAAAATATTAAAACTATGTTTCTTATTTCTTTCTTTCTTTCGTTTTTTTTTTTTTTTTTCAGTTTTGCAGCTCAATCTTCGATGCGTACTGTGTCCGCTTTCAAGTGCTCACTCTACAAATTTCCTGGCTGAAAGGCCAATTCATTCTTCTCAGCTCACGCACACACTCTCACATGTACATAGAAATATTATTTCATAAATAGCGCTAAACAAAAACAGTTATATAAGCAGTCCAAGAGGCAACCTTTCTTTTACGCTGATCCAGGACTCGGCAAAAAGCTTTACCGTAAAGATGGGTTGCCATAAAACAGGAAGTTTCCATGAAAATAATTACAAAAAACAGGCCTCATCGAATATCTCAAGTCTATCGTCCAACACCTAAGCAACCACACTTCACAAGTATTCACAAACTAAGAATTTGACCCTTTTTTTAGCTTGCCCGGGTGCTTCCAATACTTATGTAGGTTCCAATCAAATTTTGTTAATATTTGAGAATTCTATTATATAAAAGTACTTTTCAGTTGTTATCTAATTATGTCACCATACATCGTAGTAACCTCGCTGCTATGCTTTGCCCAAACATACACGCTTTCTTAAGATATGTCGCCATACACCCAGTAGCAGCGTTTTCATGACAGCTTGCTACGCCTATTTTCCATATGATTGACCATTCAAGCTAAAAACTGTGAACTTTATGTGGATGCGCCATGGATGTGAAACAAACGTTAAAACATGACATGACATTTATTGAAGTGAAAATGCATAAAAGTACCTATGATTATGTTTCCTTAAGTTTATTCCATGAACATAAGTACATATGTTAATTCGTTTCGAAGAAAGTTTTACTCATTCTCTAAAAGAAATAGAAATTCTGCAGGCTTACAGAAATACATGTTCGGCTCTGTTAAGAGAAAATTATTCTGCTAATCAAATACATTACTTTCTTGTTATTTTTACGTTGTTGTCAGCAGTGTTAACTGAATTTGGCTTCAAACCGGGAAGATCTGACGCCTCATTTGGTGTTCAAAACTCGATTATGATGCCACAGGTAGCCGCGCTCATTACTCCATTACCGATATTCTGAGCTCTATTTTGAAATAGACGTGACGCGAAAGCTTATCGTTTAATAGACAGGGACAATGAAACTGCTTTAACGCAACGTCTGTGAAATGGCTCATTTCACAAAGGTTTGGACGCGGACTTAGCGTAATGTAATTGCTTTCATAAGGGAACAACTGTTTCAGTACATTAATTTGATCAAACGAACTGCTTACTGAATGCATTGTTGCGTTCCTAGTTGTTTTTCGAATTGTATAAACAATATTGTAGCTTTTTAACACTAAGGAACGGTTTGTAAACAATATTTAACGAATTAAAAAGTATTTTTGTAAATAGTAATGTTATATTTTGGACTGCCTACTGAATGTATTGTAGTGTTCCCAGCTGTTTTTCGAATTGTATAAACAGTATTGTAGTTTTTCACACTAAGCAACGGTTTGTAAACAATATTTCACGAATCAAAGAGTATTTTTTAAAATTGCAATATTATATTTGCTGTAATATAGCAATGTTTGCGGATGAATTTGTTGAGATTAAGTAAAGTGAAACTGTTTGCAAATATTACTCATCAAAATTTAATCACGCTAGTTCAACCTTTCACCAAAAAGATAAAAAATGGTAAAATGTAGCTGCAACCAACATTTGGTACTAAGTTGAACCATTATAATGGTGTAGTTTTACCGTGAGTGTGAAACCAGGAACTATTATAATGGTTCAAGCGTTGTTGCAGCTAAAGTGCACCATTTTTTTCCGTTCTTTTAGTGGAAGGTTGAACTGGAAGTTTTTACAGTGCAGAAAAGGTAGCGTTACTAGTACTAGAAAGTATATTTTCATTAAACATATTTTGCTATTTTTATTTTGATTATTGCATTTAACTAGGTGAGCACGAACATACAATTCTTATTTCAAATTTGTGCCAATTTCGTTGTATTTGTCGATATCTTAAGACAGCTCTGAAATTGAAACACTTCAATTTATAAGAACTTATGTGTTACTTTACGAGGTGTGATTGGAAAGTTCTAAGAATGGGCTTGTAATTTCACAATGGCGGTACTTACATGCTACTGTGATGCATCTCCTTCAAAATAGTCCCCTTCTGACTGAACACACCCACTCCAAAGGTGTTTCCACTTTTGGAAACATTCCTGGAAAAATTTTTTCTCTAGTGTGTTAAGGACGCTCACTGTAATCGCCTGAATGTCTTCAATCGAGTCAAATCACTTCCCTTTCAGTGAAACTTTCAGTTTAGGAAACAGGTAGAAGTCCGTAGAAGCTATATTAGTGGAATAGGGTGGTTGTGGATGCACATGAATGTCAAATTTGGTCTTGCGGACTTCAGCATGTTTCCTAAACTGAAAATTTCATTGAAAGGGGAGCGATTTGACTCGATTGAAGACATTCAGGAGAATATGGCGGCCGTCCTTAACATCACTTGAGAAAAAAAAATTCCAGGAATGTTTCCATAAGTGGAAACACCGTTGGAGTCTGTATTTTCAGTCAGAAAAAAGTGCGCATATCCAACGTGCATAGATGGATATCTGCTAAAATGCTGATGAAACACTGCAAAAGAACAGAATTGTCACGGAAGAGTTCATTATAAATTTGATGAAATAAAAAACTAAGTAAGGGGGACAGCAGTGTTATGTTCAAAATATGATACTAAAGCGATTAAAATGCAAAAAAACATTTGTGAGCTTTTATTGTAAAACAAACTGTTACAATAACGCTACGAATTCGACAGCAACAACACATCCCTAAAGCTTCTTCTTGACTACTGGACCACAATTGCAAATCTGTCCTCAAAAAGCAGATTCATCACAGTTAGAATATAACCGTATTTTACGCCGGTTTTACTTTCCTCTCTTTTATGTATGTAATACTCAAGCGAAGCTATCAAGTTGTTACTCTGAAAATTATAAGATTTGAGTTAATACGGTAGGGATAGTTGTAATATTGCGCTCAATTTAATTGTATATTACAGGGAAATGGAGCACATTATTACAAGCTCAAAAAAGATACTTTTTGAGTTTGTAATGTGCTCAAGTTACTCATTATTTAGCTCAAAAATCTCACTTTTCGGGTTTATGACGTTGTCATAGTAATTGATCAATATATGCAGTTAGCTCTCGCTATCTCAAAATCAAAGGAAAGAAATTAATTAAAACAAAAAATCGAGTTATTGAAACACTGAATATTATTTCGTCAAAGGTATAAATTACTATATCATACAATAAAAAATGAGCAAAATTAGAGCTTAACATCATATAATTTAAAATGAACAGTTTGATGATTGATATTTATCAAGCATTAATTGGTTTTAAAGTGTTGGGGGCATGATTGGTCGCAATTAATTAAAACATCACGACACATTAGGTTAGTTTTTGGGTTGTTTTAGCAGAAGTTAGCTAACCTGTAGATGTGTCAATTGGCCGTTAAAGTTTTCGGAAAATTTGCTGATATTCAACGCGCGAAGTCTACCTAGAACCAATTTAATCCAAACGGAAGAAATTAATTGAGACAAAAAATCGAGTTATTGAAGCACTATGAATATTATTTCGTCAAAGGTATAAATTACTATATCATACAAAAAAATGAGCACAAAATTAGAGCTTAACATCATATAATTTAAAATGAACAGTTTGATCATTTATATTTTTCCAGCATTAATTGGTTTTAAAGTGTAGGGGGCATGATTGGTCGCAATTAATTAAAACATCACGACACGTTAGGTTAGTTTTGAGTTGTTTTAGCAGAAGTTAGCTGACCTGTAGATGTGGCAATTGGCCGTTAAGGTTTTAGGAAAATTTGTTGATATCCAACGCGCGAAGTCTACCTAGAACCAGGGTTCGTGATTTTTTTTATTTATTTTTTTAAATCAAAAAAATCGGATTTTTTTTATTTAAATCAGATTTTTTTGATTTAAATCGGATTTTTTTGATTTTTTAAAAAAAAAATCAAAATATACATAACATAATAAATATCCAATACTTTGGATATTTATTATGTTACATTCATAGAAACAATATGGCATGTTAATCAATGTGCAAAAACATACTTTAAGCTATTTACTCAGCAATAAATATTCTTTAATAATAATAATGCTATAAACAAATTTTAATACAAATGCATGACTCAATTGAAACTTAACCCTACCAGGAATAATATACTCATAAATACAGAGAAAACGAATATAAAAACTTTTGTTAAATTGAAACTTTTTGTTTTAATCAAATATCTTTATTGAAAACTTCAATGATAAAAAATAGTTTAGAAGGAAAAACCTTAAGCTACTAGGGAACATGGATGAAACTTTAAAGATACATATTCTAAATTCTAACAATTGTTGTCCATCATTCTGAATCATTTATCATGTGGCTTTTATTAAATTGATCTAAAATACTCTTTTTAAGATAAAAAGCACAGAATAGTTTATGATTATTATGAATTACAATATGAATGATTGAACGAATTAGGTTTTGCTGTAGAATAAGAGTATGAGAGATGCTTGAAGCATAAGAGTAATATAGTAAAATTAAAAAAATAGTAATTAGCTCTAAACTTATGAAATATGTTATGCACACAGACAGATGGACCTAGGAAGTTTTGATTGAAACAGTGGCTGTAATTGCAACGTATTTCCTTTTTACAACACTTTCTAAAATTGCAAAATGAATGATTTTTTTTGAAAAAAAATCACTTGATTTAAATCCATGATTTTTTTTAAAAAATCACTTGATTTAAATCATGATTTAAATCAAGCTGATTTAAATCAACGAACCCTGACTAGAACCAGTTTAATCCAAACAAAAGAAAGGGATGAAGCGATAACAAATAATGAAAATATCAATAGCTACAGGCTTTCCGTAGTTTGAAGGGATTGAAAAATAGTAAGAAGCCAGAAGGAAGGAATAGTTTGAGCAAAGAAAATAATTCAAATTATCGGGAATAAAAAAGAAAAACTTTTAAAAAAGATAAAATTACATTAAAATATGATGAAGGTGCTGTGAGGTAACTGTTTTCTGAGATATCAGAAAACATCAGGTTATCGAGGTTCGAGTTATCGACCTCGATAAAGAGAGTATAAAGAGAGTAACTCGACTGTATAAAGAGAGAGTAAAATCACATATCCAACGTCATATAAATAGGTATTTCAATTTTACTTTTTTACTGAAATTATGAATTTCTCACATTTGGTTCCATTAATTTCCGTCAGAGAAAACATGAATTTCCAACATTTAATTCCATTATTTTTACGATATATCCCAGCACATACTTTTGGAACCTTCAAATTCGCACCTAAGAAGAACGTCCGAAACTAATATTCATCTTGATTTGAACTAAGTTTACTTAAAGTAGACGGAATTATTTTAACATAATTTTTAAAAAATATTAATTTAGAGTTTGAAACTTGTAAAGACAAACGAAACTTCTTCGTTTATTTTCAAAATTTAAGTACAAAGTAGTTCATAATATGAATGCATAAGCTCGAAACAATTTAACGTAGCATGACTTCAAGTCCACCATTTAGGAACTTAATTGATTTCTTCGTGAAATCCTCTCAAGTTTAGCTCGAAATTAATTGAAATGCTATCATCGAAATGGTCCCATTTGCATCGCAGTTTCTGTTGAACTTCCTTAAGATAACATTTCAATTCCGGAAAATGCATTTATTAATTCATACCTTAGTCTCATTTAGCAATTACGGCCATTTTTCAAGGATTTAGTAAGACATTCGTGATGGAAATTGAAAAGTATTTATTGACACTGTAAACAAGTTTAAAGTTTTTTTCCTAAGCAACGGCAGAAAATCGGGCATTCTATTCAAAGGATAATTCATAAATGATGTCACGCTTCAAGGGGGGGGGGGAGGGGATTCATGAAATTGTGACGAAGTATGACAGGGGGAGGGGAGGGGGTAACAAGAAGTGCGGCATCATGTATTATGCAACATAGCGTGACGCGTGACAAAAGGGGGGAGGAGGGGTCCGCTGAAGTGTGACATATTGTGACGAAGGGGAGGGGGGTTAAATATATGGGGGAAAAAGCGTGAAGTCATTTATGAACGGCTCCTAAGAAAACTTGACACGAGAAATTACAGATTTGATAATTTGAATTTACAGATTCTACATCGGTTTCATTCATTTTGTGAAATAAAAATTTAACAACTAAATATGTAACACACATCAAGGTAAATAACTTGAGCAAAGATTATTCTAAAGAACAAGTCTTTAAAATATTTAGATTCAATATTTTAAAGATGAAACTACCAATACAAAACTAGAAGTCCTACTTTTAAGCGTTTTACAAACAGTTGAAGTGCTCAAAATTAATGTATAAGTTGAGCTTCCTGAAACTTTTTGGGCTTAATTTGAATGGTGGAAGAGATGAGGTGATACTTAAACTCATTGTTTTTTAATTTACTGAGAAATTCTTTGTTCATTGTCACATTTTTGATGTCGCTACATTTTTAAACATATATTCTGAAGTCATATTGATTTAATAGAGGTAATCAATATACTATTCTTGCTCATCAAAACTTTGAGTTTTTCTTCACTTTGAATTTTATATTCAGCAAAAAATTATTACAGTTAACTAAGAGGCAAAGTAAATAATGCTAAATATAATTTTAAAAATATATATACATAAATTGCTTGAAAAGATCTGGTTTGGTATGTCATTATCATATAAATTTATCAACTATTCAGTTCAAGAAAGAAAAACTATATTAATGCCCAGTTTGATAAAGGCAGTAAAACATTATTAGTAAAAATATTACTCTGTACATCATGTTTTTAGAGATTTGTTCACATGTTATTAGAAGTACAGAATTAAAAAGATTAAAAAGAAATAAACTTTGGGCTATAATTTCTTAAAAACTAACTCATCTCCCTTTGGATATCTTCATGATTTTATAAATAGGAACAACATTTTAAACTACTACTAAAATTATAAATTGCATAAAAATAAAATATATGCTTTAACATATTGTCATTATTGTTCTTTAAAGCGCAGACAAATCATTTGTTAAATTTTCAATAAAATTAACGCTGCGATGATTAGAGAATTAGTTTAAAGAAATGTATCGACGCCAAAAAAACCTTTTAAACGTAATATTAGAGGTATGATGTATTTGTGCACGGAATTCTTTTTAATGAAATAAAACAAATGGCGTCAAATAAATAACTTTTAGTAAAAAGGAAAATTACACGGAACAGGTGATTTATGCAGTGATAAAAATTATTTAGCTCATAAAATTCAAGCTTTGATAGCTCCAAGAATAGAATACTGGTAAAAAATACGTAGCCTATGCGTGGCCCATGATATTAAACTCATGGATATTAAATGCATGGTGCTAAACTCCAACATCAGAATCATTTAAGCATTGACAAAAAATATTTAGCTCATGAAATTCAGGATTTTATCACTACAATAGTAGCTAATCCAGGCAGGGACATTATCCCTTGACATATTATGCACCACATTAAAAAAAAAAAAAGGTTTGTTACAATTAAATAACTTTTACATCTTCTGACTTTTATAGGGGTTGTTGACACAGAGCTAAGGGCAAGATCCCCTTCATTTAAGGGGAAAATGATAAGTCGAGCATGCAACTGAATTGAAAAAAAATACACTAAAAATTCACTAAAACTCCGAGTTGAGTTGAACAATACTTTGCACAAGATGACCGCTGTCGTGGACTTCTGCGGAATAAAAGACAAGCAACTTTTTGAAAATTATTTATGTCTAAATGAACGTTACATTAGAATTCAAAAATACGTAATCTTCTTTTATAAATAAATGATGCTGGTAATCAGTAATCTTCTAATCAAACAAAAAAATATTTTAGCGACTTGATAGTGCTTGGAAAACGTCAAGACCCCGAAACTTTATTGGTTCAGAGCTTTAGTGGTACGAGGTTTCTCATACCACGATTTTCATTTTCAAGATGAATGATTTATACTAGCCTGTCGTTTTGAAACTACAGGTTATATCTGGTAATATTTATGTTTGGAAATGACAGGTTTTTTTCATTATTATTATTACAAAAAGATAAAATATTTTATAACAGAAGTTTTAAAATTGAATTTTTTCCCTAGGGTTCTGTTTTCTAAAAATACGAGAAGCCAATTAACACCAGAAATATTCTAGAAACATTTACGTAAAACCAATATGCAATATTACTGTAAAGCATTTAAGATGTGCAAACCACTAAAAAAATTCCAAATATATTTTTTTTCTTGTAAGTACTAAGAGGCAAAGTAAATAATGCTAAATATAATTTTAAAAATATGTATAACATAAACTGCTTGAAAAAATCTGGTTTGGTATGTCATTATCCTATATATTTATCAACTATTCAGTTCAAGAAAAAAAACTACAATAATGCCCAGTTTGAGGAAGGCACTAAAACAGTACAAATAATGAGGGCAGGCTTTTATTTTGAAGCTTCAAGAATGCACTTCTTCATTGCGTACTGTTTTTTGGTATTTAGTAAAACATATTTTCGCAATGAATGAGAAAATGTTGCTGAGAAGATGTTTGCAAATTTTCTATTTCGATTCTTCAATTTTTCCTGTACATACACAAAAGATTGAGCTAACACATTTTCTAAACTCATGTAATAGTTACCAAATAATTTAAGTTTTACGTTTTGACCTGGCAATAAATTGGAAGAAATACATAACTAATGTGGCACTGATTGTTGAAATTTCCTTTCAATATTAGTCCGCTTTAGAATGAACCCTTTTATAAGAAAAGAAAAGCAAGTTTAAAGCTCATATAGAATTAACAAAACCTCTTGAGAGAGTGGATGTCCTTAGAAACGAAATCCAAGTTTTCTTCAATTAAATAAATATTTTATTGATTTCGTATTTCTATGCTGAACTCACAGTTCAAAACTTTTAAATTTATTTCCTTTGTCGTAAATGGAATTGAAATTAAATATTTATCTCTATCTTCCTAATGCTTCCCCTGGAGCGAACTTTCTAGAAGATCTAATTTATTTTGAATCATAACAAAAGATGAAAGAATATCTAATTCACGATCAAAAATAGATCTGAAGTCTTTAGGGAGTACACTGTTGAGTATTTTTTCTGCAATAGGAGGAAGTAAAAAAAAAGAATGAAATTGTATTATCACTCATGATATATGTAGGTAGGATTTTTGCTCGGTGTCTAGGGCTTCTTCAAAAAGGATCCACATTGAAATATACAAAATTGAATATATTGACATTAATTTACACTATTACCAAATAATTACACTACTCCGACCGAGATTATCACAACACGCAGGCACACACAGTGCTCACATGTCCACACATGCCGTTCAACTCCTCGCTTGTCCCCTTTTCCGTCCGATGGCGCTGCGGTTGATCTCGCATCACACATTGAACCCTACATTTATAACCAGAGAATATACACGAAAAAGAAAACCATTTCAGTATATGTTGTTCCTCTTTAAAGATATTTAGAAATTCGGAAATGTAAGAAACAATAAAGCAATAAAAAAAACAGAAATATGATTTGTGAGGCAAAATGTCCTATTTATTGATGCAACATGTTTGAACGAAGTTTTAATATTAATAATGATGATGTTATTAATCAACTAGAAAACAATTATCCGACGTTTCTCGCTACAATAATAAAATTGAGAAAGTATGTCAACGCCTTGCATGATAAATAGCATGAAATCTGGAGAACAATGAAGTTTTAGTAAAAAATTATGGGTTTATTTTTGCAAGAGCGATTTATTTAAATTCATTCTCTTTAAAATATTGATTTAATAGTAAGGCTTCCCTTAATTATTGTGAAAAAATGCAATACTGAGCAAAAGGTCATGTTCAATTCATTCTATAGTTTCGGAAAAATTCAATCTAACGTTTTATCTCATCTTGAGAACGCGACAAAATGTTAGAAAATGAGATGACTTTTTCTGTTTTATATTTTAGAAACAATCCTTGAAATTGGAATTTAAAAAAAAAACTTTTTCGAATGGGACTTTGTGCTTTACATTGATTGAGTTTGTGCCAAAGGGTGTGTGAGGGGATGATTGAATTTTGTGCCTAATAACACTCAAGTCTGTCAATTCATGTGGCTTTGTATAGCGAACATACAAGCGGCCACACAGACGAAGTCTTTTATGTATGCAGATAAAACACTATACATATGTTATATCAGCAGTTGAACATGCTTTGAATAAATGAGAAAGAAGCCATTAAATTCGTGTTTTGTGGCTTATTATGAATGCTAAAATATGCATTTTATGAGTTTGGGAACTATGGACAATGATAATTTACGCTGAATTTGTATTTTAAAAGTTTCAAAAAATTCCTAAATAGTGGTTTAATGTCATTTGCTCTGGTATTATATTTCGTTGCATTTAGCAGCTGTTAAACCGCTAATCGTCAAAGCTTCAACAGCCTATGAAATTGTTTTTAAAATTATTTTGTTCCTCGTGATGACATTTAAATAAGCTTCAAAACTGAAAAGTTTTTTTTTTTTTTTTGAATTAACGAAATTACTGGATTAAATTCGTTTGGAAATTCAGAATTTTATTAGAACCAGTCAAGAGCTGAATTACTGATTGCTTTCTAGTGCAATCAACCATGATAACGGGAAAAAAATTCTTTCAAATTTGTAGATTGATACGTCTCTTAGAATTAACGAGCTTTAATTCATTTTTCATAATATCTTGAATTTCAATAGCATTATGAACTTTGAATTTCGTTTTTAATTAGTTATATAACCTCGTGACGAATCCATTTTCAGTAGTCCTTTTTGATTACCGATTATTCAGATTAGTTTCAGCTTAAAATAGAATAAGTGAACAACTTTTCCCCATTTTCAAAGAACTCGCCAAGCAGACTGTAAAAGAAACGAAACCATTATTCCAGAATTTTGCTACTAGGCACGCTTGAACTTTCAAAGTGATGAATCCACTCGTAAGTCCCACGTAACTCAAACACTTGCTTCAGAATGAGAGCATTTCAGTAACATATATCCGTGAAGTTTCAGGTAAAGGAATTTCTCGTCTGCCTCGGGGATCAAAGAATTTGAACGAACGCATCCGAATGTTTTGATGAACTCATTTCACCAAGCTGCTGAAGAGTTTAGAGAAATTACTCACCCGAATGAAGTTTGCAAACAGTTGTCACTTGCCTGGCGGACACTGCCAGGAATTGAACGCTTGCGTGACGTCGGCCATTGACAGAAAATGAAAAATGCATTTTTCAATTAAGCTGTTAAAATAGAAAACTTTTACATTGCTGCATTGCTGTTATATTTTTTATTTTATGCAGAGTAATCCGTTTTATTATTATATTTTTATTTTATTTATTTATTTATTTAATTGCTAAATTTGTTACACAAAAGGTAATTCTCAGAGGCATCTTAACCCCACAATTTGTATTAAAAACTGAATATGGAACAGGAAAAATATTTGTAAAAAACCTAATCAGTTTTTGCACATATTATAAGAAAAATTTAAAGTCTGTCAAATGGGTAACGTATCAAATAAACAACATAAAGAGTAAAATTTGAGCTATTCCATAAGGTTACATTTTCTACATAGAATTGTTGTACAGAAAAACATTTACATCAACTTACAAGCATGGTGCTTTGTTTTGGCCCTGAATACGATCATTTGTAAGACGAATTTCCAAACATAGTAATTATTATTAAAAAACATTAATTATGATTAGCTTTCATATTGTTGACCGTACAAAATACATATGTGTATAAGGCTCGAAAGAGAAATCGGTTGAGTACCGTTGTTCTACAAACATTTTGTGACAATAGTTGTACTACGACAAATCTAGTTTTGTGTTGCTAAATGTCAACAACAACAGATACTAACTTCAAATAGCCGTATTTTATCGGTAACTAAATTAGCCAAGTAAAGATGTAGAACTAAATTTACAGTAATATTGTAGTTTTTAATATGTTTAAATGAATATAATCACCATCCGATTCCAGTATTTTTGCATATATCTAGGTGTTACTATCATCTTTAATTTTTTTTCCTTGTTGGTCTATTTTTTCAATTTCTTCTGTACTGCTTTTTTCCATTGTTCTAATGTCTTATTGTGATTCGTGAAAGCTCTTTCAAAAAATTTATACACGTCTTAGATTAAATTCACTTTCCAACCAGGTTTGCTTGAAGCAAATCCGCCAGTTAAACCAAGATTTCTGAAGAGTTCAAGTTTTCTCGTGCAGCCTGATGTTTAGTTGTCCCGAACTGTTTAATATTAATCGAAAACTTGTTCAAAGCAATAATAAAGCACGGTGTTCTACCCAAGATCTTTTGAAGGAAAAAAATGTCGTCTTCTCGAATCAAATAATGCATGCTAATATATCCCTTTAAAAATTGTTAGGGGGACATTTAGTAGAGAATAAAATACAAGGAACACAGACTTCCCTCATCGATAACTTCTACTTTAAAAAAAGTTTTTTCCCCCATCTCATAACCCTACTTTATAGTTACTCTTGCTTACCGTTATGCTAAAATGTTATTTTTTTATACTTACATTTCTTTTCATCACAGAAAGTGTTCGAATCAAATAGCAATGCAAAGCGTTGGGCAAAATTTTGAATTTTGTTAAGCTTTGTCACTGGTATCATTCTTTCATCCATTGTTATAAATCCCCGTTTTAGAATGTTCTGTCGCTTTGCTTTCTTGCTTCCGCGGTAATCGCTCAGAGTTGTATTTTATTCACATTTATCTTCTATGTGAATTATAAATGTGTTTAAAAATATCGATAGTAAAAAAATCTTTAGTTTCATTGATTGTATCACTTTATTTTTAATAATAAATGGAATCTTTCGATACAAATTTTTGAGAAGCATCTACTAAAAAATTCTTTTCGTCTAATCTGACATCCATTTATTCTAAAAGAGCTCTTCATTCGAATTTTAAATGACACATTTTTAAATTCTCTTTGAACATTTAATGTAATATTCGCGTAAAATTTTCTTAAGCATGTTTCATTCACTTCATAACTTCAAGCAAATGCTTACATTGTTGGACAAAAGGAAGGAATAAATATTTTATTCTTCCGAAATAGAATAGAGATGGAGAGAGATCGATGTGAAATGTATGCTTTTAGCAGTTCCAGGTTTTGATGAGGAAAACCCGTATTTAAATACAGAATTATTGATATTTTATAGTGAAATAACAGTATATAGATAAGAGGAATAAAATATTCTGCTTCGAATTTATAATATATTTTGTTACAGTATCGATTTCATTGTAAATCGTTATGTGTACTCTATTATTCCTTTATGGATATCGTATTTTTTATTCCTTTTAATATTTGTTTGTACAACAATAAAGGAAAAAACTAGACCATGACGATTTGTGTTATGCTTTGAAACCTTTTTATGATAACTGCATAATATTTGTTTTCATTGGTTTGAATTTATGGACAATTATTCGGCACAGCAATCATCCTCTGAAGTAGGTAACGTATATAGGGAGTCCCTTAAAAACGTGAATTAGTGTTTATTTATTTCTGTATTTACTTATTATTTTTAAATCTTTTTAACTTCAATTTAAAGATTGTTTTGGAAATTCAAGAAAGAAAAAAAAAAAGAAAGAAAAAATCATTCAGAATCGAATTTTTTCGAAAGTAAGATCAAGCGAAACCTTACTGTTAAATTAAAATTCTGGAGAGAATGAATCTTTACAATTTATATTTCCAATGTCACTTGGCTATCCAAGCTCCCCTTCGCAGAACGACCTGGAATTAACGAGCGCCTTCCGTTTATAGATGAGCACCACAACGAAGGAAGTACGACTTGGCTCATTGTGTATTTGGATGACACCAGATGGCGCCACCACAAATACGCCTTCCTTTTTTTGACCTAAGATTGAAAGGATGGGAAATTCTACACCTTCCGGTAGCCTCGATACTGCCTCGGGACGCACGTATCCCCAAAAGTACATGGGTTCTTCAGCGGGTCTGGTATCGACCCCCGAATCTTCTGTTCGACATCCTACCCACTAGGCTACCTGGGCCTCTCAACAATTTTTTGTTGCAAGCATAATTTAAAATTAAACCCTATTAATTTTCCATTTAATCTTAATTGCTATTTTTCTGAGAACAGGTTTCATGGGGTTTTTTTTGCATTTTCCATTTGATAGCAAACATAAATCATAAATAACCTTTTTTTTAAAAATGTGTTTAGTTTTAATTCACCAAAAATTTATCAATTACAAAGTTTTGTCTATTCACCAAAAAATTAACATTTATTGATAAAGTCAGCTAACGCTGTATTTCTTATTTGTTAGTAGAGCATGAATAGGGCTACCTTTTTTTTCTTATTTGATGAAGAACATATGTGAGATTAATATTTTATCTCTATATTATTATATTTCAAACAACTATGGGTAATTCACATAATACTTAAAATAAATCTTTAAAATGTTTTAACAATCAATGTAGCACTTATTATAAACAATCTGTAAATTAAATAGATTTCATAAGCGAGATAAAGTTGGTCTGTATTAAAGCAAAATCTTCTACATTTTGATAATAATGGTTAGTAGATTTTGTGTAGCACGACTTTATGTGAAACAACGTTGCCACTCAAAATTCTCAACATTTATTCTGGGGCCCACTTGTTTTTCGATCTAATTCACGGCTAAGCATTCAAGGCACCTGTCCTTGGAATGTGAAATGGCAGACTAAAATGTATGGAATGCGTCCCTGCAAACCGTTGCTGCGGATAAGCGTAATCGAATTTCGCTCGATAAAGCGGAGAAAAGATCAGTTCGATGCATTTTGGGAGGCTGATGGGCTTAAAGGTTTTGACATCGCAGGAAGATAGCAAGCGAATAATGGGTTTGCTGAATGAATTAATTTTGGTTTACGCACAATAAGTTCAGTCCATAATTTATAATTTGATAATGCTGTTTCGTGTTTCTAATTCAATGGTGATATAATGTTAAACAATGGTTGGAAATTTCCAAAATATATTACGTTACTGTATGTCCTACGAAAACACACGCATTTGAAAATATACATGTATGCATAATTTATGTCACGTTTAACCTAAGCAATATTTTTTTACCTGCTTTCAGTACAAAGCAGATGGCTAAAATAAGGTTTTACGTCATTTTTGCAGACTGCTGTTATTTACCTTACACTTTGAAATTCTCAGAGAACATATAAGCACACACAATTTTAAAAATATATTTTATTAGTGATAAGTTTATATTGCCGTGGTTTTGATGTACTAAAGATAAATGCCAATCAAGGTAGTAGTATTTTACTTTCTCATTTAATGACATTTTCACACAACATAGGTGAAACAACAGTAAAGTACTATAAAATTTTGAGGGGAAAAAATATGTTGTAGACAGATAAGTATCATGAGTCGTCCTTTATTATTCACAGACGTTATAAGAAGAGAACTCACACACACACATGAATTTAAATAAATATATATATATATATATATATATACACTATATATTATATATATATATAGGTTTATAGTTGAGTCTACTAACTGAGTCTTCTATTTTAGTACTACTTACTGAATTTTCTATTTGAGTTAATTTCACAGTGCCGCTTACGAGGAAATTTAATACCGTCCTAATGGAGTCGGAATATCCACGTGAAGTTACAAGGCATGTAAAATACTAGTTACCGTTAATCTTAATAGCCTAACCCGACTCAAAATGTGCAACTCGGGAGGTGAAGGTGAGGAAATATTTACAAAGGGTGACTCTACAAAAGTAAACACAAAATATTTAAGTACTACCTTTATTTTAGTGTAATTCAAAAAAAAATATATTTCTTTCTTTCTTTTTAATGGGGCTACGTATTGGTCATTTCCCCTTGCCGACCTAGTGCATTCCCCCAGGGATTTCATTCAAGTAACACCACAATCCGCGAATGCCATTACCAATGAATCACCCCTAGGTTCTTCACTGGAAGGTGAACCACTTGCGCACTGACGATGCAAAAACTGTTCTAAGAATTTAATTAAGCCGAGAGTATCCAAGACAAATTTATACTCAAGGAATCTTTAATAAGTCGCATAACTGTGCGACATGAGCGCTAACTCCGGGGCCCGAGTTTGAACCTATGAACTTGAGCATACGATGCCTGTGCCTTATCGTGAATCAAGCCTGCCGGCTTGATTTACGATTGAGAGTATTGTATTGAGAAAAATACAATGATACTGTTTGTAGATAGCATATCGTTCATAAGTGCCTAAAATTCAGATAATTTTGTTTTCAAAATATAGAGCAGGAATTAGTGTGAATTTTTCAACCCGGATTTCCTCGTGCAGACATTTTGCAATCGATCCCTAAGTACTCATTTTGCAATCGTTCCCTCCGAATAATACCTGGATTATATGTCTAACCTTTAATCAGCGAAATGTTTATATTTTTATTTAACAATTTTGTTTTTCTCAATGAATTCTTTGTGTTTCTTTTTGCAACAGTGCAAAGTGCATCTACTTCTATAATATAATGCAATATTAATTTGAATTAAGTTCAAATTTTCAGATTTAAAACTGACTAAGCTAAGTTTTCCGCATCAATCTAACACTAAAAGTCCTTGTAAAGTTAAAAATTTCCCATTTTTTGAGCACTTATTACTTACAGTTCCAAAACAAAAACTTGGAGCATCTATGACCGTGAATTCTTAATTGTGGCCCTGCAATAGTTGTCTGTATCAGTTACTTTATTAATTTCTAACACGTGTGTTTCATTTAAAATCTAGATCACGTTGAGTTGTTCGAAAGAATAACCATTTCCTTAAAACAAATTCAATCTTGTTACTTTAACTTTCGGTGACTATGTTTTTGATAAGGCAAAAAATTACAGAATTCATATTTTTTACCTTAATTTATAAACAAATAAAGTTCAAACAGAAAGGATTTGCAGTTATTTATATCGTTTTCAATAAACTAATATGATAATTCATTCTCATTGTTGCAGCTAATATTAAAGAAATTTTCTTTTACTTCTGACTTTTGCGAAACCTAATATCAAAGTAAAATTGATTTTTCAACTCCCCACACAGGGAAAATAATAATGACAATATCAGAAGACGCAAAATTGACCTGAGTTTCAATGATTACTTTTCTTATAAAAACTTTTCAAATTTCAAATGGAATTGCAAAAAGGAATTCTTCCTCCATTTCATTCGAATGAAATGACATAGCTCTTTCTCTTTACCTTTAAGTAATGCAATTAAAATCTCTGACGATATGTAGATTGTTATTCGGAAGAAATATAAGATGAAATAGATTGATAAATGGAAGTAATGCATTATTGAAAGATATTTTTTCCATGAAGGGCTAATTATTTAGTAGCATAAATAATGTTTATTTGAATAGGGGAACAGAAAGAAAGACGATAGTTGACAAAAACAGGATAATAGCAACAGTTAAGCCAAACATTGTTTATTCTCCCTCTAATGGGGCTGTTAAATATGTATTTTCACGACTGAAAGTTATATTTTAAACTTCGTTCTATTCATATTAGCTTGCTAAGAGTTGTTATTACGCATTTTGTTACCAGTAAATTTTAGATGGAAAAGAAGAGAAAAGAACGACATTGTGAGAGTTTACCTTGAGAGTACACTAAAAAATTCTAATTCAACCTTTCAATAAAAAAATTGTGAAATTTAGCCGCAACCAAAATTTGGTACTAGAGCCATTATAATGGTGTAGTTTCACCTAGTTTCCCCATGAATGCGAAACTAGGAACCATTATAATGGTTCAACTTTAGTAACAAATGTTGGTTAGAGCTAAATTTCGCCATTTTTTTTTTTTTTTTTGCTGAAAAGTTGAACGAGATTTTTTAGTGTAGATTTTCCGCTGATATTTTTTAACACAATTTTTCCTAAATACTTTCCTTAAGCTGCCGTAAACAACTTATCATAATTTTTTTTAGAGTTTTTCCTAAAAAAACACAAATTTTGAATGGCTAAAATATTTTAAATCAGTTCTTTAATTTAAAAAAAAACAATCATATCCATTTTTTCTTTAATGTATTCTTAGGCTGCATAAATCAAAATGTGTAGAATATCCTTCAAGATATGAAATTTGAACTGTTATCCCTCGTGGCATTCTTAAAAACAATATTGTATCCTTATTGATTTAATTAATGCATGTACTACAGAAATTTCTCAAAAATTAAACTCTTACTTTTCCATAATAATGAAGTACCCTAAAAAAATACGTTTTTATCTTTTCAAATCTTATTCGGAATTCACCCAATCTATCTTTGGGTCTGCAGCCGAACGAAAACTTAAAAATAAGTAAAAAGCCTAAAAATTGTAAAAAATGATAAAATACATTTTTAAAAAAGTAAAAAAAGGTATATCTACGCTTTATGTTCCCACTACTCAGAATACATGTTGTTGTTGCTTATGTCACTTGAAGATCCAAGCTCCCGTCGCAGAGCGACCTGGAATAAAGACAGAAGGATGCGCCTTCTGTTTCAATATGAGCACCAATGGTGGAAGCAGGACTTGGCTCATAATGTACTTAGATGACACCAGATGGCACCACCACAAATACGCCACCTTCCTTTTTTGACCTATGGGTGAAGGGAAGGGAAATCTCCACCCTCCAGTACCATCGGGACTGACTCGGGACTTCAGGGTCCGCAGTTTTTACAAGCACGTATCCCCAAGTGTACATGGGGGTCTTCAGCGGCTCGGGTATAGAACCCGAGATCCTCCGATTCGAAGCTCGATATCCTAACCACTAGGCTACTACGGCCCACTCAGAATACATAAAACGTACGATACATAACTTCACTTAAAATATGATTTTTCTCATTGAAAGTATTATTATTCGGAGGGGGTAGACAGAGAGTCATATGTACATATAGAGATATTTGTAAACGATTCATTGCTCAAAATTCTTTTTAAGTAAAATTCAAGAAATTTTAGCAGGTGAGCTTTTTAATAGTTTTTCAGCAGCAAACAAAAATATTTAAAACATTTTAGAAAAAACATATGGGTACAATAAATTAACTGTATAAAAATTCAAGATCAAATGAAAATAAAAAGGGAAATGCTTCAAGAAGAATGAAAAGCAAAATAATCTGGGTTTTGGCAGAACCACTCGAAAACAGAAATTCAGCATTATTTTTTGAGAAAAAAAATTCTACTAACGCAAACTGCATTATAATATTCTTTTATATATATTTTATGCACTGTAGGGCAAGTTTTTAAGAAAAATAAATCTTACATTTGCCTAAATACACAATTAAAGTTATAACTAAGCATTTATTTTCAAGATTTATCACAAGGCACTTTTGAAATTTCTCTGGATATGTTTTCAAATCAAAGAAAATAGAAAGAAAAAAGTAATAATGATCAAATATTTATGATGTAAGATGTTTGAAAGCTTAGCTATGCTGCTTTAAAATTTTAGTATTAATATTCTTAATTAATAGGAACATAATTATGCATGAATTCAATATCATATCAGCAAGTATTATGAGCATTTCTAATGGTCATTATTAATACCTTTAATGCCATTGCCAGTAATGCAGTTTATATTGCGCTTAAGGAACTAATCCTGCAAATTGATGCCATCTTCATAATGCTGATGATAGAACAATTCTTGAATTTAAAACTACCGTCATCAGAGATGCAGAAACGTATATTTTTCACATGAGAATTTCAATTTTTTTCCTACTATGTTGGGTTACCATACAAAGGATATTCCTGATTTTTTAGACGGTTGTCGGGTCAATACAAAAGTAGTTACATATTAGTTTCGGGTTTTAAATTATTTATTCGATAACTCTTATTCTAAACTACCTTTTTACAACTTCATTTCCACTAAAATTAATGCATTTTGTAGAATAGAAAGATATATTTCGCCACACTTCACTTGACAGATTTCTAAGTCTATGAAGAAATGTAGGTTAATTCCTGGATAAAGCGCTTTTTAAAAGTGTAAAGCCGCAGAAATCCTTGATCAAACATCAGGTAATTTAGCAAAGATGCTGGTGAAGGGTATGGTACTCATCCCGTTTTTTCGTTCTATTTTTTCTAAGAAACGGACAGTGAATTGTGATACATGGCCACATGCTTTATCCTGATGCAGTTTAACAGCTTTATTGCACTGGGGGCTGAATATGTGCGTTTTCTTCACGTCATCATCTGAAACTTGCTATTATATACAAAACCAACATCACTCATGAATATTTTCCCAAAACTTACTCATCAGCAATGTTCAATAAATTTATTCTTTCCCTGTGGTAAGTATTTTGAACAATTTTTCCGTTTGAAGACAGACATTGATACTTTACCTCCCCCACCCCTACGCGGGAGGTCTTTATATCAAAAAATAATAATTTTATGGAGTTTTTTAAAATCCGAATTCTAATAATTATGTTCGAAAGTTCAGAAGTTTATTTTTTATTTCTGCGATTCAATAGTATTCGGTTTAAAGAGGAAAGCGAATTCCTCTATTTAAACCGATGTAGGTAATTTTTCTAGCGCTTACTATAAGTCTCATTTTCCAATTTCCCATGCAAAACGTAATGTTTCAAAATCAGTATTTCATCTTTTACGTTCGGTATAAAATCGTTCTATATTTCAAAACTATCACAGCATTGGCGGAAAGAGGCGGGTAGTGCGGTAGCTTTTTATATAACCACATACGACATCATCTAAGCAATTTAACTCTCATCTTGATCGCGAAACCTAACTTTCCAATGGTTTTGTCAAGAATCCAAAAGGATACAAATCAGCTCACAACGGCTGTTTTTAGGTCTTCTACTTACTACTTGTGATGACTTATGCACAACTTAACATTCTGCGGAAGAAATTTACTATGAAGTTCAAACATGAACTATGATTTTGAACACGCATGGAGGCGGAAGTCCTTTTCCAACAAGAACATCAAGTATCACCAGCTACGAATACCGTTATAGATTTTAAATGTCACTGACTTAATCAATTTGGAAGCATCGACACAGAGTTAGGAAATTCAACTTACATTTATTAAACAGATTTCGCAAGCAAGAATATAACGAGACCTATCTTACCCGTCTCAAAACCAAAGGTCTTATTTGATCAGTGGGTCAACTCCATGCTTGTTCACTTTGAGTACATAGACTTAAAGTCACATCATTGTTGAACATTCTTTGGGTGGTGGCACTTGGAACACTACATCTGGTAGTCGCAGAAATAAGCTGAAACTGTCCCAATTTTAAACATGTTACAGATGCGACTTCTATGAGCATGTGCGTAAGAGTAAGTCGATTAAAATAAATTTTTAAAAAGTCTAGTTCGCCAATTCAAATGAGGCGTTTAATTTAATTTTAATCTGAAGAGAGATGTTTATATTAAAAGTAATATATATATATATATATTTAAAGATCAAAATAGCATGCGTCAAGAGAATGAACCACTTGCTTGCAATACCAACCACAATTATCTTCGAAATTTTCTAACATAGTATTAACTCCCATTTTACCGTAAGAAGATTGTTTAAGACTGGCAGTTTTTAGCCCGTAACTTATTTCGAATATTTATTGCCAGATGAAAAGCTGTAGCAGCTATATGTTTACCAATATTTCCAACCAAACAGCAACCGCTGTCACTTGTCCCGCATTAGCCATCGCCCTAATTCTGGAAGCAAGTGAGGGCCCTTCCCTTTCGAGATCCCCACTTGACCCCGAACCCCTTAATCATTCATATCACGAGAAGACCCCCCCCCCCCTCTTGCACCCTTCATCCTTCTATCGGATCAATAGGGATGTCCTGACACCCGTTATTCGTGTTCTTCGGCTTCTGGTTACCATGACGACGAAAGGGGGGTCGACGAAGAACGGACTTGCTTCTAATGGAAACAAGACAGACCGCAGGAACTTTTTGTGTCCCTTTTTTTCTTCTTGTGCTGTGATTTTTGTTGCAAGAGGATTGGGGCACCGCCCTGTCAATTAATTTATGTCAGAGGTGGCGTCGCCTGGATTCCGGGAACACTAAGCGGCTTAAGATATATCTTGAGCAAGTGCTTCAAAAAACTCGCTTCACAAAGCTCATCTCTTTATTTAGCTCTCATTGCATCCTCGTGCACATAACAAGACGTAATGGGTCGCTTTACAGCAAATTAATTTTATTGGAAAGCTTTTAATAGCCACATCTCGTTGTCTTAACTTCATTATAGGAAGGTAATTTCATTACATAAAATGTTATTTAACGCAAGAAGACGAAGTATAAAATACTCAAAGTTAAGGAGAAAAAAGAAATTTTTTGTAAGAGCCACAAAAAACTTAGTTTCCGACTTCGTTGCATAAAAAAAATATATTCCCAGAAGTCTGTGGTAATGCAAACAGATTTAGAAAAACTACTGAGAAATATTTTAAAATAATTAAACAAATGTTTTATTGATTAAAAGGGTTTCTTTAGAAAGCCTATTTTTCCGGAAGGTAAGTGTTGTTTGTATTAATATAAGCCAGACATTTGGAACAAAACAAGCCTCCGTCTTGTGATCTATATTATACCAACATATTTATTTTGGCATTTCCTTATAACAGGTCTTACACCCCCGCGTTTTTCTGTCTTACTTCTCATTAGTCCTTGGAGATAAATATTAAACATGATAGCCTTTTCTTACTGCTTTGGAAAATACGTTTTACTTTAAAAACACTATCAATTTTATTTCCTTAATTTATTTGACTAAGGCTTTTAATAGAAAAATATGTGTAGGTATGTGTAAGGAAAAAATATTTATGCAAAGGAAGCAAAGACATAAAAAAGTAAGCATTTAAAATGTTACGTTAACATTTAAAAAAAAGAGAAAGAGGAAAAGAAACACCTATAGGAAATATCAAAAATTAATTTCATTAAACAAAAATTAAATTACGTGTTTTAGCCCAGTACGTTTTGACGTGACGAAAAGCTCTAGATTAACGACAATAAATGAAAATAATATTCATTTCCATGAAATTTTAAGAGTAAACGAAACTTTTGTTTCTAATTAACTACCAAACATCAAAATATTAATATCTTGACTAAAAATCAAAAATAAAAACTATTCTGTTGTGTCCATCATGGTACTTCTTCTGTATCCTTCATATGAATATTACTGCTCGCCAAATATTCCTATTATGATACAAATCCTTATTGAAAAAAGAAAACAGTTAAATTTTATAAAAAGAATGATTTTAAACCAAGATAAAATATTTAAAAGGCTTGTGTTACCAGCGTAGCCTCAAAGTTCTATAAATATTGATGAGAATTTTATTTGTTAAAACGTAGTTGAAAGGACAAACAATACAACACAAAACAAAGTCTTCGCTGCCTTGGCACGATTCGCGCCAAAGTGTAATTAACACCTTTTCCCATTGAGATACACTTACAATTTTGTTTGAATTGCTTTATTCTTGAGATATGCGCTTAGCGAGAAAAACGTTCGATTGATCCACCCCCTTTGAGCGAATGGCACCAAAATTTAATGAACACGTCTTCCTATCAAGAGGTCTGTGTGTATCAAATTTCATTTAATTCTATGCATTACGTTTTGAGTTATAGCTCCCATAAAAGCTACTAAATAGTTCGATTGATCCATCCCCCAACCCTAGCAGCGAATGGCGGCAAAATGTAATCAACACCTTTTCCTATGGAGATTCACTTGTACGCCAAATTTTGTTTCGCTACTTTTTCAGATATAGCACTCATTCTACTATATAAAAACATCCGGTTGCTCCTCCCCATTGGAATGGATTCACGCCATAAACTAATCAGCCCCAGTTCGCATCAGGGTCTGCGTGTACACGGAGTTTCGTTCGATTCCATGGATTACTTTTTGCGTTACAGCGGCATCAGAACAAAAAAAAAAAAAAAAGACCACAGAGAGACATTTCCCAAATGAGTTCAGCACAATTGTACAAAATGTATAAAAACAACGAAATTCGAAATTTTTTCGAATCCAATACTTTATTCTATTTTTTGGATATACATAGAAGAAAGTAATAAATGATTTATGCCACAATGATTAAAAATAAAATTTCTTTTTTTTTTCTTTTCTTTCTTTTTTTTAAGAGGTAAATAGTTCGAATTTCATGCGCTGTCTCAAGTACTTTTTCATCAATTTTTGACCTATGGAAAATTTTGTTTTTGCTTCTTGTTCTTTGATAATGTTCTCCTTCTCTCTCGGAAGGGAGAGGGGACAAAGGATGAAGTTTTATTTCTAGCTTTATCAATTTTTCCATAACACATTCACTTTTGCTTATAGTCTCGAATGCTAAATATTTTTGAAATACAACATAAATTGTCTCAAAGAGGTCATGAATAGAATTTAAAAACTTATTTTATGCACAAATTAATTTGATTTTGTCCAAAACGAATGTTACCCTTTTCTGTCAGGCCTTATGGAAGGATTGCCGTAGAGTTCAATGCTTTATATTCTTGTTCTTTGAAACGGAAAAAGAAAAAGCATTAAAATCAATTTTGAAAATCATACTTCAATTGGATATTTCCCTCAGAAGTATGCAAGAAGAAACAAACTGAGAAAGGAAGACAAACCGAGGACTAACACACGCATTTCCTTCATTTCAACAGATTATTTTTTGTTTAAGTTTTTTTCATTCAATTAAAGTGATGAATTTTCTTAGCTTTACTTGGGGACATTGTTAAGTGGAGTTTAGCACATTGACATTTTTGTTTTGCTTTTATTATTATTTTTATATTTACGTAATCAATTAATTAATTTGTTTATCTATTTATGTTTGATTGATTACCGAGAAAAGGTATAATAAAAAAAAATAATAAGCATATGTTTTAAAGAAATAGATTGTATTAAACATAAATAGCCTTAAGTGACAGTTGCAGCCACAAAGATTTCATGCAATAGAAGTCAACGTGAATTTTTAAAAATAAAAAAAAAAACGGACTGAAAATTTTTAGGTGTAATTTTGATCGGTATAAGGTTATTCTAAATATATTAGTCTATTAAAGCAGCTGTAAATGTAATTTATTTTAATGAATTTACTCGTATAGTTTTATTTTTAACTAAATGTTTTAAATAATATGAAAACAGAAAAAGCAAAAGAAGAAAATGTAATAAGTTTTAAAAATAGAGTGATGTTTGATAAAAAAAATTATTAAATACCAAAGTAACGCTAAATAAAAGAAAAAAAGAAGACCCGAGAGTCTGGATTAAATATTAAAATTGGATCATTCACACTGAGAATCGGAACAAAACAAAAGTTGCTGGGTTTTTTTTTTTTTTTTTTTTTGTATTATGATAATAGATATATTTCCAGATTATTTTTTACTGAGAAGTTTTACTGCTTATAATAAAAATAAATACTAATTAATTATTCTAAAAATTTTCATCATCGTTGATCTACGTACTTTCTTTGTAGAGCTGAAGATAAATATCAGTAAAAAATCAGTGAATACTCAGAGAATACACTTTAAGTTTATTAAAACGAATCGACAAACCAACATACTGTTGAATAAACGTATTTTCTAACTCATCAATTGATTTTCGTTTTCATGTTTTTATTTTGATCTGATTATATTTATTGCATTTCTTTTATCTCCTGTTGTTTTATTGGAAAACTAAGAAAAACAATATGAAAGCAATAAAATAAATCTTTCCGGTTGAAGAAATGTATGGATACTTGCCAAAATCTGAAAAACGTAATAAAGGATTAGAAATATTTCATGATCACAATATTGTTCATCATTGCTGTATGTAAAAAATCACCAATATCACTAAATACACTTGGTTTGCAATACTTAAAGGAAAAAAATAGAATAAATAGAAATATAGCTTTGTTTATATGAATCCCTATTAGTTAGCTATATATAATGTTTTTTTCTTTTCAATTATACTTGTACAATTGCAACTGTTATGAAATAGTACTTCGATAGGTAAATGAATTATAAGTTAATACCTGCTTTTTAACAATGTACCCAATTTATTTATATAGTAACTAATTGAAAACATTACAAAAGACGATCGTACAAAAAACGAACACACAACGATAGATTTTTGTCTGCACAGTTAATTGATCATTCATTTTCCATTGTTTCCGCTGTAACTGAAGTTATTTTAATATTAACGCTACTTTTTAACCTAATGCAATTTCAATTCTTTTCCAACATTTAATTTGTTTTTTTTTCCTAGCATAATTATCGAAGTTAGTTTCAGATTAAATAATGACTTCAAGATTTGATAGTTCTTATAGCTATGAAAAATTACGTTTGACACAGTAGGAAAAGTTTTAGTGAAAGATAGTTCAGTTAACAAAAGGCTGAATTGGAGAAAAACGTAGAACATCAGTTTCATGTTGAAATTGATAAAAATGAAATAAAAACTATTGACTCCTTAATTAGAATTGACAAAAACAATTTACATTAATCTTTTAAATAAATATATTTTGATAATTTACAAATAAGTGTATTCTTTCAATGTCATTTAAAATTGGGCCCAGTCCGTTTATAGATGAGCACCATAACGGCAGAAGTACGACTTGGCTCAATATGTATTTGGATGACACCAGATGGAGACGCCACAAATACGCCACCTTCCTTTTTTGGCCTAAGAGTGAAGGGAAGGGAAATTCTCCACCCTCCGGTACCCTCGGAACTGCCTCGGGAGTTCAGAATCCACGGATTTTGCATGCCACGCATCCCCGAGTGTACATGGTGGGTCTTCAGCAGGTCGAGTATAGAACACCCAATCATCCGGTTGGAAGTCCGACATCCTAACCACTGGGCTACCATGGCCTCTGGGAAATTTATAAGCAATTGGAAATGAAGGACATCCGATAATAGCAGTATCGGCAACAAGAGAGGATAGTGTTTGGCTTAGAGAGAAAGAATGGATGCTTCTAATCCGAAAGTTTAAATTCTTGGAATAACTTTAGTTCCGATTTATTTTGTTCTTTTTTTATTTATTCATTTATTTATTTGTTCATTTATTGCTACTTTATTTTATTTTATATTTGATGGTCAAGCGTTAACATTAGAGATACACCTTACAGAAGTAAACAGCAAAAAATTTTCCATCTGCACAGGATTTAAAACTGAAGAGAAAAAGTTTTTTTTTTATTATTTATTTTTAATTGTTAATTTTTATTTCCTATTTTATTTATTAATTAATTTATGTTTTATGTTATTTGTTTTATTTTTTTTATTTATTTACTTCAATTAGGATTTTTTATTCACCTCGTTACTAAAAATATTTCATATTACGATAAAAATGATAAAATTATAAGGTTTTTTTTTTTCATTTTCTCTTGGATTTAAATGATTCGCTCAAATGCCAAGGCGTGAAGTCAAATTTTTAGATCCATTCCGATTGTTGTACATTTCAGTGTAATAAATTGTAGCAATATCCTCAATTTCTAAAAGAACTCGTGTTTTTAGGGTCAACAACCTTTTTTTTTTTAAAAAAAAAAGCTTTTAAACACACTGTACCATAAATATGTGCAAGTATTTTTTTTTAAAACATAACCCTTCCCAATTCGTATTTTGGCTTCTGGATGACTTAGATTTGAATAACGTGACAAATGCCTAACACACACACAAAAAAAAAAAAAAAAACATAAAATGTGAATTCAGTATGCATACATTTTCAAGAAAAACGAAAAGTTCCGTCTAGAACTGTACCAGAGTGAATTCTTGAATACACCAACATCAGGTTTATAGTATAGATACAAGTATATATAACTCGTTTAGCATTAGTTCTGTATTAAATCAAATATACTTTTTTTTCAACAACTAATACGTAATCATTCAATGATTCATGCCTTCATTCAGAAAAATCTTTAAAAACTAGAACAAAACGTTTTCATGAGAAAATAGGCTTGTCTAGATCTTGAACTTCGTATCTCTACATGTTCTGCGTCATATGCTACTTGTTCCAAGATCCGTCTGTTGAATCAGTATTATATAGGACTCAAATTTCCCAGTAGGAGCTACTGATATTTTTTTGAACTGTTCAAAATTGAACCAAAATTGTACAGTTAAAAAAATATTTCCCGTCAGAAGCTTTTTTTAATAATCTCGTATAAAGGAACTTGTTTCTTATTTCTGGAGTTGACATAAAATGCTTCTTTTTTCCTCATAGGCGCTAATGGTAAGAACTTTTGAACTGTTCAAAATTGAACGAAGAATTGTTCAATTTAAAATATATAATATGGAAATAAGGTATAGGTATAAAATATGACCAAGACTTTTCAAGTTGAAATAAAATATTTCGAATCGTGCAATTCCCTCAAAAGTTACTGGGGGGAGACGGAGCAGACCGACCGACTGACACAGATTTTCAAAATCTCATTTTTTTTACTTTCAAATTTTTTAATTTTCAATATTTATTTAATTACTTAAGTTAGTTTTGACTTTTCTTTACTTTTAAGTATATTTTCACGATAGATTAAGCCGTCTTTCATTTTCCCCATTTTTTAAAAACTTGTACGGGAAAATAGGCTAAGAAATGATGAATACAGACACCCAAATTTTTATGTAAAAAATTTATTCGTATAAAATAATTAATTATGAGTTAAATTAAAAATTACATATATTTCTGTATTCTATGTGTATTTTGTAGTTGTTGTATGCTATTGATGTATGCAAAAAAAAAATCATGAAAACGAAACGATGGTTAGATTTAGAAATAAGTTCGACGCTTTTGTTTCTCTTGCAGATGAAATAGCATTCTTATCTGCAGCGGAACAATACTCGAGAGCTAATCAAGCAGAAAGCAAATAAGAGCCAGCGACCGCCAAATTGGCTGAACCCTCCATCCACAAACCCATTCATAGCGTTCCATTCCCTCCCGACATAAAACGGAAGCCAGATATGAGAGCCAAGCACGAGTCCTCTGTTGTGCCAAATGTGCTGCGGAAGTCATCAGGTCAACCGAGAGTTTGTGGAACGACGTCCCCAGTCTGTGTGAAGAGGGATCGATTCAAATAAACGAAAAGAATAGACAATTGAGGATTGTGGACAACACGATACGCGACTCATTTAGGGGTGGAAGTTGGCAATAAGACTGAATCTCCTTCAGCCGACGTCAGTATAAATATTTGGCAAGATAAACCTCATGTTCTAAAATACTTTTAGTTGTATTTTCACTATTACTTTCATGTAATAGGGGAAAAAATGTGAGACCAAGTATCATTGACCTTCAAGATTCTTCATATTTGTATCTTAACGGTTTTTATGCAACGATATGGTAGTTCACACTACAAGTATTAATTTATCAGCACAGAAGTTGAAATACTTTAGTACCGTTTAATTCAGGGATAATTTTTGTAAAGCTCTTAAATTACTTTTAGAACTTGGGAAACCATACTTATGCACTGTAAAATCAGAATTCCTGTTAATCGGATAAAATGACGCATTTTCAAGCGCATCACGTTCTCGGAATAGCTCTAAGCCAAAATGACTTAGATTTAAAAAACCGAGTTCTTATTTTTAAGTTACTCTTTTTTCAAGAATGATCCAAATACGATCTCGTTTTTAAAACAACTAAAAAAAAATTCCTCACTTGGGGTTTGAGTGCAGATTGTCTTAACTATAAGCTAATCATCTGACCACTATGCCAGAAAGACGTCGAATTGTCGGAATATCAGGGAGACAGTTAAATTATGTAGCTTCCAAACGTAGCAGCTGCGTGTGTGGTATTTCTACCTAAACTAATATTGTTTGCCAATATTTCTACCTAACCTTAAGGATTTTACTTGGTCACAAACTTTTAATCAAGTTTTTTATATAATTGAATAATTATATTAGGAGAAATAGAAATTTGAACGAAATTGGAGAAAAAAAATCACTTCGTCTCATTCTCTAACTTTGCACAAGTTTAAATGGGAAGGCGGACTGAGTATCTAATCACCACGACAACATCTGTTAACTCAAAACAAAGGCTCAATGTTAACTTTCGCCGTTGTTAATTGCGTCATTGTCTTGATTACGACTGGAATGCTGAATAACTTAAATGTAAAAAAATGTAGCAATGGTTGAACTGAAAACTGAGTTTTTCCTTCTAAGTATTGAATCTTCTTAATTAAAAGAACGTCCAAAGTTTTGGAATATTTTAAAAGTTTTGTTGCAGTTCCGTGAGCTTATAAGCTTTCGGAACTTGAAAACAAAACACGAATTTTAAAAGAATCAAACATTCAAATAATCAAAGAGTCTCATTATAAGCACAATTATTTTTGTAAGACTTTTATTTCCCAAATTAACGCAGGAATCGAACTTTTTAAAATTAACTCAGACAGCATGAGTTTTGCTCCATCTAGAACGAGTGAAAATTTCACACTGTCTCACTGTGCTTTTTTTGTGTTTCAAAAGCTCGTGTGAAATAGTAATAAAAAATGCTTTATGACATAGAATATCCGAGATTCACATGAAAAAAATTTTCCCAACAAAAATGCATCAATATTTTTTTATACATAATTTTAACTCAAATCTATTATACTACTTAAGTTTACCTTAAATTTCTTCTACTCTAAAATTGATAAAACGATATATATTGATCAAGGATGCATGGTTTGATACGAAATCTACACTAATCAAATCGTCTGAGAGAGGTTTTCTACTTTTTTCTTATTCATAATTGAGCAATCATAATTGCAAGTCTTTTAAGAAAGCAAATTTCTTATAGATGCTCCAAAACCGAAATAAGTTTCAGGAGAAGTATAGCCATTTGAGGATTTTCACTTATAAAGCACAAAAACAAACAAGCTAATCCGAAAAGAAATATATATATATATATATATATATATATTTCTTTCTTGCTGAACGGGATACGAGTGCTTATTTATTTATTTATTCGATCGACTTTCATATTTATTTTAACTCTTGTTTAAGCAATAAGAATGCAAACGAAAGCGATAAAATTCTTTTGAAGGAGCTTATGATAAATTCAGCTCCTTTCATGCTCACTCCGGGATTTTAATGGAAAAGTGTCGTCTCGTGTATCAAGAGAGTAAAACAACTGAGCACTTCATTAGAAACAACATCTCAGAAATTTAGATTTTTCTATGCAAAATCTTGAGCGGAAGGAGATAATTTCGACATTGCTGAAGATGTAGAAGTAGGTTGTTTTAGCAGTTTCCATACAAATTCAAAATATACTTTCTGCATTAGAAGTTCGTCGAATAATGTAATTTTTATGGGATTTTGTTCACACACATTATTGAAATGTTTTGCAAGATTTTATTTGATATTTATTTTCCTACTGAATTGTCACGCTGCTGGTGTTTGGTAGATTTTTTTAAAACTTTTTTCTTCATAAATTTAAAACGAACAAATAAATAAATTAATAAACAAAGTCTAATGTTATTGGAAAACGTAAATTAGGTTCATTTTAAAACTAAATAAAACATAAAATATGATTACCGTTTTCGAAAATAGAAAAAAATAGCAATTAAAATCACGCCTCAAGAATTATATATTTTACTTGTTAGTAAAGTGTACATGATACGTTAAACTAAATTATTTACAGCTCAACATTTGACATTTTTATAGTTAAGCACCATGCTTCGTTAATCGTCTGAGTTGGAAAAGATAATAGGATACTCTTCTTGAGTTAAAAAGATGAAAGATGCAAATAAAATTTTAGTGCATTACATATTTCGTTTGATATACAGTATAGAGTAATCGCCGTTTGGAACTCTTCATGAAACTACCAAATGTTTCTCATTACTATTTATTATCGTAGAATTTATAAAGCTTAGTTGCCAAGAAAAAATCTTACAAGTGAATTCAACTACGAAGAATGGATTTTTTTAAATAGAAATTGCTATCTTATTCTCAATGATCTAAAGTGAATTTGCTCTTAGGGAATGAGAAAATGTATTATTCAGAAGAATATCCTTTTAATACTTTTAAGGCAAAAATAGCATCAAAAATAAAAGTCGGAAGAATTTAAGAAAAGGTGCATTATTTATGAATGTGCCGTTACAAGAGTGTTTCTTCTCATAAAAAACATGTTTGTTTGATACCAAAAGTAAAATTAGTTACTTATAATTAACAATAGTTTAGATATTTAAGTTTCCAGATTAATTATATGTTTTTTTAGTTTTTGGTGTATTGGTAAGTAAAGATTTCTGTTCATTCTACTAAATAGATTCATATTAAGAAGAAAACTAAACTTAAAATGAAAACGATTTTGATATGAATAAATATTTCATTCTCGGTTTTCTTAGCGCAAAAGATTCTAAGGAACTTAAATATTTTTTTTAAATGTCATTATTTCAAATATTATTAATGTTAAAATTATTTAAACTTAAAATATTAGTTTTATTTTAATAGTTAAAAAAAATTACCAGCAAATGTATTCACCTTTTAATTTCATTCTTCTCTTGCTGCTTTTTTTTTTTTTTTTTAATTTTTGTTTCCATCTAATATGAATAACTCAATTACAAAATAGCATTTCTTTGTTTTGTATGAATTATTCCTAATTGGTCATTCTTCTTTCTTATGTTTTACAATCAATTATGTAAATAATACATTGAAACACTTTGTCCCGACTACCCCTCAAAACCCAAAATTCCTCTAGGATCTGTTATTTTTACTAAATAAACATTGTTAAATGAGCCTTTATTCAACATTAGTACAAGCATATTTCAATCAAAGAGCTTTGAAATAAAGATAAGAAAAGAAAATATTGAAGTGACATTCCGAATTTTCATTTCTACTTTAAAAGTTTGGAGGATTTAAGTACACAAAAGTGCTCATTTTCCATCTGTTGACAAGATATAAGACATGAGAGCATTTCCGCATAGTTTCTTCTATTTTATAATCATAATAAATGGTTGCCACACCATGAAAATACATAGAATTCAAAAAATGGCTATAAACCTAAGAAAAAGCCGGAAACTTTGAAAATTTTAACAAAATATACAACATTCGCATATTTTAAAAATTACAGTTGGACCTTTGGACAAAACAGCCAATCCTTGAAAGACATGTTCGATTTCGCTTTATTTGCACTGAGTTTCTATTTTTAACTTCTCCTCCATATTCATTTTTTTTTCAAAAAACAATTAAATAATTAATTAGATAGTTAAATAAATATGGTAAATTAAAAGAAAATGAAAGTGAGGTTTTCAGGTGGGTAAAATGTGACTCAAACGATCTTCTTGCTCCCTCCCCCCCCCCCCCAAAAAAAACCCTTTTGAGGAAACTGTTATGTTTTTGTGTGTGTGTTTAAAAGGTTTTAGTGACGACACCACATTCCCATATTTTATTTTTTGATTTGAAAATTTTTTTTGTTCAATTTAAAACAGTAAAAAAAAAAAACATTTGCACCTACATTTAAACCCTATACAAATGCCGATCTAACAGACGGATTTACTATGAACAAACTTTATCGAAAGGAACGTGGAATGTAGAGCACGTACTTACCCGTACTCCATCCAGAACTAAACGACCTCACTGTCTTATAAGACTTTTCATCCAGATTTTTAAAAAATCTTTGTGAACGAATTAAGGAATAAGTAAAAAACTAAGTGAATGAATAAGTGAAATAAAGAATAAATAGATAAGTAAATGGGTGAATGAATGCATTAATGAGCAATCATTGAATGAATAAGTGAAAGCAGGAAGAAATATGTGAATGAATGGAGCGGGTGAATGAATAAACTAATAAATGACTGAGTGAGTAAAGGAATCCACCTTGCATATAGATATGTAAGTCGTTTAATGTAGTTTTTAGCAGGGCTGCGGAGTTGGTTGGGAAAAGGAGTGACTCCAACTCCTGGAATGTGAAAACTTCGACTCCTTTACAAATATATGTTAGGGATGTAACGAATACTCCGCTCATTTTTAAGCGATTCACACTCCTACACCCCAAATCAATTCGCCTCCGACTCCACGTCCTGATTTTAAGGAGCATTTTAGGAATTTAACTTGGATAATGCTATCTCACATGTAAACAAAACCCTTCTCTTTCAAAGAAAAATGAAACTAAAGAAAAATATACGTTTATCTACACATACTTTTTATGTAACCCTGCTTTTCTCTGTGAATTTGCTGCATTAGAAAAAATAGTGGAGTATTAAGAGTAGTCTTTATTCTCGACGATTCAGCTAGAAAAGGGAAATGTAATTAGCAAATGAAAGAGATGGCTGTCACTTCCGGTTTGAAATAACTCGCCTGCGTTGTCATGGAGATAAGATTTTCCATTGAACCATCTTAATTCGCAATTATGCTTCTCACTTTTTTTTCGCTCCTTAAAAGATTAAATGAGAGAATCTTTGATGATGCCGCCATTTTTATTTCCGTTGAATAAACTTTGTTATGAAACTCAACTAAAAGCATTAAAATTGCAAATTGGTGTGGAATCAAACTAGTAATTGAAACTGAAGGAATGAAAGTATCTGATGCTTCGATTTTTTACAAAAAGTCAAAATGTTTTGATATTTGCTTTGTAAAAGGCATTTACTTTGTTAAACATTAATTATGTCATAAGAAATATACTCCCCATTAGGTGTATCGACTAATAAATAAATAAATAAATTTTATTAATCTTCGAACAGGCAATAACACTACCCAATACAGAAGACTAGAACATAAAGCGAAAATCAAAAGTTTCAACAAAAAAGAGCATTTGTAATATTATTATGGAACATCTTATTATTAAAAATATCACAACTACATGAGTAGTTGTTACATAATTTATAAAACTTCTACAGTGCATAATTATCAACAACATTTATGTGAATTTTGTTCAAATTAAATAAAGTTTAAACGTCTTGTATTATAATTGCGATACATAAAACAGAGTTCATTCAAGAGACATGAACACTTTATGTTATTATGAATTATAATGCTTCAAATTTTAAAGAAATATAATAGGAGAGAAAGTAGACAGCAATTCTGAAAATGCAATCACCATTTGCAACAATTTAAAACGCTTCCTTTTTTTCTGTTTAGTGAAATAATTAAATACACATGCAACTTTAATAAGGCAACAACAATTGCAACTTCAATGAAGCAACAGCAATTGCAACTCCAATGAGGCAATGACATTAAACTTCTTTGATGTAAATAAATCGCCCTGATTTCCTAAATTCTTAATGATTGTAAAACTTCTCCTTACATTAAAGATCTCTCTAAAACTTCTGATTTTTTTTCTTGAACTCTTTATCTGTGCATCATTGAATGTGCGGTTCATAAAATAACGGTAAACGTCTATGCCTGAAACCCTCACCTGATTCCTTAAAAAATACTAAAAAATGAAAATTCTCTATATCTTCATGTTCATTAAACTTTATTTTTACTAATTTTGTTTCTTGTCTTCTGAAGAATATTTACTCAGTTTACATAGGTAATTTGGGGCCATACATAAGCAGAATTATCTACTAGGCGCGAAAAAAACTCTAGAAAGTTGTATTTAGACAACTTAATATACAGATAAAAATATTGTTCTACTTCTACCATAAATTTTCCCCTTACATCTCTAAAAAATAACAATATATGATTAATAATATATTTGTTACCGGATGCTGCATTACTTGATTGCTAAAAATTTCTTTTAATGTTTCAAAATTGAGAAATGTTTGGAATAAAACACATTCATTTTATTTAATCACCTAAAACATTTCTTTTTTGCCTTGTCTATGCGGGAATAAATATTTGGAGCAATCCTTAGAAAATTAATTAATGTAAGTAGATATTTATAACGAAGAATTCCTTGAACAAATAATAACTGATATACATTTCAAAAATTATTGTCTTAAGAAATATTTTGTGTTCATATATTTTACCTATAATTATTTAATTTTACTGTTATAATATCAAAATAAAATCGCTAATGCATTACATTAATTAAAAGTTAATTATTAATTTGCAGTATTGTATTTCTAAATACATTATTATATTTAAACAATGGTGCTACTGGAATGCATGGTGATAAATTAAATTTTATATTTGTTAATTTACTAAACATGGGTTCGAAAAATAAATAATTCTTTATAATTTGTGTGTCATTATCAGTTTACCAAATGCATAAGAGGATATTTAAAACATAAACAAATCATAAACGATAAAATACGGAAAATTCTGCGGTAAAATATTTGCTCAATTGTGCTTGTATAACAGTTAGTAATTAGTAGAATCCTTATGGAGTTCTAAAGTACATTCCAACTTCTTCCCTTTTGGAGGAAAACAGATCCCAACTTAAAAGAGCTCAGGGGTTAGAATGTCAGTTGCACTGAAACCTCTGCTAACAATTTAAGTGCGAAATTCTGTAAACGTCCAATTGTGAGTGGTCGCCATTTTTTCGCCTCTTTTCTCTCCACCAAGAGTTCAATTTCCTCTTTCTGTAGACCGTCAGATGGTACTTTAAAGCATTCTGAGATGCCACTCTCAGGAAACTAATGTTTGCTGTCGTAAAATATTGAAAGTCTCGTAAATTAGTTTAAAGCTGTCAATCTGAGATGATTGGTCTTTGGAAGGAAGCGTTCTCCTTCGTTTAAAATGCTGAAAGTTATCTATTTCAATTGGATGGACCCATTTATCTTTTACTAAGCACTGTTTTATGAAAGCAATTTTTCCGAAATAGTTTCTCAGTGTAAAGTGAAAGGTTTATTGCGTTTTATATCGTTAATTTGGAAAGATAGGAATGTTGTTTAGAAAAGACAGAAAGGAACAATTTCATTGTTTTCGCTACCAGGAGAAATGCTTAGGATAATATGTAAACACCAGCGGCAAATAAACAGAAGTGTTCAGAAAAGTTAATACACATAAGGATTCCTTTTATAATATCAATGCAGTTTTATAATTAATACTTCATACTTTACTTCTTAAAAAGAAAAAAATGTTGAATATTTTTAGTAAAACGTACACAAGATAAAAAGAAAAAATGTGATTGATTAAATTCTAATCTGTTTTTGGCGAGGAAAAAAAACATAAATGTATTGTTTTGGTGATTTTTCACAAATTCAAAAAAATAATTAATTCTTTTTCCTTATACTATTTAGTTATTGATTCTTACTTTATATTTCACTAGCGTTACTCGCACGGCTGTGCCCGTGCTGAATTTTAAAAACGTCGCCTGCATAGTCGTACATGCTATAAGAATACTAAGAGTTTATTCATTCATTCATTCAAAAATATCCTTAAAAATCCAGATCCAAAAAAAATCATGATAAAATAGGCTAGTTTAGTTCTAGATTACCTTCGTGTCTGAAACATTATCCTACGTCATAAGATCTTTCCGTTAAAGCCCAAGAAAATCCGTCAGTTTGGTCAGGATTAATATAAGAATCTTTTAAAAAGTTGATATGATTAATTAGCAGTAGAAAAATCATTTTCTTAATAATTAAATAATAATTGGCGTTTTTAAAGAAGAAAAGGAGAAAATAGATATTACATCACTTGAATATACATACGATATTGCACTATTTAATAAGTCATCTAGTCACATCGTTCTATACTATTTAAGAGTTGAAATCTCCACCAATCGGAAACACTGTAAATCACGTTTTGCTGTCGTTACTAGAATTCTGCAGCGAAGCGCCAAGCGTCTCATGTTAAATTCTCTCCAGTTGTAATTTTTTTGATAATATATGAATTTGAAAATATTTTGCGCTCATTAAAACTTAATTTAAAACATATTTGAATTGATTAATTTATAATTAATTCATACTAGTGCATTCGTTATCAGGAGCATTTTTTTAGTCACATATTTTCTTGGAAAAAGGGAAAAAGAAAAGAAAAAGCGGTAGAGCTGAAAAGTAAACATTAATAAATACAACAACAATCACAGAAGTTATTTGTCTATAATGAGACGTGTATTTTTTCTCCATTTAGCACAGAGGTTGCCGTGCTAAACGGAGTGTTTCGTGGACCCGAACACACTCTCCCGTAGAGCCTTTTCTTTCGTAGACTTTTTTTCGTTGATCCTATTTTACAGGTCGTTTCTCAAATCAGTCAGTGGATATGGGGTGTGGTAGCCTAGGGCTTAGGCTGTCGGACTTCCAACCGGTGTTCGAGACCCGATCCGACGAAGACCCACCATGTACACTTGGCGACACATGCACGTAAAATCCGTGGACATCACTACCCCCTCTACCACCACCTCGGGGGAGGGCATCCCTAAGGCCTAGTGCTAGTAGAGAAGGAGGTGGAGGAGAAATGTCAGTGTATATTAGAGTATCCCAAAACAGTGTGAAACATAGGGCAACGTTTTACCCAAAACACTCAGGATGAGTGTTCTCAGATGGTCCTCCAGTTTGAATGGTTTCATGCAGTCAATTTTTAAGGCTTTCTTAACTCAACTTTTAAAACAAGTTTTCCAGAATAATTTTGTACGAAATGGTTTTTAATCTTCTAAACGCTTAATAATTTCATAATTACTTAATTTATATGCATATTACATAAATTAGTATTACTATATAAGTACATACGGGGTTGAAATCTATGTTGGATGCATTAGGACATTAAATATAGAAGCAAAACGCCTAATTTTGATGGCAACTTAATCAATGATTTAGTTTCGGAGACCCCTGTTTTCTTCTCATGCGCCCCTCATTTTTTTATCGTTGATATGGATTCATCGCAATTCGGAGTTAACCCCCGGAGAGCCATATTTGGAGACACTGATTTAGCTGAGATTCTTCTTAGAAATCCAGAACGAAACATTTAAACCAAATTTAAAAAGCTGACTTTTTGAATTGCAAAACTTTCAAACTTGTAAAGACGCATTGATACTTGATATTATAATGGGATACCCACCCGCTCTCCTGATCTGGGGTTCCCACCCCCCTCCTCCGAAGAGCAATGCACCCCCTCCCCAACAAGAGCGATGCCCCAAAAAATAAGACTGGAGTCTCAAAACACCTCTCCTCTTAAAAATAAAAAATTCAATCTCGCATGACTCTCCTTCGTGGGCACCCGTATATTCTCTAAAACACTTGAACGTTGAAAGTATAACTTGATGGACGTACAAAAATAATTTAAAAGCCACTTAAAGAAAGATATATATATCTCAAATTGTGCCTATCATAGGTTTTTTTATTTAAAATTCAGCAGATTTTATTATAACTGACTTTATATTATGAAAAAAATATCGGAGCTGATAATTTTAACATTTAATATAAAGACCATTAGGCAGTAACTATAATCTGGTATTGATCGAAAATTGATGTTGAGGAGATTAATAACTGCACTAAAGCGTGATTCTATGATACTGAAGAAGAACTGTGTCACCTTTATTTGTTTCTAAAATATTGGCTTATTAAAGAAAATTCGCTGATATTTCAAAAGAAAAAAAGATAAAATATTTCAATACGGTACTGCTTAGAGCGACTGATGTCATGCAAATGCTAAATCCTTATCAAGGAGACTTGAAGCTCTTCAACCCCCAAAGTCGACCATACGATGCACTTACATAGATTAAAAACCTTCACTACTCAGCCAAGCTCTGGAAAAACATGCTACAGTAGGCAATGTTGCATGAGCAGTTCTTTTACTAGAAGTGACAGCAACTGCAACAATAGCAGATAACTGTAAATAAAAAAACGTGATATATTTCTCGACGCTTGTAAAAGGACATCATCGTGGAGGGCTATGTTATAAAAGTTGTATGGGAAAGCATATTACACTAAAACGAACCATAACTTTTCTCCATAGTTTTACATGCAATGCTTAGCCATTTTCTTTACTTAACTTTGTTTCTTCTATGAATTGTGGGAAATAGCCTGCATAATTCAAGACGAAGTGCTATTGGGTTATAAAACTGATCTTGCTTAAAGTGGATATTCTTCGCAGGTTTTTCTATAAGACTATTTTTCCACTGTTTTGGTGTTGCTGTCTTGTTTATATGGGCAATTTTAAAGATAATTTTTCAATCCCGGAATGAAAAGGAAGTTCTACGGTGTTCCCTGTTTTCGTTATTTTCTTTATAAGTATTAAAATATTTTTTAAATCATAAAATGCGTGTATGTTATTTACTTATTTATTTATGTTGTTTTTATCTAGAATCCAAAATACCAAATAAATCTAGTTTATAGGTCGATACTCTTTTTTTTTTGTAATGTTCTTGATAAATAATTGCTTTTAAAAAATAATCCTGAAATACATGCATTTTATTTATTTATTTATTTATTTATTTTGCCTGCTTTCCCGTAAAAGTTTTAAAAAAAATAATAAAGCATGAAAGAAGGCTTACTGTATCGTGAAAATATCGTTAGAAATCAAGAAAAGTCAAAAATAAGTGAAGTAATTAGATAAAGATTGAAAAAAAAAAAAATGAAAGTAGGGTTTTGAGATAGGGAAAATGTGTATGTCGGTCTGTCTGTCTGTCGGTCTGTCCGTCCCCCACAAATAACTTTTAAAGGAATTGTCCGATTCGAAAAATTTTTTCGTCCTTTGAAAGATCTCGGCGAGGACATCTCATTTCCATATTTTACTTTTTGATTTGAACAATTTTTCGTTTAATTTTGAACCGTTCAAAAAATTTTAACATTAACACCTTTGGGCAAATTATGTAAACTCTGGGAGTAAGATCCAAACCCTGTGGGCAAGTTTTTTGCAAGAAGCTTTCGGCGTGAAATACTTTTTTAATTTGAACCATTTTTGCTCATTTTTGAACAGTTCAAAAAAATTAACAAAGCGCCTACGGGGAAATTTCCAATCCTGCATAAATCCTGATCTAACGGAGAGATTTACTTGGAACGAACTTTTTCGGAAAGCTCCTATGCCGTAGAACATGTACAGATAGGAAGTTAAATTAGACCTAACTAGCCTAATTTAATAGGAAATTTTTTGATTCAGATTTTTAAGAATATTTTTGAATGAAAGAATGATTAAATGAATAAGTGAAAGAATGAGCGAACAAGTGAGTAAATAAATTATAAAAGGTATAAATGGAGTGAATAAAAGAGCGAATGAATGAAAAAATAAGTGAATGAGTGAATAAATACATGAATGAGTAAATGAATGGATTAATGAATTAATAAATTAATGAATGTATTAACCGAGGTATTAACCGTTGCAAAGGGTATATTTGAAGCATTTAAGAACTAAAGCTAAACGAGCAAGAGAGAGAGCGATAGCTAGGTTATAACTTTAAAGTTCTCCTGTATGGGAAAGAATACTCGTATTGTTCTAGACGGAACTTCTTGTTTTGTTATTATATTGAAAGAGTTCGAGTTTATGAAGGATAGAGGGTTTAATGTTCGATATTTTTCAACAAAAGTTTACTTTTGGACAGAAAAATATCAGCTATGAAATGACCACTGGAAATAAAAAAATAACTTAAAGAAAAAACAATATCAACTTAATACAATTGAAAATTCATTAAACTCTGGTACCCATATACAACAGAAACATTTTTCTACTTTTACTCTATTTATTTCAGATGCGCCTTCACTTTGTACTATGTAATTCAAAAGATAACGGGAAAATTCAATTGATGTTTACTGTCAAACGAGGTTTACTTCCATACACATAACTATACTGAGAATTTCTTGCTTTATTCATGGATCTCTTTGAGCGCAATATTCGAATTCTAGTAGTTCCTTCCCGATTCTTCTAGTTGGATGCAAAATACAACTCGTTATGCATAATTGTTCATTGGCAATCTCGTATACTTGAAATTTCTGTGCATAATTGCAAGACATAAGGTGACTCTTTGTTGATTGAGAATAACAAGTTGACACAAAAAAATGGGTACTGCGCCTTTTCCTAAAATGTACTACTTTTAACTTAGATAGTTTTGGGTGTTATTGTTGGTTGTGTTGTTGGGGATACTTGAGCCAAGTTGAGCAACATTGCAAAACAAAAATGAAACAAATAAAAATGTTTCGACTGAAAATTATTTATATTTATATTGGAGAAAAAATGTCACATTGCGAACTACAATACTTCATTTTCTGTTAGTAAATACATATATATAATATGAAATTTGAAATGTGGCTCAATTGCCCCCCCCCCCCCCCCCCCGTCCTTACTATATCAGAACGAAAAAAAGTATTACAATTAAAGGAAAAAAATAAGTTGATGAGCTCAAATATATAAATAAAAATACATAAGAATTTTAATTTATATGTTTGATACATAATATACAATACATAAGCATTATAATCTAAATTATTGTATATTACATACAATACATAAGTATTTTAATCTATATCTTTGATGCAATTAAATTTTCAGAATTATTACATATTTTATTTAAAATTTATTCATGTGTTTAAATGTATCCCATGTGTTCAAATTTCTGAGAACTATTAAAAACTGAAACAAGTCTATTTGTTTATATGATTTATATGTTTAGCATATGAAAGTTTGAGCTACATTTAGAGCGGAAGAAGCTTCTTTTTTATTTCAGTAGCAATTTTTAACGACATTTTTCGAAGCATGACAAAAGAGAAATTTTTTAATAAAAGAAAAGTCTTTATTCTAATAATTACTATATTTTCTCCCATGTATTAAAAAAAGAAGCTTCATTAAAAATGAATCAAGAATTATTTACTACCAAGTCGTGCTTTACACACCCACAATGAATAAATATTTTATCGAATGATTTAGGATAAATTTTCCCAGAAGTTAATTACATTATTTCGAACAAATAATTACTATTTTTACAATTTGACAAAAGATAAATATCCTTTTCGCCAGTTCAATTAGCAAATTTAAAAATGATGAGAATGTAAAGAATAATGATTATTTGACTGCGGGAGAGGAGATATAATTACATTCTTTTTGGCATAAAAAAATGATCCAAACGCTGCTTAATTAGGAGAAGGTATAGTTACAAGGTCTTTATCGTTTGCTTTTTATTTGATATACTAGCCGTCTGCTTTAAAAAAAAATACAGGGACATTTTTCTGTGAGTATTTTTACCTTTTTATTTTTCTCTAGTTGTAAATATAACGGTTAATTAAAATTTCATTTTCGAGTCGTGAAATATTTTATGGAAGAAAAATTAAAAGACACATTAGTATGCATGGAATTTAAACTATGATTAATTCGCATTGTTTTTAGTAAGAACAAAAAAGCTAACAATTATGCAAAAAATATTTTAGGCTTAAATTTTAATGCATATTCTCGCACCACAACAGAAAAACCTGTATTACGAATTTCTATACATAGTCAATAATATTCAAGGGAATTCAAGGAGCATTATCACATATTGCGTATTAATTAGAAAAAAAATTGCATTAGGGTAAAATATTGAGACTAGGAAAAAATAGCCAAAACCTGTGTAATACCCTTGTACCCCATCCTATTAGAGCGGTAGGTTCATTGAATAACATCTATCGTTTTGCTCGTATATATATATATATATATTATGTATACATAACATATGTATATATATATATATTATGTATACATAACATATAAGGTTAATTAGGGGAAGATGCCAGTTGGGGGAAGACGGCACTTTATTCATAGTATTTTTATTTTGCGATAGATTACAAAACTAAACCACTTGTGTGAAGAATCTGGTCCGACCTGGGGTGTGGCTTGTGAATTTATCTGAATTAACCATCTCCAATCGGCGGTATTTTTGGATCTCGTGAGCATTTAACGTGGGGATAACCCTTTATAATATTCCGTTCCTCAAAGAAGCTTATAAACATATTTATTATTTTAAATAAGATGTTAACAATATAAGTAAGTTACGCATTATGTTACACGTACGATGCATGTAGAAGCGGCCATAACACTGTAGCAATAACGAAATAAGCGTGTATGGCATCTTCCCCTATACTTGGGGGAAGACGAGACATGATGGTTCAGAAAAAAATGAAATGAACTTTAAAATATGTTTTTTAATACAGCAAATGACGTAATTCTTTTCTGTATTTCAAGACACACCACACAGTATTTATAACTACTTGATCGCTCGTTTTTCAAACCATTGAAAAACATATTGGCGACAAGCTCTGGATGCACAAGAAGCTAGATCGTAAATTTTCAAAACTTCAGTTTGGATCCCTTCTGAATGCAGCTTGGAACAAGGCAGCCACAGTGGTAAATGGTATACATGGGTTTTCAGCTACTCGGATTTACCCCTATAACCCACAAGCAATCCCAAAAGCAAAACAAATAACAAGAAACCTAAAAAGAGAAGTGTCGGCTTGTCATCCTGAAGTGAAGAAATTCCTCTAGATACCAGTGGTGACAGTTTTGATGAGGATAATAATAACGATTTTTGTGCAGTGTGTAAAGGGTACTTTTATGCTAAAAAAGGTTCCAACTATGACTGGATTCAGTGCATCGAATAAAACAAATGGTTGCACGATGATTGCAATGATGGTCATTTGCACTGAGTGAAATGTTGTGTAGGCTATTATTCGACCGGTGCTGTTATTATTTTTAACAAACTAATTATGAAAGAATTTTTTTTTTTTGTATCTCTATAGTCATTGTTAATTCATGTTTAATTTTTGTAATGTTTGTCTCATTTTTTCTTATTTATTGTGGTGTGGCATCTGCCCCCAATATATGGGGGAAGATGCCACAGTTGAGTGACTTTTTTTTAACATTTAATTCTTCATTTCTTTTCATGCTGAGAAGAAAATTAACTTGTGTACGCAACAAACTAAACATTGAAAAATAATCTGTATTGTTCTCATGATCCTGTTACTTCAATTTTTGATGTACTAATCGAAAAAACCCTGGCATCTTCCCTAATTTACCTTATGCATAATATGTTTTCTTTTTGTTGTTTTTTCATATACTATTAGTTTAATATGCCGTATGATGGCGTCGTGGTAGGGCGCGGGACTCATACGCCCCAGGTCAGAGGATCGAGCCTGGTAGTATCGTTGGATTTTCAAGATCCAGAAAATCGTCTGCGCCTATGTCATATGAATATGCAAAAGATCCCTTAGGTAGGCATTTGGCTGGGATGCTCTCTGCTAAATTAAATTTCTAGTGCAATTTCGCATCAACAGAGTTCGGGTACTCGCTCTTTCAGGTGGAGAAACTGAACGTCAAATTATCATTGAGAGATGGTACCAATCTCTCGAGAACGCACTAGGTTTGCCATGGACAAAAGCCTACAGCAGCCCATTACAAATTAAAAATGTATTTATATATATTAAAATAACTCCATAAATTTTGATGCGCTTATATACATTTATCCCTAGTTTACAAATAGTGGAAGAATTGAATAAATATTATAAAATATTACGTAAAAATTTGCCGACAAAGACACGACAAAAATTTTACATGTTTCTGACGGCAATGTATTAAATAATTTAAATTTTAATTTTAAAACAAAAATGTTTACACTGTTTTTGAAGTAGGTATGAAGATGTGAAAACCCACCAAAGGTTACACTTATTTTAATATTTAGTACCTAAAACGAAACCAAAAAAAAAAGTATTTTTTCATGTCTGTCGCATATGAAATTAACCACAACTAAAGTATAGAATGAAGATCTATCTATCTATCTATATATATATATATATATATATATATATATACATATATATAAAACCACTGAAGGAGTCGATAAACAAAAATATATGTAAAACGTTTTACAATGATACGACTCAAACTTGTAAATAAATCTAACGTCTATTGCCAATTGTTGGGGTAAAGCTTATGGAAGTTAAATTACCAACTCAAAACTGGGACAGAACAATTTAAAAATCAATGTCGCTGGATGGAACTTTTTTAGTATGATTAAAATCAAATATGTGGTGGGAAGATTATGCAACTTTAATAATTACTTTCTTGCCTTTGGCGTGTTTTAAACTATTTCAGTTGGAAATATATTTTAAACTTCGAAGTTATGGTTAATTCAAATTAATTGGAAGATTGGTTTGGAATATTCACTTAGGAAACCATTTTTCAATCTTTTAAAAAGTACGTCGTGATTTACTATTTTACTAAATTTATGTAATAAGGAAAAAGCATTTTAAGAACATGTTTCATAATGTTTTTACAATATTTTAATAATTTGAAAGGTTCAGGAAGTTGGCAATTTAATCTGTTATCGAGATTCAAATTGTTACCAAACTTTCTCCCAATAATTTAGCAGTATCCGCTTGAATAAGGCGCTTCAATAAGAAAACTCCAAAAGGTCAGTACGAACTTTATAATTCTTTGCGATAGGAGAAAATACGCCATCGCATTATATTTTTATTCTCTCCACGATGTATCTTTAGCAAAAGAACGTAAACATAAATAAAAACTTTGAAGGTCTTCATAACGTCTCCCTCGAGACGGCTACCATTTTTTTTTTTTTAATGCAGCTTCTTGGAAGCTTCGTATGTGTAGCTTCTATTTCGATTCAAACAGTGAATATACAGGAAAGAAAACGAGTAATATTATTCTATCATTGCATTGTTGCCACCCGTATATATTTCGTGACTTTCAGTATTTGCATGTTTTGATGTTCTTCGAATTTTTAAGGCTATTTGTAAAAAACTTTCAGAATTTCTAGAGCAAATTTTACACTAAGTTGACTGTAATAAAATATTGCAATTTTATGAGCATTTGAAGTTGCCGAAAACAATCAAGATTCGAGGAAAAGGAAAGAAACGTGATGAATATATTTCAAAATTTGTCACCATAAAATATTAATATTTTTTAATGTTGCCAGTTTTCAATAATTTTCGCGACATAAAAAGTATTTATTTAAGTGTGTAAATTATTTGAAATTCATACGTTTTCACTGTTTAAAGTTCTCATTCCCTGCTTTATTTAATATATTACTTAACCCACCTCCATTTATCTACATGTCTACGTATCTAGTATCTATCAATTAATTTATTTATTTACTAGCGGTACCCGCAACGGCGTTGCCCGTGCAATGTTAAATAGCGGCGCCTACAGCGCAAATTGTTTTTTGTCCCAAGCAAGTCACCGAAGGCGACCTCTTAAGTCACTTCTGAGCCAATAAAAACTTATTTCAGCCTGTATTTTTCTACAAATATATATCTACCTTGACTTAGGTGTAATTTTTTTTCACTCTATCACTAATAACCTATATTTATTGATCTATATTTGTATCATGTGGAATATTTATCTTTATTACATCATCAAAACTTTTACATAGCGTTTTTTTTTACTCTGACTCTGATAGATAGCAGTACATTCTTTCTGAGTCTGAATTCAAAAATATAACTGTTGTTTCATAAATGTTTATTTAAACCAATAAAAAGAGTAAATTGTGATACAAAAATTAAAAAATAAGTGTATTAGTAGCTTTATACATAAACATACATTTTGAAATCAAATCAGAGAAATGAATTTATATAATTGTAAATATGAAATTTTAATTGCCACAAATTAGTCTAAATGGGGAAATGATAAATTGATCAGACAAAGCCATTTAATAAAGATCATCTGAAAAATCTAACAGTTACTGATCATCCTTAGCCTGTTCAAGAAAAGCAAAAGCCGCGGCGAAGAGATGCTGGACTATGTATATGTAAGCAATTTGATGAAATGAAAAAAAAAATCAGTGGCAGCTATATGGGAAGTATGTTGATAGTGAAAATTGTATGGAATGCAGTGGCGTAGCTAACATGGGTGTGACAGAGTGGAAAAGATTACGCCTTCCCCATCCAAAAAAAAAATCATGTAAACCGTGAAGTATGCGTTTTAATGAAATATAATATTTTGTTAAAAAAATTGCAGTTTTCGAAAAGAAGAACACCATTTGCATCATGAGCCTCATAATATTTAAAGTATTTGTTGAGGGCACTGGTTATGATTAGCGGTTAAAAACATTGTGAATATTTTTTAAAGGAAACACTTTGCTCAAAAATAGAAAATTAAATTGGATATTTTTTTCTCCCATTTTAAGTATTTGTTTTATTCTAGGGAGCTTTTAAAGGTTCATTTTTTTCTCCATCGGGGCTGGTTGTCACCCCTGAATGGGTGACACCTGGGGCAGTCCGCCCCCACTTAGCTACGCCAATATACAAAGACATTTCTTTAGTAGCGGATAATGGAATATCCTGCCTATAAATTTGCTTTTGGAGTATCACGTCAATTTCTGATATGCATAGCTTAAGAGACATATCTTGACAAAAGTAAATTCGAAAGTGAATGTGAATGCAGAAAAGGGAAATTTTATGGTTCAAAGCTGAAAAAGAATCTGTTACTAAATTAGTACACTAAAAATGCAAGGAAAATTTTATTCTTATCATGGAATCCTACCTACAGTTCCTAATGTTAGTGCAATGCACACTTGCTTAGTTATGAACAGAACATGGAATATTGCTTTTTTTTTACAGCATTCAATGCCACAAAAATGGCAATCGGGGTGATGTTCTGACACGAACATACATATTTTTAATACGCTCAAGTCGCATTTTTTTTATCTAGTATTGTTTCTCGCATAATTCAGTGGTGAAAGTTTTCTCTGGCTCTGATTTCAACTCTGTAAACAACTTTTTTATAGGTAGGCGAGGCATTTTCAATGAAACTGATAGACTAACGATTTGAATTTTGTTACGAATGATGAATTCTTGAAATGATTGGGAACGTTATCCTTTTATGCTACAAATGATGAATGGCAGATTTCAACTCTTTCAAAAAGTATAATATCTATATTTTTGAATACATACCATTTTAACGCATTTAATTTCGAATTCTGGAATTTAGGTTGAAAATAATCTGTAATAGTGGATTGTTTTTTAGACATGGAGTTGAAAGGGAATGCTGAATCTTCCAGTATTGAAATGCTTTGCAAGTTTTTTCCCTAGTCCTTATGGGAAAGAAAATATTTTCCACTATTTGTAAAATGTCCCCCATATGTAAGCTGTTCTGTTCAATAAGAGTACAGTACATAGCATGTAATAGTGACATGCTAACGAAATCGTCTTTAGACTCGAAGTGTTGGAGCTTTGTTGGTTTATAAAATGGCAAAAAGAACGAACTTCTCCAGTTCCATACTGGAAACGAACGAACTTTCTCACACCTGGATAAACTCGAATAGCTCCTTTTTGAAATTTCTTGAAAACAAAAACAATCCTCGATTGTGATTTATTTTGTGAGAGAGTAATAATTAACTTTTAACAATGTGCTTAAAGCTTTTAAAAAAAGCACAAAAGGAAAAATATTTCTAATTTTAGAAATTTTTTCTTTTTTCACTAAAAGATAAAATATGGAGAATTTGATAAGTAATAAACTTAGAATCTGGGATATTTTAACATCAATTAGGATACGGAAAAACTGGGACCTGATGAAAAAACGTAAAATGCGGGAAACTTAGATTGTCGAGACGTTAAATCGGGCTTTCACTGTAGATATGAAAACTTTCACTTATAAAATGATAGAATAATGATAAATATGATGAATTCTTGAAATTGTTGTCCTTTTTTAATACAAATGATGAATGGCAAATTCTTGAAAATTATGTGAACACTACACATTTATTCAAGTGTGTGAGTATATTTAGAAATAATAATGGATATTAAAGTAATCACAAAATATTAAGCAAACATTACAAATTTACATAAGTAAAATGCATAAATGCCTCAACTATTTTTAAAACTCTTTATTTAAAAACAACTTAATTATTTTATTTTGAATGTGCGTATCATGGGAGATTGTCAGAGGCGTAGCTAGGTGGGGGCAAGGAGGGACAGCTTTCCCCGGGCACAGCATCAAGGGGTGCCAAATTAGGGTTAATTTATTTAATTTTATTTTTAAATGCAAGAAGAAAATTATTTGAACTGAATAGGTGTGAATATGTTCGACAAAAAAGTGGGAGCACCACAAATCATATCGGGAATGACCAATGTAGCACAGGAGTGCGTAGGAAATCAGACAAATAATTTTGCGAAGCCAAAGTGCCCCATTTTTCCCTTAGAAGTGAATGGCCGCTACTAAAAATGAAAGTTAAAAGGGCTGCTTTTTAGAATTTTATCATTTAGGAAGCATAAAAGTTTTTTAAATTCCCATTAGGGAGCCCCTAGGCCCCCAGGGAGGCGCAAAGTCTTCAGTTATCCCCAGACCCTAGCTACACCTCTGGAGATTGAAACCCCCTACAAATTCGTCACTGAAGCAGTGCTCCCGTCAACATGTTCAAAAGCAAAATTAAATTCTCTATCGATCGAGTGAAAGTCATTTACGTAACAAACTTAGAATCTGGGATATTTTAACATCAATTAGGATACGGAAAAACAGGGACCTGATGAAAAAAACGTAAAATGCTGGAAAACTTAGATTGGCGGGACGTTAAATCAGGGTTTCACTGTCGATATGAAAACTTTTCACTTATAATATGACAAAATATTGATAAGTAATGAATTCTTGAAATTGTTGTAAATGCTATCCTTTTTTAATACAAATGATGAATGGCGAATTCTTGAAAATTATGGGAACACTGCACATTTATTCAAGTGTGAGTATATTTAGAAATAATAATGGATATTTAAGTAATCACAAAACATTAAACAAACATTACAAATTTACATAAGTAAAATGCATAAATGCCTCAACTATTTTTAAAATTCTTTATTTAAAAACAACTTACTTATTTTATTTTGAATGTGTGTATCATGGGAGATTGCAAGCCCCCCGCCCCTACAAATTCGTCACTTTTCTGGAAAGTAGTACAAAATATTTTGCTTATCTGAAGGTAGAAAGAAAAGCAGATACTAATTGTAAAAGAAAGTTGAAATTAATACATTAAAATTTTTTCGGAAAACCGGTTTTTTTTTTTTTAAACTTTCGGAATAGGTGCTCGAAAAGTTTCGGAAATGTCGAATCATAATCAGCCACCCTGGCTATTTGCTACTGATGTAAACTTTTGGTAATTGCAACTTTTAATAGATTGCAGCAGAAACAATATAACCCTGCTTATAACAATTAAAACTATCTTCAGCCGGCGAAACACACTCGCCTCATGCATGGCTCAAATCATGTTTACGTTTACATTACATTCAACCGCGGAGCGCGGAAATCCTAGCTATCTTCACTTCAATTCTAAAATTATTCGAACGAAGTAAAGAAAATACTGGGGGATTAATATTTTAATTGTTAAATTTAAAAAATTTTAGGCCGAATTAAAAAAAAACGGCATCGTCTTGCAAAGCATCAGGCTATAATAGAATTTTGTACAAATTTTTGTAACCGTACGTTGTGTAGATTTTGCTGTAGAGCGCGCAGCCACAACCTCAAAAGTTCATTTTATATATATAGGTTCACAGACGTTTGAAAATTGAATTTGTGACCCGCTGTTTTGGTTTCTGAGAAATTTTTTTATTGTTCAGAGGAATAAAAAATATTAAAACTGTTTACATTTAAAGAAAGAAATTCATCCAGTTTTAAACATGGATTTAGTGTTTGGCCTAAATTTGACAATAAATGCACATATTTGATGTTTTGGAGTTACAACTACATCTTCTGCCGCAGAAACTGAAGCCATACTAGAAAATTATTTTATCTTTGTTCCTAACATAGCTTTATCTTCTTGCACTGGAAAAGTATCATTTTTTAGGGTCCAAATTATTTTTCAGTTACTTTTTTATCGTTTAAAATAAATGCTAGTTATCGAAAGCAAAACAGAAGTATTTCATATAATACTACAGTTAAATTCAGTCATATTTTTGCCATAAAAAAGGTGTATACACTTTCCGTTGAGGATACTATTAAGTAATTTTGAAGCATGATTTGTATACGATAAAAGCTGTAAACCTTTGTCCACACAATAAAACGCAAAAGAAATACAAAGCAAATTACGCAAAAGCTTTTGAAAAATTTGGGCACGATTTACGTTGAAATTTCTTTTAATTTTTAAATAATTTGTATATTTTTGTTTTTATTTTTTTATTTATGTTTATTTATTTATGAACGACTTCAGTTTCAGAATATTCCGCTGAAGTGCCAAACCACGATAATTTACTGTCCCCTCCTCAACGAATGTTTTGTATTTTTCAATTAAATAGTTCAAATTATTAAGTATTTTTCAAGTTCAAATTTTTTTAATGGGTTCACAAGGAATGCTGAAAACTTTTTCGCAAGAAAATTTAACCAAGGGTAAAATGAAAGAGTGCAAAAATCGTTTCGAAAGGGACAAAAATGTCAGTTACCGTGGTCTGACCGTGGTCCCTGAAGAAGTTCCGTTTAGAATATCCCGCGTGATCATGCAAATATTGTTCTTACTTTGTGTACTTTTTTACCCATTGTGTTTTAAAATTTTAGATTTTTGTAGGATTTTTATTGTAATTCACTTAGGTATTTTCTTTTTCTTGCCTTTGTACGTATGCATATTGCATTAATGTGCTTGATTTTGCAATTTGCAGGTTTGGAATCAATAAAAATGAATTTTCAGACCAATAATTCCTAACAATTTAAAAGAAAGTGCTTGATATCGATTTTATAATAACTGATAGGTCTATGCTTTTAAATGAAAGAATAATTTTTGTTGTCAGGTTATTGTTTTAACTGATAATGTGGAATAATATATGAAGTAATTTGACCATCAACTTAAAGAGAAATGTGTAACTGCTGTCAGAAAACTGACGGCAAACTCCAATTCCGCACCAAAACAAGCTGGGGGAGGAGGGCAATTTTTTCCTTTGTTACTATTTAGGGAAAACACAGTCCTCCAGGAAAAGGACGCAAATCAGATGAGCTGAAAAGCGATGTTGTGGGAGATTAGTTTCGTTTACTTATAGACTTACTTCCGTTACGCTTTTAAAAATAATCTATATTTTTAGTGACATTTTCTTGAGATATCGTAGACATCCTTTTGTTAATTTATTATTTGTTTTTTTTCTCACAATTTCTTAATTAATCATTTCTGTTTATTTTTATGGTGAACAGGCTAAAAAAGAGAACAGTGTAAAGGGTATTGTTTTCATCTAGGGGAATAAAATACTCGTAATAATTTCACATTGTACTTTATAGTTTTTGTTTAAATTCTTGCTCTATTTTTCCAATGTACGGGAGTTGGTAAAAATATTAATATATATATATGTAGTGTTAACTCAAGAATGAAAGGGCCGCAGAGTGAGAAATATTTTCAAGAGATCAAAGCCTTCCCAAAGCCTAACTGTACAAATACAAATACAAAAGTGACGAACAGCAACAGGTACAGGGCCCAGCTAGGCTGGTCCTAGTCAATTTAACAGTAACCAATGAACATCAATAGCGTTCTTAACGTTTTTACCCCACTGCAAGTAACAGTCGCTTCCGGTAAACTATTCTAAATGCCTATAACCCTATTCAAGTAGTAATATTTCCTAATTTAAAGATCAGCCTGAGATTTTAAAAGCTTAAAACAATGACCTCTGGTTCTACTTTCAGCCCATAGCTGTAGCTCATCAACATTTCCCATTTCAATGAATTTAAACAACTGAATCATGTCCCCTCTAACTCTGCTTTGCTCAAGACTATACATATTGAGCTTTTTAAGCCTAACCTCATAATCTAAGTCTGAAAGACCACTTACCAACCTAGTACCCCTCCTTTGAACCCTTTCCAATAAGATAATATCCTTCTGTTGGTAAGGAGACCTAAACTGAACAGCATACTCCAAATGAGGTCTTGCCAAACTTATGTAATGGCAATAAAACTTCCTTAGACATGTTCGAAATAGCCTTATTGATAAACCCAAACATCCAGTTAGCTTTGTTACTTACTATGCTACATTGCTGACTAAACTTGAAGTCGTGACTAATCAAAACTCCTAGATCAACAACTGCTTCTACTTCACTAATGATAGAACCTTGTAAATAATAGCTTGCATGATCATTCCCATGACCAAAATGAAGCACTTGACATTTCCCAATATTAAAAGACATACCCCACTTAATTGCCAACCTATAAATTTGATTTAAATCCTCTTGAAGCTGATTGACTTGTGCTTCAGTGTCAACAATGCCCAGGACTTTCACATCATCAGCAAAAATATTGATGTTCCATAGAAGTACTCTCTCTAATATCATTAATAAAAATAATAAATAATACGGGCACTAAAACTGAATCTTGTAGAACACTACTCAAAACATCAATTCACTAAGAATAACTGCACTTCACTACTACTCTTTGTTTCCTCCCAGTCAGCCAAATTTTAACCCAAATTAAAGTTTTTCCACCAATACCAATATATAAGCAAATTTGCTAAGAAGAGCTTTATGCGGTACTTTATCAAATACTTTCTGAAAGTCAATGTAAACAACATCTACGCACTTTTTATGATCTAATGCCATGGTGACCTTGTCACAGAAATGCAACAAATTAGTTGTACAGGACCTACCCTTCCTAAAACCATTTTGAAAATTAGTTAACACTCTATTTCCCTCCAGGAAGTTCACTATCTAGATTTTAATCAGAGTTACAAAATTTTACAAATTGCTGAAATAAGGCTCACAGGCCTATAATTTCCTGCCTTAGCTAAACTTAGCTTTTGTTAGCTTAAAATTAGGGGTGTAACGAATAGTGATTTGGCAGAATAGCCGAATACCGAATATTCGGCCACTTCTCCCAGGCCGAAGCCGAATATTCGGCAATTTCTTCTAGGCCGAATAGGCTGAAGCCGAATATTCGGCCAATGTCTTAGGCCGAATACCGAATATTCGGCTGCCGAATATTAAAATTTCTAGAAAATCGTTGTAATAGAAAGTATTTGACAAATTTAAAATTATTAACAAAGTCAAACACTAATTACACACAATCTATGATGTATGATTTGATTCTGTTTGTTAAGAATTTAAAACTATTTAAAATTAATCTTTCTCTATTGTTTTGAATGTAATAAAACTAAGAATTTCACTCACAGAAGGAATAGAAATAACAGGTTTTATGGTAGTAAGCATAGCATTAGCATTATTTTACTAATTATTTAATTCAAATAAAAGAACTACTATTGCTTAGTGAACTTTTACCTTGCACAAAGCTGCTTTATGAAGATATTTTAGAAGTTATAAAAGTTAATATTTTTATTTTATGGGGTTTTTTACATACACATCTTTAAACGATCTGTTAAAATTTAATACACTTAACTGGAATATATTTTTATTTTCAAAAACCCCAATAACTTATGCTATCTAAATATTCATGATATATTCTAGGCTTTTCACATTTCTCTCTTACCCAATATCCACAATAAATCAGTCTACCCAAACAAAGTCTGACTTCCACTTTGTTAATAATAACAAAATTAATTTTTCATGTATCATAATTAACTCTCGCCAGCTTTGGAAACAAATGCTTTATATAAAATACAATATTACAACTTTAAAATCAGTTTTTGCTCAGTGAAGCCTAAAACTAGGTTTAAAAAAGTTTTTTTTTAAAAAGTTATTTTCTAAATTATTTTTACTTTTTAAAACTATAAACTAATGTATTATTTTCCAATAATTATAATACAATTTTAAATTTTTAAATTCTACTAATTTTTTTATTTTTTTTACAATTTTACTGCAGCAGAACTATTTGGCCGAATAGTCCATCAATATTCGGCCAGGCCGAATATTGACCTTACTCAGTATTCGGCCAGGCCGAATACTCGGCTTGGTGATGAAATGATTATTCGGCCAGCCGAATATTCAGACAAAGGGCCGAATAGGCCGAATAACGAATAGTGGCCGAATATTCGTTACATCCCTACTTAAAATGCATGATTTCAGATTATTTAATTTTTCTTCAGTTTTTATTTTGATAATAATAATGAAAAGGCGTCACTGTAATTTGCCACCCCACTATAGTAGACCCGTTATGAAAGAGGGCGTTTCAAAAAAAAAAAATAATGCAAGGAGCTTTAACACAGATTGCTTAACCAGATAAAGCAACAGAGCACACTACGCAAAGCCGTATGCAGAGGGGGGAAGCGCGCCCTCCACGCCCCCACCGAAATCTGGAAAGTTTTCGTAATGTAACATATATTCCTCCCTGAAACTTTCTTTAACATAAGTGTGTCGAAGTCAACCCCCTCCCCCCCCCCCCCCCCGGAAAAAATTCCTGGATACGGCCTTGACACTAAGACAAGGGCAAAAGATTGTACCAAAAGAGCAACAGAATTCTGCTCCCGCTAAAAAAACGAGCTGAACTCTTCCCTTCTTATGTGTTCAAAATAATTATACAAATACACATTTTCTTTAGTATCATATACAAGCACTGTGCTTTGTAATAGGTAAATAATTGCACTCCCCGGTTGCATCTCTCCCTCATGACTTTGTCGGTAAAATTGAATACTACAAACAAGTATATGTCTCTAACCTCTTCTGCAGGCATAACCTCTTACTGCTGATACCAGTCATTTAGCCTGTTAAGCAGACCACGATTTTATCAAGCTTAATGACACAGCTTAATTTATACTTCTACCCACGCCGGTTTTTTTCCCTCTATCTTCCTGCTAATGCTTTTCTCCCTCCGAATTCGAAACAGTATGCAATCATCACTCCCTTGATGATGCCCCTAGTTCCGGTACATTTGCGAATACCCTTGAACGTGGCTATTGTCAAGAACGTAATACTTACTGTGCTGACGGAGTTTGAGCAGAAAGAGAGACGACGCGACGAGTTTGCGTTGCCATGCGCAGCGATTTTGCTTGGAAAAATAATCAAAAACCCAAGTCTGTAAATTGTACATTCGCAGCTTGCCTGTTATTATACAACTAGTAAGCCCGGCGGGCATACGAAATGACCGCTGTTCTAGATATTATGAATATACAATTCTCCCAGTAACCGGAAATGCACATCAAATCAAAGATATATTTATCAGGTAGAACAGTAAAGTTTAATGAATAAATAATAATTTCGGGAAAAAAATATCCTTACCGAAAAAAAAACATCTAAGTCATAATAATCTGCAAAATAAAGATATTATTTACTATATATAAATCAAATTGTTTGTAACAAATATATATTTATATTCAACATAATCATCGTCAAAACAATTGTTTTAACGAAAAAGGGTGCTGCCACTTTAATATATATAAAAAGTGCAGACGATAAATAAATTAAAACAAAGAAAGAAGGATTAAATTAAATTCGCGTTTGCATTAATTTTTAGCGAAGATTTCAAATCTAGCGATGCCTCACTCAAAATGCTAGAGAAATGTTTTGATTATTAGTATTTTTGACATGTGGTACAGCAATGGCAGCTGCATTACAGTTACGCAAGCAACTAATAAGCTATCGGCGACAAAGAGACACCTAAGCGGCTTATATATAAGAAATTGGCAGAAAAAACAGAGCATATACATACAAAATATCTGTCACTTATTTATGTGATTTTAATCTTTGGAACTCATTCATTTTCTTAGAAAACATCTTCTCTTCCTTAAGTTCCCTTGTATAACGCCCAAAATCGGCCTAATTTAGACATAAGATTTGGCGACTCTTGGGTTGTTTTGCGGTTAATTATCTTTTATCTTGAGTGGTAACACGTTGCTTAGGTATTTCTTTTCCTTCTGCCTACTGTTTTGTTTCAATGTTTGAATTAAATTTTTAGTTACATATCTTGAGTGGCAACCGTTTTTTTACATGGTTTTATTTAACTTGACTTTTCACGGAAGTTTGTTACGCGGTTTTCGACCACTCTTACTGCATAAATTATCTTCAAACTTTGCACACAAGCTTATCTTCGATGACAATACAATATTCCATCCGTTTATAATTTATTATACAGTTAATTAGGAAAAAAATTAATAATTTTGGCTCTGAGGAAATTGTCAGAATTATTATTTGTCTAATGGCAACGATAGCTTTGTTTAGAATTGTTGGGATAATGCAACGATGTTTTGAATTTTAAAATACTCAACTCATGGCGAAAAAAGAAACTGCGACGCAGCGAAAGATGCGCCTGGAAAAATAAAACCGTGTAAGTTAAAACATTTTTACTGTTTCATAATATTATTTATTTTTGTATTATTTCCGTAGCATCAATAGATGGGTAATACTATTATTATATCACAATCAGAAAGTCTTGGAAATTTTTTCGCATTGTCGCCAAGCTTTTTGATACCAAGTTTAAGAAAAATTTGCAAATTTTTTGGCACTGGACCAACACAAAAACTGCTAGTCTATATAAATAAAACCAAAAGTTTGTGTGTGTGTGTGTGTGTGTGTGTGTGTGTGTCTGTCGATCGCCTCCTGGCGAGATGGAACGGTCTAGGAGTACGAAATTTTGGTTACAGGTACCTTGGACCAGGTCCTCGTGCACCTCGAAGCGTTTTTCCGAAAATTCGAATTTGTTCTTTTTTTATTCCAATTTTAAGCAAAACTGTTTATTTTAAGAATATCTCATCGAAGAAACGTCCCACGTTTTAGATTTTTGCAGCATATTGATGCCCGTAAAAAACTGCACAAGATGATCTCCTTCTGAAGTTCGTAGAACAAATAGAACACGCGCAATATTCATTTAAAGTAGTTTTCGAACTTTAAAGCAAGGCTTACCTCTGAATTTATCTGCTCAATTTGCGTGTTTTCGCCGAAATAAATACTACTTTTGTCAACTCAAGATTGAAAAAATGCTGTTTTATCGTTATTCATGCCGTTTTATGAGCGAAACAAATTTTAAAAATTCATTTCATTTTTTATGCATATTTTGTGGATTGCACACGATTTTTAATGACTTTTTCTTAAGGTTGATTCTTCTTTATTTTTTAATGATTTATAATTATGGTACCAGTTCAACAATTTCATGAAACATTACTTATGGTAGAATAACCGTTTTATCAGCGAAACAAATTCTAAAAATTCATTTCATTTTTATGCATATTTTGCGGAGTATTAACTGCTAACGATTTTCAATTACTTTATCCTGAGGTTGATTCTTCTTTCTTTTTTGGCGATTAAATATTTATTTCTTCCATAAAAACAAGGTTGGAAGGTTTTCGATATCTCTGATTTTTGGGGAAATTTAAAATTTCGAAAAGTGGTGGTAACTTTTTTCTCTCCCCCCATCCAGTTGTTCTCAATATATTATTTTGCGCTTCGAAACTTTACCAAACCGCTCCAATAATCCTTATTAGTAATCAGTTTAACTGTTTTATATAGAGTTATTATAGAGTAATTCCATATTTTACTCAAATGATTTATTTTCTAACATTTATTTAATTTTTGTACTGTCTATTTAGCGCCATTTGAATAGTATTTAGTTGTTTCATTCTGTCAACTTAAATTTCACACGTCAGCATTAGTTCAGTACTGAACATTTTGTATTTTAAATGTGCATGTTTATTTGCCTTTGCAAATAATGCTTTTCTTCCTTCCGTTTTTATCCGAATTTTATAAAAAGTGCTATTGTTCGAAATGTTTTGACGATTTTGCAAGCGGGATTTTTAGGAAGGGGTGTCCTTATTTTGATGGGGAATTTAAGATGGACCGTTGGTGACTTGATTTTAGGAACGTCAGCTTAGGTCTGCAGTTTAATGTGTATTTTTAATCACAGACGTCTTTATTCTGATGTATATTTTTTCGGAATAGTGCAAATGGGGGGGGGGGAGCGACTTTATGAGGAAAATTTTCTTTATTGTAGCAGAAATGTTCTGGGACCGTTGTTCTTTGATGGGATTTTAAAAAGGAATACTGCTCTTTTTCTAATCGTAATTTTTAGATGTAATGTTATCTATATTGTAATTGCGATTTTTTACGGACTCTTGATATCCTTTTGGAACAATTATCCTGGTGAATATGTGTATGTTAGTTACTGTTGCCCTTACTCTATTGGCAATTTTTATAAGCTGTTATTGGCATTTTATGTGGATTTTTATGGACTGTTGTTTTTGGTCTAAAAGGAATTTTTCGAAGCTGTTGTTTTTAATGCGATCGTGATTTTTAATGAGTTTTACTATTTAAATGGGATTTTTAAGGATTGTTGCCTATGTTCTACTTGGATTTTTTAAGAAAATTTTTCGTTATATGTCTACAAGAGAATTTTGGATATGTTTCACCTGGCCTGCAAATGATGCAATATTATTCCGCGCAACGCCGGGCATGTCAGCTAGTCAAAAATAAAATCCAAATGGAAATTTTCCCTGACCGTCATATGTTACACACAAATGTGTTGTTACCTGAGGTTAAGTAATGCCAACTAAGGCTTTCTTCTCTTTATATCTCTTTGGTGCAAATATTGCTTCAATACAACCAAATAAAGGGGAATTACACGGAAACACATTCACAGGTCTTAAACATATATTATACAAAGGACATAAAAAATGCAATAAATATGCTTCAAAACAGTTAAATTTTTTGTAAAAAAAAAGAAACGATGCATCATCAACAGACAGCTGTTTTGATGATCATTCATTGAATGTTATGCAATGAAACAGTTAATGTAAAAAAGAAAAAAGCAAGAAACACCATATGTTTCGCTACTCTGTTCTCTCTCTCTCGTATTTTTATAGCTACATTGCATTTAATTAATTGCGTAGAAGGATTTTCTATATTTAGTTTCTGTAGCTTTTTTCCATTCACTTCTCTTTTTTCTAAAAGCTGTTTTTGAATAATTAAAATACATGTAATTAAATATTCGAATACATACGTTTGAAGGTATAGATATTTCGGCAAAAAGTATTGTAATCAATATTTTCCTGTTTAATATGAACAAATTAGTGTAATAATAATAATTTATAAAGTTATAGTAGATGTAAATAAAGTTCGCATTATTTTCATCTACCATAACTTTATTTTGAACCTGTGTGAATTAATTATTCGTAGTATAATTGTGAGACAAATAATTAATTTGCACAGTTTTACTAGTTTACTTCATAAAAAGGACATACGCGAATAATTTTAGTTGACTGTACGCACTTCTAATCGTGTATTCTATGTCAGGGGTCTCCAACCTATGGCCCGTGTGCCATATCCGGCCCCCGAACTGATTTTGTAATGCCCACGGGAAGCAAACAAAAAAACAATCATTTTTTATTTGATAATATATGTTTTAAAAAGTATTTTTACTGAAGAGAAAATCTCCAATTAGACACATAAGAAAATTAGCCGAGAAAATCGCAAAAGGCAAAACTGAGTGTTAATTTTTAAAAAAATCGTGGATGTATGGGGAACTAGCGGTAACTAGACCATCTGAACTGAAATATTGTTGGGTTGTTGTGCCGTCTCGCCTCCAAAAATGTTTAGTGGCCCTTTGTAAAAAAGGTTGGAGACCCCTTTCTATATCATAGCACGTATATACAAACACTCACAATGCACGCATTACTATATTATTAAACCAATTTAAAATGAAGGAGTATCTTGTTCATTCATCAAAAAAGGACCAGAAAAAGTCTTTTATGACAGAAAAGTTGTGTAAGTTGAGTTTCTGTGCTTTAAGATCTTTTTTTTTTTTTTTTTTGCTAAATGTTAAAAAAATGCCTTTACAGAAACGTATTTTTGAAAACATTAAATAATTCTTTAATTATGACATTCACAATTACTTCTTAAAAAGTAAGCGTTAGAAGTTGTACAAATATGCAGCTTCAGCAACTGTCTTTCTGCTTCGATGAAGCATAGGCTTAAAATGTTCAAAAAAAAAAAAAAAGAAAAAAAAATTGAAAAAAAAAACCGGCAAAAACTCTATAGTGTGTTCTTAAAATGTGCCTTGTCATAAAAATTTAATAACAAATTTGTTCCTCTTCTGAATTAAAATATTGCATATAAATAGGCATAACTTTTTTTTTCTGAGCATTTGCAACGCTTCATCACAAAATATTGAAAATTTCTTTTTTTTTTTTTAGAATGGGAAAATTAAGTACGATTTTTAACCGTTTTTTTTTTTTTTTTTTTGTTCTCATTTTTACAATAAAAAAAGTTACAATAAAGATATGCTTGTGATTCTACTTCAACTAAAGCATGTATATATAAAGAAAATGTGCGCTAAGTTTGATAAGGAATGATGAAAAACTCTGCGAGCGCGTGTACGCAAATTCGAAAAAAGTAGTTTCTAGAAACACGCGTTTGAAAAAAAGAGTGGTAGTTAAGGTAAATTTGAAGCAGTAATGAATCAAATTTTTTAAATACTTATAGATACTAATACTTATAGAAATTTCTATCCGAGGTCTCAATTGTGAAAAGAAATAAATGGACATCTGCTAACGTTCTTCTGTCTCTCTAATACCCTTCAGGTCATTCATGAATGAGGGACTACCTGCTCAACCGCTCCAAAAGAGGCACTCGCTCATTTTAAACGACTTGGAATTTTGCTTTGAAATTTTCAGGGTATATTATTGAATAGTTGTAGAATCGATTTATGAAGAAAATGTTTTGTTAATTTTTTGAGATCTCTACACGTATTGCCCCCCTTAATATTCATATTTGTGACTTCTTAATTCATAAAACTCTCCTTTTATCATAAAACTCTCCTTTTATCAATGAAATATTTCACTTTTTCAACTTAATTACTGACAACTCCGAAAAATATTCTTAATTCCGTTTCTTAAAACAACAACTTAATTATTTATTGACAAAGTTTTAACATTGAATTAATAAGCTTTCGGGAGAAAGTTCATTAAAAAAAGTATTGGTTGAAGTAGAAGGTGAAAAATGAATTCTTTGAAAATGGCTTGTAAGATCAATTGTTAAATTTAAAATTACTTGTTATCATTTCAGTACATAAGAAAAATTTAGAATAACTTTTTAATTTTCTTTTCAGCTGTAAACATTTTAATTCCTTTACGATTCATGGGGGGAGGGTGGAGAAATTTTTGAAATATTACTGTTAGTAGAATAATAAAATAGATGAATCGTTTAACAACGCGCTAATTCAGTTATGATATTCAAACATACAACAGAAGTTAACAAAACATATCTGTACATTTTAAGAGCAAAAAAAAAAAAAAAAAAACTATATTTCCAGTAACCTTTGAAGTACGAAGATGGTAAGGTATGCAAGTGCAAGTAACAAATTTAAATTTGTAAATACGAGAAACACCAATCTGTTTTTGTGGTAAGACAAATTAGTGATATCTATGACAGTTTCTGCTATCCAGTGCGATTTAAAAGAGCATGAAACAGATTGAATAGATGTCTCCTTCATGATACGAATTTTACGTTCGATGTACACAAACGCATTTTTTGTTACTTTGTCACCTGGCGAATTCCAGCTAACTTGGAACCTATTCGAAGAAAATCGAAAAAAATCATTTAAAACATTTCCTAAGTGTTAAACATCATTGGAAAGCTTGAAACTGCACGAGTCTAGGGAGAACTGAAAATGGTCCAAAAACAGATATTAAATGGTTTTATTCAATAATAATAGGATAGCACGAAAATTTTTATTTATATTTTCTTTAGAGGAGAACGAGTGCAAAAAGTTAAAATTTATGATTTTGTGTTACAAATGCACTAACTTAAATAACTCTCTCAGTGGTCAATCTGTCGTACTGACAAGATATTATAATTTAAATATTTGAACAAAACAAACTGATGTCAAACAAAAACTAAAACGTCTAAAAGTTGTTCAAACGCTCAAGTCTGAACTAGAAAAATTTAATAATTTATTGTCAAATTTCCAACACTAGTTATTATCATTGGTTTTTATCTTTTCTTTTCTTTAAATAATTATTTTATTTATTTTTTGTGCCTATTTATTGTGATAGACAAAAGTATCTAATAATACAATAATTTATATCCCGTTACCAGATATTTCTTGTTAAAAAACTCGGATGTTTTGTTTTTTATTGTTTTACGTATTTTTAAAGAATATAAACGCACACACACATACACGTATATAGATACATATATACCACCGACAAGGCTGTATGTAAATTTTGATATTTTTTTTCTTGAAATGTTTTTTTCCCTTAATGCATTGCTGCATTTAAAGAGTGGATTGCTAAGTTACTCGTATGTGTTTCAACTATCATATTTCCTTTCTCTTTCGTTTTCTTGAATGTTTCTGCTTTTGTTTGCGTGCGTTTGTCTGCATGACGTTACATAACAATCAGGAAAACTATGGTTGGCTTTCATTAGGATTTGAAAATGCTACGAAACCATCAATCATACTCCGTCATCCCATCAACCTCAGATGTCAGCAACGATGTTTGTTAATGTTTTATCAGTATCAAAAAAGAAGAGAAATTTTTCTGGAATGGAGCACCAGCTCCATGGAACGGAAAATGCGGATCATTTGCCCTGTTCGATTAGAAGGTAGCACCCGCACATACTAACGTCAGTCAAGTAGCTTACTCCCAGAGATAACCATCGACATCACCTCCAGAGGGCGCGAGCGGCTCGCGGATGCAAAAAAAAGAGAGAATCGAACTCCTCCTACTTCCTTTCCGCCAAAAGCCGACGCATGCTCAGACGTTACGCCAAACGATGTGGCATAAATAATCCCTTTATTCTGAGCCCTGCGGCTGCCAGGATCTGTCATTGGTCGAAGCATCGCCGACGCAGATGATCGCGACACACACGTGCGGGACACTGTCCACAAAAGCATTTTCTCCAGCTGTAGGGATGCAGTGCGGAGGTTTCGATTCCGGGAATGGAAAGATTTTCCCGCCAAAACCTAAGACTCCATCGAGAAACCATTGATTCTCTTTCGACATTCTCAATTCTGGAATTATTTTGAACAATGGAAAAAAAATTCTGACTAGCGCTCCTTTAGTTTCATAATGGAATTTCAACTTTATATGAATCACAAATTTAAAATTTAGCGCAGTGCACTAGTAGGTCATGTAATTATTTATGAATGATATCTTATCTATCTAGTTATCATATTTTTTTTCTAACACTTAGATATTTCATCACCTGTCAAAGCAAAATCAGCTGAATTTCATTTTTACTGCTGACGTTTTTCACTGCAACGCTATTATTTAAATGCTACTGAAAATTTTGGAAAAGAACTTAGCACAAATTCATGTTTTAAAGACATCATTTTGAACTGCTTCGTGAGCGGTACAAAACGCTAATTGGAAGCTGAAGCAGAAATAGAACTAATCTTTTTAAAGTTGTATTATGTGCAGCTTAGAATTTTGCATTCGTATTTTTGCGGCTGATGTGTTTTCGCCTAAAATGTATATTTTTACTATAGACATATCTCTGCACAGAAGCCTCCGAACTTAGTGTTGTAGAAAATCTATCGAGTAGTTATACTCAAAGTATACCTTGCTCAAGAAACATAAACACTCAACTATTTTTTATTAGCAAAACTATTTGATTTTTACGAAGCTGAAGAGATTGCATTTGAAATATAATGTATCGTGAGAAATTAAGAAATGCAGCTGTGTAATTTGGACTGCATCTTTGATGTACTGTGCCTCGTAGGCAATGAAATTATGCCTGAAATTGTCAACACTAACATCTTACGAGCCGCCTATTACAGACCAGATTTCTTAGCATTTATACTTATTGGTTAGAAGAAAAGTTCTACGTAGGTAAGTAGACTGAAATTATTTATTTATCAATAGAGATTAAATATTTCGCAAAATTCGTGTTTCCTAACATTTAAATCATCTAATGAAGCCAAATAAGAATATAAACTTGAAAATATTCTGATGTAATTTATGTGGTAATATTGTCAGTAAAAAGGCGTTTTAATTGGGGTAATTAATTTGGGTAAAAATGTTCCACTGGCGTCAAATTTAAAGGACTATTGTGTGGATGTCAAATTATTTTTTTATAACGTGTCATGAAATAGTTTCTTCACATGTTTAGTTTTAAATTCGCACTTTAAATTAGCTTTAACATTTTAAAACTAAAATAAATTACGCATGCTTTAACGTGTTTCGCATAGAGTCCTTCGTATATTTTCCTTAAGATTACTTAATTTAATGAATTATCACTGGATGCATAACAAATTTTTAAAATACGATGAGTATTCAAAGTTATTTTTAATTCATATGATGTTACACCTTTATTTTAAAAGCAGTTTTCTATAGTTTTTTTAATCAATCTTCAGAGACTTTCTGAAATTGATACTGTACATTAACAACTAAACTGAATGCAAGGAAGAAAAAAATAAGAAATCATTTTTCAAATGGCAACAAAATTTCGAAGTCCCAAAAATGCGTTTAAAATAAGTTTCACCTCAATCTTTTCCTTTGGAATACAAAAGAATACATTTTTCTTTCAAATCGTTTGATTTTTCAACTTACCCTTCGAATAGATTAAATGCAGCTCCTCAACATCTTGTAATTTTAACTCCACTGTCATACTTCTACCACGTGCTTCGATTTTTTTTTTCCCAATAACTGACAGTGACTTGCGTAAAGGACACGTCTCGTTTGGTTTTAAACATTTAGAAATGTAATCATCAATTTTTTGTTTTATTTGTACATTTGTTGTTTTTCAACTTACGTTGCATTTTCTTTAAAGTGAATCGAGAACCTAAGAAATATGTGCAAAAAGACAATATTATTGTGCATATTTATAATTTTAATGGGAGGAAAATCCCAGAAAAACAAAAAATCACACAAAATGTCTTTTGTAAGTGCATTAAAGTATAAACAGACAACCAAAAATCACATACCAAAACATAAACTCCAGAAACAGCTCAATAAATAGCCAAAATAACTTTTGTGAATGTCTTGCGCCCGAGTCGGAAAAAAATGAATCAGGCGTACACTGCTTTTAATTTTATATTCTTTATAACCATCATATTTTTTTTTGAAGTGAAGCCCTTAGGGACCATTCATAAATGATGTCGCGCTTTTTTTCCATATACTACTTGCACCTACCCCCTGGGTTGGCCCAGATTCACTGTATGACATTTAGTGGTATATTGTACCAAAAAATGGTGCACATTTTTCTGGCTATAATGTATGTTGCTTAATTTTAATCCATTTTAGCGCTAACTTTGGTACACCATAATACAGTAAAATAAAAATCATTCTTTGTAGTAAGAAAATTTGCCTTATTTTTCTATGTAACATTTAGCTTATTTATTTTTTTTTTTTAGCGTAGCCTGATCTTTTGGCTATTTAGTTAATCATTTAAAATTGTGTATTTTCGTAACTCTTCAAATTCCGGGGCCCATTTTTAGAGGTAAACCAAGGCTTAGAAACTTTTTTTTTTAATTTTAAAAATAAATGTTTTACACAGTTTACACAGTCAACGTTTTAAAACTTTTAATTAACTCTATAAATAATTTCAGAACTTAAATATTTGCTACCATTATTTAAAGAATTCATTATATTATAGAATAATCTTTAATTAATCCTCAGAAATTAAGCGTTCTCTATGTGTAAGGACTTCTTCAAATTTTAGCCCTAATTAAACCTCTTGAGTTAAACATTCAAGTGCTCTTAGAACTTCTTCACATTCTATCAAAGCCTTGATTAAGCTTCGCTTGCTAAATATTCGCATTCTCTAAGGGATTCTTAAAGTTCTATTTCACGACTAAAACTGCAAAAACGCAATGCTTGTACATTCTGGGAGACGGTATTTCGTAACATTTTTTGGAGATTTACTTTCGGTGTAAATTTATTTGCCGCTCATTGTAAAGTTTCAATTTCGTTTTTGCTCTGTTACATAATGTAAGACATTATCACCAATTTGGAAAGGCATTTCTACATTAACTTCATTTAAGTGACCAAACAGTTTTCCTTTAGAATTAAATTCATCATAGCTCTGTTTGGAAAAAATAAATTTTTCCATTGCTCTCTTTTGATTCTAAAATTCACCATTATGTTTTTTTTTTTTTTTTCTTAAAAAATAAATTTAGTTATAACTTCGTTTTTATGAATAGAATTTACGATAGTGATTGCAGTCTTGTAGAACAGATTTGTAAATTTCATCTCTCTCTCCTTCATTTTAAAAATTCGTCTTCGTACCATAATATGACTTTAAATCGTGACCTTCGTCTGTAAGAAGATATTATTTCATCACTTAACTTTATTTTATTTCTGCTTCTTTTTTAAAAAAACTTAAGTTTAAATAATCGTTCGCTTTTAGGAACAAAATCAACTTCAATAAGCTTGTAACGTTCGTATTGCCTTCACTCAATTTTAGGAGTAGAGACTTGCTTACTTTTGAAAAACTACAATAATACTTTTTTAATTCTTTTTAATAAAAATTATTTGAATAACATAACTGTATTTGTGTTTTAAACTGTTCTAAATATCTGGTTTTTATTTTGAAGCGCCAAATGCAAATAGTGATTTCAAATGTTCATCACATGCACATCTGAAAAGTTAGGGTTTTTTTAATAATATTTTCTAGAATAAAAATAGAATAACCTATATGTTTTGTAGAGTAATACCTCTTTGTTTATATTTACTAAGACGTAAACTTGAAAATTAAATTATCCTTTCTGAAATTTCACCCTTCCTGAAACATCACTGTGGTTGTGTTACCATTTCTATATGTGAGTTTTGACGCCCAATTTTCCAATAGAGGGGAACACCTGCGCTCTGTCAATGTGAATTTTACTAGGAATTTAGCAGACAGTATCTAAGCAAAGTACTCATATGACACGTACACTGTCGTTAATCTGTCTCTTGAAAATTTACCAATTTCGACCGATTTTGCCCGGCTGGGCATAAGAAGTCAGTACGAAACTACTACGCCATCGTGCCATCGTGCCTGCTAAAAGTAATATTATTTTTAAATCTTTTTTTCTGAGAAATCTTTTTAAAACTATTTATTTCGCCAAGCCATTAATAATTCCTTTACACATTCAACTTTTAAGTCAAACTACTGCCTTTAGACACATTGAGTGTTTGTAAACGCACCGAAAATAAATGCCTTTAAAATCAGTACTACATATTAAAGAACATTTCTTGAAATTCAAATTTTCAGCCCCCCCCCCCCCCCAAACGCTTCATTACATTACTTATCTCAATCACATCATCATAATAAAACTACTTTCAGATGCGTATTTTACGGAAACACTTTACACCAATCCAGATGAAATCCAAAAGAATTAAAAACTGTACGCGTTATTTCAGCAAATGCTTACGAAACGAGAAACTTATTCAACAAATGGGAACTGTTTGTGCAAAGAAATGAGAATAAAATGTGTAATCTTTCTACTTCCTTTAGTAAACAATAAATATTCCTTGAACTACAGGCATGTTCTAACTTTGTACGAAGATTTAAATTCATCCAAGAAAAAACGTTCCCCTTTGCAAAGATTATTTTGTCTGAAAGAAATAATCCGCTATCACGTTTCCAAAAAGAACAAAGGTTTTCGAATTTTTAAATTGCAGCAGAAGTACAACTCCAAGTGTTTTTCGATAAAGAGAACATTTCTTTGACGTTCCTCAAAAGGATGTGTGTTGGAGTGTCTTCCGTTGCAGAGGTTGAGTATTTGGTGTTAGATCTCTGTTGGGCATCTTGCTCTGAGTGTTCCGCGGATGAAGAAAAATGCTAATTCTGTTGCGAATGAAACGCTCCAGGAGTAAGAAGGAAAAGGGATTTTTAAATTCACAAAAATCTGTTGCTGTACTGAATTGTCAGGAATAAGTTTAATTTCATTTAACTTCTTTTTTAAAAAAGGAGGAAATAGAGGCTGAAGATCCGTATTTAATTGATTCTTTGGGATGAATTTAATGACGCAAAAGTAAAATTTAACTACTTTCCTTCACCTATTGTTGATTGTATTTAGTACTGCAAGACACTTAAAACATGTTGATACACTTTAAAAGTCTTGTGACACCCTTGCTACAAAAATTTTATCTGCACAATATCTAGTTTTCAAGACGTTATTTAAGATACGTAATTGAATAAAATGATGTTTCTTATTGTTTTGCACTTTTCCTTATACCTGAGCGGGGATCTCCGGGGGTTGTGACTCCCAGGCTGAGAAAGAATTTTTAAACGTAAACGGGTAAACTTTAGTTATTAGTTAAAAATATTCAGAAAAAATTACGTACATAAATCTGCTACAGTAATAAAGTGCAACAAGTAAGTTTCAAAGTTTGCATTCTTTCTTTAATACTTCTTAAAAGCAGATGTTTAAGTGTCTTGCATTGTATGAGATTCAATTTTAGCTGGTTGATTGGGACTCAAACTTCGAAACTGACTGTAGGGGAATGGGAGACAATGTGAACTAGTTAAGAAAAGTTACATTTTTTTTCAAAATGAACAAATTAAATTTATTTTGAAAATAACAACACCTAAAGCGAGAGAGCAATATATTTTATAATAGAACTTCTGTTGAAACATTTTTTTTTTTTTTTTTTCATTTTAGGTTGTAAAATTTTCCGTTAAAAAGGTTTATCGTAATATCAAATTTCAAATCTTATCCTACAGAGGTTAATCACCCCGTTATGACTTTTGTTATCATACGAAATATTGAGTATTTGACAATTGTAAAAAATGCTCCAAGAAAAATTGGAAATGTAAAACAATCTTGGCAGTCTATTGCTATTTAAAATTGGTACAAATATTCTTATTTTACGGGATATTACGAAAGTGCAAAGAATATCGGGAAAAAATTGAAAAGTTCCTTAATTTTTATGCAATGGCATTTCTGTCCGCTGACAAGCAAGTAACATGGTTATTGGTCTTTATTAAATAAGAAAACGAAAATGTTCTTACTTGAAATATGTTTAGCATATTAATTTTTTATGTATTTTCTCTAACGACAAGGTTTTAGAAGATAGTTATTTTTTAAAGTAACTTGGACTATTTAGACTTCATGAAGGTTTAAAAAGTTGAATAGTTTATAGCTTTAAGATAATAAATTCTTTAAATTAATTCTTTTGCACAAAAAAATAATCCTATTTTTTATTACTGCATGTCAAATTTGGCGGTTTTAATTTGTCAAAAGTAAATAAAATACAAATTGGCTAATTTTTTGGCTTACTTTTTTTTTTTGTGAGGGCAACATTCTGAAACTTTCCTTACACCCATTTTTCCTAGTACTGACCAAATAAATGATTTCCCCTCGCGGAGCTAAAAATATCTTCTCACATAAACTATGTTCTTGAACGTATAATGAAAAGAGTATAAATCAAAAGAACTTTCAAGCTAAGTGTTCTCTTATCAGTTCCAGTTTAAACAATACAGGAGAGTACACTTCAGCGTTGAGGAGGACAATCGTATGTTTATCGGTTACATAATTCTTGGTTATCCTGTGTTAGAGCCCATATGGATGACAGCTACTTAATTTGTGTAGTCATTTTGAGAAGTACACTTTTAAAATTTTACATATTAATTTAGTTGTATATAAACATGTAAAATCTATGTAAAGAAAAAACCTCCGTTTTACTTAAAGTCTAGCTATTGTCTTATTATTATTAGATATTACAGGTTATTAACTATGATGCGATTCACAAGAAGCAATTATTTTTTTATATAAAACAGGAAGAATTATAGTAGTCAAAAAGGTTGCTATTTGTATAAAGCAATGTTATTTGTCGTTCGATAAAATTAATTAAGTGTAATGCATTGGAAAAACTTTAATATAAATCACTCACGCGCTACCTGCTGGTCAGATATGATGCTAAGTACATCACTTCCCAGTTATCATATTCAATGTGGGGCAAACACGCAAATCTCTAGTTACCATTGTTAGAGAGAAATGTCCTGTAGCACCTACACCAGTGGTCGGCAACCAGTCGATCGCGAGCCCATTTTCGGTCGATCGCAGCAGTATTTTGGACAGTTTATAGTTTTTAAAAAAATCAAATAACTTTTGCATTTGAAGGCGAATTTATTACTGGTTTTCTTCTTCAAAAGCCGTTTATTAGTTTGCCAGACAATTTACCGGACCTAAAAAAATGTGCCAGTAATATGGAATGTCACTCGTCACATTAAGTATGCTCTCGGTGACAGTTAATTGAGGAATATAACGGCATGTGCATTTTAGTTAAAAAACAAAACGAAACAAAAACTAACAGGTTTTTTTCATCAAATTTAAAGAAATTATATATTAGTATTGTTTTGATGCAAGTTAATGGTGTATAATAACATAACACTATTTTAGAAATTTTAAAGCAGGTATTTTATAATCATCAAACCTTGTTCTGAGAAGAATTAATCTACAATTTGAAGACAGGCGCAATCCCAACATGTTCTCTTAATACTTAATAGTGCATGCACCCCCCCCCCCCCCTCTCTCTCTCCCGCCTTCGGTTCTCCAAGTCGATCTTGGTGCTCGCCGAACTTAGGAAGTAGATATTCAGTCAATTTAGGTTGCTGATTCTAAATTTTAAACCATATCAATCATTTGCTGCATCAACGTCATACCTCGAAAAAATAAGAATAGGGGATGTTGTTGCAGCAATATAACATGCTTCATTTTCCAGTAGGGACTTTAGTATGGCTTCCAAAAGTTGCTGAATTTTAAATAATGCCTTAAAAAATCATTCACTGTTACTTCGCTACTTTTTTTCAACCGTGTTTTAAGTATACACTAAAAATTTTGCGCTAAGTTGCTGAGCGCGATTTTTTTGGGTTTGTGTAAAATTTAAAATTATTATATATTTTAATTTTTTATGTGTTTGTCTGAAAAAAATATAGACAGTGTAATGTTTCTTAGCACATGAAGTTTGTTAACTCCGTTACGCATCGAAATTTCTTTAGGATTGCTCATGGCTGAAAATAGGATAAAATGAGCAATCGTAATGAACTTTTGATACGTAGATGAGTTAACGAACACCATATGCTAAAAAAACATTCTGCTGCCTTTATTTTTTTTAGACAGACACTAAATACATCAAAAAATGTATAATTTTCAACTTTATGAGAATGGAGGCTTTTCAAGCAACGTCATTGGTCACGTGGCACCGATGAGAGCAATGTAAACAAAGGAAGCCATCGCTTTACATCGAGTTCGACAAATCTAATTAAAAACTAGCCTGTTTTTCTACATTACATAAAATTAACACTAAATACAACACTATAACTATTGTAATAAGTAATAATTTTTTATAATGATTAAATTAAATGTAAATACTGAGTTATAATTAGAAAAAGCTGTGAAAATAGTCTAATTAATTTTAAGATAACTCATTTTGCCTATTGAACTCTGCGTAGAACTCAATTGAAAATCTTAGTAAGCAAAGAGCGGATACCCCGTGACAACGATGATCGCTCATGAGTTTCTCTAGCGGTGAATTGCCTCCATCGAACACTAAAAATGCTTTTGAGTAACGCCAAAAATGGTGCAACTAAACGCAAATTTTTTAGTGTATTAGCAGCTCAATCGATTGATGAAAAATTTATCTTTAGTAACGTTTGCCAAAAAGAGTAACGGCCTAATTAATTCCTTGCTAAAAAGGTTTGTTTTTTACTTTAACTTCAACATAATATAGAAGATTAGTTTCTTTTTTTTTACTTCACAAGCAGATCTATTTTTGAGTAAAAAACTCTGTTGGACAGGGAGTAGTGGAAAGACAAGAAAAGGCCGAAATACATTAAAGTGAAAAGTATTTTTAAGAGCTATCAAAAGGTATAAAAGTATTCTTAGGTCCTTGTAGACAGATAAAATATATTCCTTTCTCAAAAAGTAAAGCAAAACAATGCAATTCCTTTTTTCCCCATCTTAGAAGCTGAAACTGTTTAAGTTTATTTGCTTGTTTATTTATTTATCGTCTAGTTTGTTTTATAGGTTATACCTACAGGGCTTAGAAATAGTTCGGAGAAATGCAATTGGAACGAGTGAGAGCTTTGAAATTCTTTTTGTCAATTCAGAGGTTTTTGTTTTATTTCCGTTAAAAAATAAAAAAAAAGAGTGCTTTAAAATTAGTTTTAGCGAGTGAAAAACAAACAATGTAATTTTTCGTATTTCCTTCTCCGTTATTTAATTTTCTGGATTGATTTCTTACAATGAAAGACGAAGAAAATTTCATGTATTATTTCAGAAGATAGAATTAGATATTAGTTTTGATGCGTAGAAATTGTACCTGCGAAAATAATGTAGAATAGCTGTAATTATTGTTTGTTATTTATTGGTTATTAGGAAAAAAATTACAAACCAACCTCCAATTTTGATAAATTATAAAAATTTTGAAATATAATTATGACAAAATTTTCCCCAAAAAACAAATATACGTCTGTTTCTTAGGAAGGTAATTTCTCAAAATAAATTTTTACTTTAAGGTTGTTTTTAGTCATTATTTATTTTCCTTCGCTCTCAAATAATACGTAGCTACATGCAATAATCAAATGTCTAAATGCCACTTACTGTAAAAGAAATCTGCAAAAGTACAAAAGGGGAACTGGAGTGCTTCTTTGAATTCAAGAAAACTTGTTTTAAATTAAATAATCTCCTTTCTTGCTAACAGTTTCTCAATAAAATTCTTGTTTTTCCACACTTTGTAAAACTATAGAGAAAAAGTTGTTAAGTTACGTAAAACTGAACACTTCTGTGACTACCGGATTAAAAGTTGTAAATAAATGCATACATAAACGCTTGAAATGTGGGACTACCAGTTTAAAAATTGAAAAAAAAAATTGCATTATTTATTGTTGAATCATAATTTAATTCCAGCTCTAAATAGCCACCTGCTGGCCCTCGTCGGCCAGCCTTCCTGATTCCGGAGGCATTATTGGTCGAGCGGCTAAAGCACGGGAATTAGAGCAGCGTAAACTCAACTGTACCCACCTTTAACTTTGTGTAACAAAAATAGTAATTCAACGTACTCACACTTTACGAAACATTATCTGTTGCAACAATTTACAGAGCGTTCTTTGCTTTTTGTTCTGTGTAATTTCCTCATTGTTTTTAAGTCTGTAAGTTTACGTTAGACCCCGTATAAAAGATTTCCAGGAGATTCTTATGTCTTGTCGGGCAAAATTTTTCTACAATGTTTCAGTTTCGAAAACATTCGAGTTTCTATGCTATGATTTTTAACAGCAGTCGGTATGTCTGTTTACGGGTCAATGTGTTTCTTAAGAGAGCTTATTTGCATGGAAACTAATTACAGAACACGATTTTGAAAGAGATTTTATGAATGTCCAAACCGACAAGTATTACGCAATGAAAAATTATAAATACTGTTTTACCTAATTATTTCAAAAATAAATAATTCCTATATTTCTTAGGCTCATCAAATTTACCGTTTATCTAATTATAATTTCTTACAAATAAATGAGTCTATTATTTGTTACTTTCAGAAGCTCCACCATTTTATTTGATTATTTCAAAAATAAATAACTTATATCTGTTAGGCTCATGAAATCTTCTAAGGGTAAATGTTGTAGAACATTTACCACAGATTTGTGTTACATCCTAAATGATTTTTTTCATTAATTCATTAACAACTGTTCAATCATTCTTCATCGAAACGGTAATGAATGGATATCGAAATAATATCGTTTAAATATTTAAGAGCCTTTATGATACAATAATTTTCTTGAGACAAAAATTTCTTAATATCTTCTTTTAACAATTGACCAGCCATATAAGTTTTGAGATCTTCGTAAATAAAATTAATTTTTTTGCATCAATGATCTTATTAGCGATACGCTAATGGTAAAAACTTCGATTCAGCTAATTAATGTAATTAACAGTTTTAGCATTTGGTTTTAAATACTGAAGGGAATATAGGGATAAATCGCCGGTGTCTATACCCATAATTTTTCAAGTTTATAAAATTATGTTCGTGTAGCATGTTTAACATGCATGAGAGTTACTATTTCACCATTTGAGAATGAGTGAACAGATTCTGTACTACAGAAGAACGTTCGTAATAATTGAAGGCATTATTCGAATAGTGGTCCAACTACATGATTGTTCATTTTCAGATACAGCGCCTTAAAGTATGAGGATTCCATATAATTCTACTATTCAGCTTGAGTTCCGCCGCCATTGGCAGCAGGAATATAGGCTGGAGGAGTTAGTTTTAAAATGAGACAGCAATGAGTCGTCTTAACATGAAAATGAGACTAACTTCGTTTTTTTTTTTTTTTTTTCTTTTTTTAAGTGGTATTGGACTACTTTTCAAATAAGGCTAATATGCTAAATATTTAAAAACGAAATTAAGATTTCAATTTTAAAATTTTCAGTATATACACTCGGTCCTTTCAAATTCATTTTAAAGAAAGCCAAACCGTGTACTGCTCATTCCGATATATTTTTAGATGAAAATCCTCAGGAGTTTAGCAAACGCGAAAATATTTGATCCATATGCACAACATTTATTTTACTGTTTTTCTTTCTTACCTAGTACTTGCGTTTTCACTTTCTGAAATAATAGAAAAACAAATCTATGCACCGGAGCTTGATTTATTTGCTAGGATACCAAGCTCGTATTCTCCATCTCGTGCTTGTAACCGTGAATTCTTCAACGATTCACTTCTTTTATTTCATCTATCTTATATCTTCTTCGGTTAGCCCTTTTTTTCTGAGTTGAAATTTGCAAGCGAAGCGCAGGTTCTGCATTCGATCTGATCACAGATAGATATGGAACAAACAAAAGCATACGCAGAAATGCTGAAGTCTAAATGGAAAGAGAAAAAAGTTATTCTTAGGCAAGTTGAAATTGCACTGAAAGATTGAAGAAGACCATGGAAGAAAAAATTGTAAGTCCTCTTTTTCCCCCCTAAAGCGTGGAAAGAAGAGAAAAAGTTCACCTAAATCCAGTAAGTAGAAAAAAATGGTGAGATCTGTATATATTCTATCGATTTTAGCCTATACTATCCAGAGTGCAAGGTACTTTAAATTCCAATCGTATACTTAAAGCTGAATGAAAAATTTTTTTCGTTGCGCTTTTTTCGTCGGTGTTTATATTCCAATGAAAGTACTTCTAGTCAGAAAATGTTCGTGTTCTATTTTCTACTCTTGTATCGTTGACAATAATTTTAATCTACCGGACGTATTACTTATTTTCTTATTTCTTGTTGCTGCCGTTTCTAAATACGGAGCTTATTTATTCCAAGCACGATTCGAGTGAACTATTCTTAAACAGAACACTGAAGGAACATTTTCAGCGAATGTACCACGATTTGTTTAAAAAACATTCCTCGATTTTGATTAATCCAGTTTTTTTTCTGCGTATCTATTTAAATACATTAGTTTATGTATTATGTTTTCATTTGACGTATTTGATTGATAGTATACTTTTCTTCATTTCCAAAAAAAGGAAAGAAAAGAAAAAGAACTAAAAGGTGCCATTTTTTCTTAGAATGAAACTGTCTTGGCGATGTGTCGTGAATTTTGTTACTGTACTCTGAACTAGTAATCTAGGCTTAGAAATCATTTAAGTAAGCACACATATATTCACTCATATGTATTTTTAATCGGAATTTAACATTTCCAATCGTGGTTTCAAGCCGCGATAAATAATTATGTTTTTAAGACAGAAAGCTTCTTTAATTTAAATAAAAGTTGTGATTTAAACTTCTTTCATCCATCCTGCTATTAAATTCGTTTATACTGAAAAAATATTGTTATAAAAAATTGCAGGCTCATCTTCAGTCATTGAAGAAGTTATTCAACAATATTTATGCGAATGATAACTCAATTTTTACAACGTTTACGAAATAGTTAGAACAAATATTTAAATTTGTAGAAACTATCTGAAGCTTTGAAATTATTTTTATAATTTCTGTAGCGCTTGCTTAGCAAAAGTTTAAATTCTGTTGCTTTTACTTTAGAAAAATACACATTTCTTAATTTCACCATAATTTATTTCTTTAAAAAAAGTTAAAATCATCGGAAATATAGCGTATCTCTTATTTACTTTACGTATTATTATTCATGGAGTTGTTGTATGAATTAAGCACTTTTGCCTTAGGTAAATGATAAATCCCAGTTATATAGTACGTAGCAACGTTTACTCATAAATGAAAAAAACTAAAAGTTTTGGTTTTACATTGTAATCTTAACGCGCTCATTGCCCGCATAATTCCTTGTACGCCGGCAGGGTGGAGTATGCACAAGTTCGCAGGATCAAACCTGGCTCAAGTCGGTGGATTTTCAAGACGCAAAAAATCGTCAGCGCCCCTGTCGTATGATTATACGGCATCTTAAAGATGCCTTGAGTATCTGTTTGGCTTGGATACTCTCGGCTGATTCAAATTCCCGGTTCAGTTTCGCATCATTTAGAGCTCAGGTGCCGCCATCTAGACGGAAACTGAGCGTAAAAAATTCTGAAGTGGCAATGGCATCCGCTGTAGTGGTGCTACTTGAAAGAATGGGTGACGGTTTCCGGGGAATGCACTGGGTCTGCAAAGGTTGGCGACCATACGCAGCCTCGTTAGAGAGAAAAAAAAAATCCCTTGTACATAATTTGGAAAAAATCATCTTAATACTAAGCTTTCTCTAATAACAAAAACGTACAAGATCAGTAAAAAAATCATTAGTATTTAGATAATGAACTGCGCTTCTTTCTTTGGTACCCAACATGTAAAGATGGGATCGTAAATGTCTCTTCATCTGATTTATTTTTCCAATTCTAAATTTAACGTTAGGGCGTCAAAGAAAACTCCTCAGTCTATTTTTCGCCATTTCACAACAAATGTATCCTTTGTTTGAACAAACGTTAGCTAACACACTATAATTTCCCTTTCACTCTCCATCATATGTTGCCATTTCTGTTTCTACTTTCTTTCGTTTTGTGACATTGAAGCAGAAGAGGTGTTAAACATAACTTCTATTCAGTGAACTGTACGCTGTTATATTTTATGCAATAACTTTTTTTTCTCGCTGTTCACAAAAGAGGTATACTTAGTAGGAGTAGTTTAATAGTGTTAAGTAAGTTTTTGCACAATGTATATATGCATAGATTTTGATAACAGAGAAAAAATATTTTCCAATGTCAGCAGCAGACAAAATTTCAATAAAATAATGGCAGATCCTATATTTTAATTCCAGTTTGGAATAAAAATGGAGCGACCTACTGGAATCGACTTTTTTAAGTATCTTAAAATTTTGATTATTAACAATGAATTCAACCAGAACTAAACACGCCTACTACATGTACACAAATTTCCTAACGATAGTTATTCCCACGTTACGCCTAAGAATAACGTCAAATATTCAGTCATTGGTTAAAGCAATTGTTTTAAAACGACATGCGTTACTTTATTTTTGTCTCCCAATTTTTTCTTCTTTTCTTTTTTTTCTGCACCCAAAAAGCAAATTAAACTTTACTGTGAAGTAACCTGAGATTTAATTTTTTAATAAATTGCAACAACCATCAAGGTTCAAAATTTGTTTAAATTGAATTACAACAGGGACATCCCCAATGTGGAATTTTAAAATTGAAAAGTAAAAGGGAAAAAAATATGAATAAAAAACATCAGTAAAAAAAGAAATAAAATTTTTATTGGATACTTTTTATAAGCATTTGATTTAAATTATGTAGAATCAGCTATAGTTTGTTACTTAGTAGTACATTGTTTTACATTTTAAGCACTGCTTAACAAAAATATAATAAAATGTTAAATCTCTTACTACTTCTTTCCATTGCACGAAAAATTTGAAACTTTCGAAATTCGCAAGTTGAAACTGAACATTCAATCTCAATGAATTATATATACATTTTTAAGTTCTACTTTTTTTCCACTTTATACCAACAAAAACTAACATAATGAAACAAAAAAACTTGACAAAACACTAACTTAGGTGAAGCATTTTATGTTTGACAACATTATTTTACATAGCTATGGAACTATGTAAAAATCTAGATTGTTATGATTGTTATGATGCAAATCTCAGGCTAATCTGAAATTAGAAAAAATTACTACTTCAATAGGATTGTAGGCAGTTGGAATAGTTTACCGGAAGCGACTGTTACTTGCAGTGGGGTAAAAACTTTTAAGAAAGCTCATTGGGGACTGTTAAATTGACGTGGGCCTGCCCAGCTGGGTCCTGTGCCTTTTGCTGGTCATCACATTTGTATTTGTATCTGGTCTTATTTTTCAGAGTTGTCAGGAGCAGAATTAGATTAAATACAGATTCTGATTAATTTAATGTCACTGAACACCTGAAATAACAAAAGTCTTTCAATTAGACGAAAACAACAGCAATAACGCTAGCAGCAGTAAAACATGTTACACGGAGGTAGAAATCACCATCAGCGTACAATAACCATTATATGCATCGTCGTTTCAGTTGATAGTTTCTAGGTCGCTTCCTTCAGAACAGAAAACGAAAACTCGTACACAGATAAGTCGAAAGTGTTCTTTTAGAAATAAAGCGTATAATAAAATAACAAGCAAAACAAACTTGATAGATCTACCCCTCCCCCCTCCCTTCTTCGACCCTCCCCGCACAACCCCTATACGATGGGAGATAACATTCGAAAAGGCTAAAGCGTTCTATTTTAGAAAATCGGGCTTTAAAGGTAAAGTGCACCAGGGTTGAGATAAGGCTAAAGTGCTTACATCCGATTTTCTCCGTTTTTTCATTTATTTTATCCCCTTCAGTGCTCGATGTTTGCGGAAGTAGTGGTAAATTTTTATCGTGCATTAAAAGCGGACCGCCTGTGCGTAAAGTGAATGAAAATAAGGCTTTTTGTGTGTTGTTCTAGTGCCAGATGCGGTTTTGTTTAAATGGTCTAAGGCTTAGCGGTTTAAGTGCTGCCAACAAAACGCGTAGAGGGAACGTATTTTATGTTGATAGAATTTGTTATTCCCTATATTCATCTGAAATGCAGTTGACATTTAGTGGGCAAATATTAATATTTATGCTCATTTCGTTTTATGGTTATTTTCTCATATCTTAAATTATACTTGTAATTTGAATTTCGGAAAAGTATTCCTTGTATCATTACGCAAGGTCATACATATTTTATGCTTAATAGCATAAAAACGGAATAGAATGTGTTATAATTTTCATCAGAATAGTTTTTCAATTACTTAAGGAATTTCTATGTTATTATTATTATCACTATTAGGGTTTTCCCCCTTCTTACTTGAAAATACGTGGCTTGCGTATTTCGCTCAGCCAATATATCCAATAAGAAACATTATTCATTAATTGTTATTTTATTTATTTAAGTATTTATTTAGTCATTAAGTAATTTAGTTTTGCCACGCACCATAAAATCTAAATTTGTAAAGTGAGCAAAAAAGACAGAATTGTTAATGCTTAATTATACTCAATTGTTAGATGAAAGTATTTTGTTCTTTTATTTATTGTTATTATTATTATTATTTGAGTAATCAAACAAATCTACTGTATCGAACAAGTTTAAAAATAGTAAAACTAGTGTAACAAGTATATATAAATATGTATGTTAGGGAAAAACAATGCTATTTATTATACACTGACTTATATTTAAGCAACTGTATGTCTTTACATTAGAATTGTAGAGTTTTAGTTCGAATATTTATAAATTGAAAATTATGCACCGGGAGATGTATTGGTGATTTCGACGTGCCGCATACATTATGTTTTTCGAGCCGTTTTTTGGTTGAAATGATCCTGGTTTTTAAGGATATGGCAAAAGATCTATCTCCTAAAAAAAGCCCCAGAAAGTATATAATTCTTACGTTTACCAAACACGTGGTAAAATCGAGTCAAAAAAGACTTCACATATGCTATGCATAAACCATGCAAGTGTAAGAAGGCTTGATAAAAAGGAAAAAAAAAAGAAAATAGAGAAACAGCATTTAAGGGCGCACGGTACATACTCTCAAATTTTTCTGCGTTGAACAGTCAAATGAAAAGTATTAAGTATTACATGCATATAATTCCAATTATGCTTAGAAATGATATTTGAAAGTAGAACCTCCTGATCAACCATTAATTTAAAACTTTTTAAAAATTAACTTTTTTCCTTTTTTTTTTTTTTTTTTGAATTCCTTATAACTTTCTGAATTATCTCTTTTAGTATTTTTTTTTTTGTAATGCTTCCCAAACATTATAGAATAAAAGTTAGCATGGAATTAACTATCTGAAACTTAGTCAAATTTTAACGAATTTTTTTCGTTAAAAACGACAAAAAAATCAAAATTTCAATTTCAATTCCCCCCTCCCCCCAATTAAATAAAAACAATCTACGAAATGCAGAGTCAAACCCATATTCATGTTTGTTAAACATACTCCGTGGAATGCGCATACAACGTTTCAAAGCTGTATCTTTAAATGAAAAAAAAGCCTTAGGGATTTTACTAGACGCAATTGGTCAAAAATACAAAGCAGAGAAAAATGCGTTCAAAGATTTTGAACGCAGAATGAAAACAGCTAAAATCGTTTACAAAAACCTGAATATCATTTAAGGTTTTGCTCACATAGGTTTGACATTTTTCATGAGGCTTTCAAACAGTTATCTGTAAATATAAGTAATAAAAAATATATATATAATAAAATCGATACTTTGAGCAAATTTTGTGGTACTGTGCCCCCTTAACATATTAGGAGCTGTATGTCATCATTGACATAAGAAAAAAGCAATTTTTCAGTTCAAATACCACAGGAGAATAATAATGGCTACGCTGCATAAATCGTAATTTTCCTATTTAAGAATGATCAAGGATTATTGGAAACTTTTTCTTGGCATCTTCTATTGGGATTCAACCCAATTCTTCTACAAACGCGATCAAACATTTGAGATTCGCTGACACTTTGTTTTCCCAGACAGCCAAGATCTTTTTATTCTTTTTTCAGTAATTAGTTTCGATGTGGTATCCTTTTTATGAGAAAAATGAATAAATAAAAAAACATGAGGGGGAAAAAGTTTTTTTTTCTTAATGTAGAATGTCTGTAACAGTAGAGTAAAAGAATTGTCCTAAAATATTTCAATTTCCAGAAAATAATCATGGGTGCATGTGTCCCTTCGGATAGTAAATAAAGCTCATGGTTGGGAACTGCAAATTATAATGAAACCAAAAATGAATTATTACGCGTAATATAGGATATTTATTACACATTTCAGCAAAACTGAATGCTGGGCAGAGCTCACAAAAATCGCTTTTCGCAAGCCATAAGTTATACATTGTTGTTCTTTTAATATGGATCTCTCTGATCCATATAAACAGCTGAGAATTTACATATTAGTGGCTTACACCTTCACTAAAAAATTCAAGTTCAACGTTAAACCAAAATAAAAATGAAAATAAAAAGGAAATTTAGCTGCAGCCAACATTTGGTACTAAAGTTGAGCCATTATAATGGAATAAAATGAAAACATTTGTGCTACAAAGTAAAAATTAAAAATCAACATAAAACTAAGCTCAAAAATTGCAGACACATGTTTCGAAGTTGAAGAACGGAGTTCCTTGTAACCTCGAAACACGTGTCGGCATTTTTTTGAAAATTTTGTGCTTGATTTTAAGTTTATTTTTACTATAAAATTGAGCAGTTATAATAGTTCAACTTGTACCAAATATTGGTTGCAGCGAAATTTTACCATTTTTTCCATTTTTGGGTGAAAAGATGAACTAGATTTTTTTTTAGTGTCTTATTGCAAAAGATCTGCAATGACATGAATGCATTTTAACCCAAAAATGTTCTTCAAATACGTTTTGGGCATAAATACAATAAAATTGCGGCGCTCATGTTGTACTGCTGTCAATGTTTCATCTTTGCACTCGATGCGCATGCTCTAAACCTGGGAAAAGGGACCTGTTGCTGTTCTAAACAACATTATGCATCAGCCGATTTGAACCTTCGAACTGCAGATCAAAGGCTTCCTCAACCAATCAGAACGCTCAAATCGGCGGTTCGAGTGTTTGACTGAGGTTCGCATGGATTGCTGAATAAGGCTATTAGAGCTGGTCAGTCTAAAAACAAAATTAGTACAAATTTTTACAATGTTGTGTTCCTTAAGTACAATACATAAAACAGTTTTATCTGCATTAAAAAAACAAAATACCAAAATGTATTCAGACATATAATTATTGTTTTAGAAAATTGATGGTGTGAGGAGAAGAAGAGTATTTGTGTTTGTCGTTTTTCATCTTTTTTTCCATGTTCATATTCGAGAACAGATTGGCAAAACCGCCTAATGATGTAGAGTAAAAATGTTTCAATAAATGTTAATTAAAAACGTATTATGTCTGAAACGTGACTATTATTTTTAAAAAATGCCAGACGCGTTAAACTATGCATTTACGTCTGTTTAGCTATATAGAATTTATGTGTTTTTTTTTTCTTCTTTGGTTAGTTTTTTTTTTCTTATATTGTTACTGATACTTACTAGCATGAGTTTTATACGCCAGTCCCATTCGCGTAAATAATATACTATGAGGCTAAAATATAATCACTAATTTTTCCCAACAAAGAAAATTTTCGGGTTTAAAATTTTTCATCTGATTACATTGCACATAATTTTCATTCTTTTGAAGATTTTGTTTCCTCATTATGCCATGTTCAATCCTGTTTTCTTATTTATGCAACTTCATGGCATAAATAGTGTGGGTGATTAAAAAAAATAATTAAAGAAAACTTACTAAGTACAAGAAGAATTGTAATTGATTAACTTTGAGTTAGCTGCATTTTCAAGTAATATTATATACAGTTTCCAAAGAATTTTCAAATATTACATTAAAAATTTCCTTTAAAATTTCCTTCAAAAATAGAATTATCTATTACGTTTTATATACTACACTTTTATTTGTTTATTTATTCGAGTTCTTTATTTTTGAATTTAAAAAGTAAAAGAATATTAAATGGAAAAGTAAAGTTAATTCGTTCAAAAAGGTTGGAAAGGTTTTAGCGTATAAAACGTAATAGATAATTCCATTCTCTTTCTGAAGTAAGTTTTAACGAAAATAATTAGTGTATTATTTGAGAATTCTTTTTGGAAAATGTATATAATATTACTTGAAAATGGATAAATACATCGCAAATTTTCGCCAGAAAACATAAATCAGTTGCACACTCTGAATGCGCCATGAAAATGCCCGCTGAAAATAAATTCCAAAAGTTGAAACGAAATGATAACATTCCGAAAATATTTCATCTATTGAAATTATCCGATAAACCAATTTTTCATATTCTAAACCACTTTCATTCGAATTATCGATACATAAACCTCTCGGGTTAAAAATATTCCGAGGGGAAATTCTTTACAAAACAATGGTTGAGTACGCTATAAATTCGGCTTTCAAAACCTGCTTTAGCCTAGGACTCAATCGAATAATATTAACATATGTTCTTCATTTCCAATGCATCGTGAAATTGGATTCATTTGAAGAGATGGAGCCAAACGTGGGGTATCGTTTTGAGTAATACTCTGGGCTGTGCGACATATTTTCTTTAATAATTTAGCAACGTCAATATTGTTACGGATACAATTCTTTTTCCTGAATGGAATCTTTTATATGTGTGGTACTAGCGACAAATAGTTTCAGTAAATAGTCGGAGTATTTTATGAATGCATAAAATAGAACGCATTATTATGTTATGAAAGCAAAAATAAATCTCTAAGGAACTTGAAAGATTATTAGTGCTGTAGAGACTTTTGTGCAATGCAACCTCGTTTCGCTAAATGATTCATTTTAAGTATTGAATTGATAAATGCCAAAGTAGAACAATCTTTTTACTCTGTGTCACTGCATTAAATTTCAACTTTATAAGTGCTGGGAAAAATTATCATGTCCCATTTTTAAATAATTCAGCCTGAAAGTTGTTATTTTTTATATACTTAATTGCTTATTATTTATTTATTTATTTGCTTTCTTATTTATTCTATGAATTTTTTGCATGTTCTTTAATTGTACAAAACAGTTTTAAGCTGTACTTCTGAAAATGTCCTAGCTAAAATCCTGCATATTGGACCTTAACGCCCTGGTTCATAACAAGTAGTAACATAGTAAAAATTGCATTATGTTTGTTAACCTTCAAACAATAATTTAATATTTGATAACTTTTCTCATCCAACCTTCTTCCTTATTAGCACTAGGCCTTAGGGATACCCTACATCCGGGGGCGCACGAGGTGAGGAAGCGGGATCCACGGATTTTACATGTACGTATCCCCAAATGCACATGGTGGGTCTACAGCGGGTATTGAACACGCGACCTTCCAGGCGTAAGTCCGACTTCCTAACCTATCTTATCCTTGTAGGCTACCACGCCATTAGCTCCCAGATTCGGCACGCCTAAGGCTTCGGTTAATAGGTTTATGGGTGTCTGGTGGGGAAAAGTAGGCTGCCACGCCCTCAATTAATATTTTTATAATTGATATTGATAATGAAGATAATTTCATTCTTCATTTTACACGTTTTCACATTTGATGTGAAAATGTTTTTCGATACCTTTTTGTAGACATGCCCAGTAATATAGATGTACATAGTTAGAAAGTATTTGTTTGAAATACAATTTTCTGAAATTATCTAGATGTAGTAGTATAATGTTTTGAAAAATTAGGTGAAATGTTAGGTCATTTTCAATAGTAAACTGACTTTTCAGAAATCTTAAAAACCCATATTCTCAACACGCCGTTATGAGAATATCTTCGGTAACTTAGTCTCATTTTCTCCTTCGTCATCAAAATGATCAGCATACGGCAAAGATCTCCACTTCCCACCGAAGGCATTTAAATTTCCACGTTCAAAAATGTAATAGTTTGTTCATTAGCGCTTGAATATTAAAGACAATGAAACAAGAAAAATTATTATTTTTTATATGTCATACATATAACACGGGTCCCATTTTTAACAAGAATTTTAAAAATTGCAAAGGACGTAAGAAAAAAATTAAAGAAAAATGCGATATATTGTCTTTAATATAAAATATTACATTACTTGCAGGAAAAAATAGTGTTTTGTTGTTTAAATTGTAGGCAACGACGTAGAAAATTTACACACATGAATATATATACATATATTCCTGTCTCATTAGACATTAACTTGTTTTAAATAATGGACTATTATTTTGTAGACGTGATCTTTCCAATAATTGATGTTGTCTTGTGCGTGCACGAGAAAACAAATGTTGTCTGTCAGTTCAATCGTACTTATTTATTTATTTATTTTTTCATTAGATTATTCAGTTTATTTACTTATTTATTTATTTTTAATTTTGTGTTACATACTTGTGTATTGTTTTATACAATGATGATTAATGAGGCTCTACTTTTCATTTATTATTATTCATTTATGATTTGATTATAAGAGCTACGTGTAAAAAATCATTTATTAATTTCATTAAACAATCTTTAAAGTACATCAAAAGGGAAAATAAGATAAAGCGGAAAAAAAAAAAGCTCGTAGCTCTGAGTTGAAACTACTGCAAGCTCATCACATTTCAGAAAAGGAAAAAAACGAACATCCAAGAGATCAGATAAATTAGAAAGAACAGAGTCAGACGGAGAACTTTTCTTTTCAACTCAACAAAATCCTTCAAAGTCATCAATCCTTAGAAGCACAAAAACTCCACTTTTGAAAAGATTTTTAAAAAAAGTGGACATATCTGTACTCTTGTATGACACTGCCCAATTAATTGAGTGTTACATGCGCAGAAAAATATTATAACACAATCAATCACGCCCAGAAAAAGCCCTAAAAAGTAGTGGATAAAAAATCCAATGAATACGAATGAAAAATATTTCTCTTGGAAACAACGGCAGTCTCAGCACGTGTTCTTTTTCCCCTAATCAATACCTGATGCCACCCAGAAGAGATAATAATGGCTCCGAAAATCGGAGTTCGCAGCTTGGTTGCCAGTTCGCCGACAGAAACTTCAGTCATTTGTTCAAAGCCAATCATTAATTGGCTCTCATTTGTTCCTTTCTTGTTTTGCTTTTGCGTCTCTTTTCAGATGTCAGTCTTCGAAGACGAACTTTGTTTCAAACAAATGATTAAAAGGAACAGAAAATGGGAAGTTTATTTAAATGGAACATAATGATTTTACGTTTATCTTTGTTTCGTTAAAAGCAGGTTTGTCTGCATAAATATAGTCATTTTAAAAGAGTTTCAGTTTTAAAATTAATATTTTTGCATAATTAGTTTCAGTAATCATGTAAATTTTAAACTGATTACAATACCTTTATGGAGATTTACGGTTTACTTCTTAATCTGAAGATAGCATCAAAAAGTCTTTTTATGCACTGTCAAAACACTTAGAAAAAAGACGAAAACTAAATTAATAAAACGCACAGTAAAATCGCAAAGGCCTATATACGCCCAAATATTAAAAAGTGCGGTTTTATACAGCTTAAACTGCTTTTATATATTTTTTTTTTAAAGAAAATTGAATTTCTTTTGAGTGATCGGTTTAGAAAACGACTATTTTTTCTATAGTAGTTAGTAACATTTTCTTAATTTTTGTAAGAATCGTACTGAAGGTATTTTCCCGCCAGAAAATGGCAGGTGCGGGGGTTTCTGGGCGCACTAATTCACTATCTCCCCCCCCCCCCCCCCAATAAATGAGTTTCGGGGAAAATCTCCCAAAAAAAGTTTTAAAAAATTTTTAAATGTAAAAAAATGCGCGATTTTGTGGCAAGAAGAAAAATGTACAGGAAATGTTTTCAATGGGCATGTTTCGGATTTTTTTTCATAGGCATTATGGGAGAATGGTAAAAACAAGCGAAATATAAAACACCATTCAAAGCCAATTTCCTTCCCCTTCTTAGTAAAAGATCCCAGATTTGAGTGATTCCTTAAATAAAGGGTACTTTAATTGGTCTAGTATGAACGAAAACTATGTGTAAGCATGTTAAATCTTAAAACTTCTGATTAAGGAAATTATGCTAAGGTACGTTTTCTAGTACTGCGCTGCTTTAAACAAAAGTTTTCTAATCTATATAAATAAAACAGAGAGTTTGTGTGTGTGTGAGTGCGTGTGTGTGTGTGTGTATCGCTCGCCTCCTATCGAGATGGAAGGTTCCAGAAGTACGAAATTTTGGTTATATGTACCTTAGGTCAGGTCCTCGTGCACCTCGAAGAGTTTTTCCGAAAATTCGATTTTGTTCTTCTTTTATTTCAATTTACGCAAAACCGTTAATTTTAGGAATAAGGTAAAGCTAGGATAGATTGCGCGGTCGGAGAGATTGCGCACCTACGAGTTCGAAGGGAAGAAGTAGGGTACACGCGACCAAACGCCATGCATTTGTACAACGACAATAGTGGAATGTCCACTTGAAAGTACAAGTTGATTAATATGAACGTCTGTGATTAAGCATCGATATTCTATATTGTTTTCACAAGGTAAGTGCTTGAATTTTTATAATGCGTTCTTTGAAATTCTATAGAGTAGCAGTAGTACAAAATATTATAAACTTAAGCGACTTTTCGTAAGCTACTAAGCTAGACCAACAGTGGGAAGGCCAGCATTTCTTTCTAGAAGCAGCCATATTTAAGCAAAACTCCGCGCAATCTGTCCTACCGAAGTAGGATAGTTTGCGCTTTTTGTACTTAGGAGAGATTGCGCGTTTCTCCCGTTAGTTTTCATGCTAGGAGAGATTGCGCATTATATTATCACCCATATTTTGTTGGTAACGCAGCATAAGTTGCAAATTACATGTGAAACGTATGAATCGATTAAATTCGCTGCATTAATGGATTAAAAGAGGCGTTTTGAATTTTTACTAAAACATAAAATGTAAAATACTTATGCCCTCTCAACACATTTTTAAGACTGGAATATTTTAAAACTTTAAATTGATTTTCGAAGTTAGTTCTTTATATAGAAAATTCACGGGTGTCTCTTTAACAGGCATTAATTAATATTTTTACCATAGTTCTATACCGAGAGGTAAAGTTGTCGTGACTTTATAATTTGTGTTTTCAAGGGAGTGTGGTTTTTTATACCGTATAAATTGTCGAAAACAAGTTCGTGTGATTTTATTTCTTTTGAAGATTTAAGTTATGAAATATACGTTTTGGAACTAAATGTGCAAATAAAGTAATTTGTGAACAAATTTCTTTTCTTAGACGAAAATGTTGCTAATAAATTAATAATGTGCTAGTTTTATACAAATATTCTTATTAATATACTATTTTTCCAAAACGTTTAATGCCGTTAAAATTAAAAAGAAAACAAAGTGCAACGAAGGTTACTGACCCGCACATATATTCGAGAAAAAAATTAAGAAAGAAGCAGCTACAAAAAAGAAGCGAACGTCTGAAGATAAGATGCTTCCAGAAAAAGTGGGAACCAAAAAATTGCAGGAAAGAAAACAAAACAAAATGTTTGAATGTTGAAACTTCTTCATCATCATCCACCTCAGAAGAAAATAATGTCAAAATGCTGAATCTTTGGGATCATGTCAGACAGGACACCGAGGATGAGTGCACTGAATGTCTGAAACTGTACCAGGAGACAACTTCGACCAGTGACATTAATGCCTACCGTTCCTTTGTAGGGACAGTTTGAAAAGTACGTCTGAAACACCCAAAAATGAGCATTTCAACAAAAAATGTTTTATGTATTTCTAAACTTATGCGTTAGGAATACATTAAAACAATTTTTTGTTGAAATGCTTATTTTTGGGTGCTTCAGACATACTTTTCAGACTGTCCCTAAAAAAGGACAGTAGGCATTAATGGGTTTAAGTGTGCTATTTGTAGCTGATGGGTGCACTACTTACAACAATAAGTATACCGATTATGGACGACAAAAACTTCGGTTAATAAACAAAAGACGTTGAAACTGAAAATGAATAAGATTAATTATAATTTAAACCTTCTTTTCTTCTTTATTTTGTTTCTTTATTTAAAACACTGTTTTTTCCGATTTTGTAATCATTGAGTTAAAATATTTATTCCTATTAAAACTGTATGTGTTTATACAAACCCTACAACAACGTAGTTTTAGTGTAAATATTATTGCTAACAATTTAATTGCAGCTTTTATGAATAACAATCTCTCCTACCCATGTGCGCAATCACACCTACCCTGTAAGGACCGATTGCGCAAATTAGTCTTCTTGGTTTTTTCACAGTTGTTGCATTAAATTAAAGCAAAACAACGAAATATCAAAGTAAATGCATAAAAAACAAATGAAGTCCCAGTTATTCATCAATAGTTTAGCAAAAAAGTCATACTTCGATTTTTTAAAATTATTTTTCCAATTGTGCGCAGACTCTCCTAGCTTTACCTTATCTCATCGAAGAAATGCCTCAACTTTTCGATTTTTTCAGCATATTAATGCCCGTAAAAAACTGCGCAAGGTGATCTCTTTCTGAAGTTTATAGAACAAACAGAATATGTGCAATATTCATTTAAAGTAGTTTTCGAATTTAACAAGAAGTTCCGTCTAGAACTATACAAGCCTACTTTCCCGTATACACCGAACTCAAATTTATAATCTAGCTATCTCGCTCTCTCTGTCTTTTTCGTTTAGCTTTAGTTCTTAATTGCTTCAAATATACCTTTTTCAACGGTTAATACATATTCATTCAATCATTATTTATTAAGTCATTCATCTTTTTATTCACTCATTTATTCATTCATTCTTTTGCTTATTCATTTAATCATTCATTAATTAAAAAATATTCTTGAAAATCCCGATCAAAAAATGTCATAGGAAAATAGGCTCGTTAGTTTTGGATGAACTTTCTATTTGTACATGTTCTACGTCATAAGAGCTTTCCGATAAAGTTTGTTCCAAGCAAATCGGTCCGTTAGATCAGAAATTATATAGGATTGAAATTTCCCCGTATGCGGTACGTTAATTTTTTTTTTAACTGTTCAAAAATGAACAAAAATTGTTCAAATCAATATTTCACGCCAAGAACTTCTTCCAGTGAGCTTGTTCACGGGACCTTATATCTTGTACCCAGAGTTTACATAATTTGCTTCATTTTCACCCATAGGCGCTAATGTTAAAATTTTTTGAACTGTTCAAAATTGAACAAAAAATCGTTCAAATCAAGTAAAATACGAAAATGAGATGTCCTCGCCGAGATCTTTCGAATGCAAAAAGAATTTTTCCAATCGGGCAATTCGTTCAAAAGTTATGAGGGGGGGGGGGGGACCAGACCGACAGACAGACAGACAGACAGACCGACAGACCGACCGACACACTTTTTCCCCATCTCAAAACCCTACTTTCAAATTTTTTATTTTTCAATCTTTATTTAATTACTTAACATATTTTTGACTTTTCTTGCTTTCTAACGATATTTTCACGATACCATTAAGCCTTCTTTCATGCTTTATTATTATTTTTTTTTACTTTTACGGGAAAGTAGGCTAAAAACGAGGCTCACCTCTGAATTTAATCTGCTTAATTTGCGCGTTTTCGCCAAAATAAATATTAATTTTGTCGTTAAATAAATGATTTCTGCTAAGTAAAACTAATGAAAATTATTTTTGGATTAAATCGCAAACTTATACTTTTCTCGCCAAGAAGAGAAAACTTTTTTTTATTTTACGTTTCGTAATTTTTTTAATTGCATAAGATGCACAACTGTAAATTTTCTGCATAACTGCATAAGATGATGTTTTTCTGAAATTCGTTGAACAAATAGAACCAGCGCAATATTCATTTAAAGTAGTTTTTGAATTTTAAAACGAGGCTCAAACAACCTCTGAATTTATTTGCTCAATTTGAGTATTTTCGCCAAAACAAAGAGCACTTTTGTCGCCATATAGATTATTTCGATTAACGTAAAACGAATGAAATTTTTGAATGAAATTGAAAATTTTACTAGGTTGTAAAAAATTTTACAACCCTTTAGGTAATTGAAAATTTTACTAGATTGAAATTTTACTAGGTTGGCAGGCTTTCGATATCGCTCATTTTTGATGAAATTTAAAATTTCGCCATGAGGTGATAACTTTCCACCCCGTGCAGTTATTTGTTCTCAAATTTTTATATTTTACGCTTCGTAACTTTTTCAAACCGCTCCAAAAATCCTTATTAGTAACGTTGTTCTCATTTAATTCAAAACGCGGTTTACACTGCAGGATCTTGGCGCATTTGCGTTATGCTTCCATTACTGTAGTGCAATTTGGCGATGTGCTACTTTATTTTAGCTTTTTTACGTAGCGGTTTTGATACATTCCATATTTTACTCAAGTGATTTATTTTAAGAACATTTATTTATTTTTTGTACCACCTATTTGGTGCCATTTGGACATAATTTAATCTCCTTCTATGAAACCTTCTCCTTCTATATTTCTCACAGTATTGTCTCAGTACTGAACATTTTCTAACTTAAATGCGTATGTTTATTTGCCTTTGAAAATAATGCTTTTCTTTCGTTTTTTGGCGACTATTATAAAAGTGCTATTTTATTGAAATATTTTGACGATTTGGCAAGAGGGATTTTTAGGAACTGCTGCCCTTATTCTGATGGGGATATTGAGATGGGCTGTGGGTAATTTTAGGAACTTCAACTCTTAAAAGTCTGTAGTATTTTAAGTCGCTGACGGCTTTATTCTAACAGAGATATTCAGGGACCATTGTTCTTCATCTGATGGGCATTTTTAAAGAGAAGACAGCTCTAATTCTGATGCGAATTTTTAGATGTGGAGTTGTCTATATTGCAATTGCGATTTTTACGGACCCTTGATATCATTTTGGAACAATTATATCAAGGTCAGTTGGGTAATTGTAAACGCTTTTTCGATGTTTTAACTTTTGATCCTTCCCTAACTCTTGAATGAATTCAGAGATAAAATTGTGAGCATTGTAGCCACTACTGTACTTCTTGTGAGTAAATGTGTACAAAAATTTTGACTTTATGACAATTTGTTAGCGAATGAGCTAGTGTTTACAATTACAACAGTGTGCTTACAATTACCCCAGAGATCTGGGGTAATTGTAAACAGTGATTTATTTTCGAATAAGGTTGATGCAAATAGAAAATTGTTTCATACACAATCTGCTTGAAGGCTTAAGAAGTTCCGGAGCAATGGTTCTCAATCTGCGGCCAAAAGGCCGCATGTGATCTGCTGAGTTATGTTATGAGTCGGCTGAGATCATTTAACGAGAAATATCTGGCAAAAAATCAAGTAATGCGACAAATTTCTGTGAAATTTGTCCCGTGGTGGATCAGTGAGTTAAGCTTGGATCCCACAAAACACCGAAAGTGAAGAACAACTGGCCGTGGTCAACGCTTGGGAAGGTGACCAAGTCCCGTGACTGATTACGCTGAGACCGAGTACACGTAAAATACATCGTCGCTTCAAATGTCTACCAAGTTAGAAATTATTTCCGCTGAGAGACCAATCTAGGTGACGATCTCTCATCTGAGAGCTGGTTCAAAATCATTAAGCCCCTCTGAGTCAAGTGTACTTCGTTCTAGCGGAGCTCATAATAATCAGTAGGAGTTTTCCTTAATTCATGGTCTCCCTGCAAGGGGGGGCTCAGATTTCTAAGTGGCATTAGCAACCACAACAACAGTTACGTAAAATAAACACAAAAACTTAATTTACACCAAAATATAATACTTATTGTCTCCCCAAATTATTGTAAATAGGATAAATTTAAGTGTTTACAATTACCCCAGAGTACGAAATATATGGGGTAATTGTAAACACCAAACTTGCACATAAAAAATAACAGGGAACATTAAATTCATAACTAAATGTTTTTAGCAGCATTCCATATGACAAATAAAAATGGTTGAAACCGCGTACATCGCTTTTGTAGATAAGCTGGAGAGGAAAATGTAAGATCACTAAATTTTGTTAAACAACTTTTTTCACTGTGCCATTTTCATACAATAGTGACGCATCCCCAGTTGTTTCGAAACTTACGAAATTGTTTCAATGTCTTCCCTATGCTGCCAGTTTATCACTCATAAGCAGTTAAGTCTTCAAAACCACCACAAGTGTAGTTATGAAGCCTGTTTAAAATTACCCCATGTTTACAATTACCCCAACTGACCCTATATGTGCACTTTAATTACTGTTACCCTTACTCTAACGGTAACTTTCATGAACTGTTGTTTTCATGTTGATGGGATTTTTAAGGACTGTTGCCTATCTTCTACTTAGATTTAAGAAACTTTTCCCCTATATATTTACAACAAAATTTTGGACATGTGCCACTTGGCCCGCGAATGATGCAATATTATCCCGCGCAACGCCGGTCATGTCAGCTAGTTAAAAGAATAAAAAACAAGCCATGAACAGTGCTTTAGAAATTATATTACGAAAGCAAAGCTAATTTTTTTAAAATGACAATTGATTGAAAATTTAATGTTGTGATCAACGAAAGGAAACTCAAATCCTCATTCTATGCTTAAAATGTTTTATTCGGGCTGAAGGAAAAGTATTTATTATTTTTAAAAATCTAGAAATTTAATTTATCGAAGCACTCCACAGCAACAGCAATACTTTTTATAAAATTCAAACTTTCCACTTCGTTTGTATTTGTTGTGGGGAAAAAAACGTGATTAATACATTTGTCGATATAATCCTTCATGCCCTCCGCACAGGTAATACAACAATATGTCATTTCCGCTTGATAGATTTCAACACTCGTATTGATGGATAACCACAAGAAAACCACAAATGGAATTGCTATTTTGCGTGCGTTGGTTTGTTGTTATTACATTTTGGGAGTATCACTTAAATAAACAATTCTCTGGATGTAAGTAAAATTGGATGGCTTTTATCTGTTTATGTAAATAAATTGAAGATCTCGAAATGGAATGATAGATTAAATAAGAGAAATAGATTAAATAGAAGAATAAGAATCATCTTAAAAGCCTGAGTCAACAGCTAAGCAATCATGATATTAAAAACTTTTCGAAAAGTAAAGGCAAAAGTAGGATTTATTTTTCATGTGAAACTTGAAATACACAATGCATAGAAGAGATAGTCTTCTCTTTAAAATTATTTTACTAATTTAATTTTGGACTCGCACTGAGTTTATGTGATCTTACGATTAAAATCTACATGCTTTTACACAAACACACATATGTAAATTTAAATGTAATGTACATAAATATATAGTATATATAAATATCTAAATATATATAAATATCCAAATATATATATAGACAAAAATACCTGTACAAATTTTATCTAGCATGTATTTTCAGCTGTTAAGTTTAGAGTTTGTCTGGATATTTTCGTCGTTTTCCTTATTTGAAGTTAATACGTATATTTGGAGCCTTTTTATTCTTTTTTGATTTTCATCCTTCTATTATCTATTAAAGGGCTTTAAACCTATTGAATGTAATCATTCTGTGATTAAAAACAAATTGATTTATGTATGTAAAAAATATAATTTGGTTTCTGCATCGAAAGCTTAAACGAATTTTACATGCTATGCAGGGATTTCTGAGAAACCTGCAATGCCAATATTTTTTGGGATATATACTTCCTGTTCTCTTCCACTGATGAAGAGGCAGGCTTTGTCATTTGTTTTTTGCCTTTTGAATGTGTGTGTGTGTGTTTGGAACATTGGTTAAAGGATCTAACTTCTTTTTAACCGACTTCACAAAGGAAGGAGGTTATACATTCATATTGTATGTATGTCGTTTTTTTTTTTTTTGTTTGTCCATTCATAACTTCTTACCGGATGAACCGATTTTCATGATTTTTTTTCATTCGAAAAATAGAACAGAAGTAATGGGCAGAAATGCGGTCATTTTTTTACTTCTTCTTCCATAACTTTTGACTAAATAAACCGATTTTGATGATTTTTTCTTTAATCGATAGAGGGTCGTCTAACTCAAATATCGCACATCAATTTGACTACATTTGTTTTTTAGAAAAAACGTTATGGGTGAAAATTAAGTATTTTTTCATTTTAATTGAAAAGGCTTTGTTTGATTTTTCTTTGTTGGGAAAATTGTTGATAAACATGAAATTCATTGTTAAAAACGAGTTTGTTGCCATTAAGATGGTAATATTAAAAGCAAATATAACAAGAAATAGACTGCAGGCTTCTCTGAAGAAGAAATTAAATCCAATCAGAGTTTGTTTGCTCTAGTGACCCTTTAAAATCGAATTAAAAACGAAATTTATCATTCAAACGTTTTTAGTGTCATTCCCTCAAAGAAGGTGTCCCCTTTGATATGTATTTTTTTAAATAGAGTATTTATATAAAAATGTACTTACACTAAAAAGAATAAAATAAAATAATTTTTGGGAAAAAATAGAACCGACTTCAAACTATAAATTGCACTAAAAAGTAAAAAATAAAATTATTCTTTAAACAACTTCGATACGACTTTTAAACAATTTTTGAAGTCGTTGCACAATTATGATGGATTTTGATGCATGCTTCCTTTTGTAACTATGAATCAATTGCAAATATAAATGGCTTAAAGTTTGCAACAGTTTTAATGTAAAATAACGCATGGCGTAGTGATAATTAGACTCATAATTTTGCACCGACTTCAAAAACTATGTTTAAAAGCCGTATCGAAGTTGTTTAAAGAATAATTTTATTTTTTACTTTTTAGCGCAATTTATAGTTTGAAGTCGGTTCTATTTTCTCCCAAAAATTATTTTATTATTTTTTTCTTTCATATTTTTCATGTATTTGATCATTGCAGCATAGAAGCAAAAACGTTAAGAAAGGCCATAGTGGACTTTTTGGAGGATTGTTCATGGGAATTATATTTGATTATGTTTGTGAGATTATCAATTTATGCATTTGTTAACACATTAACAATAACATAATTGGTAATTTATATATTAAACATAATAGGTAATTTTTAGTCTTTGCATTTTGTTCTGGGCCTTTTAGTAGTGGCGTTTTACTTTTATTCATTCTATTTTTTATATGAAAATAAGAGTGATTGCCACCAAAAATATACTTTGTGCTTTAAAACGTTGCAATGAACTTATATTTCCATGTCAATGCACCTTTTTATTGTGCACTTAGGAAATAACGGAGTTTTACGTAACATATTTGTTACTGCTTGATTTTTTTTTCAATTGGAAAGACGCATACTGAAAGAAAAATACATGCATTTTTGTGCTTATCTGCAGAAATGCCATTCTTTTAAAAGAATGTAAACAACTTACTTTTTATCTTCGAATTTTCAGGAACGTGTTTAGACTTTTTCAAAAACTTGTTGTTAATGGTAAACGTAATATGTTCGTGAATTGAACGTACATTACATAATGTAATTATCGCGCTTTCAAGTTTTATAAAAAAAAACATCACGACCATTAGAATGTAAATGTCAGCTTATCACGAAATATTTAGAAAATTGAAATTGATTTCCCATTATGTAATTCTTCATCTTATGGAAAGCCACAAAAATTGTTTTGAATAATTAGATTTTAGTTTCTACCAAATAACAAATGCGAATTCTAATGCCTCAGACTTCGTCGATGCCAACATAAGCGATTAAACTCCGAAGGTTATAGTTTTTGGATTTTGTAAAGTTCCGTTTTGTCATGGTGCACTGTAAAAAATTCTAGTTCACCAAAAAATGGGGAAAATGGTTAAATTCAGCTGCAACCAACATTTGCTACTAATTTGGACCATTATAGTGGTGTAGTTTCACCATGAATGTGAGACTCTTAGCAACCATTATGATGATTCAACTTTGGTACCAAATGTTGGTTGCAACTGAATTTCACAATTTTTTTTTCATTTCTTTTGGGTGCAAGGTTGAACTAGAATTTTTTATAGTATGGTGTTTTTTATGAAACATGATGATTTATATGGAAAGGCTAATTTACTGATGTTTAAAGCAATTACCGTTAATGTGAGTTTAGTTTATTGCTAAATATGAACAAAAATAGGAAGAAGTATAAATTTTATATGTGACCAGGTTTTGCAGTAAAGTTACCATAAGTTTGTTCCAAAATAAATTCTTTTGATGATTTTCATTTTTTTGAACCATTTGAATTGACTGTTTTTGAGCTCGTTGTTTTAAGACTGTTTTTGAGTATAAATTTATGCTCTGGAAGATGTTTCTGAATCTCCCCAATTTCACTGCTGCTGACCACTAATACCGTCGGAGCAATTCCATCAAACTAGAGCTTTTCTCTTTGATATTTGTTTCAGTGGCTCAATCAGAATTTCCTACTGGAGAGAAGGGGGTTCTCAATAGTTATTACATGCATGTCTGTCACCGGAAAAAGTTATTGGGGAGGATTCATTTCCGTTTTGCCAAAATTTCTAAAAACTATTTCACCATCATGATTTCTCAAAATGTCATCGTATCCATCTTCACAAAAAAACATCCCTGGACCATATGAATTTTAAACTGAATGTGTATTTTGCCGTTGCGAGGCAAAAAAGGGGGGGGACAAACTGTATTTTATTTTTCAAGAATATGATAATGTTGAACTTCGAAGGAGCTGGAGCCTAAAAATAACAAAAGATAAATTTAAAAAAAAACTATGGTTACAGTTTTGCAATCAAACAATGCTTTTAAAATTTTCCAACAATCTTATGAGAACTGAAAATATGCTCCAAGTTACATTCAAATTAAAATTGCATTTCGCAAAATAAATAAACTGCTAAACTTTTCCAACTTCAATAAATCATGGAACAGAAACTCTGTAACAAGTTCACTCTGGGGAAGTTGCTACATCGTCTCCACAACATTTTTCGAAAATGAATTACTGGGTATTTCTCGTCCCATTACCAATACCGATATCCGTTACCGAAACGACGCTAATGTTGCCAAACCACAAGCACTTAATATGCTACCAGACACGAAGCACCGAAGCAAACAATTCCAGGTCGCTAGTGTGCCACTCCAAACGAACCTTGCTTCAACAAAGTAGGCTTGAGTGTTTCCCCACCCGGTAAATAAATGAATCTTATAGCTGATGATAGGTCTCCATATTTGTAACCGATTTTGAGGGTTATTTCACGAGCAAGTTTGCGGTGGAATATTTCACATTGCTGGAAAATGAATATCAATGTTTTGAGCAGTTTCCAAGATTCGGATTAGCATCTAAAATTTTTCGTATTGTAAATAGTTTAACTGTTTCCCGTTCTGATTAATTCTGTTTCATTTTCAAACTGCGTAAATTTCGCAAACTTCGATAATTTTTGAATTTTTAAAGTAATTTAAATTTTTTTTCTTTCTTAGAACGTATGCATAACATTAAAAATTGATAAAGGTGTAAAGCGCTATGACTGTTAAAGACATTATTATTATTCTCACTAATATATGTTTATTTCTTTTCACAAAATAAAATGCAGCAAAGAAGTTCGTCCAGAAGTGAAAGAGCTGATTTTCCCGTATACAGACATCGACTTTTTTAACGTCAGCTAAAGCTCTCTCTCTCTCTTTATTTTATATATAATATATAGACATATATATCTATATATATTCTAATAAATTGTCTTAGTACTTATGTCTAGTTCAGCTCCAACGCTACGCTGTAAGAAATTTCATCATGAAATTACGGTTAAATAAACGGCAGCAATCTGTCCATCTAATTCACCGTTAAATTTACGGTTTAGAACATTTTTCTATCTTTACGGGACTTAAACCATTTCCAATAAGCTTGGTTAAAAAGCCATAAATACAAAAGTTTACGGTTTTTTAGCCATTTAAAAATGGTTTTTAAAACAAAATTTTTACCGTTTTTGAGCTATTTCGAGGTAACCGTAAATGAAGCGTGCGGGAAACGAACCCGGGTGTATGGTATACCAGCCTTGTGCTCTAGTCATTCGGCCATCTACACCACGTAAAGCGGCCGTTTTTTATCAATAAATCTTCTTTTCCAACAAGCAAACTGCATTAAAATTGCGATTTCAGTTTTTGATTGGATCCAAAGTCATTTTTGGTGTAAATTTACTGTATATTGTCGAAAATCATTTTATTTGCTGCAAAAATTAAAATACAAACGAGCTTCAGCAGCTCAAATTATGAGTTCGCTCATTCGCAAACAGTTCGGGAATCCGATGTCTCCAATTTTTGATTTACGTGTGTATATCAATTACGTGTGTTCTATTTAGTAACCACTGCTTAAGCCACTTTTTTTCTTCTTTTTTTATATACACATGCAGATTTGAGCTGATGAATCTTTATTCATATTTTAACAACAACGTACTGATTCTTACTGAGTGCTTGAAAATGACGGTTAGTTAAACGTTCTTTAGGATAAACAGAGAATAAGCAATTTTTTTTCACAATCAGCAGTTTGAGTACCATCTTTTTAATGGTTATTCAACTGTTGTAATTAAATATGGTAAAATAACAATAAAATAAATGGTTATTTTACTATTTCCTTACGGAAATTTTTAATAGTGTAGATTTTAACATAAGGCGTTCAGTTCAAAAGGTGGTCAAGTTCACAAATTATAGCTTTGAGATAATCAAGGTTGAAGTTTATTAACGTGGATATTATTTAATTTTTATTCTTGCTGCATCAAAACTAAGTGTGGGTCACAATTTGAAAACTCAAAAACAATTTTAAAAGTGGCAATTTAATTTTAAATTCAGAATTTACTGAGCTTGAACCACTTTGACCCTAAAGCAGTAGTCGGAAATAATAGCACAAAGCAATAACAGATGTTTGGCTTAGTAAAACAATGAAAATATAGACCACTAACAAATATTGATCAGCAACAAACAATTATTTTATGTTTTTGGGCTTGTTCAAAGCTTAATGGAGGTGATAGCACTTATTTTCAAGTTAATGTGAATTTTTCCTTATTAGACGGAATTCAGATTATTTACAGGTCATTTTTCGTTCAGAATTACACAATATGTATGTATATTTTCAATAAAATAAGTCCTGAAGACTAGTCTAGTTCTAGTTGCACTTGCCAAAGATTATATCTGGAGTCCATGTAAAATTTCATGGTGTGTAAGTTTGCTATTTAAATGTTTCATTAGTGGAATAGTAGTTAAACTTCACTGAAATGATTGTTGCGAATAATTTATCAGCCCGGTCTTATTTCCAGCCCGTTCGTTGAATGGTTTTCCGTTAAAAACGATTTTTTCCTTTTAGTTCCTCTCTACATCTCAAAAGAGCCTCTATAAAATGAGGAAGGAGATCTCCATATTTATAACCGTTTCCTGAAGTATTTTGCGACAAGTTTTCCATCGGAATATTTTAAATTCTTGCGAATTGTGTTTTGGGACGTTCCGGGAACTGATTCTGGAATAGACATTCAATAATTTTGAGATTGGAAATGCTTTTCAAAAGCTCTCCATTCCATTTCAAGTTTTTAGAATATCGGAATCAATCGTTTTCCGAAAGTGGAATTCGAAGGATTTTTCACCAACGATGCTAATTTGAATTTCCAATAACCGAATGCAGGGCCCGTGCTGAATATGAAATTGTCGGCAATAAAAGTGACTTGTTGATGATTCATTTTAAGGAATGCTGCTTGGACTGTTGCTTAGGAATGTTGTTTGAACTATTATGTTTCCTCTGATAATGTCACTCTTGAAGCTCATGGATTTTGATTTTAGATATTGTTTTCATTAATACAATGTCCTACGTGGAAGAAAATTGCAATACAAAAGTATTAATAAAAACTAATGTCTCAAAACAGCCAGCAGTTCTTTCAACTTTTCCTTTCGACAATGTTTTTGCATGTAAATTTTCTATATTCTCATTTAATGTAAGGAAGGAAATACAGAAAGTTCTAATCAACTTTTCAACAAAAATTTATACTATTTGTATTAAGGAATGCGGATATTTTAAAATGTTCAACGAATACTGCTTTTGATTTTCTATTTCTTGCTATTAAAGACTTTTTTCTATCGCTTTTATTTAAAATTCGGTACAATTGAAAAACTTTGCGTTTTTCCATCATCATATGTTGAAAACAAATTTAACAGTTTGATTTCCGCATTTTTAAAAAGGAAAGGCAAAAAAAAAACGAAAAAAAAAAAAAAAGAGAAAAAAAAAAAGAGTAAATATTTATGATTGAACTATTTTCAACGATAAATATAACTGAAAATTCACAATTGTTGCAGAACAATTATCAGGAAACTGCATTTCTAAAAACTCTAATTATATTTAAAAAGACATTTAAAATAACTAATCTAAATTAAATACATGCTGTTTTAATTGATTTATTTTTCAGACTCATGATATAAATATATATATAAAAAAGAGAGAGCAAAATTAGTTTTAAAGACAGATTAAAAATAAAAGTTAAAAAATAATCCTAATATTGCAAATAACAACCAAAAATCTTCACCTGAATTGCCTACTATACAGGACTTTAGCATCCGCCTAAAAATTAGAAAAATAAGTATTACGGTATAAAGATCTTGAACATTTAAAATCTCTTAAAATTTATTCTTAAAATTTATTCTTCTGGGAAATCTCCTGTTTAAGAAATAATAATAATAATAACATATAAACAAGTAAATAATACTGTTCCTGAGTGTTTGATTACGTTTGAATCTTTTCAGTTTATGTGAATCTACCGCCACGTGTATGAGCTTAACTATCCACTAACAACGAACATTCCACTAGTAACGAAAGAGTAGCCTTTAAATAAATTTATTAATTTGAAAGTGAGACTTGAGAACCCGCACACTGCCTCGGTTGATGAACGAAGGATTTTATTCTTAATTTTTATTTCCTTTTCATTTAGTGCATTTGACACTGCATAATTGAAAGATAACATTATTAAAATGCAACTCAATATCATTTTCTTTCCAATGTTTTTTCAACCGTTTGATAAATAATGAGTTGACTAAAAATGCTTTAGAGCAACTAAACATTGTATGTATAGTGATATTTTAAAATTAAATACTAGATTCTAGATTGAAATATAAATTATCTATGTGAAGTGTTTCTGTACGTCTTAATTTTATATTTGCCTCGTTCAAATTGTGCATGTTTATTTTATAATATTACTTAGATTTTTCTAGTATTTTTTATCTTCATGGATCTTATTAAATTATATATCAGCTTTCGACCTTATTTTCTCTTTTGTTCAGACACACATTTTATCGAGTGTCCTTATCATGGTAATTCCTCTAAAGAGGAGTTTCAGCATATTATTTGTTTTTCTTTCTTTCTAATGGGGCTGCGCATGGCCACAAACCTTTGCAGACCTAGTGCATTCCCCGGAAACCGGTACCCATTCTCTCAAGTAGCATCACTAGGGATGCCATTACCACGTGATAATTTTGAAACTCAGTTTTCCCCTAGGTGGCTGCACCTCAGCTCTAAATGGTGCATTAATTTAGCCGAGAGTAAAACGGATACTCAAGGGATCTTTATCATGCCGCATAATCAAACGACATGGGCTCTGACGATTTCCTGCATCTTGAAAATTTACCGATTTGTGCCAGATCAGCATTCTATAAGGATTATCATTTAAAAAAAGGGAAACTAAATATTAAAATATATTTGAACGAATATAAATACAAATGCAATATTTTGAAACAGTTATCAAATTATAACACTTGAAACAATTTAATAATATATGATGAGAATGTTTCCTTAATTACAAATGTATAGCAGTTTCCTCATAGCTTGAGTAAACATTCTAATGTGAATTCATTTTCTGAAAGTCATGTCCTTCGTTACTCTTATTGCGGCTCGTAATCTCGATTTCCCATTCAACGAATACAACAAATACAAATATTTTAGTCTCATAAGTCTCAAACTTGCACGAGATTAATATATGTTTGCGAAAATGTATCAGAATAATGTGTGATAATTCTAGAAATTAAGTAAATCATTTCCTTTTTCATTTGCATTGAAACAAAATACCAAAAATATGGTAATTAAGTGATATAAAGCAATGAAACATACAGAGTTTCTTTTTGAAAGGAAACATCATCTAAGTTTAATTAGAAAAATTCATTTTAATCCTCAAATGCAATCAATAGGACGAGAGCTCACTAACGAGTACCGTGGAATAGAGTAAATATTACTTCGAATCAGATGCCAAGAACTGGATGGATTGCAACAGGACTGTCATTAATTAACGAAATGAGCTGGTGTCTTCAACTGCGGCATCCGGTTAGAATCACAAGCTCACAACTAGCGGCAAAGACAACATTTCCTTTTATCCCGATGTCGATAATCATCGGTGGCAAGAGTTTCATGTTGCTTGCCTGTGAAATGGATAGAGGAACTAATGAACAAAGTACCAAGAGGAAACAAAAACTGAAGGGCTCTAAAAGATCTTGTTTTGTTAAATAAAGTATTCATATTAGACCGCACGATACCACTTTAATTTTTTTAAAGATGATATTCACGATTCAGTTGTCGTTGGATAATTTATTAGCATCTATTCAAGACACCTAATGGAATAGAAACGTGTCATTTAATTGATAAATGGAGTAGCATGTGGCTGCTTGTTTAATTTTCAATGTTTATTAATATTTGATGACTTAATCACGAAAATGTTATATATTTCCCAAATATTTTGGAAATATACATTGAAATATTAACCTTCATTCCTGAGCCTTGGCTCAGGTATCCCCAATCTCTGTGACACAAGTATCCCCAATAACACCATTTTTGTTTTATCAGGATTTTAATAAATTAAGCATGCAATTTTTTCGAGCAGTTTTCTATTCAAAACATAACTGAAATTCTATTTATAAATTGTATCTACATTGTTTGGAGCTTAAAGCAGAACTTTGTTTACAAATAAACTTTGCTTACAGATAAAAGCACTCATCTAAATATTTACTTCAGATTGGAACTGCTCAGCTCTACACTTTCAAAATGGTACTAAGTTATGTGTTTTCTTTTGCACATGTTCACAACTATGAATATGTTAACGTGTTACCAATCTTAGCAAGAAAAATTAACGTGCTAAAATAAATGGTGATGGGTTAAGTATCCCATATCATCAAGTATCACCACTCTCCCGTTCAAAGTGATATAACATATCCAATAATACATAATAAATATCTGATACTTTGGTATGATATTTTCCATCGCTGACCGTAAATAATGTAATATCACAGAAATAAAAATAGTATTCCATTACATAATGAGGTTTTATCTTAATAGGTATATTTTCAGCACCTTGTGCATGTATGTAGTACAGAATGTTATTTATTTCAAAAAACATTCTAACGGAGTACTTGAAGAAAGCAATATTCCACTTGCGTCTGAAGCTATGCAATTATGTTATTCCTATATTCATACCCCAATGTTATTTGAAATTTTTAAGAAACACTCCCCCCCCCCCCGTTTTCTCCACATGATGCCATGGTCACTAGGAGAAGTTTAAGGCAACAAATGCTAATTCTTTGACATTACAATAACGCATTAGATTAATCCGCTCGCTTTAACGACATAAAAGCTAATGATAAGGAATTGAGCAGAAATAACAATGCGTTTATGTTCAGCTAATGAAAAGATGTTTTTTTATTTTTCTTCAGGCTCCCGGAGTCTTGTTATTAACTTACAATATACAGCTGATGTGGCTTCTGATACTGTATTAAATCATGCATTCATGTTTCTTTGTGTAACTGTCTTAGTCGAAGCGTGAAAAATCAATGCTTTATTTTTTAACATTTGTTCTTTTGTTCTGACATTAATTAATCGAGTCTTCTATTAGCTCTTCTAAAAGTAATTAAAACACTGGAGCATTTCAATTTGTAGTTTTTCTAACTTGCAATATTGTTTTCTACTAACTATGTCTCAAGCAAGCGAACGAAATGTGCGTACAACATATACTTTACATTGTTTTACACAACTCCTGGTTTTATAAGGCAGGGAAGATGAACTTTGAGTGTTTGCCTTCACGTGATGATTGATTCTTTTTTATAAAAATGCTTTAAAAGAAAAGGAAATACAAATCGATTACCAGTTGAATCTTGATATCATTTAAAATATTGTCGTAGAAAAAAATGATTAAACGAAAAACAAATGACTTTTACTGAAGAACAATAAAACTATTATCCACATTATTTATTTGTAAATAGGGTATGACTTATTTATTTAGTCATTCGATATTAGTGGATGATATTTTTAACATAATTACTGTAGAAATCCTCACCGTCCAAAAAATATTCTTCATCTTGTGATTACCTGGGAATGCTTTCGGAAGCATTTCAGAAAAATGTAATCCTTATTGTTTTCCAATTTTTGAATCAAAAATAAACAAATTTATTCTTGGAAAGCTGGTTGTTTATTCCTGACTAAATATCCCTTTATTATTTTGATCATGTTTCTTGTAATTAGGTAAAGCATTTCTTCTTAAGTACGGTTTACAATATTCCAACAAAATCCCTAATTCTTATTTACAAGAATTAAGTAAAAAGCTGAAATTTATGAACAATGGATTTTTTCTTTCTCTCTCTCTCTCTCTCTTAATTTTCAGTGACTAATTCCCCCAACTGAGCTCTCTTTGGAAAATCAATTTAAGAAGAAAAATTCTATTCTTCTATTTCTTTTGTTGCATGAACATTTTAATTCGAATTCGAAAAAAAAGGGGACATTTTTCACTGTTGTTATTTGTCTAGAAATTCATTCTTTTGGAAATAAAAAGAATCGTGAATTTGGTATTAAAAATATGTACAAATAAAATTATGTTTGCAATTTTAATTGTAATTCAAAATTTAAACTGTGACACTAAAGTGATAATAAATTTGATTTGCTTTACTCCTAACATTTTGGCAACGATATTCTTGTTGTAAAATTTGCTTTAGATATTTATTTATTTGTTTACTTACCTATCTATTTATTTTTTTATGAAAATGTACTCGTAATGTTTATTTGCCGCATTTTGTTTATTCTATTCTTACGATTTCAATTCTATTTTTAATCAAATTTGCTCGACTCATAAAATAACTTTAAAAAATTGTTTTTACATTTCTGTATGATCAATTTGATGACACTGCAACACGTTTTCACCGGAAATGTAATGAATTTATTATGTTTTGGTAGTTACATATTACGTATTTTCAATGTATTTCCATTTTGTTGAAAAATAATTTTTTGCTCTATTTTGCATATCATCGGAATTCTGTTAAAAGTCACAAGACCGAAAAAGAAAAAGTAAAAAAAAAAAAAGAAAAAGTAAAAAAAAAAAAAAAAAAAAAAAAGTAAAAAAAAAAAAAGAAAAGAAAACGGTCTGCTGTTGCACAGAATTAGAATTTGATAAATCAAGTACACAGATTAAAAGTTACCTAAGTATACATGTTGTAGAATTTATGGATCTAAAATGATTTTTAGTATTTTTCATAACAATTTCAAATTTTAAATTGGCAATGACTCAAAACTGGAGTTATGAATTTAGTGACTTATATTAGAACTCCGAAAATATCTTTAAAATATTTTGCATTCATTGCATATTTTACTCCATTTTAGTGGTATATGTTTTTAACATATTTGTATTGTGAAGTTTTACATGCTTGATCTCAATGTATTGTTACATATTTTGCTCATTGCAATAATTTTTCCCGACAAATACACGTGGTTAGCCATTATGTAAATAGTTTTTACGTGGTGCCTCTAGTTTCTGCGCCATTTTTTCCCTTCCAACATGGAATAGCTGAAATGTAACGGAAAAGGCGTGTCTACAGTAAGATTACTATTATGTGTTCTGGTGAAGTAAAAATGCGGCACTTAATCTTGGCTGTTTAGAATAATAATTCTGATTTTGAAGCCATTACCGGTAGTGGACGCGGAAGGAAGTTAGCAATAAGCCTTAAGGTGCCATTTTCTTCTCAGAAAAGTAGTTGAGGAATGTTTAATCTAGCACGCCTGTTTTAAAATTATGTAATTGAGACTCAAAGGTTCAAGAAAAAACTCTAGATCATTTGCTGATATAACGACACGGTATAAACTATATAATAAATTTTTTAAAACCTAATTTCTAGTGAGACGATGTAGAAATATTTTGTGAGATATGTATACTTTCGCTTCTGTCTAATTTTCCACTTTTGAAAAAGTGATTATACGTTAAGTAAAAGCAAGAAGCGGAACTCCCAAGGGAAACCCATTTAGAAAAAACAAGCGATCAATAAAACATTTAGATTGGGCTGATTAATATTTTGCTTGTAGTATTTTTGCTTCAATGCATTTCTAGTTTTTCTGGACAATTATAAATAGCTATTCATTTCTTTTAAATTGAAGCCTAATAAAAGTTTAACATCAAAATTAGTTTAAGAAAAAGAGAATTTGAAAAAGAAAACAACAGATTTTAAAGCAGAGTTGAAGAAAAAGATTGAACTGTTATTCATATAGCTGTAAACTGCATTAAAAGTGAGAAATAAAGAATTTTCTAACCCAATACAATGCTTCTTTCAAACATAATTTTTGAATTCTATGAAATCACTATACGCATTTCTAAGATGAAGAAGCTTCGAAAAATTAACTAGAGAGAAAATTATTAATACTGACTATTAGATCAAAGCATGAACATCCTATACAAGAAAATTACCCTGTAGTACATCTCATTGCCTGATATGAGGCAACGAAAGATTTTGTACCTAATAAATAACACATTATGAATGACGTACTTCAAGGCAATAATGACCAATAAATGTGTGCCTTAGTATGCAATAACTTAACAGTCACAATTGTTTTGACGCTGTAAATTCATGCACTATCTATTATTACTATAGTTATTGCTATTTTTAACCGACTTCACAAAGGAAGGAGGTTATACATTCAGATTGTATGTATGTCGTTTTTTTTTGTTTGTTTGTCCACTCATAACTTCTTACCGGATGAACCAATTTTCATAAATTTTTTAAAAATCGATCGAGAGTGGTTTCCCATAGGTCCCATACCTTGGTTGACCATATTCGAAAATTAGAAAAAAAATTATGGGCTGAAATGGGGTCATTTTTTTACTTTTTCATCCATAACTTTTGATTAAACGAACCGATTTTGATTATTTTTTCTTTGATCGATAGAGGGTCGTCTAACTCAAATATCGCACATCAGTTTGACTACATCTGTTTTTTTAGCAAAAACGTTATGGGTGAAAAATAAGTATTTTTTCATTTTAATTAGAAAGGCTGGGCTCGATATTTCTTTGTTGGGAAAGTTGTTAATAAAAATGAAACTCATTGTTAAAAAAGAGTTTATTGCCATTAATATGTCATATTAAAAGCAATTATAACAAGAAATAGACTGAAGGCGTCTCTGAAGAAGAAATTAAATTCAATCAGTTTGCTTGCTCTAGTGACTTTTTAAAATCGATTTTAAAACGAAATTTATCTTACAAACGGTTAGTTTTTAGTGTCATTCCCTCAAAGGCTTCCCCTTTGATATAAATGTTTCAAAAATAGAGTATTTGTATAAAAATGTATTTACACTAAAAAGAATGAAATAAAATAATTTTTGGAAAAAAAAATAGAACCGACTTCAAACTATAAATTGCGCTAAAAAGTAAAAAATAATATTATTCTTTAAACAACTTCGATACGACTTTTAAACATAATTTTTGAAGTCGGTGCAAAATTATGATGGATTTTGATGCATGATTCCTTTTGTAACTATGAACCAATTACAAATATAAATAGCGTAGAGTTTGCAGCAGTTTCAGTGTAAAATAACACATAGTGTAATTATAATTAGACTGTCATAATTTTGCACAGACTTCAAAAATTATGTTTTAAAGTCGTATCGAAGTTGTTTAAAGAATAATATTATTTTTTACTTTTTAGCGCAATTTATAGTTTGAAGTCGGTTCTATTTTTTTTCCAAAAATTATTTTATAATCATTTTCATTGTTAATATTGTTGTTTTTCAAGTAAATATGTTGTTATTCATAATTAATACTGTTTCAGGTTGTACCAACGTTAAAAAAAAGGTTCGTTTTTGTGCAGCATATGTCATCATCTATCAACTGAGCTTTGAAATGAGTCCTAACACGTAAGTTTCTTATCGATACAATATTATTTTATACTTAAAGCATATTTCCGAATGAATGAATGAATAAATTAATAAGTCAATGAATGTGTATAAACCGTTGAAAGATGTATTTGGAGTAATTCAGAACTAAAGCCAAATGAGAAATAGAGAGATAGAGAGAGAAATAACAAGAATATCAACTTCATATTTGTGTAATACAGGAAAGTAGGCCCATTGTAGTTCTGAAGGATTTTTTTCTTTTAATATTCTACAGACGATTGATGAACCGCTTTAATTTTATTCAACTTGAATCATTGCCATTGTGTCTACATGTAAATTTACTAAAGAAATTCTATTCGCAATGTTTTTAGCATTTCGACGAGCAGCCGAGTTTTAATTTAAGTTTTCGTGTTTTTTTTTTTTTTTTTTTGGCTTTTAATTCTTCTTTCTTTCTTTTTTAAACGATTTAAAATTCATTTCCTGCAGACCACGGGCGATCGATGGCTTAATTTTGGATCGCCGGTTGATTACCACGGGCGTCTACTTTTTCATTCCGTACAATGGTATACATCTTAATAAAGTAACGTAATATACCAATGTAAAAAGTTACCAGTGTTATGTATAATGGCGAACCAACTAGTCTTTTAACTTTTTAACACGGACATGGCCACGGCTTATGGACTCACGGAAATATGCGGGTACCGCTAGTTAGAAATAAAAGGTAGTAAGCACACATACGAAAAATGTAACAGACTATAAGACAAAAAATACAGAACAGCGCGAAGAAAATAAAGTAAGAAGAGAATAGAACTTCAATGTTGTAAATCGTTACTGTTAAACTTTTCTTTAAATGCTTAAACACTGCCTCATCTCGCCTTTTGCTTCGAAAACAATAATCGACTCTCTTTTGAGTTAGGGGAAGGGGAATTACAGCTATCTATTTTCTGCGCCATTTTTTTCTTCTTCCAGAAGCAGAAAATAGTTTTCTTAGCCGAACCCCTATTAGGACAGATAGAGAGAGAGGAGAAAAAACGAAACTTTCGTAACCAATGCTGTTAATCAATAAATACAAACAAGCGAGAAAATCCGATGCGGACCCAAAAGACACATACAACGTCGATGATAAACAAAAGCCCAAAATAAAATCCCGATTAAGTTTTGGTCACGTGACACCGGTAGTATGTCCTGCAGTGATAAATTAGGGCTCCATAATCAATAGGGCTATGGCAGGTCCCTTGCTACTGGCCGCAGTTCGTGTCTAATTATTGCGAGAGAATACGGCTGAACTTGTTCTTTTGAAGCTAAAGATGAAAAGTTGTGAAGGGCTGTTAATGCGGCAGACATATTTGGGCACGAAGTATGCATTTGGGTTGAAAGTATAGTGTTTCTCCTGAACATATTAAATCTTACTTTTACCTGATCTGTTTTACCTGATCCTTACCTGTTGATTTTTCCTGTTTAAGACTTGGTGGTGGGAAGAAAAACAAATGCTTTCTTATGTTACCTTTCTATTTTCTTCAAATTATTATTTTTGCAGCTTTTATTGTATTTAATCCAAAGGAAAAAAAACACACACAGGGAGTCATGCAATAAAAATAATGACCCCGCCAAATAAGAAGTAACGGTAAAACTTAATGTTTCCAGGTTTGAAAACGGCGCAGACATAACCATAGTATACATTTGATCATGAAGTAAAAAGAAACTAAAAAAACCTATTAAAAAGACAAACGCTAGGACCTAACCAGTGCCAATTTCTTTACAGCAATTGTATGCTGTTTTTACTAAAAATAGTTCTAATTTTAAAAGACTCTTTAAAAGGAGAAAATAATTTATTTGTATAATATGTAAAAGAAAAACTATTTAAATAGAGGAAAAAATTGAAAAAAATTGCAATTAAAGATCAAATTAAAAATTCGTAAAATTTTTAAAGTCATACCTTGGACATAATAGTTCGAATATACCTTTTCCGATGAAAAGCTCTGCATTTTGTAACTACTTCAGCTGAATTATTTTCAGTGCTGCTGTCCAAGTGGACGAAATTGAGTTGCAAAAGGCCGCTGATACAGGATCGAAATTAAAAAGGTGCAATAATTGTCTTAAATGAACACTATAGCATCGTAAACGAAAGTCTCCATCACGAGAACCACAGAAAAAAAGCTAGCAAAAGCAAAAAAAAAATATTTTCCTCTCTTATGCCTCATATGTATCTTAAAATCTTTGTCCACTGAATTCTTCAATTATTTACTAATAAATTTGGAAAATAAAAATTCAAAGCATTATGTCGAACGTATACTTTTTAGTAAGATTTTTATTTGAACTTGGTTAATGTTAATTACGTGTAGCAGTTCCTCTAATTTGTTTTAATTAATATATACCAAACTGTATATCATCAACAACTGAGTGCAGCTCAAGAAAGAGATGCGAATGATTCTATGATAATGCGATGAATGATTAAAGGCACTGTGGATGACATTGAGGTGAATAATCAAACATATGCTATTGTTGATAAATAGCGGTAAGATGAGAGAATATCTTATGATAGTCTGAATAATTGGAACATGGATAACCTACGGCTCTGTTCCCCAGTGCATTTCAGGTTCGTTTCATGAAAACGAAATAAGCGATGCAAATGTTTTCTTCTTACGCGAAAATAGGTTTGAAAAAAGGAAAAATCTCCTCAAAAAGTATGAAACGAAAGAAAAAAACTGTAAGAAGCAGCTTTTCTTTCCGAATTTTTTGAAAGTTGAGCTTTAAATAATATTTTACTACTTTTCGTGATTCATTTTTAGCCTAATTTCCCGTAAAAGTAAAAAAAATAAATAAATAAAAGGCATGAAAGAAGGCTTAATGTATCGTAAAACTATCGTTAAAAATAAAGAAAAGTCAAAAATAAATGAAGTAATTAAATAAAGATTGAAAAATAAATAATTTGAAAGTAGGGTTCTGAGATGGGGAAAATGTGTGTCTGTCGGTCTGTCCCCCCCCCCCCCCCCCCCGAATAACTTTTGAACGAATAGTCCGATTCGAAAAATTCTTTTTGCATTCGAAAGATCTCGGCGAGGACATCTCATTTCCATATTTTACTTTTTGATTTGAACAATTTTTTGTTCAAATCAAAACAATTTTTTGTTCAATTTTGAACAGTTCAAAAAATTTTCACATTAGCGCCTGTGAGCAAAAATGAAGCAAATTATGTAAACTCTTGGCACAACATCCAAATTCCTATGAGCAAGCTTACTGGAAGAAGCTTTCGGCGTAAAATATTGATTTGAACAATTCTTGTTCATTTTTGAACAGTTAAAAAGATTAACATTAGCGCCTACGGGGAAATTTCAATCCCATATAAATCCTGATCTAACCGACGGATTTGCTTGGAACAAATTTTATTGGAAAGATGTTAAGCCGTAGACTATGTACAGATACGAAGTTCAACCAGAACTAAATGAGCTTTTTTTCCTATGAAAGTTTTTGATCGGGATTTTTGAGGTTACTTCTGAATGAATGAAGGAATGAATGAATGCATAACTGAATGAGTTAATGAATGAATTAATGAATGAATTAATTAATTAATTAATGAGTGAATGAATGTGTATTAACCGTTAAACACGGTATATTTGAAGTAATTAAGAACTAAAGCTAAATGAGAAAGAGAGAGAGATAGCTAGATTATAAATTTGTGGTTGGAGTATACAGGAAAGTAGGCTCGTATAGTTCTAGATGGAACTTCTTGTTTTAAATTAAATCTCGCTAGTAATCGCTAAATTCAGTCCTTTTTTTTACCGTAAATCTTTGACTTACGTGAAAATATTTTTTGGACCTTTCAATAGCTGTGTCACTATCTGTCAGTACAAAAGTCGATGGCCCAAAGGCGTATCTAAACAGAAAGATTCATTCCAATAAAATATATGCATACATATTTAATAAGGCTCGACCGATGCATCGGCCTCGCCGATGCATCGGCGCCGATTGTTCAACAAAGTTGCCATCGGCCATCGGCATCGGCGGCAGATGTTAACTTTAGAAAAACATCGGCCCATCGGCCTTAAAAAACATCTAAAAGCCGATGCAAGGCCGATGTTTTTCGCAGGGACAACTTTCCAGAAAACATTCTGTCTTTCACTTTCTTTTTTTCTCCATAGCTCAATTTCAATTTCCATACAATAACAGGCAGCACATAAGTTTAAAAAAAAACACATACAAATAATGTCATTTCACAAAGTATTTGATAAAAAATTCGGGAAACTAGTTTAAGCGATCGCTGCCCGAAAATCTTCATTATTAAAATAGTTCTCTTTGAGCAGAATGCTCGCGAAATAGAATATGTTAAAGTAAAAGTCGTAGAAGCGTCTTATGAGTGCTATTTGTTTTTCGCACTAGGCTAGTTGCCTCATTTTTGTCCATTTTTCTTTTAATAATGACTTAGTGCATTAGATCCTAGGCTTAACTAGGGTTGGTGAAAGGGGGGGGGGGGTCACTCTAAAAATGTACAGACTGAACACCAATAAAAAGTGTAAAAGAGTTGAAAATTTACTAACTATAAATACTTGTCTCTAAAGATATACAGTTCATCAGTTTTCCAATCGGCTCATCTACAAAAAAGATTTTACCAAAAGGGGTGTTTGGACAGGAAGGTCATAAATAAATACAAACTGCTCTTTTTGTTTCTTGGTGAGCATCCTTCCTGGCTTGAGGGTTTAACCCATTAGGACAATTGTTGGCTAGGGGTCCTTCATTTTCAGATCCCAGCACCTACAACACCGGCTTATCAGAAAACACAACTCCATCACAGTAGAGAATATTTCAAACGAAACTTATTACTTGTGCGATTGTATTCCCAAATTGCTGCCTTTGGGTAAAAAAGACATCAAGAATTAAAGAAAACCCTTTGGAGTGATTGAAAGGATCTCTGTTTGTCTGTGTGTGGTACGGTGATTGAAGCCACCTTTCGCTGTAACCCCCCCCCCCCCTCCAAGGTGATAAGGGTATTGAATATAACCAGATGAAAAGTCCTCTTTATTATGAGCTGCATACTATGGTCATGATCTCAACCCTTCAGAGAAAGAGGAAATAAAATCATATGAATACGTGTTTAATTTTCTTAGGAAAAAAAAATATGTGCTTTTCAAGGCCGTAGCCAGAAATTTTTTTGTGTGCCTAAATGTGCCTAAATAAGTAAATACCCAATGGGGGGGGGTTGAACCCCCAACCCCCCTGGTTATACCTATGCATTAGATGTCATTGTGCAATAATATTATACCAGCTGTTTCTAGTTTGTCATGTTTCTTTTTTTCCCGAAATTGTAAACAATAAAAAGTCAACTCAATCAAAGTGCGATCATAATTTTAATTTTTACCAGTGTAAACTTTTTTCTCTTTGCGTTTTTTTTTTTTTTTTTGGTTGTTTGTTTTTTCTTTTCTTTTTTTTTTCTTTTTCGATCCCACGTGTTACAGTTTTTCTGCAATTGTGCAGCAATCTTGTTGCATCTGCTTTTAGTGTGCGGTTGTTCTCATTATTTCATTTTTAGTTTACAACATAGAAAAGATTGGTCAAAAATAAGAAAAAAAAATCTAGTTTTTTTTTATTGATCGAAATTTTATGTGTCCAAGTTCGACTTGCAATTTTTAAAAATTGAATTCTCAAAGTGCGAGTTCGCGCGACAGGATTTAATAACATCTTAATAAAAATGCTAAAATTTCTTTATTTTCAAAGATTGATCAATACATATATTTTTTTTTTTTTCAAAATACATCTTAACATTTTTTATACGATAATTATTTTAATTTTTCCCCGTTAGTACTTCGTTTTTTAGCGCATTGTTTTGGCTTCTTTGATGCCACGTGTTAGACAGTTGACAGTTTTTTTGCTATTGTACAACAATCTCGTTGCATCTGCTTTCACTTTAGAATATTTCTTGTACAACTTAGAACATATTAATGAAAAATATGAATAAATTTTTCAGTATAGATGTTTATTGATCGAAATTTTATGTGTCCAACTTCGACTTGCAATTTTCAAAAATTTAATTCTTTAAAAACGAGTTTGGGATACAGGGTCGAACAATACCTTAATAAAAATGCTACAATTTCATTAATTTCAAAAATTGTCAACATATATAAAAAAAATTTTTTTTTTTTTCAAAATACATCTTCATTTTTATAAACGATCACGTGTTTTCAGAAGATTATTTGTCAACAGAAAACTGCTGGTGTTCAAAATATTGGTTTATTTCGGTGACCTTTCCTTTTATTGTGCTCATGAAAATATAAAGAACATGTCAAGTATTTCAGTGCATTTTTCAATTCACAAGAAAGAAAAATTTACTTCTTAAGACCCAGCATTCATTTGTAATGACAAAAAAATCTCACCTCTATGTTTTTAAAGCAATATTCAGTATTTCTTGGTTATTAACAAAGGATATACTATCCAAGGGATAATACTACCAGAAATGTTTTTAAATATTTTATTTTTATTTCAGAAAAAGAGCTTAAAATAACTTTTTAAATGAAAAATAAACATGTAATCATTCCCTCTTCTTGTTTAAAAGCGTGGGGGGGGGGGGCGGATCATGAAAAAAATCTGAGAGGAGGGGGTTAATAATTTTGTTAAAAATACAAATCCACATTATTTGTTAGTCTTTGTCATAGCATCTGCATTCCTCTCCATGAAAAAAAATAAGAAAATAAAGGCAGCTGCACTTGGCATTTGCAGTGCAGGTGTTATAAAGAGAAAATGTTGAAGGAAAGGGAATTAGACCCGAGCCCATCCAATAGTTGTTCAGTTTTTTTTTTGCAAAGATAAGAAAAATGAATTGAAAATCCTCTGATATAGCATTTTTTATTTTTTTTTAACCTTCTTTTATTTTTTTTTAAGTAATTAATAGTTTAATTACTTTACTAGAATCGCGAGTGATTCTTTCAGTTTTAATTATTATGTAAACTTCCCCCAAACAGTTTTACGATGCTTGAGTAATGCATTTATGCTTTTATAAACATAAAAATAAATAGTAAGTGATTTAAATGACATTTTTGACAAGCATTCTACACGTTTTAATGGTTTAAAGCGACTTTTTTTTCCATCGGCCATCGGCATCGGCCATCGGCCGATGGAAGAGGGGAATAATCGGCAATCGGCCATCGGCCGATCTCGGAACAATCGGCCAACAATCGGCATCGGCCCATCGGCCAAAAAATGCCATCGGTCGAGCCCTAATATTTAATATAATGTAGTATCAAATAAAATGTGTTCACATTAAAAAAAAACTATTATCATGGCGCATAGAGGGAGCATGATATCGGTATACGTCGTATATATTGCATATATCGTATTGGGACATATCGCATATATTGTATATATGCGTATCGGTATCGGGATATATCCTCGGGATATACTCGTATAGCTAATAGAAAGCATTTGAAAAAACTGGGATCAATAAAAGGCTCCCAAGTAATACCATCAACTTCCTTGCCTTCCCCCCCCCCCCCTAAAAAAAATCATGGATATGCTACTGTCTATTATACTAAAAGTGCGGCAAGCACGTTCTTTCCGGGAGAGGGTTTTATTTAATTGTTTTAAAGTAATTATAATAAGTTTTTTTTAATTAAGAATGTATTTTTCTGAAATACCCCCCCCCCCCCTCTTTATTTAAAATTAATTAAGTCTGAATATCCTTACTAGATGTATGCAGTCTCACTAGATGTCTTACTGGATGTCTCACTATGTTATCTACGTTCGTGACCAAACATGTCTCTTCGGTGTAACGCTTCCTCGGAGCCGTTACGTGTTTCGGAGCTAATGACGACTAGCATCCCCATCGTTATGCTGAGGTCACCCCTCGTGCGGAGAAAAAGCTCCGGGTTCCGTGTGGGGAATGTTTCGGGAGGAAACAATGGCGCTCGCAGTCATTACAGAACACGGGCGCTGCTAGGGGTGTCGTCAAAAGCGGATGTCAAAGTTTATCTAGAAGTGTTTCATGCGTGCTTATTTTGTGGGGAGTGCATGTGCCTGGCTCGAAACTCCGAATCCGGAAAATTAGGTTTTCTTCTGGGGCTGGGGTTTTTCTGCACGTGTGGGCACAACTAAACTTTGATTTCAGAAGGGGAGCGTAACACAAATATTTCTGATAAATTCACGTACGATACCACAATTTTATAGGTTTTTCACTTTAGTGAATTATTTAGATTTGCTTTATATTTATTATTTATTTTTATGTTTATCTTTAGTTATTAACTGTTTTTATGTTTTACTTTAGTTATTAACAAGATTTGCAAATTTATTTGTTCGTAATATAAGAATAACATCGCTGCAGAGTTAAAACCTGTCATAAAATTGTCTCATGAGCTACTTGTTTCAAAATATTGTATAAAAAAATAGCAATTGTGTGCGGATTTTTTAAAAATCTTTAATGAGCCTGTAAGACAAGATTTAACTTTCAAAATGGCTCGACAAAGCGCGGCACACATTTAAAAAGCTTTTAGTATCTTAAAAACTATAGGTGCCAAAAAATTAGCGGACCATTTTCTTAATTTATTTTATAATTTTAAAAATAAATCAATTTCCTTTAATTCATAACTTAAAACGAAGCTCTTAACTTTCTTTAATACGTAGACGTAAATTAATTTAAATAGAGTATCCAGAAAGCCCAAAAAAATTAGGTGAAAAATTAGTAAGCAATCTGAAATAACCAAAAAAAAAAAAACCGTAAATTAACGAAGAACTCCAAATTTCTACCAAAGATATGATCAATTGATTGTATGACTTCCGAAACTGATGCTGATCGACGCGACAGTTTGTATATAAACCTACTATAGAATACTTTCATAGAAGTATTCTATAGAAGACTTTCATAAATATTGGGTCTATTTGAAATTTTGGACTTTTGACCAGGATTTTCCCTTAAATACTCCACTGCGTGACGTTTTAAATCTCTTTTCTCATATTCTTCGCGTTCATTTTCTCAATAAAGCAAATTTATAATAACAGTTAATTAATAGATTAGTATTATTTAGTTAATAATTTAATTAATTTAGTAGGTAATTTATTAGTTTATGAGACTAAACCGGTTCTCATTTTTCCCCATTGATTAGCTCCATTCAGTACTTTATTAACTGTCTTCCAGAACGCGGGTTCTTTTGTTTCATAAAATACTATCTGTTAGTTTTTCAATTATCATTTTGTACGTCATTGCTATTTTTGAACTTGATTTTGTGACAAGTAAAGAAATTTCATGAAATGGTTGTTCTCTTTATTTAACCCTAGGATTACGGTCGTTACTTATATATCTATCTCTACGAACACGCGTCAATTTAACGCATGTTCAAATATTGACTATGTTTTGCAAATTTTATTTCCCCTTCTAGATATATTTAGATGATAGAGAAGGGCTTTTTGTCAAAATAGTATAAAATTGAGCTTCACAGTAATATTACTATTTCAAAATATATTCTAGTATTTTATTTTTCAGTCGACTAGTATTTTATTTTTCATTCGAACTAAGCAACTAAGACCTTAAAATATCTTGCGCACTCTGACTTCAAATGTAATTATGCGTTTCGTTCTTTCTACTATTGCTTATTGCTTCTTTCATTTGAGATAACAATATCGGATAACGGACTGAAGTATTGTCGGTAGATTCCTATTTATTATGGTTGTAATGTTTGCATGGATGGAATTAATTTGTTAAAAATTTTGTCTACATTACGATCGCGTAAAATTGACCGATATCCATAGAGATAGGTATACCACATAGAGAATTTCAATATTTCAACACTTCTGAAGGAAATAGATTAATGTATTTATCTCGTTCAATGAATAAAAGTCAGTGCAAGAGATAAAATAAAAACGCAAACGGTTTTTGTAATTTTCCTTATAAAATTCGAAATACGTCAAAATGACGCGTTCCGTAAGCCTGTTAACTTTATTTTTAAAAAAATAATGTTATCTGACACTTTACTAAATGACGGCAGTTTATATAACGCATATAATGTGCATCAAATTTCATTAATTACAAACATACTTAATAGGATACAAAGAGATTTTCTGAAGATACGCTTATAAAAGTCACTTTAAACAGCGGCAGAATGACATTATCAAGGGGCCGTGGGAGCCTAGTGGTTAGGATGTCGACTTCCAACCAGAAGATTGGGTGTTCGGTAGCCGACCCGCTAAAGACCCACCATGTGCACTTGGGGATACGTGCATGTAAAATCCGTGGACCCTGAAGGTCTTGTGCAGTTCCGAGGGTACCGGAGGGTTGAGAATTTCCCTTCCCTCCACTCTTAGGTCAAAAATGGAAGGTGGCGTATTTGTGGTGGTGCCATCTAGTGTTATCCAAATACATCTTGAGCCAAGTCGTACTTCCACCTTTGGAATATATTGTCCCCTTTTTTATTGCCCACCTTCGTGATATACCTTATCTATAAACGGAAAGCTTAGATACCCAACTGGCATTAGAAACACAACATGATATTATCAGATGCTTACTGTATGATATAAATTAAAATCACCTACCTAATTGTTTAATGCATTATTTATGAGACGTTGTTTCTTGTGTGTGTGTATATATTTTTCGGGATCCCACTTGCAGCACTTAATTTTTATGCAGCCACTATGCCATTTGTTCAGAAGAAATGAATTAGGATTTTTTTCCCTGATTCAATATGAGCTGACAAACCTTTCTTGCAAAAGCAATCAATGATACTGTTTCTCTTTTCCCCCCTTTCTTTCTTTCCTTTTTTTTATTTTTTTTCATCATTGCCGTTTTCGTTACGCAGAGAATTAAAAAATAGATTTCATTAAGTTGCTAGCTTCCAAAAATTGAACGAACGAATAAAATCGTACTATAATCCGAAACTGATCCTTTGAAATGGTTATTAGATGCACCGCTGGGAGTATAGCTAAGATGCATAATTATGCCTGGAATCTCTTTATATGCAGAGTTCCTTTAAGGCGAATGGATATTTCGAAACTTCATTCTTCATTTAAATGAAAACAAAAGCAATGACGAGTGCAATTAATTTGAAAAAGTCATCTAAATGATAAAGGAGATTTCTCGGCATATTTTGTTTTCTTCAATTATTTGAAGCGCAATTATAGATTAATCAGAAAGAGAGAAATGCAAAAAAAAAAAAAAAAATAATAATAATAATAATAAATAAATAAATTGTGTTAAAATTGATTCTTATTTAAAAATTGAAGAACTAGTTTTCCTTTTGAATAATTCGATAGCATTTTCTCCTCTACCTCTTACAAAAATAGAGAAAAAAAGAGAACGTACGTTGTCAATAGACATAAAACTGATTTTAGCACAATCAAAAGGGCATTTTATTAACGTTTGAGAAAGAGTTAGTGCGCTTAACACTCAGGAGATCAAAGGGAATGTAAATCAAAAATCCCTTTTCGAAATCTCTTTTTATTTCTATACTCTTTTTATTTCTTGGTCGTACTTCACTTGCCAACTTTCATACTTTTGCTCGTGTGTTATTTTTATGCCAACATTAATGTGTTGTTGATTTTTCAGAAATTCAGACAACAAACAATGCAATAAATATTGATAGTTTTTGTTTATTTGCTCATGTTGTATGTTTCAATCTTTTACGCTTTTTTAAAGATGAACAATTTAATACTAATGCTTCAAAAAGTAATTATTTTTATTCCGCACTACAGTTTTACGTTTTTTTACCTAAAAAAAGGCGGGAGGGATGCAGCTTTTTCTCCACCGGTATGTGCAAAACAAAAAAGAAAAGATGCACTCACAATTAGCTACAACGCTTTTTCTAGAGCACTCTCTTTGGGATCGAGTTACATTAGAGTTGTTTTCATATATTTTTATTCATTGGTTTATTTTTCTCTTAGATTAGGTTTCCTTTAGTTTCATTCTGAAAATTTTTTAAACATATATAAAAATAATTTAAAAAAAAAGCAAAGTACACACGTAGGCACTAGGATCAGGCTAGTACTTAAGTTGAAATTTAAGATTAAAAAAACATTTTTTACAAACTAAGAACTATGTTTAATTTTTATGTCAACTATTTCTGTTTTTATGTAACAATGTGTATTTCCTTGAATACAAAACATTTGGCAAATAGTTCAGTGTTCAAAAACATATAAAATATTACTTTTCTTTACCTAACTTCAACATTCCCCATTATTTCGAAACTTCCACTATTTTCTCATTTTTTTTAAAGTCAATATCTTGCAGCATTCGGTGACTCCGCTTATTATTTATTTAGCTGCTTTTTTCCCTTACATCAGTAATGGTTCCTATCGAATAAGTTTCTCGTATCACAATTTAAATTGTGTAAAGTTCCATCTTCCTGAAAATTATTCGACAGCATTTTTTTACCCTTAAACCAGTAGAATCATCATTAAAAATTAAATTAACATATTTTTCTATAGTTGGAATCTCGTAGCAACAAATTTTTCTCGCTACTCAGGTAACGTGACTCATACAATTAACAGTTTTCCAATCACTGACAATCTATTTTAAAGCATAAAGGAGTGTTACATCCTGACAGCTTAGTACTGACAATATTAAAAGTAATGAAAATGTAATTTGTAAAATTCTTTCACCAATCTAAGGAAGAAATTGAAATATATACCAAAAAAAGTATGAAAAATCAACTGAAAGACACAACTAAATTATAATGCGATTATTATAACATGCTTGCGTTTCCAATGTGATTTTTTTTCATCAAAGCGAAGTCTTTGAATCGCCCGTTCTGTAAATATATCCTTAAAGGTTCATAGAAAGCTTCCAAGCGCTTGAAGCTGAAATAGCTTTAACTAGAGCGTCCGAATATTCTGACGAACTCATTTCACTCGCTTTGTAAATAATTTAGCAGGTTTGTGCTCCTGAATGAATTTTGCAAACAGTTGTCATTGAAGCCATATGCCTCGTAGACACTTTCTCGATTTCAACGTTTCTGGAACAAAAATGGGATGTTTCGGTAGGGTAACAAAGTGCGTGTATTTTCCACTGTGAACTAGGGCACTATGAACAACCTAAGAAAAAAATGAAGATTTCAATTGCTACCAAGCAAGTATGTTTTCATTTTGTCGTTTAGTTTAATTGATATGCCGAATGTTTTACGTATTTTCAACCAAATTCTGGGAAAATGATGAAGATTAAATAATAAATAAATAAATAAAAATCAAACTGAGTAGGAGTACATAAAAAGTACATCTTCGGCGTCCAGGTAAAAGTCGCTCCAGTTTTGAGATATTACCAATTTCAACTTTAGGATCGTTACGAAAAATAATAAAAAATCATTTTGAAAACCCCGAACTCCTACAGTAATTTTGCTGATGCCATTTCCTTAAGTTGTATAATAAGCACTAAATTTTAATTTACTGCAATAGTTCACTTTTTTTTTTCGTTGGAGAGGAGTTAGAGAGTTTAGTGACTTTTACCAATACGGTGGCAATATCTAGGAAAATAACAGCTTTCCCTGCAGTACTTTCACACACAGCTCTATAGTTAATTTTATATTTGTGCAGAAAAACGTGTAACCCTTGACGTGTGACTAAAACGTGTAACTCTGTACTCCCTTGTGTATGTCAAGTCTACAGTTGAGCGCGGCTTAGCAGGAAATTTCACACTCCGCTTATCCGAATGGTTGCTCGATCGCTCCCAGGGCATGCGCAGTTTTTTAAATTTAAAAAAAAAAAAAAAAAAAACTTTTTAAAATTAAAATGCTGTCTTTCCGAAACTTTAAGGCTATAATATATTTTATATATTAAAAGTATAATTGTGCTCACCCGCTGAAAAGGTAGCTAATTTTCACGCTGTTGCATCGTTTTCTTTTATTACTTATTTAAGTTGTTTTCATTGTCGTATTTGTTACATACCACCAGGTTTTTCTGATAAAACCCTTTTTCTGGTTATTTGTGTATATATACATGTACATATATATATAGGCAAAACGGATAGAGACCGAGCGTATACAATGGCTTCTGAGAGAAAATGAAAAATACTTCCATTACGATATAGCAATAAAAACTGTTAAACAAGAAATTTCCCTTTTAATTAAAATACCGTCATGCCTTTTTGTATTCAGTACTTTAGAATAGTTAATTAAAGCTTTTTTTTTCTAATATGAATCGAAATGTTTTAAAAAACAACGGTTTAGATATAAAAAATAAAATGAAGGAACAAACACATTTAACGAACAAGAGAAATATCGAATGAATGATTACCTCGTAATGATTTACCTCGGAAACAAAAGGAGCTTGTTATGATTTTTTATGTGTTACGTAAATTAATTTTGCGTGAAATCGTGATTTACTACCGGGGAAAAAAGGGGTCACGTTTTTGTTGCATAATTATTTGTATTTATTTTGTTTGATTTAGATGAAATAAAAAGCTTTTCTGGAAATATTAAGACCAATTATTTGATCACAAAAAAAAAGCTTCTTTGACATCGGTACTCTTATGTATATCAATGTTTAAATCTTTTTCCTTCTACATAAAAAATCCTTTATTAAGCATCAACAAATGCGAATGCCGGATGCATACTAGTCTGCTAAGAATTGGGGGTTTTTTTCTGACAACAATAAATTTAGTTTTTTTTTTTTAGAGAAAAAGAAGAAAAACTTCTTTTTCAAATATCTATTAAGGGCCTTATAAAATATGTACTTCGTGAATTCAAAAAATCGAGCTTCAATGCTCTTATCTCTTACTAGCGGTAACCGCACGGCTATGCCCGTGTTAAAAAATGAAAAGACCAGTCGGATTGCCATTGTGTATATAGTGATAACTTTTTTAGGTGCAAATTATGTTATTTTATTAAAATGTATAGCATTCTACATAATTAAAAATTAGTTGCTCACGGCAATCAGCCAGAGATCCTACACATTTAAGCGTTTTTTTTACAAAACAAGCAAAATAAAAAAGGAAAAAGAAAAGAAAGAAACGAAACAAAACAAAAAAGAAAATCTTTGAAAGAAAACGCATTTTGCTTGTTTAGTTCAAGTAGCCACACAAAAAGGACGATTATAATAAATTATACTAATTTTAATTAATAAATTTTTAGTATAGTTAATTTTTATCTATTATTTATTGATATTAAAGCCGGGTCAAGACGCTACGTTTTGTACAACCTTTTGTCTGTGCAGTCTTAAGACTGAATGAAAACGTTGCAGTTTTATATACGTCTACATGGTGCAGAGATATCTGTATATTTCACTCAAATTTGTGCGATATCGTCATGAAGGAGGTACTACTCTGGTCAATTTTGGCATGGTGTCATGTTAAAAAAAAAAGACTGGAACGTCTCAGAAGTACCCGGCGTTCAAAGTGGTCAAATGATTACATAAAATAAATATTTTTTGTTGCCTATTCTGGTGGTTCAACAACTGCAATCTCTTTATTTTCATCCATTGTATTCCTGGACTGCCTTAGGGGTCTCCTGATCATTTAGGAAATGTAACAAATCAAAATACCAGAGAGATGGCTTGTACATTTCGTCTCCAGCCCCAGATCGAATCGATTTATTAACTTTTGCCAGTTCTTTACGGTAAACACCTCTCAAAGAATTAATTATTTACAACTGTTTCTCTGTTTGCGGTTGCATCAGCTTCTTTGAATTTTTCCACTAAACTCTCATAAGCGTCCCCCTTTTTATCCCTGTCACTAAACTCCTTGGATTTGACACGCCAAATGCATGGGAAACTTTCGCATAATGCAATAAATTTTGTGAGAAACTCCCGAGAACATTGCCGAAAGTCGTCCATTGTCGCCTGACGAATTGAAACTGAGAAACAAAATGAACCGGAAAAGGGTGCTACCGTCTACATGTGCCGATTTGTCTGCACAGTTCAAAGACATCTATTCTTTCTAGCTTAGTTATCGCTGCAACTGTTCAGTCTTCGCACCGGACTCAAAACTGCGCTCTTTTCCAATATATATGCAACGTTTTATCTGCAACGTGTTGAACTGCGGAGACAAAAAGTTGGGCAAAACGTAGCGACTGGACCCGGCTTAAAACAGACAGCAGCAAGCAAAGCTTTGAAAGCGGAATAAACCTTTCAGCCGAGCTCAAATAGGAAAATAACATATGTGCTAATTCACAGGTGAAAAAAAAAAATAAAATAAATGATAAGTATAAATAGTAATAATAAGCTGGAATAATAAAAATCGCTATAAAGAATAACATTTCCTTTAAAGTGCAGTATGGAAAATGCTCCCGTGAAATACATGTCAAAATAAGGAAATCAAAATAAAACTATCAACCGCCTGTGAGCCACAGGAAATACATTTCAATTCGCTTTAAAAAAAAAATAAAGTCCAACAAAAGAAATAAATAAATTAAAAATCGGCTGCTCCTCAAAATGTTAAAAACCGCAAGCAATAAATTTTTATTCGTTAAAAGAAAAAAGGATTAATAGGCAGTCGGCATGGTAACAATTAAAATTAAAGTTAATTACCGTGAAAAAATAATTTCGAACTGCAGAGAAAAATGCTTATAACTTCTTCTCTAGGTAATTTAGTGGCTTCGAATTTTCGCACATAGAGTGAAACTCCTTCCGGGGTAGTTTTTTACGTGCTTTTCAACGGTATCAAGCTCGAAGCGATGCGATAATTCCTTCCCATTGGAAATGACTATTTTATGAAACTTTCGGCTATAAATTAAAATAAAAGAAGAACAAATTCGAATTTCAGAAAAAACTCTCCGAGGTGCATACCCCCATGTTCCAAACTAATTTCGTGCCAAATTTCATGAAAATCCGCTGGATGGTCTGGGTCCTACGCCGGACACAGACAGACAGACAGACAGACAGACAGACAGACACACATACTTGCTGCTTTATTATTAGTAGAGATTTATTTATTTATTTACTTATTTATTTATATTTATTTATTTTTTTTTTATTATTTTTTAATCATATAAAAAATTAATTAATGAAAAAAAAGATAAACAATATAATCTATTAAAATTATACGGAGCACTGAGCGGAGCCGAAACAGAGCTGGAGCATGTATTTAGAAGTCGGAGTAGCGCAACTCAAAGAAAAACCTGCTCCAGATCCTTGTATATATTTACAAGAGCATGATACCTCTTTTATATGTTCTGCAGAAAGCCGGATAAACTTGGTAATGCTGTCAAAAAATTTCAAAACTCAAATTTATACTAATTCCTCGGAGTGCAGGAAGGGATACATTTTCCCTAATTACCGGAAGAAAAAACAGAAAATGAGTTATCAGATGTTTAATACCTCGCGTTAAACCACTGAAGATCGGGATGAGCAGAGAAGCTTGTTGCTGTTAGCATCCTAATCAGTCGCAACATTTTGCCATAAACCGGATTGGAAACAAAAATCGAGTTTGTTCTGCTAATCCCCCGGCACGGAGTAATTAGCGTAATGCATGCATAGCAGAGCCCGAACGAAGTTTTTGAAACCGCGAACGTTATTCGTCTTCCCGTGTGCTTGGCAATTTCATCTATCTTAATTTCCCCTTAACTTTCGGAATGTTCTGGCATTAAAGGGGGAAAATATTTACCACTGCCGCTTCGCAGGGAAGGGATGAAATATTCAAAAACACATTACCGAAGGCTCATCTTTGAGGCTTCTTTAACGATGGTGGAAGAATTAGGAAGGGGCCCAGAACGCACCTGTCACGTTCGAGGAACATTTCCGGAGGGCTGCCGAAGTAATCTCGCGTTTCCGCTAGCCTTCCTCTGATTTCGGCTCGCTGCATAATTCTGCAGTTTTCAAATGGTAAGTTAGGATTTCTTGTTGGTCGTTTTTCTGCTATTAGGGTTCGAATATACGCTTCATTTAAGAATTTGGAATCGCACTCGCCATTTGAATTTAAAGAATTATAATCCCAGTTAATATGCGACGGTTGGAAACAAATTTTGGGAATTTTGTCGTGCTACTGTCTCTAGAATTTACTATTCATCTTTAGTCTCCCTGTTGATTCATTCGAAATTTCATTTAAATTTGGGTGATTGTAATTCTAAAAAGTATTCTGGTCAATTTCGTACTTCATTTCTTTTTAGCCTTATTTGAAGAAACAGTATTATTTCTGTTGCTACAGCATTTGATTCTATTCAAAACTAAAATAATAATAATAATGATAATAAAAAATTATAGTAATAATAGTACCTATGGTAAAGGCCCTTGTTATTGACATGCTTCCAATTGCCACTTGTAACTTAAATTTTATAAAATATGCATTTGAGGTGACCTAGGATTTCATTCTTGATCATCGAGGTTTAAACTGGAATAAATATAATATCCTATTTTATAATCATTTGCAGCAACCTCACTATAAATCAGTTACTTTACAATATGACATCGAAGTCAGCTACTGGAGCATTTTTATCACATTTGTTTCTATTTGAATCATTAATAATGAAATCGAAATTTATTTTCTTATTCAATTAAAATCATTATTTAAAATTTTAATTAAATTATTTTTATGTAAAAAAATGAACTTATTCTAAAGCCGGTTATTACAAACAAACGGATTTAACGAACACATTGTTCTTGTCTTCACCCTCTTTAGTACTGAGTTCAACTGTATTTAAATTTTAAGAATGTTTACGAAGGGAATAGAAAAATTACGGGTACTTATTATAACGGATATAAAAAAAGCGCCAAGTAAAATTTTCGCCAATTTTAATATATTTCACTTGAATGTATGTTTATTATGTGTTGAAATTTTTTCTTGGCGCTTTTTAGTCGCCAAGTAAACATTTCGCCAATTTTATTACATTAGACTTGAATATATTTTTATTATTTGGTGATTTTTCTTCTTGGCGCATTTTGGTCGCCAAGTCAAAATTTCGCCAATTTTAGTATAGTGAACTTGATACTATATTTTTATTATTTTGTGAAATTTTTTTCTTGGTGCTTTTTTGGTCGCCGTTATAATGGACAAGTACCCAAGTATGGTCCGAAATTTCCCAGGAATCCTAACTTACCTTCCGCCTTATTCCAGATCAGGCGAACAACAGTAGCAATTGCAAAATCTGAAATGCCCTCTAACCTAGTTAGAGCCTGAGATACCATCACTTCAATATGAAACTCTCCAAAATGAAAACCTCTCGCTAACTTAAATTCATTAGTGCCGACGTTTTCTCCCCCCAACGATGCGCAATCTGACGAAAAGTCAAGGAACGAAGGGGCGTGTCGAACTCCAAACTTCATTAGACCCTTTCGAGCTCGGCAGGAGGACACCTTGAATAATTAATGCGATAAATTTACGATTTTGCCCCTTACAACAGTCTCGCGTCTAACTAACTAATCTCGTGCCGGGCGAGAGATTTTACTGTTTGATTAAATATTCATGTTTTCTCGAAGGCAACTGACTGACGCAATCGGGGATTTCGTTGGGATGTACACACGCGTGACTCTGTATATATTAGTGCGGATCGTGCCTGTAAACTGATCTCGACAGCTTGCTGATTGCACTTGTGTCCGATCGTGTACGATGTGCTTAAGGTGTTTGCTGATTGCTATGGCTTACTCTTTCCTCCCGTGATGCACTCCTGACAAAAGGTTAGTTTCATGGATGCTTAAAAGTACCGGGCGAGCTTATGATGGGGATGTAACCCGGTACAAGTGTAAGGTGACTTTTCGTTATTAACTGCTGTCATACTATTTATGAGATCGGGGAATATTTAACTCTTGAAAAATTGTTCTTGCTTGCGTGACATTTTCTATATACATTTCTCTACAGGACAAGAGCCAAAGATTAATGTACAGTTTAAGACAGAGTAGTTCTGGCTTTTTTTCTCTTTGTTTTAAATGTGTTCTTAAAGCAAAACATTCTTCGAAAATGACATACAATTAATAAGTATTTTAGATGAACTTTAGTTATCTTTATCACACTAATAGTTTGATCGGGGAATGCTTCTTTTAATAATAATTTAACTTTGTGCAAGTAAACAGTAATAAAAAATATAATTTCACGTTAATTTAAAGCACAAATGAGCATTAAAATGCAGACATATGTTTCAGGATTCCTTGAATATTTTGCATCTAGAATCTCCCTGTCGCATTGTAAAAGGGATTCCAAGCAATCCCAAAACATATGTCTGCATTTTAATGCTCATTTGTGCTTTAAATTTACGTGAAATTATATTTTTTATTACGGAATGCTTCTTTGTTGAGCAAAATGTACGTTATCAGTAAGAATCTTTCAATCATACATAGAATTATGAGTGCAAAATTCGATGTATATTTTAAAGCCTTTCATATCATTTTCCAACCAGCAATATTGAAAATAACTAAATCTAGGAACCAATAACAATCTAAGAACTCCTCAAGATCGTGTTAAAGAGGAAAATTTCGGACATTACTTTTTCATATTCCCCCCCCCCCCCCCCCCCCACTAAATTCCTAAATATGTTTTAACGTCTCATTCACCTATCATTACGACGCATGTTCGCAATTTGTTGTTTTCAGATGATATCATATTAAAATAAACGCGTAAAATAATAGAAAGCAAATGTAGGCTAGACGACATCCTTATTGTATATATCCGGCGGTATAAGTATCTAGCTGAATTTGGATGTTCGGACTGGATATACGACCCCGGAAGACAGTGGAAGCAGAACATCCGGTTTCCGGTATCCGGCAAAATCACTATACGATTAAAACCTACTCTTAATCAGCGCATAGCCAGTAGAAACATATATAAACTGCCTTTTTAGAAACATCTTCTATTTTATTTGCTCTTTAATATAGTATTTAAAACAAAAGCAAATACATTCTTATTATAAATATGTACATATACATATGCGCGCACACTTACGGCACACGCACAAATATTAGCAAAAACTCTCTCCATTTTATCCTTTTACTTTTATAAATTTCATGTTCTTATATGTACGCCCATATTAACTTAAGTTATTTTCAAATAGAATGCAAAACCCTAAGTAAACAAGAAAATGCTTAATAATTCCTATTTAAAAAAAAAATACATACGTTTTTTTTTCATTAAAAAGTACAAAATTTAACAGAAACTCTTTCAATTTTTTTTAGTTTTCATTTCACTTTATCTGTAATTCAGATGAAAAGTATACTTCCAATATCGCCTTGTAGCTCTTTCAAGTAGAAGCCTTTAAAAGCCTGTTTAAAGAACAAAGTGCTTATTAATTACACCAATCATTTTCGAGCACATGAAGATACCTTTTTTTCATTAACCAATAAATCAACAGAAATAATATCAGACATTCCAAAATTGTTTTATTATACTGTTAATTATCGAATAATTAATCGTATTTACTCCTTTTGCGATAATGAGGAAATTTGAAATAAATTCTAGCATGTAATTGCTAGATAAATCGCCCGAAGCAATTAAACGATGTAAAAAATGTGAGCAGTCAAAAATGTTCATCTCAGGAGACATTGATCGCCAGTCGAATAGCTCCCGACATTTAATTAATTATGTCTAAATTAAGTTACAACTCATTAGATTGTTTTCTTTCATAGCTTAAAATTGACGATTACATTTTAAAATTTCCAATTTCAAGAGCAATCGTTCATTTTCAAAATATTTCTTCATTTTAAATTCATGTTAACAATTAACTTCTCCATTTTCTTTCATATTTACTGAGTCAAAATTTCAGTTGCCGATTACAAATACAATTTTTACATGCTAATATATTTCAATAGTAAATGCGTGAATCGACATATTTTTAATTAACGGAAAGCTGTGAGATTGTGTTCTTTTTTTTATTTTTGAAACAGTAACATTATTTGAAAGTTTGAAAAACGTCCGTTTATTTTAGAAAGAGTCTTTCTTTCCATATGTTAAATTAATATTATTGAAGATGTGCTTCACTGGTAGAAGACTATTTTCGTGTTTGAATAGGGATTAATATGTTACTTAAACATTAATATTTTTATATGTTATGATTCATTGTATTTTACCGCAAAGGTCACAAATAACAAAGTGCAATAGAAACTTGATATTATGGGCCTCAAACAACCAGATAGCTGGATAATGCGAATTGAATGCGAGCAAGAATTCTTAACTCAAAGAAAGATGAAGAAAAAAAAAAGAGTCGCTTGGAACTTGCTAAAAATGCAGTTAGAGGTTCACATCAGACGAAATGTCAGGATTTGTTTATTTATGTATTTTTTTAGTTTTAGAGGAAAGGGGGCGGGTAGTTATGGCTACTCTAGTTTTCAACCATTGTTAATTCATTGTTTTATGAAGGTTTTCTTTTTAGTCTCAGGGCTCTCAGTTTTGGTACGCTACCTTTTCAGTCTCACACGTAACTTTTTCAATCTCGAACACGACCTTTTCATCTTCATACGCACGATCTTCTGCTTTTCTTTTCCAGTTAATTCTGGAATTCTTTCATGAGCAAACTTATAGTATGATCAGATGTACAGGTACGTCAATTTGGTCCTGGCTGTATCGATGCCAATCTTAATCTTGGAAATCTAAAGTCTTGAATAGTAATGTGAATTTATTAAAAGTATGGAAGCATGTTGATTTCTAACTTCTTACGTTCTTTCAACTTCTTTCGTTCTATGCACTGGCAATAACAAGAAACGAGCTGCATATTTGCACAAGGAAATTGCACTAACTGGACTTTAAGCAGCCCCGTCATTTCAAATTTTTCCAGAAGAGTATTGTATATTCTTCAGTTGGTATATTCTTCCTCATGTATTACACTATTTAAAAAAATCTGTACATTCATAAAAATACTTAAAAGCCAGGAGGCAATCCTGACTCCCTTACATGGCGGGCCTGACTTTAAGTGGATTTCTTCGATTTATTACTTGTAAGTTGAGTTTAAAAATTCTTTGGTTAAAATGCCTTCTTTTGCAAACGCATAAATTTAACCAAGTAACTTACAGAAAAAAGTACTCAACAAAAAACAAGTGTACTTACAGTAGTTTTATCTTTTGTACTGTTAAACGTATTATATTTAAATAACTGTCTTTCGTATAAAACGAATATGTAAACAAAGACAAATTGTTTTAAAATCTCTCTTTTCAAGCGAAAGAATGAATAACAATTGACATTTTTGGAGACTCAACACATTCATCGCGCCGGTGGTCATCACCTTTTTTTTTCTATCCCGTTGAAACCTTTGCGAAAACATGTTAATACGAACTGGGATGTCTTGAAAATTTGACACGGAGCACAGAAAAATATTCTGTAGATGTCAAATTACATCTTTTCTGACGTATAGTAATATGATCGTGGAAGGCGAGATATCTCGTCCTAGCGATGAAAATGGTAAGCGTCATTGCTTTTGATTCGACTAATGCAAAGAGTACAAGTAAGATAAAAATAGTTTTACTGATTTATTAAATTACAGCTAAGAATGGGTGGGGAAGATAAAGAAGGAAACTTTATCTTCATTTACATAGTTATTTCCATAGTTTTCGTGACTACATAGAGCAAACTTTTGCCTTTGTCAACCACAAAAACCGATAGAATGACAATACCGCAACAACAGTGGAGTTATGTGTATGCTTCAAATGTTCCAACTCACGCTCGTGCGATGCTATGTGTCAACACGAACGCCGATTCGTGAACGAGACGAAAAATCGAACCATGGCAGTGAAGCTAGCGATAAGCCCATGCAAACGATATTTATGCTCCCAGTACTTTGGCAAATTGAGTCGCCACAGGCCATTGATCAAAGCAACCCATGGGGTAAACAGAGCCCGCGGGGCAAGCTTATATTTCATGTTTATGAACTCGCGGACTTCAGCGGATAATTTGTTCTTTTTCAACTCTCGTAAATTTACGGTTTTATTATGCAGTTCGATAAATTGGAAGATTTTTTTCTCCTATTATTTATTTACTACTTTGTGCCTGCATTCAGTTCTGAAGCATGGTTCTGGATAAATAGCTTAGAGGGACTTATTTAACGGTTTGCACGCTAAAGAGCGATTTGGTTACTTGCATGAATTTCTATAATTGATCAAATCTACGCTACAGTTCTCTTTTATGTTAGAAAGCATATTAAACTTTGAAAAACCATGCTATAAGAAGAAATGTATGACGCAATAAATATTTAATACATTAATTATAGGTGACAAAATACTTTTCTGGCAGTTTTTCTGAATGCAACTAAAGTTCAACAAATAAAAAAGTAGGAGATAGAAGTCACACATAAATATAAGAAGCTCTCCCTCTCTGAATTAGTGTTTTATATTTGTTTGTCAAGTTGTCCCCCACGTTGCCCCCTACAATAATAACATTTAGAAAACATATTAGCTCCTTATACATTACGCTGTACGAAGCCTGATGAAAGAAAATTGACTATTCAGTTTAAATTAAAAGTTACGGATTTCTTTTTTACAACAATGCTATTCATTCTCGCCAAAATATTCTTTTGGCGATAGGGCTTAGTTTAACACTCGGAAGATTCTGAGCAATAATTCACATTCGATTTATTTTAGAGATTTCAAGGAATTCTATCTGACGTAGTTTTTCCCCATCTGCAGAATATAAAATCTTAGAAAATGCAATTACTTTTTTTTTCTATTTTGAATTGTCGAAACAAATCTTAAAATTAAAATATAAAGAAGCAATAATTCGAATTTTCGAATGAGACTTCATGCGTGGGATGAGTGAATGTTGCGACAAATTTCATTACAGTCCGCGAATTGGTTTGGAGTTGTATAGCAGGCATATACAAACATACACACAAACGAGCTATCATATATATATATATATATAGGCAAAGACAAAACAATTAAATATTATTCTCTTCCTTGTTGGTCAACCAATTTTCTTCTTCTTTTTTTTTGTTTAGTAGTTATTGATGAGATTTAGAGTCATCAATAAAAACTTTTTGGAAATAATTATTTTTTTTTTCTCTCACTTTCGGTGTAGAGTCTAAGCCTTTTTGTGGAAGTCTTTATTCATCATGCTATTATACTACTCCTTATATCTACTATCTACAATATCTGCACAATACTAAACAAAATTTTACTTTTTTATAATTCAAAGAAGAAATGTCAAGAACAAAACGAAAGGGAAAATGTAATCTCTTAAACGAATGTCAAAGCAGAACAATATTAAATTTTAGGTGCCAATTGATTCATTTCCCCTATATATACAAAAAACTTACGAACCGTTGATTCTGAGCAAAAAAAAAAGCGTCACCACACTTATTATCTATTTCACTTTATATTATATTAGACATTGTTAGCTTCAAATTGTATTTCATTTTGTTTGACATTTTATTGGGCTCTTTATTATCATATATATATATATATATACTAGCGGTACCCGCATGGCTATGCCCGTGTTAAAAAACGAAAATACCATTCGGTTTGCCATTGTGTATATAGTGATAACTTTTTTAGGTGTAAATTATGTTATTTTATTAAAATGTATAGCATTCCAGACAATTAAAAATTAGCTGCCCATGGCAATCAGCCAGAGATCCTACACATTTAAGCAATTTTTTTTACAAAACACGCACAATAAAAAAGGAAAAAGGAAAGAAAGAAACGAAACAAAACAAAAGAGAAAATATTTGAAAGAAAACGCATTTTGTTTGTTTAGTTCAAGTACCCACACAAAAAGGACGATTATAATAAATTATAATAGTTTTTATTAATAAATTTTTAGTATAATTAATTTTTATCTATTATTTATTGACATTAAAGCCGAGTCCAGACGCTACGTTTTGTACAACCTTTTGTCTACGCAGTCTTAACACTGAATGAAAACTTTGCAGTTTTTTATGCGTCTACATGGTGCAGAGATATCTGTATATTTCACTGAGTGTTGAGCGATATCGTCATGAAGGAGGTACTACTCTGCTCAATTTTGGCATGGTGTCATGTTAAAAAAAAGACTGGAACGTCTCAGAAGTACCCGGCGTTCAAAGTGGTCAAATGATTACATAAAATAAATATTTTTTGTTGCCTATTCTGGTGGTTCGACAACTGCAATCTCTTTATTTTCATCCATTGTATTCCTGGACTGCCTTGGTGTCTCCTGATCATTTAGGAAATGTAACAAATCAAAATACCAGAGAGATGGCTTGTACATTTCGTCTCCGGCCCCAGATCGAATCGATTTATTAACTTTTGCCAGTTCTTTACGGTAAACACCTCTCAAAGAATTAATTATTTACAACTGTTTCTCTGTTTGCGGTTGCATCAACTTCGTTGAATTTTTCCACTAAACTCTCATAAGCGTCCCCCTTTTTATCCCCGTCACTAAACTCCTTGGATTTGACACGCCAAATGCATGGGAAACTTTCGCATAATGCAATAAATTTTATGAGAAACTCCCGAGAACATTGCCGAAAGTCGTTCATTGTCGCCTGACGAATTGAAATTGAGAAACAAAATGAACCGGAAAAGGGTGCTACCGTCTACATGTGCCGATTTGTCTGCACAGTTCAAAGACATCTATTCTTTCTAGCTCAGTTATCGCTGCAACTGTACAGTCTTCGCACCGGACTCAAAACTGCGCACTTTTCCAATCTATACGCAACGCTTTATCGCAACGTGTTGAACTGTATACAACAAAGGAAAAAAAAAAGGAGACATTGCGCAAAACGTAGCGTCTGAACCCGGCTTAAAACAGAAAGACGAAATTTTGCAGCTTGCAGAAACAAACAGCAGCAAGCAAAGCTTTGAAAGCGGAATAAACCTTTCATCCGAAATCAAATAGGAAAATAACATATGTGCTAATTCACAGCCAAAAAACAATTAAAAAAACAAATGAAAGTCTAAATAGTAATAAGCTGGAATATCAAGAATCGCTATAAAGAATAACATTTCTTTTAAAAACCCCTGTGCAGTATGAAAAATGGTCCCGTAAAATACATGTTAAAATAAGGAAATCAAAATAAAACTGTCAACCGCCTGTGAGCCGCTGGAAATGAATTTCAATTCGCTTTAAAAAAATAATAATCAAAATCCAAAAAAATTAATTAATTAATTAAAAATCGGCTGCTCCTCAAAAAGCGAAAAACCGCAGGCAATTAATTTTAATTCGTTAAAAGAAACAAGTAGTTCCGTCTAGAACTATACGAGCCTACTTTCCCGTATACACCGAATTCAAATTTATAATCTAGCTATCTCTCTCTCTCTGTCTTTCTCGTTTAGCTTTAGTTCTTAATTGCTTCAAATATACCTTTTTCAACGATTAATACATACTCATTCAATCATTCATTTATTAAGTCATTCATGTATTTATTCACTCATTTATTCATTCATTCTTTTGCTTATTGATTTAATCATTCATTAATTCAAAAATATTCTTGAAAATCCCGATCAAAAAATTTCATGGGAAAATAGGCTCGTTAGTTCTGGATGAACTTTCTATTTGTACATGTTCTACGTCATAAGAGCTTTCCGATAAAGTTTGTTCCAAGCAAATCGGTCCGTTATATCAGGGATTATATAGAATTGAAATTTCCCCGTAGGCGGTATTTTAATTTTTTTTTGAACTGTTCAAAAATGAACAAAATTGTTCAAATCAATATTTCACGCCAAGAACTTCTTCCAGTGAGCTTGTTCATTGGAACTTGGATCTTGTACCCAGAGTTTACATAATTTGCTTCATTTTCGCCCATAGGCGCTAATGTCAAAATTTTTTGAACTGTTCAAAATTAAAAAAAAAATTGTTCAATTTCAAAAAGTAAAATATGGAAATGAGATGTCCTCGCCGATCTTTCGAATGCAAAAAGAATTTTTCAAATTGGACAATTCGTTCAAAAGTTATTAGGGGGGGACAGACCGATAGACAGACCGTCAGACACACTTTTACCCCATCTCAAAACCCTACTTTCAAATTTTTTATTTTTCAATCTTTATTTAATTACTTAACTTATTTTTGACTTTTCTTGATTTCTAACGATATTTTCACGATACATTAAGCCTTCTTTCATGCTTTATTATATTTTTTTACTTTTACGGGAAAGTAGGCTAAAAAGGATTAATAGTCAGTCGGCATGGTAACAATTAAAATTAAAGTTAATAACCGTGAAAAAATAATTTCGAACTGCAGAGAAAAATGCTTATAACTTCTTTTCTCGGTACTTTAGAAGCTTCGAATTTTCGCGCACAGAGCGAAACTCCTTCCAGGGTAGTCTTTTACGCGCTTTTCAACGGTATCAAGCTCGAAGCGATGCGATGATTCCTTCCCATAGAAAATGACTATTTTGTGAAACTTTCGGCTAAAATTTGTAATAAAAGAAGAACAAATTCGAATTTCAGAAAAAAAACTCTCCGAGGTGCACACCTCCATGTTCCAAACTAATTTCGTGCCAAATTTCATGAAAATCCGCTGGACGGTCTGGGTCCTACGCCGGACACAGACAGACAGTCACACAGACACAGACACACACATACTTGCTGCTTTATTATTAGTAGAGATATATGAGTGAGTGTTTGTGTTTTTTATTTATTCAATAATAATAGGGTGTCATGAAAACTTTTCTTTCCATTTTCTTTACAGGAGAAGCATTGGAGAAAGAGAAAAATTATGCATAATATGTGTGACTAAATCATTAAATTAAATACCGAAATCAGTGGTCAATCAGTCACATAGAGAAAATATTATCGTTTATTGAAATATTTAAACACAACAAACTCTTGTCAAAGAAAAAAAACTAAAATGTCTTTAAACATTCGAAGATATTCTTGAAAAATTTAATGAACAACGGTCGAATTTAGACTGCTGAGCGAGCACTAGTATTTATATATATATATATATATATATATATATATATATATATATATATATATATATATATATATTAATCTTGTTTCAAAAAATCCGGGAGGGGGGCATAAATTGCAGCAAAACATTTTGTTATTCGGTTAAAAATTCAGCTCCGAGCTGTGTTATGGGATATAGTAGCAAAACGTTCAAAGTTGAATAAATTATCACATGAATGAGATAAAATCACAAAATTTTAACAGTAAATAATAATAGATAGTAATAAAAGATAAAGATGCCTAGTAACAATAATTAAAATAAAGCCAACTAGTAAAATATCAAAATCTATGCATATTCACCCTTTTGTACTTATTACAGTAGAACAAAGATCGGTTATTACCCACCGATGCATTCATTTCGAATGGAAGATACGGCAAATTGATGAATGACGGTCAACGTAAAGTCTTCCAATCCTTTATATTTTTATTTTACTGAAGATTTTGTCTGACTCTATTGATAAATATTTTCCTAATGAACACTATTCCTGCCTATCTGGAGTTTCTTCCTACTTCAGTCTTACAATTTTTTACTGCATTTGTTTTCATCCATTTGAAACTTTATTTTAATAGTACTTGAAATCATTAAGATAGAAATAATCGACAGTGATTGGAAACTAAACGCATGTTTATTAATGAAGTTTGAAATTATTCGAAACATTTGAATATTTCCGAAGCATTTGTCAAAATTGAAGCCGTTTTTAATATCTATGATAAAGATTTCTAATGAATATTTATTGTATGCATGGAGTTGCTTTAGTAGAAATTAACAGGGAGTATACGTTTTTTCGGTATTCAAAATAAATGCAAGATATGTTACGATTAATGAAAAGACGAATTTAATGGATGTTTTAAAATCAGCATGGCGTCGGAGGGTGCAATTGTTTCACAAAACGTTTTAAGATTGATAAGTCAGAATATTTGCTATCTACGATGAGCTCAGCGAAGCAAAGATGATTTTTGTGATAAAATAAAAACTAATTTCAAGAACCCTTGAAGTTCATAACAAATAAAATTTGCTCCAAGTTTGACTAGTCTTAGTACATTAATACAAAACAAGGAAGTAAATGTCATCTAAAAAATTTAAGTTTTAAAGTTAAAAGCAATTTGAACACTTAATAATGCATGTAAATTTCACAAAAAATAAGATTTACAGAAGTTTTTGTAGTTAAACCGTCAAATGTAAAATACAATGTGCCCTCTGAAGTGACAGTATTCTTCTGCGAATAATCCCACTTTTAGGATCATACAAAATCAAAAAATACAGCTCAAAAACTCATTCAGACCATTTTTCTTTTTAATACGCATTTTGAGAACGTTGTCTTTGGATCTAGTCGTCTTCCATGACCTTGAAGAGAGAGGTGAAGAAGGTCAACATCATTTTATAGAAAATATTTTTCCCTGCGACCTCATGTGTAGCAGCTTCTCCCTAAAACCTTTCGCACCTCTGGTAGAGCGGGTTCATTAAAGAAACATGAGACCATGTTCCTATATCACGCCTCTAACGAGCTTCGTGGGTCCCTTGGTTGCTCATTATCGAAGAAGACTTCTTGCGAAAGCTCAAAAAGAAAATTGCAGATAAATAAAAAGAACAATTTTTTCTCCCCAAATTTGAATGTAAAAGGAATGATAGAGCTATGATTTGGTGCTTAATTAGTTCGTTGAATGATTTGGTTGAATATTAAATTGCTGGAGAACATATTCTTTTATTTTGTAATTCTATTATTACTTGCTCAGAATTGTACTTTACAGAACAAAAAAAACCCCTATGTATTATTATTCTATCGACCATGAATACCGTCAAATTTTCATTACTCTTCAAAAAAATGTAAATAAATAATTAAACTCTCAGAAATGTAGATGTTTGGAGCCATTTTAAAGATTGCTAGGAATTTCAAAATTCGCCATAATCTCCCAGTTTTACGAAACTGTAGGTAGTAATGATTATGTGTTTTGGCGCATCTCCAAAAGCGCCAAATGTGCAGTAATAGGGAACTTGAACATTTGGCTGGTTTTGATTTGGCGACAATGGTCGACGTGCTAGTGCATAAATACCAAAAAAAATTACAAAACAGAAAGGATATCACTTTTGGGATCCCTGATGAATAATGTATCACACACATACATAGGTCCAACAAAGATTGCTGACCTGTGTTATGTGTTTTGATTTCGGTGTTAGTAAGAACTTTTCCAACCTAGAGAACAATATGTAAGAGTGAAAACGGGTTCTCCATATATGCGTGTCAATAATTTTTATTTAGCTTTTTGCTTTTCATAAATTTACAATCATAAGCAATTTGGTGTATTTTCCTTCCTTTTGCAAATGAATCTAACCTACTGCATGACACGCTCAGTAAAATTGAAAAAAATTAAAGGTTACTAAATGGATGCATGCAAAAATTAAAAATGAGTTCATCATTTTGCACTGTAAAGTTTTTAAGGATAGAATTCTTAATGCTGTATAATTTTATTTTATTTTTGGCAAAAGATGCAAAGCTCTATCAAGTGGAGAAGAAAATATCGTTTCTCGTAGAATAAAAATGAAGCAGACTGTTTTTTATATATAGAAAGAAAGAAATGTATACGATGTTGCTCTTAACATATAATAAATTTTACTGTACTTACATTGTAATACAATGATGTGTCCAAAAGAACCTAGATTCTTAGAAGAACTTAGAACTTATCAGAGTACTTTCAGGAAAATTTAAAAGAATAATAGGCTATATTGTTATTTTTTGGCGGCCGTGATAAATCGCCATCGTATGTTACAAAGTGTTAGCGATTTGTATTGTTCTCTAAGCTTTAAACTAAAAAGATTAAAGGCATTGTGCGAAACAGAAACTACCCTAATTTTTGACGTACCATAAGCTGTGTTCATCTATAAATTAGGGTTTCTCAACAGGAGCCATATGGCCTCCTTGGGGGCCACAGGAGAAAATATGAAAATAGGGAATTATGAGCCATTTTTACTAAATCTTTCGGAGGTGTACAAAACAACACAAAATTGCATTAAAAAAAGAACTCAATGCATGAAACAGCGCACAGCATGTAACTTCTTACGTGACTTGGTTTTCATGGGGAAAAAAGAGCAAAATAAGTTTCAATTAGTGTCATGTTTTCCTCAATGCTTTTTAAAATAATGCATCTTTAGTTTTTCTGCAATACACTTTTTGAATTTCAAAATTTAATTGTATGGTGTGTTTCTTCTTTAGTGTTCATTGTTGTCAAAATTGTATTTACAGGAAAAAATATCTAAATGAATAAGAACATGAAAGTAGGCCTAATATCCTGTAAAATATTCAACGAGTAAAATTAGTAAGGTCAATAAATATTTTTAAGCAAAAAATATGAGAGCAGGCTTATTAGATGGGGGAGATGTATGTCGGTCACCCCTGCATCCTAATGATTTCGTGAAGAATAATCCGAAACAAAGACTCCGGGATATATCAACATTTCATTCTTATGCTTCACTTTTTGCTTTGAATTTCTTTTATTCACTTTTCAGCAGTTAAGAAGAACAGCATTTTGGGCTTTAAGGGGAAATTTGAATTTTTTATTAATCCCGATTTAATAGCAGGATTGGCTTTGGAGCTACCAACAAAAAGAACTTTTGACGCAGAACATATACAAGAAAGGATTATTTTATTTTATTATTTTAAAGCTACTTTTGAGCAAAAGGAAAAATGTTTAAAATTAGTACCTACGGGAGATATTACTCTTTTACCCTGTAAAAAATTCTAGTTCAACCTTTCACCAAAAAATGGCGAAATTTAGTTGCAATCACCATTTGGTACTAAGTTAAACCATTATAATGGCGTAGTTTTTCCTAGTTTCACCATGAATGTGTAGCTAGTAACCATTATAATGCTTGAAATTTAATACCAAATGTTGGTTGCAGCTAAATTTCAGCATTTTTTTTTTTTTTTTTCATTTATTTGATGAAAGGTTGAACTAGAATTTTTTACAGTGTACTTTAAAACCAATAACGCTAAAAATAAGAATGTTCGAGCCAAGAAATTGAAGAAATTGCACAGATTCTAAATGCATTTAATTTTTTTTGGAAACAAATTATAGATAAAAACGAAAAGAGAAAATATTTTTACACTTAACGTTAATAACTTGACTGTCTGATTCTATTATCGAATTCAAGAAATTTAAAACTTGTCATTTGCCTTGGAAGAAATAAAGTTGCAAATTACTTTATTATTGATACAAATAACTGATAAAAATAACTATATAGAAAAAATATTTTAATTTTGATTTTTAATTTTCTAACTCAGTTCTACATATAGTATTTCCTACGGCTGTACGTTTGCAGATATCTGCTTAGTTTTAAATTACAGTATCTTCTATTGATGTTCTCAAAGCAACAAATGTTTATTTTCCCTTCATTTTTAGTGTTTTTTGTATCCTATTTTCGGTATGATCACACATAAATAAAGTAATGACAATGTACTTGGGCACATCGATCGAAAACCCGATGCCCGACTCCGTTTTTAAATCCACACTGCAATCCGGTCCCACCACCGTAAAAAAGATTCGTTTATCCAGCGTGCCAAATTTGATTTTTAAAAAACTAATTAACTAGTAGCTATATCTGGAAAATATATATAAATAGAAAACTTACTACTTATATGGAATTTTTGAATATTTAAAAATGTCTATGGAATTTATGGGTGTCAGATATCTGAGCCAGATATCCAGTTTGAATCCGTCAGACACGAGGCATTCAATATCGGATATCCCATGCATCCCTCATCCTGACCTCCCCCCCCCCCCCCTCCAAACAAAAATCCCAGGTATACTTCTGATTTTGAACGTATCTAATGGAAGCCACGGCAGTATTTGTGACTTCTAAAAGGGACACAAGTCGAAAAATGTTGAGAAACCCGTAAAAATATAAAAAAATACTAATAATAGTAGACTTTCATTGGAATTTTTCAAAACTTTCGTGGCATTACTTTTAAGTATAGTGTTTTAATGCTTTAAAGTTTAAGGGGGAAGCATTTGTTGTTATGGAGCATAAAAAATTATAACTTGTTAAGGTTGAATGGAAATTTATAGCAGAAAATTTATAAAATAACAGAAAAAATAATACAATAACTGAAATTCCCTGAAATTTGAATGGTAAATATGAATTTTCTAATAAGGAAATACATAAATATTTAACTTCCTTTGAAAAAATTTTTCTCTCCGTCTTGCAATTTTGTAAATCTTCTTTGCAGCTAATTCATAATTTAGATAACTAATTTAGAATCAGGCAAAATAAATGGTTATTAGTCAATCATTATAGAAAGTAATTTTGATTTCAACGAAAGTTATCCATTTAACCTGCATAATAATAACATTAATAACTACTAATTTACTCTGATGTTGCGCAAAATGCATTGAAAAATTCCGTTAATCCTTTAAAGGATATTTACATTAAGAACAACGCTTTTGCGCAGAATCTGCTTTTTATTTCCTTTGTTTGAAAATTACTAATTTGTTGCCATCTCGAGTTATAAGCAAATACAGACAATTTTTAATTTTCCAAAACGCTAAAAAGTTTGTTTTGTTTTGTACGCATTAGAATGTTTATAAAACTGAGAAATAACTTCAGTAAACGATATTTTTACAAACGACGCTTTAATGGCAGCAGCAATAATTACTTTTTCTATTTTTTGTTTTATTCATATGCTCATAAAATAAGAACATTTATTAGAGATGTATTCTACGAAATGTGAATTTTTTTTTAAACACATTCTTATTTTTAAGTGCATGAGTTACTACTTTTGTGCTTCTTTTTCAATGGTTTTAATCATGGATGAGATTTAAATATATTTTGCATTTTGTTGCCCTGACAACGGAGCTATACAATTTTATTAGTTGCACAAAAAAGTATGTTTATACAAGGGATGCATCTGTTATTAATCCGCAGTAACAAGTAATCGGCCGTAATAGGCCACTTTTCCGATTATTTATAGTAGGCTAATTTTAAACGTTTAATCGGCCAAGAATTTTATTTTTACTAAAATTAGTGCTAGGGTGCTAAAAACTAGAAATCATGCATATAGAATTTATTAACAAAAACAGGGGAACCTGCCCTCCTAGAGTGATGGTGTATCCTGGTGTACCCCCCCCCCCCCACGCACACCAAAATATAAATAAGCAGAGTATTACAGTAACATTTATCACAATATGCTATCATTCAAAAGGATATGGAAGATATAATAAAGGGAACAAAAATTTACAGCACCACTCTTTCACTTTAAAACACCCCCCTTCCTAAAGCTTCCAATCGTGCATTCTGCGCCATGAATCCCTCTTCCTTATGGCCACTACTGGAATAAGTCAATGTAATTTTCTACAGCATGAGATGTCATGCAAAATTTCTGACAGTCACACTACTTAAAAGAAAAAAATATTCATTTAAGCCAGTGTGAGACATCAATTAGAAATCACTATAATTAATTCATAGTTAAAACTAGTGCTTGTCCCAATTAATTTTCACAGTAGTGTCGCGGTGACAAAGTTAAAAACAAGAGTGTATTTTTAATTCGTAAGGTTTAATAAATGCACCGCGTGTCAAGGAATTTTTAAAAGACTAGGTTTATAAAATAAAATAAAAACTAGTAACAATATTTTTAAAAGTATTTTTATTTAAAACAAGCTCCTTCGGCTTCAATACATTTGTTACATCGGTTTAACAACGATTCGAATGTCTGTTACACCTCATATCGTGGGGCTGCCTCCAAAGCTCGCGTCAAAGCTGTTTGTACACAGTATGTCAAAGAATTTTTAAGACTAAAGCTGGAACGAAGCTTACAGTAGCGCTACCTGTGTTATCGAGCATTCGTGAAACTCTTTCACTATTAGCTGATCCACTGCCAAAACCACAGTTCATTTGTTTATTTTTTTTTACTTTGATGAGAGTGACAATATACAAAGAGCTTCGACGCTAGCTTTGGAGGCAGTCCCAGAATGTGAGCTGGAACAGGCATTTGAATCGTTGTTAAACCATTGTAAAAAATGTATCGAAGCCGAAAGAGCTTATTTTCAATAAAAATACTTAAAAAATTATATACCTACTAGTTTTTATTTTCTTTTATAAACGTAGTCTTAAAAATTCTTTGACACACTGTGTAGATTCCTTTGTGTGTGGGATTTTTTTAAAACCCTTCTCGAATTAACGATTGAAATAATTTATTAATTTGAGCCACTAATGTATTTTTTGTACAATTAGTAGCTTGAGTTCGTACAAAGATATTCTACTTTGCTACTTTTAAAAGCGTTATATGAAAATACTTTTAGGTTGTTATGACAAGATACAATTCTGCCGAGTACGAGAACTTTCAGAAATATTTCCTTTATCTTATCTTATGGCAAATCGAAGAAACAAATATCCCTACTGGCAACACTCCAAGCGGGTAAAAAAATTCCACTAGTCCATGAAATTAAAATGCCTTATATTTAAATGTTTCGGCTCCGCTATTGATTAGATTTCCTCTGACGTTTTTTTTCCCCCTTAAGCTCTTTCTTTAGCCTCGCAATTCATTACGATTATGGATTATTTCAACTTCATGCAAAATGGATCCCCATGGAAAGATCGGGGGACGTAATTCTTTGGAGAGGGACGAGCCAATAACGACTAGGTTATGTTTTAAATCCACAGATAGCGAAACTTTCTGGAGATTAATTTTATGCTTACTTAGTCGTTTATAATACTGGTAACTTGGTTTCTTGAACATAAAAGAAAAATCTTTGCTTTGAGAGTATCTTGAACTACTGATGCGCGAATTCTGCTAATGAATTTTATTTTTATTTTATTTTATTTTTTTGTCTGCTTTGCGCCTCACGTTTTCATATCGATGAAAAGAGACCCCCAAATTATTTTTCGCAAGCAAAGCTTGGGCTTTTTTCAATTATTCAAGCGAATTTTAATTCAATTCATATAGAGGTGGTAAATTTTTCCTTCTGTTGTGTACATATTTGTTTCAGAGATTGAAATTGAAGTTAATCACTCGCGCGTATTATTTTAGCGCTTTATATTTTATTAAAATACATATAGATATGGGCGATATATATCTTGAACATTTTATGTGAAGATAAAAAACTTTTATGTCCAAATATCAACTAATGTTTAAACCTATTCAAAATTAATTCTCGTCTATGAATATCAAAATGCTTCTCCAATTTTTAACTCCTCCTTTCAGTGTTGTAAAATGCTTAGGCATATATATTGGGGCAAATGCCCAGGTAAAAGGCCCGGGAAAATGACCAAAATCCATAAACACCTGGGCATTTATGAGTTTCTTATATCAATACTGATTGTTGATCAGTCAACCAAATTCTTACTAATAAATTTTAAGTACTTCAAGTCTGATAAGTATATTTTTTTGTAATTTATTTGTTAGAAGTAGTTATTAATATTTCCACCTGTAGATATAAAATATTTTATGTTTTGGTTAAAATAATTTTAGTTTGAGTAACATTTGAGTTGGTTTCTGATATTCCGTTATAAATAGGGTAACAGATAACTCCTAACATATATTAGATTGCATGCCAATGCTACCTAATAATAATAAAATAAAAACATAAATACAAATAAATCGAATTGGTTCTTTTTTTGTCCTTGGCTTCATTTTATAGTTACTGGTGCTCTCTGAGGAAGTAAATGGCTTTATTCAGATCTACCCATTCTCACTCCACCAAATTTTAGAATTTCATTTTTATTTGCAAAAGAGTTTTCTTAATTATTGAGCCACTGGGGAAATTATATTGCAAGCACCAAAAGTATCTTCCTTCTTTTTTTTTGGGGGGGAAGTTTCTAGCGCAATTCCCAAATTGCCATCTTCTGTTCTTAGCGGAGTTTAACACCTCTATAAATCAAAAACGAGTAGAGGTTTCAAAAAATTCACATTTCCCCAAGTCTATACCAGAAGCTAATTTCCAATAAAATACGAGATGGTGATATTTTGGCCCTGTGTTGAATTGACACAATGATCCCATGTTTTATGATCAATATTGATAAAAATGTAGCAATTTATAAATCCTTTATACTTTTATCAATGAAATGTATATTGTAAAATAACTGTAGTGTTATTTATAAGTTGTAATTATCATTAAAAACGTCAAAATATAAAATAAAATATATTTCTTAATGTATAGATTTTGGGCTCTCAAAAATGCTTTGGACAAATGCCTACATAAATGTTCATTTATAAAGGTCCTCTCCAGTGGGCATTTGCCTGGCTCACATCACTATCCCCTTTTAACCACTAATGGAATGTATTCAAATTTCATATAGAAGTTATTGTATTGAAGACCATGAAATAATATTTGTTGCGAATGTTACATTAATAAAAGAAAGAAAAGTGATTGCTAAATTAAGTTTAAAAATGCATTAATAATATGTTACTGAAGTAAATATTCATGTTTTTACCATCATAGTTTTATATACATAACCTATACATTTCACCCCTATTATTTAGATTCAGAGTATGATTTTATAGTTATAAATAGTTTTAATAGATTACATTTGGTCGGGTTTAAAGATATTGTTTGGATCCGACTTTGTGCAGGCATTCCAAGTAACGAAACATGAACTCCTCAATAAATATCTTCTGCATCGATTATTTTTGATTATGTTCGAAACATTGAATCAGATTATTTTAAGCCTTAGAAAGTTGTTTGTCATCTATGATTCAAAACTGGCCAAAATTTATAAAGCAACTTACTATCAATCCAATCAAACAGAGATAATTCTCTTCAGTGTCCGTTTACGGCATATCGCGAACAACCGGAATCGCCATATCTAATCTTGTTTGGAACGACCACCTTCACAGAGCTGACTGAAGGGTTTAATCGGCACTCAAAGCGGACGGACCTAATAACTGCAGGTCAGATTATAATTTATTAAACTCTGCCAAACTCTTGCAATGCGGGGAGAATTCTCGATACGTTTGGGAAATCTTCTCTCGAACAGCGGGTTAACTCGTAGCAAGTTTTAATAATTGATATTCCCGTCTTGGAGAGCAACGCACACTGGAGTTCTCCTCAAGCCTATAATCGCGTCACAACAAGCGCATAATTTGCTTTGAAGTTAATCATCTGTGGAGTTTATGTGTCTGGGTGCTGCTGCTCAGAATGAATCCAAGCAATCGCCGTTAAAAGATTATGTTCGTAATTTGAAACTCGAGCGGATTTGGGGACAGATGAAATTTTGCATGATTTGGTTCCAGAATGAAAGCCCCCCCCCCCCCTCTTTCGCATAATGGTCATTTTTCAAATGAAAGGATTATAGATTAATATCAAAATGCCCTGATAGCATTGAGAAGAGTTTTTGATTTTGGAAAAGCAAATGAAACGGGAATTTTCGGCTTTTAGAAGTATTAACCCTTTTATGGGCCTTGGGAAGATTACTTCCCACCTACATGATCTTACAAAATACCTGTGGGAAGCGGAAAACCCATAATAATATTATTAATGATTGGCCATTATAACGACGGTAACAGTAATGCTAGTGTGAGAAATCATATGCGAAAGATGGTTTCCAACTACAGAAAATGATCAGCAACTGAAAGAGCCAGAATTTCGTTAACTGTTTACGATTAAAACTATTTTTCAGTGACGTATCTTCTGATAAATCAATGAGTTCTTCACTTGCTTCTGTTGACATATTAATCGGTAAGTCGTCTTGAAACGGGTTACAAATCCACTCAACGAATCAAACCTTTTCATTTCTTCCCCAAAATTGTCGTCAAAGTTATTTATTAACAGTGATAAATGACTGGAAATTTCAGACAGTGCGTTCATCTTAGGCTGCACTTGGTTTAGCTTTTCATACTTTTACTGTTTCTCATTCATTTTATGCAAATATACAAATTCTTAAACTTTCATGAAAACGAATTATTTATTTTCCCATATAAATAATGTTTAACGCAGTTTCGATCCATTTAATTTGATACTTTAGAGTGCTCGGTTAGCAGCAGTAAGCTATATTTCTATATATTTTTATTTCGTGTAAACTAATGAATGAAATGATATCATAAACTATATTTCCTCTCAAGATAAAAGTGGTATTTGTCTGAAAGGAGCCCACAAAGAAGGAATAGTATCCGTGTAACATGAAGTACCAATTCATTTTTTATTTATGACGTTGTTCAATTTCCCTAACACACAAGCATTTTACATATCTTTTAAATGAGCGGCACTTTGAATCGACCTCAATTACCTTATCACTTCATTCAAGGGAAAGTGAACTGCGTCACCCTCCTGTTTAAAAACTGCGTAAATTGTTTCCGCATTCCAAATTAATTTGCTGAATAAAAGTCATCGTTATTTTGAATAACAACTCCAACGCACTTAGTGGTTACTTAAGATGTATCTCCTTTTGCGCTTGTACAAAAAAAAGGACTTGAACTTTCTTTTGAAGATATTCTTTAAGAGTAATTTTTGTTCAGCTATACACAGATATTGAAGCATGTAACGGATACCAGCTATGATGTTTGATCCAATTGATATTTAAATACATCCGACCGATTTTAGAATATCTGGAATCTGACCGATTTTTATGTAACCGGTATCCGACCCAATTTTTATGTATTCGGTATCCGACCCGATTTTTAAATAGCCAGTTTCTGACCGATTTTCGTTCATCCGGTATCCGACCAATTTTAGAACAACAGTTTTCCGAACGATTTTTTAAACATCCGATATCCGACCAATTTTTAAATGTCCAGTATCCGACTGATTTCTGAACACTCGATATCTGATTGATTTTCAAGTATCCTGTATACGACTGAGTTTTGAATACTCGATATCTGACCGATTTTAAAATATACGTTATCCGACCACTGTTCCGACCGATTTTTAAATGCCCCGGACCTGACTTGTTCTTTAGAATACTCGATATCCGAATATTTTAAAATGTCCTTCATCCGACCTATTTTCAAACATCCGGTATCCGACGGAACTTTGAATAACCGGTTGCTGCCTGTTTTTTTTTATATATCTGGTATTAAAATGTAATTCAAAATCTGTGTTTTACCGCTTTACTTTTTCACTTCATTGAAATGATTGACCAAAGGGCTAATTTCATACTTTTTTTTTAATGTGTGGGTTGTACAAGTTGTCTTGCAGTTATAATATCCATTTTCTAGTCGATTTTCGACACCAACAGGATACGTCTGGTAAATGCGATTGAAATGTTAAAAAAGGTATGGTTATTAAAGTTGAACTGTTTATTAAAAGATGTGGGTAATAAAGCTGAAATAGAAAAAAAAAGATATGCTTAATAAATGTTGCAAAAAGGTTTGGTTAAATAGGGTTGAAATATAAAACCACACGATACACTAGTTTTGGTTTCTTTGAATTATAAGTAAATCTTTCGTTGATAGGCACAAGCTTCATTTTTTCCGAGATTGATTCTCTCTTTTCTAGGATTCCAGTGCTTGTGACGCTTGTAATACCTTCAGTGATAACATTGATTTTTACAAAAATTGTCAAGGGATGTTCAGCAAACGTAATCCTGTCAAATTTGGCGAAAGTTTTGGACTGAAATGTTTTAATGGGAGCATTCCCACGTTATTCGATTTGTTGACGTTTTAAGTAATAATGTGCTATAATTCCCGCCATTTTGTCCTCAAATGTTTCACCAAAAATGACAAAATCAAGATTATTAACAAATCTGAAATTTTGAAAAGAATTCCAAGCATACTTCTTTTAAGAATTTAAAATCGAATCAAAATTTCATTCATGCATTTTCTCACAAATGAACGCGACGTTTCACTAACGCTGAAGAAAGCCAGAACAAATTATTCTGTAATAAAAATACCCCAAGAGCAAAGCTAGCCGCCATCCTAAAAATCAATTAATAAAGTTAAAAGGCTGCACGAAGTGATGTCGCAATGGCAGCAGAATAACGCATATTCATAGCTCGTTCATTGAAACTCTTGAGTGTCACGTGATACCGCAATGCCTCGAGTGTTCCGGCAGAATCTCTGGAGAGGCCGCACTGACGTGTTAGACGAAAGTGGTCGAAGAGGAATGATGGATTGTTCTCGGTCAAGGGATTGCTGCTTTTATTTTCATAGGAACAGGATACGATTAGCATGATTTCTGAATGGGTTCAAGAAATATTCCGCAGAATATATTACTAAACGAAAAATTGTGATTTTCATTTTAAAGTGTGATGCTGTGATGTTTATATCTGCTAACGTAAAATTAACACAAACATAGTTCTACATCACCAAAAGCATGACCAGAAACGTACCGGGCGAGAAATTAATAGGGGATCATTCATAAATAATGTCACACTTCGTGAAAATGAGACAAAGTGGGACAAGGGGAGGGGAGGATAACAAGAAGTGTGACATCATGCAACATAGCGTGACATGTGACAAAGGGGAGAGTGGCTTGTGACAAAGGAGAGAACATGCCCGCCGTATGTTGAAGTGGGACATTTTGTTATAGAGGGGGGGGGGGTAAAATATATAGGAAAAAAGCGTGACATCATTTATGGACGGTCCCTAGGTAGTGTGATATCAGTAGTATTAAACGAGTTTTAAATAGTTATTTAAAACTCGTTTAATGCTGCTGATATCACAATACGGTTTAGTGCCGATTCAGTCGTTCCCGTTTGAGTCGGTACCACGAAATTGTTCCGTTTTAGTCGGTAAGGTTTATAATGAGTTTTGGGTATTCCCGTTTCAGTCGGTCCGTTTTGAGGTTACCACAATTGGCAGTACAACGACCATAGGCCTCAAAATCCCAAATACCGTATCTAGTATATTTATTAAGAAAAAAGTGTGTAATGTTTCTTTCTATTTTTATTTCAATAATTCTATAAGAGATTTTACTTTTAAACTTGATGACAAAAAAAAGGTATAATGCCTTTTATCGCTATTTTTGATGCTTTTAGAGGGAATAAAACGTCTTGCATAATTTACTGAAGTTATTTTAATTCTTGAAGATAATAAAACTTATAACTTACTTTATCGCGTAGGTTTAAACGCTATAGATTCTATTGTCATTAAATATTATGTATCAAAATGTCTTTTTTTTTTACTTTAATGTTCAAGGCAAAAAATTGTAATATCTTTCATTATTTTCAGTTCGTTGATGTAAAAGAACACATTGTAATGTAATATTAGCATGTTTCCTTTAACAAAGCGAAAGGAAACGTTTCGTGTCACAGTTTCTATTTAAATGCCCCAAGAATAAACTGTAATGCAATAAAAATTTGCTCTCTAATGTCATAAGCGGGGGAAATATTATATAATTTTTATATTGATGCTACAAGCGGAGTGGAAAAGCAGCTTAACCATCTTCCTTTCTTTCTAAGGCAGCCCAAGAGATTGCTTATTGTTTTTTTTTTTTTTTAGACAAATTGATGCTCCTTTGATTTTTCCCACTTAAAAAGGGAAAAAAAGGTATGAATAATGGGAACTAGAAATTTAACGGCTGAAGGGTCTTTACAGGTTACCAAAGTTCAGAAAAAATCACGAATTTGGCAATCGGTTACGAAAAAAACGAAGAAGTCACGAAAACTACGAAATGTTCCATCCAACAAGACCGCCCCCCCCCCCCCCCAAGGCATCGGATATTCGGTATTTTTAACTATCCGGAATTCGATCCGGCAACTTCAGGAAATATACGGTTATCCGGCCGGTCCAATTTGATTTTAAAAATTCAATTAAGCAACATGTTATGAAAATATATGTGAATTACAAACTTATTCCGTATTTGAGGCAGTGAGAAGCAAAGGGATGTAAGTGACCAAAAAACGATTCTGAGGAAAACGCGTTCAAAGTTTCGATCTTATGGGACCTTTAACGTTTTTTTTTTTTTTTCTAAAACACGTTGGGGCGGAGCAACTGTTAGAGCTATCACTAATCTCTCTTGCCACAAAATAAAGTGGTGCTTTCTCTGTCATTTGAACTAGTTATCTCCAATTTTTCAATTTCGCCCCTTACACCTCTTTTGCTTCTGGGCGCCTTATGTGAAAGCTCTGGGGTATTTAAAAATACGCACAGAATTGTACAGGTTTCAAACATCAAAGCCGGTCAGCTGGTTCGTATCCATCATATAGGAAACACCGGATATCCACTATCCGGCAAAATCTATATCCTACACTTTCTTGTATGGCCACAGATATTTTTAAAACGTCACGAAATTTCACTTTGAAACTGTGTTAATTTGTCGGAAGTAAAAATTTTCAAATATTTCTCTCTTTCTCTTTTTTTAATAAAAATCGAAAGATGATCTCCTCTTTAAATACAAAATTCCAACTTCCGTTTGGCTGTCGCGTGCAGCAGCTCGTGCTTTCACTCCTTTCCGGAACCGTTCCCCTCGGGGCAATTTCATCTGGTATAAGTAACAGAAGCGCGAACATGATACAAACGATTACGCCCTATCAGGCGAATACTTATTGATCTGGTATACCACTGGGGACTCCGCCTGACGATAGGGTTTAATAGAAGCGGTTTCGATGTCTACAACCATTTATTATGCTGCGGGTGAGACTTCTTCCTTTACATTTATTAATGTAGAAGGTTTTAATAATTGCCTAATCCCGCATTTGTCAAGTACAACAAAAGTTTGCATTAATGTTTCATCAAAACGACTTTCCCTTAGCCATTTTTTCCTTTACCCAGGAAATAAAAGTCAGCATGAAACAAGTGCTTTCAAGGTCAGGGCAAGTTTTTTGAAACGAGATTTAAAATACAGGTTTAATCCAGGGGAAAATCTTATAACATACAAGATTTTAGAGGTTAAGTGTTTGAATCTCAACTTCAGAAAAAAAAAACTTGCGGGTATTTGAAGAGTAGATGCAGACATTCTGAAGACAATTCGAGTATTAAAGATTTGTTCTCCCAAATAGTACAGATTTTCGTAGCTTTTTCGTATCGATTTTTTCTAGACTTCATGAATAATGTTATGACTTCATGGGATTGTTTATTACAATGATTTTTTTAAGAAGATGTAACAAAAACTCCACCGCAAATAATTATATGCTCTTCCCTTTAATCTGATAACAAATATCCTTTTGAATTTCCATTAAAAATACGAAAAAAATATAAAGAAGAAAGTCGCATAATTTTAATAAGTGGTTACTATATTTTTTTTTCTCTTTAAAGTCATTGCAAACTGTGTATAAGACTTTTAGTCCATGGTACAACTTGAAAAAATGGCCAGAAATCGAGTTCTGTGACAAAAGTTTTTGTCCACATCAAAATATATTAATTATACAAAATTCTGTAAAAGTTATCGGTGCTATTTTGTCTTAAATGTGTAGTTGTCCCAGAAGATCTTTTTAAATTTAAAATTTTAACTAGAAGTTAATTAAAACCTTAGATTTCGAAACAAAATTAAATCAATCAAAGTATGAACCAAAATGTTAGCAACAAATTATGTAAACTATTTAATCTACTGATTTTAAATATTTTTATTTTAACCTAAAGTGAATGATGTCAGACTTCTTGCTACACCCTACCCTCCCCTTGTCACAAAGTGTCACAATTTCTCCGCCACCCCCCAACCCCCTTCGAAGCTGAAGCATGACATCACTTGTGAATGACACCAAAGCATCAAAACAACTCATTCGAAAATAAAATGCTTTAATTCTTTCAGTAGAACGGTATTAATTTAAAGTTCTTAATCACGTTTCTTTAAACTTTGTTCATTTTATATAAAACGTAACATAAAATACAGAAATTCTCTGAAACACTAACGCATCACACTTGACCGCTAATAAGTGCGAACTCTTCTCATTCTCAAAAACAAAAGTTTTTCTAGTGACGAACACGTGTTCAACAACTGTGTTGGTTTATCGGCTACTGATGTAACTCTACACCGTCAAAACTTCTGGGGTTTTTTTCGGCACAGCCAGGACATCAATGCAGACGTTGTAAGAAAAGAATTTTCGGCCTAAAAGGCTTACAGTTGTCTCGTGTGACGATGTAGACTCCATTGAAGACAGGAACCATTTTGTGGAAGGTTAGAGGTCGCTTTATTAACCGACTGTGTCGAAAGGTTGTGACGTCAACGCAGCGAAAAAGTGTTTCCGGGTTTTCTGCAAAAATTCATTATGAACGTATAGTCGTCGATTTTCGATTTTTTTCCCCCTCCACTACGCATTTCTTTGAACTTGTTTTTAATATAGTTATAAGTTAGATTTTTTTTTTCACAACTTACCTCTTTTATATACACTTGTGCCGGACATTTTTTTAAAATTATTAACTGGCACAATTTAGCATTCACAATTCTCTGATATATATATATGTTGCAAAAAGATCCGTAAATTTTCAAATTTTTTTTTAATGAACGAATAACACTGTTGTTGATTAGCACCGCCTCTGAACTCGTTGGCTATACGCCCTCCCGTCTATGTGGTTAGCCCTTCTCTGTAGTTATATTACTGTTTATTGAATGTTGATTGTTTTATACATTCGTCTTCTTTAATCAATCAGCGACCTGTGGTTATTGAAATTCGTACAAACACTACAGCAAAAAATTTAGTGATTTATAGAGCAACTCATTTTTTTTTTTTAATTTATTTTGGTCATAGATGGATGCACAGCACATAAGGACTGATTTTTTTTTTCCAAAATATGCGTCTTCCCGTGGGAAATATCTCAATGTGCCGCGTGACTCATCCAGACAAAATTCGATTTTCAAACGCGGCAGAATTATAGAACAAAATATGTATGAGCATCATCATACTTGTTCAAACATTTGTGAGTGGCATCACACATATATGAAATTGAGCATGTCATTTAGAAAAAAAGTATGGCTGTCCCAGCACTCTTCTCTACCAGACCCCGACCTGTTAGCCGAAGCCTTATTAGGATTGCTTGCTCACGGGGCGAGGTAGTGGGGCCCACGGATTTTATATGCACGTACCCCCAAGTGTACATGGTGGGTCTTCAGCGGGTATCGAATACGCGACCTTCTAGGTGGAAGTCCGACGCGCTAACCACTAGGCTACCACGGACTTGCTGTCGCAGCACTAATACTGACTGAAAATCTGAAACATTTTCTACAAATAAATAAATAAACCTCCAAATGATGCATGTTGAATCACGTGTATAAAATAGTTTAACCTTTTTCTGGTGTAAGGACGTTGATTTAAAGCTTAGTATTTCTACATAAAGATAAACTTGTTTATTTCTTAATGCTGCCTTAGTTCATAAAAGAAATTAAATGTGTATAGTTACCGATTACGGGTATTTAAAAAGTTATTGTCCATACTAATCAATTTTAAATCTAATTACAAAGCTCAAGTATCAAACCATTGCAAAATATGCGCGTGTTCAAATTCACACCGTTCTGAGCAATTTATTTGAGCCGAGAAGAAATTATCAAAGAAAAAAAACTTCAAAAATCACAAATTACATTTTCTCGTTTCGCTTACACATTTTCATTTAATTTCTTACCAGAATCAAACGACACGCAAAGAATAACGAGAAAACGAAACTCGCCATTTTATTACCGTGGTGCTTTATAAATCAGTTTTATTCATTTCAAAAATTCCAAAAGTTGTAGTTCATTCTTCAACTAAGCACGGAAGATGTTTGATTAATAAAGAGCGGAGAAAGAAAAAACCCGCATTTTAGAGCTGTTTTATCCACTAGCAAAGGGGAAATATTAAAAGAAAAATGTTCGAATATATTGCGTGCAAAGAAAAATCATTGAAACCACGAAGTTCGTAAAGAAGAAATAAACTGAAAAAAAGAAAAGAAAAAAATGGCGTACACGAGAGCTGGAAAAATCTGCGGAATTCACTTCTACCCACCCATTTTATTGTTTGCTACATCTAATTACTTTTCTAGCCGACGAGTTCTTTACTCCTTTGCTCACACAATAGTTAATGAGTATGCAGTGGATTCTTAATTAAAATATTTTTCCGACTCTAATCAAGTATTCGAAAGAAAGATGCGAGCGCCATCTTGCTTATTGGGATGAAAGGGGTTTTTCCCCCAAAGAATTCTTTACCTAAAAAAATTACTTATTATTCCCAATTTTTGTCGTTAAATAGAAAAATTTCGGCGCATTTTATGGGAACTATTAATCAGTCTTTTTAAATGCATTTTGATTTAAGTTAGGTAATGACATTTTTTTACTTATGCGCCATAGATTATAATTTCAGAAATTAGCAAAAGTGCTTCCGTGAGCAAGGAATAATGTTAAATAATGTTTGGAGCTAAGTATTTACCATAAATTAAAAGTGCAAATATTATTTTATTTACTTTCTGCTTCTGTTTAAGCGCTTAGAATTTCGCTCACAGTAAGATTAAGCGTTAAGTCTCGTTTGGGGTAATTTGATGTTCGTAATACTTTTATACCTCTTGGTGATACTTATTCAAACGTCGTATATTTTACGTCCCAAGAGCTTAAAAATGACGTCAGAAAATTTTGGAAATGAAACATATGCGCTTTCGTATAAAGCTTTCATTTTATAGGAAATGATTTGGCAACTTATACACTTTAGCACTTGCATCCCATTATAGTAAATTAAAAAATTTTAATAATGTTTTAACGTTTTAGAATGATATACTTTCACCTTTATTAAACTTTAAAAAAAGTATTCTCTTATTAGTTTCTAGTGTAGTTAGTTACTCTATGAGGGTTTATAGCTAAAAGTAAAGATGGGCTCCATGTGTTTATCATTAGAAATAAAAGCTTTTTAATGTTAACAGAAAGGTTTTCTTGCACGTTTTTACTGGAAGTATTTTACTAAGCATTTTTAAAAATCGCACTTTTTAAAAAATGAAAATGTATTTACGCTGAATTAATTAATGCATTTGACCACTTAAACTGCCATTCATTCTTTTGATGTGAACTCTAGCTAACATAAGAACGTTCAAAGATTTATTGACATGTACTTTTCCTTAATAATGCATTTTTTTTTCTTTTTAATATTGGGTAACTATTAACTAATGCAGGGGTCCCCAACCCTATACCGGCGAGCACCATGGCGCCCGTTGGTCAGTCTAGGTGTGCCCGCTGCTGGTACCCAATGATAAAATATTTCAGTTTTCCATTTTAAACTAGAGATCATTTAGAGTCTAGAGTATTCGAATAAGGAGCCGTATAACTATGAATATTTGCCACTTATAACGTATGCAAGTTTGATAAATATGCGTCTCCAGAAACTGTCTGCGATAACCACTGATGGCTGTGGCACCAGCACTGTATAAAAGATGGGTCATTTCCAGATTTTATGCCTTATCACTGCATTATCCACCAGGAAGGTTTTGTAAGGTAAAGAAATACCATTAGGACACGTAATGAAAATTATTCAAAAAATACTCAACTTAATTCGAGCAGCTGCTTTGCAACATCGACGTTTCAAGGTCCTTTTACAAAACCCTGATGATGCTGACCTCCTTTTACGTACTGAAGTACGCTGGCTCAGTAAGGGCAAAGTACTTGATAGATTTATACATTTAATTGAAGAAATAAAAAATTTTGCAGCCAAGATTCAAATATTTTTAGAGCTAACAGATCCTTTTTGGCGTGTTTCGTAACAGACATAATGGAAAAACTGAGTAATTTAAACTTGGAGCTGCAGGGAAAGGACAAACACATAGCAAGAATGATAGGGGCTATAAACTCGTTCAGAGCTATGCTAGTTTTGTGGATATCACATTTGAAAATGAAGACTCTTGTGCATTTTCCAAACATGAACAAAATGATAGGCGACAGTGAAATTGACGTACAACATTTGTCATCAACCTCCAATTGCTTCAAGATCAATTTGAAAAGCGCTTTCAACAATTTAATATCATGAAGCCCATGGTCACCTTTATAGTAAATCCTTTTACTAACCAAATAAACGTTACCGAAATAGCAACATACATTCCATAATTTCTTCAAGTAAGGCGAGAAGAAGTGGAGATAGAAATTTTGGATCTTCAGAATAACATTATCCTCAAAACTATTATGTCAGATGAGAAATTCTGGAATTTAGTTAACAGAAATATATTTCCATTCTTAAAAAGAGCAGTATATAAAATAAACTCGTTTTTTGGTTCCACATACTTGTGTGGATCATTGCTTTCGACAAGGAAAATCATAAAATCAAAATATAGATCACGACTTACAGATGACTGACCACCTTGACGATTGCCGGCGAGCAGGAAATTCATCATATTCTCCCAATTATGAAGAGCTGGCCAGTGAAATGCAATGCCAAAAAACCCATTGACTGTATTATATATTTTATAAATAGTTTTTATACTTGGTTTGTTTTGCAAGCAATATAGTAATCGTTCATTTCCCACAAGAACATTAATACTAATTATATTCAAATGAAATTTTTTGTGCATTATATGTAGTGTGTATTATTAACTATGTCCACACCAATTATAAATTTATCTTGAAAAAAATAATGATGCCCGCCATTCGACCGATATTCTGGTATATGCTCTTACGTACAAAAAGGTTGGGAACCCTGAACTACTGCATTAAATTTTTCAAAATGAAAATATGAATAAAATAATCTCTTAAAAAATAAAAAATTCTTCTAATAGCAATCAAATACGTGTCCATACTTGGTTTGAAGTATTCCACAGAGAATAAAAAATTATTTAGGAATTTTTAGGCAAGAGTTAATTTCGCATTTCTTAAAAACGACATTATTCTTGCTTCAAAACTATTGACGTTTTTTAATAATGCTCTCTTTCGCTGAAATCTTAAAAATAAAATAAACAAGTAATCAATGAAAAGGGTTTTTTTTATCTATAATTCACACACACATACAAAAATGACCACTTCTTCACATGATGTAAATTTACGCAGTTTTACGACTTATAATTCACCCTTGAATGCACGTAGACCATAACTGAAAAAAAAAAAGTGAAAATGGCTGTAATTTAAATTTAGGGGAATTTTTGCGAGCTGTTCGTGCGCTCGTGGAATACTGTTATTTGGATTACTTTTTTTAAATTGTTCACGATAATTCAGGAAATAATTAGAACTGACATGTGAGACATTAACAATACGAATTTACACAAACTTTTACTGGTATTTAAAAATAATAATACTCAAACCCAAATAAGATTACATGACTCAAAATGTTATTCAACCTCATATTTAGTTGAAAACTGTTTTAGTGCTTTAAAACTATTTTAACTTGATATGCTCTTATAATACTTTCCACATCAATAAATCGTTTTTAAACTTTTTTTTTTTTTTGAACGGGAGGTTGCTTTTATATATATAATTACATGTAATCAAAAACTGTAGTGTAAAGTTGGCATTCATTTAGCAATTGATTTTTCAAGCGTTGGTGTAATTTGTTTATATTGAAAGATGTTGTCGTTTTAAAATGAAGTCTTTACATTTTCTTTAATATTGCAGTTTTTCTATTTTCGTGCTTTTTTTTTTTCTTTTTCAAAAGTATTCCTCACTTCAAATCGAGTGCAATGTTCAAAGTATTGAAGATCTTCTTGTATGAAGTCAAGTTTTTGTCATAAATCCAAATCTTTTTTGATCAGCCACTGCAGAATATAAATGTCTCTGGATCTATTATGCGTATCCCTCATCTAACTTATTCTCATCTATATTGTTTTCACTTTTGCTATGAATACATCTATTAAATCACCACCGCCAACCCCTTAGGATGCTAAATAAAGTCTAGGTGTAGAGAGGAGAGAAAAAAAAGTAATTACCAAACAAGCGTTTATAGTGATGAAAAAAATAAGAGTCGATGAAACAAAAGTTCGGTAAAAAATCGACTTCAAGTAAAGTTTCTTTTAAAGAAAACTACAGAAACTTCAAATTTATCTGCTGCAAACTTATTTTATTAGCGTCTATTTTATAATGAAATGCGTTGTTTTATTTGTATTTGGTAATTTGGCTTAATATTTCAATCGATTTTTTTATCCAACAATTTCATTAACAGCTGGTGTTGAATTGTTTTCATATTTTTAACTTTTTACTCAATTATTTTAGATAAATAATGATTGTGTAGCTCTGTATATGTATGTGCAAAACATGTTTTAATACTGAACTTTTTTTGCTGATGTTTAATAAGTTACACCTTGAATAATATTACAATCAGTGTGTTTGTCGTGTTTCACTTTTTAATCTGTTAATGTAAATTAAGAAAAATGCAAAAGGTAAAAATTTTCATTAAAATGTACGCATCTTTTGCCTTTTCCCCTCAACACTTTAGAAAACCTGTTCTTTACGAATTAATTTCTTTAAGTTATGCTTTTAGCAGCAAATACTGCCCAAATTTAATCAGCAGAGTTAAAACAAAGTTATTTACTAATATGATCATAATCAAACTATTGTTTGTAGTGTAGTTTTTAGAAACTAAATAGATAATGAATGCTTTAGCGCAATGAATTGAAAAGGTCAGCTGTAATTACATCGTCTATTACTTGGAAGTTATGTGAAATATTTTCTAACAGTTCCAAAAAAAATAAAAAGCGAATTAAAAAATAAATAAACACTGCGAAGTGCAATGCATTATGTTTTGAAATATTTTTTTAAACCAAAATTCATTGATATCAGTCAAATGGGCTTGTCTATATGCGATCTGTTGACAGATAGGCATGCGTTTCGTATTTATTATTCGCAAAAATATATTTATTAAGTTCTTCATGAAATGGGATTTTGTTGACTAAGGCCGACTTAATATACAAATTAAGTATTTTGCATATGTTTTACACAAGATATGTCGAAAATATTGTGATAAAAAGTTAAAACATATATACCTTCACGACTGGTGTTACAAATGACGTCTATTGTGTAGCGAAGAAAATAAAATAATATGAGTAGTTCTGTCAATATTTTTTGACCGAATTGCAGTGAGAGGTGGGGGCGGGACAGAAAACATTACCTTAGAGATTTATTATGTTTTGAAAAAACACGATTCGGTACTTAAGATAAGATAAATCTAATCTAAGAAGCTCTACATTTTGACTGCACTAAAATCAGATAAGTTATGTTTTCTAGACATTCGACGTCACACCTGTGGCATAACTGTCCCGTAGAAGGATAACTGTAGAAACAACACATTGATGGCTTGTAAAACATTGGTTCGTCTTAGAAACTGTTTGCTTTTAATGCTTTTCTTAGCCTCTGAAATTGTGCATTAAATGTTTCGGTAGAAAACACTGAACGAAATGGCTTTCATTTATTTTTTTCTTATTGATGTGCACTGCAGATTGTGCTATTTGTGAATGCTTTAAATGCATGCCAAAAATCTTTCAAAAAATAAAAATTATGCCTTGTAAAGTAACCTAAAACGAAACTGTGCAAAACATTAGTATGAATTGGCCGACGAATGTTATTATACTTCACACAATAAGAAAATTGTATGATTTTGTGGTGAAACAGGTATGTTTGTTGCTTGAGTGATAATTGGAAATTTTCCAATGAGTTGGTTCTTGGAAAAATATTAATATGACGACATTTTTTAATACTTTATTAAAGAAAGTCCGTTGACAATGCTGCATTATCTATTTCGTTATATTGTTGTGTTTTTTACTCTATTATAAAGATAGCTATTACATTACTAAAATACTTAAAAATATATTTAAAGAATTAATGACATTATCTTATTATTATTATTATTATTATTATTATTCTTTACCTGACATCCCATTTTTCGAGTTTTTACGATGGTGTTAAAAAATAAACATTTTTAGTACTACAAGACTAGACTTTTCCGTGCGAACCTTAGAATAAAGATGTTCGATGTTAGCTTTAAAAGTTGGGAGCCCTCATGTAGCTAGTGGCTTTGACGTTGGTCTTCTGTTTGTACATTGCGTTTAAACACGCAAAAACTCGAAAAATGGACTTAAGATAATATAGCCTCTCAGGTACAGTATCATCATAATCATTATTATTATTATTATTAATAATATATTATTATTATTATTATTATTATTTTTTTTTTTTTTTTTTTTTTTTTTTTTAAATATTGAGGAAAGTCTTTTGATAATGTCGTGACTTTATAAAATGGTTAGTTTCTTGAATTTATTATTTAGTTTTTGAATTAGCTGCCTGGCTAAAGGACCAGCAATTTTTAACAACTAATAAAATACACTTTTTGCCTTTTGTTGTTTTCGTTATTCAGTAAATATCTTGGCTATCGGTATTATTCTTTGATATCTAATGTGTACGAACGACTGGTACGTTGAAATGCCAAGACGTTTTACTGAAAATAAAGAACCCCAACTCTTAAAAGAGTTGCTATCTTCAAATGCTACCTTGAACTGATTTATCTTGAAAAAACTTCATAATCAGTTTCATCATTCTGACGAGAAAAGACTATCTTTAAAAACATGAAGATAGTTTTTTCTCGTTTGTTTTTTCCAAATGAAACCGTTATAAACGCAAATTAAATTCATACTAAAAATGGATTTAAAAGTACGATATTAAAAGTGAGATAAAATATTTTGTTATGAAGGTTAAAAGAAAAGTAGCAATTTATCATCAGATATTAAGTTTGCGGTTTCAAAGTTAAATGTACTTCGCAAAGAACTTTTTGTTGACCTTTTTTTTTTTTTCATTTTTTTCTCCCTCATAAAGAGGGTCCAAGCTTTTTAATTATTTTCTTTTAATTCATACATAATTAAATTGCGCTTGACAGTCAATGCGTAATTTTAATATTCTTTATTCCTTACCGTTCATTTTCTTTGGTATCCTACATGCTTAAATTGTTGATACATTAACAAGGTAAAGTATATCTTCACGAGTGTTTTCATTTTTTCTTTTTTCCTAGGTTTAAGTACCAGTTGCAGTACTAGCAGTTGTCCTTCATTTTTGGGGATGTACCAGGTGGACGTCCTCCCCATGTGACGGTTGCAGAAGCCGCTCATGCGAACTGTATCTCAACGCTTGGTAAGCAAAATGTAAAATATTAATTAACTTTAAAACCCTGCTTACTATGCATTTACATTATTTTTTAGCCTTGTTCTTGATGCTTATTGATCATAGAATTTAAAATATTGTGCTTTATATGAAAACGACATTTTTAAAATACATATGAGGCACCCAGAAGCATAAGGATGTAAGTAACAAAATTGAAACTTTGGAGATAACTGGAGCAAATGATAGGGAAAGCACCGTTCTATATTGCGACAAGAAATGTTAGTAATAGCTCTAACAGGTGTTCCGCTTCAACGTGATTTATAATAAAATTAACATTAAAGTTGTGATAAGATCCAAACTTTGAACGCGTTTTTATCAGAATTTTTTTTGGTCACTTACATCACTTTGCTTCTCACTGTTCATATTGGTTTTTTTTTTTTTTTTTTTTTTTTTTTTTTTTTTTTTTTTTTGAAAGATTTGCACTCTAGCTGTATTTTTCTTTTGCTTTCGTTACCCAATTCGCTGTAAAAAATCTTTGTGCCGACGATGCGAGTTTTAGTTAATTCTGAATTACGAGGTTCTCGCTTATTTTACTGGTCCTTAGCAGTTCTGTGTTATGGCCAAAATACCTAACCTGTCCACTTATATTTGCCTAAACAAGCCGAGCATGAAGTGTTCCAATAGCTTGTTGAATGGCTAACACCTTACAGTGAGTCTCAAAACACTACACTGTTAAAAAAAACTGAATTTTGACTGATTTTAACGGAATAATTCCGTAGTGCTTCAAAACATGGTTTTTCCTACCAAAAATGGAAATATCACGTACCTCACGATCCTGAAAGTACGAGAACGGAACTTTTCCGTTTTACGGTTGCTGTATTTAAAAGGATCAACGGAGAAAAAAGAAATGGAACTTCTGTCAAGTCTTGGGAAAATATTATCAGAAACGGAATGTTTCCGGCAACTCTGCTGCCATACTTTTTCCCATTATTTTCAGGAGAATTTTTTTACAATGTAGAACATGATTGGAAGTAGTGCTATACCGATCATCCATTCATTTGCCACGATTCAAACCAGACGCATGACGCTGGAATCTTGTGCTCTACCGTTTAAAACACCAGGTGACCTTTTTGTACAGTTCTATCGAGGATATTTTTCCTTTTTCGGGATGACAAAAGAGGAATGAATGTAATGACGGTTAAAATTGCTCCGTCTCTTGTATTTTTGATCATGGTAACAAGTTTTAAGTAGAATCAATAACAGTTTTGCTTTCTGATCAATAAAATAAATTTTAGTAAAAAAAAATACTTCTTGAACATCAAAACTTTATGTAAGAGCGATTTCAGCTTTTCATTTTTTGGCCAGTGAAATGAATTTTACACTCAAAATAGTTTTATCGCAGAGCTTGGTATTAAAAGATTGATTATAGAAAAGAGGAATACCTTTTTTTAAAATAATTTTATCATAAACAATACTTTTAATTTTGTGTAAAAGAACTCTCATACCATTCGGTTATATCATTTTAATTTAATATAATTAAACTTACCGTAGGATTTGTTTATCGTTACTGTTGTAATTATTATGAAAAATTTTATCATATTTGCGAAAATTCTTATGCATGTAATCAAGAATTAATTAGGAACAATGATTGCGGGTCGAAGTAAGTTACTAATTGTTTTTCCGTTTGTATTTCCAACTTTTGTTCGGGATGACTAGTATTGGAACGAAAGGAAAAAAAACTAATTACAAATTTTGTGGCTTCGGAAAACAAACTGCTCACTTTATGATTCTTATTGAAGTTTTTTCGATACACTAATGCCACAACAAGTTAACTAACTTACGAAATTCTTTTAACTTAAGCCGAAAGGGAAGCTTCGTCGAATCTCCAGTTCGAAGTGCACACGCGAGGTGTCGTGAGAATCATTCGCGGTGTTCAAAATTGGCCGTTGTGTCATTTTTAACTTTTATATCGCCTGGCGTATTTTGTCGAGCTGAAAATTTGCCATAGCAAAATAACATCAATTGTACCGTTACGACTGTTGCCGGTGAAATTTTGATGTTTTAGTTCGCAGCATGCAATTAGTAACTTAATGCACGCAAACGTTAGGTTATTTGTCATTGTGCATTATGTTTGGAAACATATTTGTGTACGGGAAAAAACTTTATGTACGGGCAAGAGAGAACTTAATGCTCCTCAGTAACTTTGTGTTCTCTGATATGAATTAAAGTCTCAATTTTTCCTCTAATTCCTAAGATAAAAGGTTAGTCCTGCGTACAAAACAAGAAGGAGTAGCAAAAATACGATCCCTACCAGATTCACCAAATTTAAAAACTGCAAGTACGAGACAGCAGAGTGGGGGTGGAAAATTGCCCCCAATCACGGTGCGACTGGCTGTAAAGCCTTCTCAGTTTTACCTTATAGGTGCCGTGACCGGGGTACTATTAACTTTATTGAAAGCGTCAAATGTTCATAAGGAATACAATTTTGAAACAAAAAAAAAACAGAGAAAACAGAATGATAAACATTTGCAGCTGAGAACAAACAATCAACACATATATACAAATTTACAATAGAATGAGTCATAAGATAAATAACAGTTTTGAAAACAAGGTAATGAATAGTTAGAGGGTAGCGTGTAATACATTAGTAACATAAGAAAGGGAGCAATTATTAGAATAAAATACAACAGTGAAATAACTGGGTAAGCATAATGCAGAACAGAATAATATTTCTCAGCAGTTAACAGAAAAACAAACATACTTCGCAGAAGAGCAGAACAAAATTTCTCAGAAGTTAATAAAATAACATAACCAACAGCATAAGTGAAAAAATCACAGTGAGTGTATGCAGTGCAAATAAGAACAAAGAGAAGTGAAGAAGCAGTAAGGCGGTACAAAAGGAAACAGCAATGAAGATAGTGATAATTAAAGCGGTTAAAATGTTAAACAAAATTGAAAAATATTATTAGAAAAAATGACGAAAAGTAATATATATGCAGGTTTATTAAGTATATTTAAGCAGTATACGTATAGTATGCTTATTACTGAAAGTATAGTAGATAGGCAGTAGCGGATTTAGGATTAGGCCCGTGAGGCCCGGGCCTAGCGCGACAAATTTTGTGGGGCGCCAAAATTTTTAAGACGATAAAAATTAAAAATCGATTGGGTTTTCTGTAAACTGTAACACCAAACTTTAAAGTTTATTTTAGTGCGCGCGCTCTTACTATCTAAACATAGTACCATTTTGAGGGTAGAATTTTGTTGTTAAAATAACTAGTCAGGCTAGTACTAAAATCTGAAATTATTTATTTACGAAATTAGAATTTTTTTTTTCATATTTTTCATTCAATTATTATTTTTAGTGTTTTATACACACACATATATGCATATACTCTGCTTGACAATTGCTAAGGAACAACTGCTTTATGCAAAGTAGCGTTCCCGATGGCCGACCAATAACAGTAACATGAAGTTCAGAGGGCGTTTCAAAGTAGAACCCAGTATCTGTTTAAAAGGCAGTACACACAAGCTCTTCATTCATGCGAAACTTCATGTTGTTACGTGTTTGACCAAAAGAGCACCGAATGTTGTTGAAGTTATTTCTGCGAAATTCAGTGTGGTGTTGCAATAATCAAGTGCAAACTGTCTGAAAGACATCATTTGAGTGCTTACGATTGTGGACGAGCAGTTGGACGGCTGGAGGCAGGTCAAAGTGACACCACTGTAGCCACTGCAATAGGAGTGTCAAAAAGTGTCATCTCGCGACTAATAAAGGCCACTGAGGGTGTAAATGCTACGCGAAAGCATGCCGGTTGTCGTTTAAGAATACCACACCTCAAGAGGATCGATTTGTATCCCTAGTGGAGAAAGGAACAGAAATGCCACTTCAAGCCAGACAGATGAAGACCTTGCAGCCGCTACCGGTATGCATGTTTCTGCCAGAACCATTTCACGACAATTAAATGCAGTTAGTCTGTATGCACGGAAGCCTGTTCGAAGCATCAGGCTTGACCCACGTCATCGTCGAGAAAGATTACGTTGGTGCAAGGAACATATTGGTTGGAGTCACCAACAGAGGTTCAGAGTGATGTTCTCCGACGAATCCCGTTTCACTGTGATGAGTGTTCTGGCCACCACTTAGTGTGGAGAGAGAGGGGAACACGTTATGCACAACAGTATGTTCATGAACGAGATCGTTATGGCCCAGGTGTACTGGTGTGGGCAGGCATCAGGCACAATGGCAGAACACCGCTTCACATCTTTCAGCGAGGCAGCGTAACATCGCAGCGGTATTGCACAGATATTATTCTGTATTATGTTCGTATTTTTTGTGTGCGGTAGGTCCAGACTTTTTGTTTATGGACGACAACGCGAGACCACACAGAAGTGCTGAAGTATCGGACACACTAGAGAGTGAAGATATTGTCCGTATGCAATGGCCTGCTAACTCCAAGGACCTAAATCCTATCGAGCAGGCTTGGGATGCCCTTTGAAGGCGTTTTTCGCAAAGAACACCCCCTTCCCGAAATGTGCAAGAACTGAAAACCGCCTTGAGAGAAGAGTGGGACAATATCCCCCAAGTACTCTTCGATAGTTTAACGGAAAGCATGCATAACAGATGTAAAATGTATATTAGTGTCCGAGGTAATCACACATCGTACTGAGGTACACTTATCTGTTCCATTTTGGCAGGAAGACCCATTTTTCGTGGCTGTTTCGAAAGCATCCAAGAACTATCTTTTTTGTTTTTAATTTTCCTATTTTTCGATGAGGCGATATCCGTGCCATTTTGTATAATAGTACGTGCACACTCTCTACTAAATATGTACTCAGTTTCATTTCTTCATTCAATGTATATTATTAATTATTCCGAAAAATGTAACTGTTCCTTAGCAATGGTCAAGCAGTGTATATACTGTTACGAAAAAAAAAAGGGCGCCATATCGTCTCGGGCCTAGGGCGCCCTCAAACCTAAATCCGCCTCTGTAGATAGGTGAAACAACACAGAAGTTAAATATAATAGTAAAACAAAATAGAAATAGTACACATATTGAGCAGCGTTAAGAGGTATACAAGAGTAAATCATAACAAAGCATAAAGTAGTAAATCTAAACAAGTGGAAACAGCAAAGCAATTAACAGTGAAGAATTAGATTTTTCCTTTTCTGGAATGAGTTGCTTGAAATATTCACAAGAGGAGTGAAAGACAGCATGGTGAGGATTCGGCAGATTATGTTTGTGACAGTTGGAACAGTAATATTGGTTTTTGGGAATATTGCAGGTTGAGGAATGATGGGATCCACTGCAAAGACTGCAGGTGGAAGTTGGCACATTGTATTGAGAAGTGGAATGTCCGAGGGCTTGACAGTTTGTGCATCTTTTCACTCCAAAATATTCTTTAATGTGAATGTAGTAGAAACCTCAGAAATAGCAGTCAAGTTGTGAGAGAGGCTTGTATGTTATTGTGTCGCATGAAATTATCCAGTTCTGTTTATTCTTGTAAGTGTTGTAAGACGCCAATTTTGAAAGATGAATGTCACGTTGAATGTTGGGATCGTATTCACGGAGCTTTTCTTGAAGAGTAGGAAGAAGCGAATCATTTGCATAATCCTTAGGAATTTCGGAAAGGATAAATTTAGGTAAAAGAGATCTCGGAATGACAAGACGTAAATCTTAAAGTGGAGGATGACTTGAAATATGAGAATGTAGGGTTTTCATGTCGATATTAGATTGAAGATCGATAGCTACACCGTTTTTCCGAAGGATGCGATTTTGTTTAATACCGTAATCATTGGAATTTAAATATTCAGCTAGACGGTTTCAGATGGAACTAGAAGAATCTTGATTGCGTTTTGAATAGATTAAGATTGTGTTTTCTGAGGACTGGTGTGAAGAAGGCACAGAACGATCGGAATCAATGGAGTCACTTAGTCTACGCCTGATATTAGGAATGCTAGAAGCAGGAGTCGACTGCGGAGAATGCTGAAGTTGGTCATCAGAGGCATTGGGTAGAGTAAGAATCCAGTCACTTGGTAATGATGATAAGGAAGGCACGCTGTTGGAGATATCAGTACGGTCTTGGGAGGAGTCAGTCTGTAGATTAGGATAAGTAGATAGACAAAGTTTAGGAAGTTCATCAGTTTGAGGAGTGAAGAAGGTGTTCAAAGGATCGTCCGGACGAGAAGAAGTTAAGTTGATGGTGTGAGTAATAGGAAGAGGATCTGTACCCACAGGAAGTCGAACAGAAGCATGATTGGAAGGTACTTCTTTGGTCTGCAATTCGGAATTATCAGGAATTTGAGTTTCTTTACGGCAGAGATGAGGCAGAGCATCGTTCAGTGTTGTAGGATCTTCTGAATTTGCAGTGGATAAGTCCGGGAGAAGAGTTTCCAAAATGTCTCTTTTCGACACAGTGTCACGTGAAATTAATTCTTCGGTAATGTCAGTGAGGATAGATCGTAGTGTAAAAGGGATAAGATTTTTTTATTTTTTCATCCTTTGGAATTAATAATGCACTGTATGCAATTTAGTAAAGTTTTAGTAGAATCAGTTGGGGTAGGATGATTGAATTCTGGAGGAATTTTACTGCCAGTTAAGGTGGATAGAGAACAATTTGTGAAAATTCTTGTGGAAGAAGTAGTCTGAGAAGTAGGAGACATCTGAACAGAGGCGAGAGGAGAACAGGGGGGATAAGAAGTACGGAAAGAGGAAGAGTTGGGAAGATTCTTATGCGAAAAGGCGGCCTCCTGAGAGGGAGTAACTATATCAGTTGTGCTATGGGAATCCATAAAATTAACAAGAAGGCAGTATTCAAAAGGAAAAACAATTTGGGGAGAAAAGAAAAAAAAGGGAAAAAAGTTTATGAAACATATGTAATATCTCAAATTCGAACAATAAAAGGGGGGAAAGGATAAAAACTAAAAAAGGGGTTCAAAAAGCATTACAACAGTACCAGTAAATAAAGAACGCAATGAAAAGAAAAAGTTATATATAAAACAAAAGTATATAAAAAAACATTAAAAAAAATTAACAGCACTAGTTATGAATAAAAACACAATTAAAATAAAAGCATTACATGGGTGGCAATTAGAATGGAGAAGCGTAGGAAAGTATCTAAATGACAAAAATATTTCAGATGTAGATCGGCTCCAGGAATAAGATTTTCAGTACAGGATCGGATTGAATCTAAACTTTATTATGGGAAAGAAAAAGCGCGAAATACTAAGAAAAGTCCAATAATTCTGCAGTTGTGGTAAGAATCTAATTGAATTTTCTAGTAGTTAGAAATGCCATCAATTAGTTAAGGTGCGTAGTGAATGAGAAACCTGCAGTGAAAATCCAGTTATTAAATAACACTATAAATTAATTAAAGGCCCAGTATTAACGCCAAATGACTGAAAGGGGGACCGTAAATAATAAAATATAGCAAAAAATTAAAAATAAAGAGTGGCAATGATATTAAAGCTCGAAAGAAATCATTTTGGCGGTGAAAAATCATTTGTAAGAAAAGAAAAACTTTATAGCAAATTCCTAAACAGCAGAGACAAATCTCCTATGTAAAAGTACTGGCGAGGAAGAAAATAGTTGGCGAGCAAAAACTAAGCAAAATATGAAATATAATTTACTACCTGAATTAACATGGTCTGAATTAACAGCCAAAAGACAAAACCATCAAAGAAAACAGTATTTGGCGAAAAAAGGACGTCGTAAAGAAAAAAAGTTGCAGTTTTAAAATTACAATATCTAAAAAAGCAATGGGCATCCAGTAATACTTTTTGTAATCCCGTAAAGAGGAAAAAATAGTGAGCAGAATGATATAATAAGTTAAGAAATATGACAAGGATATAATAAAAAATAAATAAAAAACAAAATGTTATTACATAGGAAAGGTACCAAGTTTACGGAAACTATGCAAATTTTTCAAAAATAATATCTTCGGAACTAAAAAGCATCCACTAAAAAATTTTATATAGAAAAATAGGGAAAAAAAACAGCTTTAAAAAGAGATATCACACATGAAAAAGTAACAAAGACTGCTATGAAAAAAAAGATTATTAAATATATACAATTTTTAGATTTTTAGAACACTGCAATAAATTTTGAAGAAACAATGTTAAAATTAAACACAATGAAGGATCCAAAAGAAATTTAAAATTATCAAAAATTATTTCATAAATAACTCACGAATGGATGGAAATATTTGAAAACCGTGGGTAGCTATGGAGAGGGCTCGACAAGACGAATACAAGGAAAAAAATTATTACGGATTGATGAAGATTCGCGGAAAATACACTTTATCGCTGCGGAGCACAAAAAGAAGCGGACTTTCGACGTAGGCACAAGTGTCGAGGAGGAATTCGGGTGGGCGTTACCTCTATTATGCTTCAGACATCTGGAGGCATCGGATATACGGTATCCGACCGATTTTTAAATATCCGGAATCATATTTGGCCACTGCACGAAAGATCCGATTATCCGGCATGTCAATTTTTATTTTTAAAATTAGATTAATTGGCCTGTTTTGAAGATATATGTGAATTAAAAACTTATTGCGTATTTGGAAGCTGTGTGATATTTTAAAAATGTATAGAGCAAGTTTCAAACATCAGAGCCGGATATCCGGTACGAACTCGTCAGGCAAGTGTCACCGGATATCCAGTATCATGCAAAATCCCGACTTCGGCAAAAATAAGGGAATTTGCCATCCCGTATTGAAGTTCCCCGGGACACGGGACAATTTCTCAAAATACGGGACTGTCCCGTAAAATCCCGAACGTTTGTCATCTCTGACCCCAACTCAGCTTCAACTGAATTACTTTTTCTTGAACTACAAATTATGCTGCACGCATATAATGGAATATGGAATCCCCTTGCGTATTTCGTGCACTGAAGGTAATTGAATAAGAGCATGAATGCCTTTCATTTTGACGAATGAATATTAGTACAATAAATTTTCGCCTGTTTCAACGCTGTGGCTGGTGATTGATGAAAGACTCCTATTTACTCGAAAGCATTTTTCTCCAAACAAAATACACCTTATTGGAAACATGTAATTCTATTGCTGGAACAAAGGAAAATCCGAGTGCCAGTTCGAAAAAATATACGCATTTTCATTAAACTAATATTTCTTAGAAAATATTAATCTTAACAAAGCAATTAAATCAATGTTACGCCTAATACATTTTTGATATAAAAGACTGCAGTTAGGAATGTTCAAAATTTATTTCAAAGAAAAAAACTAAATACATTTAGCTCAAAAAGGGCTATCTCTACCGTTTTCTGACGTGCTCCTGCTATTAATTTAATGTTTTTACCTCTGAAAGCTGAATTGAGCTTGTGTACAAAAGTTCAGCGTCGCCCCATCACGATGTGTGCATAAGTTTTATGAGGTCATTTATTATTTCTTTCGGCGTTGCACTGGAAAGTTTAAACCGTGTTTAGCAAAAGTAAATAAAAGAATAGTGATTATATTTACTTATAACATACTATTCCTATTTAAATTGAAATAATGCATTAAAATAGCCTAAATTAGTAATTGAAAGGCAAACCATGAAGTTATTCTTACACCATAAAACCTTGTTTCATTAATTGCGAATGAACTGTGAAATGTAATCTTGTGATACCTTTCTCCACCAGAGTCCTACCTGTTAGCGGAGGCCTTAGGATTGCTTGCGCACGGGGCGGGGTAGTGGGGTCCACGGATTTTACATGCATGTATCCCGAAGTGTACATGGTGGGTCTTCAGCGGGTATCGAGCGCGCGACCTTCCAGGTGGAAGTCCGACGCTCTGACCACTAGGCTACCACTGCCTAATCTTGTAATACTGGCCGTGGATGTGTGACTTGGGTATTCAATTGAAATAATCACTGAATAATTCAAATTGCCCACACTAAGCCCCTTCTCTATAAACGGTATAATCAATAATAGATCAACAATTCAGAAGAAAAAATTGCAAACTTTTAATTATTCACTTTTAATTTAGGCTGCAAAAAACAACCTGTAATAAAAAGCACAAATATCACTCTTCTCTCTCTCTTTAAGTATATTATGAAATTTGAGCATAAATGAACTAAAATTAGAAAATTTAAAACACGATGCGTTATTTATTTATTTATTTTGTTTTTGAGATATGCATCTTTTGGCGTAGGTGAGCGCTAGATTCACTTATCTATAAGGGAAATTAGACCATAAAGAAGTATTCGATGAATAGTCTATTATTTGCTGTTCCCGCCTATGCAAAAATTTTGCAAACTTGTGCCTTATTAACGCTAAGTTGATAATATAGTGTGCTGTGTGCGTGAAAAAAGAAAATTTATATTAAAATAACATGCATCTGTTATTGAGGACTAAGTGATGAAAAAGAGTTATGAGAATGCATCGGCGGAAATAAGAAATAAGAATAAGTTTAGAAAGTAAAAAAACAAGTCATAATATGAAAAGTAATAAATATGCTGCGCGTAAGGATAAATGAGCTATTAAAAGTTTAATAATATTTGCGGGTAAAAAAATAAAATAAAAACTAAACAGCATTACGTAAAACTCACGATATTCGAAAATTTGCAAAATACAACTGTTTAAAGTTCGTTAAATCTTCTTTAAAATGGTAACTGATGTAATATATTTTTAGAAATAGTAATACCCAAAGAATTTATCTCACGATTCTGGCCAGTGGCACAAATGATTCGATTTTTTTTAATGTCAAAGTTACAAAAGCAATTCCTCAACTATAACAACCTTCCTATAATGCATCCTTGAGTTTTATAAAACTATTTCCAGAAATTTTTAACGATGTAAATAATTGTAACATGCATCCACTTATTTCCTTCTTTATACTGAATTCTTCAGTTTTAGAATTCTTTTTCAGTTGAGTTTTATACTACGCTTTTCTACCATAAATCTAAATTAAGCGACAACTTCTCCATATCATGTGGCTGCGTGCGAGATATTCCATTAAAGGAATTCGCTGTGATTTACTTGGCGTAATCTTAAAAATTCTACGATTTAATGTTGATTATCTGCTGTCCTCGTCATCTTGTTCTGACATAACATTACATCTTCCTACAAATTTCCTCGATAATCTGCTACGGAATTTCTCTTCTCGGACCACCATTTGAAAGTATTGACTACGGCAAATTAAATATCCGAAAACCACGACTTCAGCGTATGCTACGAATCGTTCTCAAAATTCCCAGCGCAGCCTTCCGTCGTCGTTTAATTTTCAAACAAACAAAATCTTTCTTTCATCGTCACTATTCGTTTGCCATCCAAATGCACATCGAAATAGCCCTGAAAAGAACCCCCTAACGAACGCTCACTGTCACAAAGGATTTCGCCACCGTGCCGTTCGAAAAATAAGAATTAGATGGAACAAACTTCCCTTTTCCGAACTAGCAAGTTGTGCCGAGGAACTGCGATCGTCTGAAGACTGCAAATTAAATAAAAGCGAATTCGTGTGTTAAAAGTTCGGTAAGGGAAAAATTCTGCAGTTGTCGTCTTTAAACGGGCACTTTTCTCCGTTGTTTCTGCTATTGTGTTTATTCCTCGTGAAACTTTTTCGTTGCTTTAGTTCGAATCAAAAGAGTTTTTGTCTCAAAAAGTTTCACACATCTAAACGATTTCCACAAAAGTAGAAAGAATAAGACTAAAATGAAGGTTGTGTGATAAAAGAATTTTCTTTTGTAACTTAGAACTACTTTCAATCTTTCAGGGACAGAAATATAGTAAAATTCTATCCTGTTGCTCTTTATAATAGGAAATTCGGGCATTCTATTCGATTTACCTGTTTTATAAAAAAGGAAGAGGAAAAAAAGAAAGAAACAGGAACTGTGATTTACTTTTAAGCAATGGCTGTTTCTCTCCTTTTACACTAGCGACGTATTTCAGCATGAAAAAAAATTAAAAATGCAAAATATGGCCTCTATTACATAGAATTCCCAAACAGCAAAGATTTTGTGCAGGGACCGCAGGGACAGATGGGAAAAGTGGTTATTCATTTCAGAGTTGAAAATTTGTTGTCGTATCTGTATAATATGTGTTGTCTAATATATTTCAGAAAACCAAAATGGATCAATATGGTTCCAAACGAAAAGCCAAAATGGATCAATAGTGGATCTCAGATCCATTATTGAATAAAGTTGGTGTTTATTTTAATAACTGTCAGTGTATGAAATATGTAAATTCAATAGCAAATTATAGTCTGTAGTAATTCTCACGCCAAAATTCCCTTCTTTTAAAAATAAAGAAGTGGTTTTAACCCTTCATTTACTTTTCTCCCGTAACCCCCTTCCCTGTTAGCGCTAGTCTTTACGGAGACCCTTCATTTACTGGCGTAACTTCTAAGTCCCGTCAGCTTTTTCGATTTTCAAACGTTTTTGAACCCTGCGGAATTTAGAAGTCTAGTTCTACGCAACTCATTACATTGTTGGATAGTAAAACAAGCTGATTTCCTTTTCACAGCATCCTCAGAACAAAGAAACACTATCAAAAAGGTGGTATATTGAACCAAAAAATGTTGCCAATTCGCTATCTGCAAAGGATGGTGTTTAATTTTACTATATATTGCTGTTTTACTTTCCAAAAGAAAAATTAAACCATATTTTGCGGTTAGCAAACTGGGATCATTTTTTGGTGCAAGATGCTATCAATTTTTTTTAATGCACAAAGCCGAGATGGATGGGTTTTTTTAATGATTTGCGAACAAAAGTTTAATTACGATTTTGAAAATATCTTCCCTTATTTTACAGCAATAATTTTTAAAAGTAAGACAAATTATCTTGGTGAACTTTATTTGGATTTGTTGTTTGCAGAGAGCCCTCAAGAGTCGCCTGTCCATGAGGCTCCGCTGTCGCTCCGGCCGAGACCTGCTGCTCCTAGTGGCCCTCTTCACCTGCCTCACCTGTTACCTCAGCTACGTGGGCTCCTTCTTGCAGAGCTCGCTCCCTACAGGTGATTGTTTGCGCTATGGCTTCAGTCATTGCAAAATGTGTTCAATACAAAGGCTGGCAGAAACATTTGTCACACACACAGAATATTACTCATAAATTATTGTAAAATGTAGAGTTTCGAAGAAGGAGAAAACAGGAATAAAAAATCTAAACAGGTTAACGGAGAAAGCCAAGAATATCTTCTTATTAAAAAAACATAACATTAAACTGCAGAAAAAATAAACTGACTTTCATTTATATTTTATCATGAGCAGTAGAGTGGATCGAAAAGCACTTTTCTTTTTCTGGTTTCGGTGATGGGTAGCTCGGATCAAACTTTACATAAAAAAGTTGAAGTTTTCAGTAATTTCTTGATTTTCGGTGAAATTTTGTGTGTGGTTTTTTTTTTTTTTTTTTTGACGTTTTTAACAGAATTCGTACGAAAAAAGTATTTTCGAGATGGTTAGTGCAGAAAAAGTTGTCGTGGGGGGCATTTAGTTCGCATATAAAATTTGTAGTGTGTAGGATAATTCCGTTATTTCCTGCAAATGTGTAAAGATTGCACAAAATTCTACTTTTTTTTAAACCCTTTTAACGAATTTTATCAAAATGTTGACTATTGTCTTTGATCTTTTATTTTAGGCCGAGATTTCAAATTCATTGGCTGCAAATGAAGGAATCACACACTTTAAGTTTTATATGTGAACTTAGTGCCTCGACTTTTCGCAAACACCCATTAACCCTTTCAAATTAGAGAAACATTTTATCAACAATTTTTCAAAATAGAACAAGAAAAGAGGGAGGGGGTGATTCGGCCTGCCTTGATAAGCAGTTGGTATAATGATAAGTTTTTTTTTAAATAAAACTCTCTCCCTAAAAGTGAAAAAAAAAAAGGAACGACCTTTAATCATTTTTAAAAACTTCCAAAACTTTTATTAGATTCCTTATTTACTTTATTTAAATATCATCATATGGCATAATCATGTAATGCAACATCGGAGCTGTACTCCTGTAAATTATTTTAAAATGTCACCTCTTTAATATGAAGAAGTGCTTATAAAAATCATTCTTCTAATTTTCCCTCGAAATTTTTTGTTACAAACAGATTGAACGAAATTTTGCAGTTATGGAATTCATCGTTTAGTTACTGTACTTCCGAAAATACTCCTTCACATTCATAATAAGAAAAGAACGGTTGGATTTAGTTATTACGTGTTTTAGTGGCATTAAATATGTTAAACTCATGATTTATGATTGGTTTCTGAAACATAGTCCTAAGCTTCATTACTGATAATAAATTTATACGATTTATCTCATTTTAAGAGCTTACAACAGCACAAGTACAATGATGTTTCGTTTTCAAAAGGTTTTGTTTTTACTTAAAACGGGCTTTTCAGATTATAACGACTTCTTATGTGTGCATTAGTTCAGAGATTTTCATGTGGATTCGCGGCATCTTAGTGTGCCACATGGCATAGTCAGGGATGCGGCATGGTATCAAATCTTTCTTTTTAAGCAGGCAAAAAGGTGTAATGATTACAATGAAAGTGTTTTCGGAATTTCAAGTATTAGTTATACTTGTTATTTTTTTCTTACCTACTTATTCCTTTATTTTATTCTTCAAAGACGTATAAATGTGTCTACCACGGATTGATGCCGTTGGACTGGGTTACCGTGAAAAATTTCTAATTCTTTTGAAGATGCAATGACTTGTAAAAGTTTGGAAATCTTTGTATTAATTGATTGCTTATAACATCCTGAGTTACTTTCGAAGATTTTTTCCATACGTCCATGGTTTTGCTGAATCTGAGATACCTCTGCACGTCATGCACGAACTTAATGTTGCTTATTTTATATTTCCATGAATCGTTGAAATTGATTATTTTTCCATCACAAAAGCGAACCGAAATAAAATTTTTGTGCAATTTCTTTCTTTCTTTTTCCCCCCTCTCGATTTTTTTATTTTTATACCTGAAATGTATTTCATCACTCTTCATCCTAATAAACTCTATTCCCTCACAAGAAAGAAGAAATATCTAGAACCTGTAATAAGCAGTGTTCCAAATAAATTCACATAAATGGTTCCATTTAAATTTTGGGAAAATCTCCAGGCCGTGACATAAACTTCTTTATATTAAAAAATGAACTTAAAGTTGTCTTATTCGTTTTTTGTGTTTTTAAGGGAAAAAACCTTTTTGTAAAACTTACTTTTAGCACAATTTACAAAGCCGAAATAAATCATGTAATTTGTTCAGCATTTGCGGATTTTTCGAATTGGAATAACACACTTTGCCCTCATTTTCATAATTGGAACATTTTGGAATATTTTGAACATTGTAGATGTAATTACTGAATTCAAAATATTCCGAAGTGTATCAGTTTCCCCGACAGGTGTTCCAAATCACACCATTATCCTTTCGCTTCCGATTACCGTAGTTTCTAATAACATTCTCTTTTCGCACTTGACTCATGTATCTTTCCAAATGTATTTGATATTTTCACAAGCAAAATATTTGCCCTTTAAAGAGGAATTTAGGATATAGATTCAATAAATATTGTCAGAGAGTAAAGATTATTTTTACTTATTACTGTAGAGCTCCAGACCACCACCTTTAGTTCTTTAAAAAACAAAAGGGAAAATGGAAGAATAAAAAATGTGGCTCTTTTGGTGTGGTGATATAAATAAACATTTATCTGTGATGGAATTGTTTCGCTGAAATAAAACATTAAAATAAATTAATGGCTTTTATTTTCGTATTATTTTCGACTGGAAATTTCTTTGTGAGAATTGGCAACGTGACATTTTTTTATTTTTATTAAATGAAAAGAATTATTTATCGTAAGTGATCTAAACTTCAATTTAAATTCTTACTTTTCTTTCCAAAACTCTATCGTAGTTCCAAAACTAATGTATTAAATGAAGTTTTTATTTATAAATTTTAAAAAAATTCGTAATGATTTAAGTTTTCCATTTGCTCTTTTTCAATATTGTCAAAGTAATTTCCTTGATTTCACGTAAAATGTAAGTATATAATGTGCTTATTAACATAATATTCGCCTTGTGAATATAACGAAAACCGTTTAAGATACCATTCCTCACTTGCAAACAGCTCCTCACATGTAGGTCCACAATAATGCATTAAGACATCAAAGTCTATATTGCATCAAAATCTACTTTTTCCGTTTTCAAGTAGTCAGTGAATTTATTTCAAACGATGCTCAATTGTAATTTTGTTCCAGAACAGTCGCTAGAAAAGATGGAAAGTGTTTCAAAAGTAATTACTCTAATTTTAAAAAGTCACACTTCATTTTTTACTTTCGTTTCAATCCACCGTTTCTGAGAATCGAGTTGAGTTTGAACGCAGAAGCTAACTTAATCCAAATGTAAGAACGAAACTCTAGATCCGCAGTTACTCCGAAAACACAGATAATTGAAATTTCGCATCCCAGCAACAACTCACACCTCAAAACGTCACGACCAAAAAATAAACGAATTTGACTTAATTTAATTAAATCTCTTATTCAAATGAACCTTTATAATCTCTAAAAGTGTAAGAATAGAGACATTTTTATTGCTACAAAACTTATCGCTAGGCAGCGAAAGTAATTTTTTACTAGTATATTACTATAAACAAGACGTGGTTAAATTATCGTTATTTTTGTCTTACTACTTTTTTTTTTCTTTCAATATGTAATTGTGACGTTGTACTTTCCGAGGTTAACAATTTAATTTAGTTCCCAAACAACAATTTAAACAAATGTGACAAAAAATACCATAATAACATGTTTCTAATAAAAATAATACACTCATTGAAGGGAAAATAAAATTTTTGTACTCTTCAAATAATTAGTATTGAATTCTTGCTATAGAAACTGCGCCAAACTACGAGCAAGTTTAATTTAAAATTAATCTTTTACTTCAATAAATATTGAATGATTGATTTGTATTAAAATTAAAATTACTAATAACGGTTTTTGTATGATTTACAAGTTTGCATAGAGACGTGGTTGTCCTTCCTGGAATGTGCCACCTCTTGACGATGTTTCTGTCCCTCTGGCGTTTAAATTTTCCACAATTTGGAGTGGATTTGGTAATGTGACTAGTTTATCAGAAACTTTGCTCTGGTAAACCTAACTTGTCAACAATGAAAAATATGAGCCAAAATGTATGATGCATCGGCTCATATGTGTAGTGCCTTAGTTTGTATAAGACGCTTTTCGAAAATTTTCAAGAGATTAAAAAAGATATAGTACTCAAAAAAATAATTTATTCTCATTGCCAAAGTATTTATCTATCAGCTACACTTCCTGAAATCTAAGGCAATAGCAATTAATTATTCTCGGAAACTAAAAGTTTAGTTATAAGATAATGGGTTGAAAACGTCACAGTGGTTACTCTAATTATTAATGCACTAAATTTCTGAATTAATAATTGAAGTAATCGCTGGAAACATCTTCACATGGAAACAAGTTGATTTGTGACGTTGAGTTTTTCGTTTCTAAAATAACATCGGGGTGACAACGCTTTCTAGTTATTACGTAAAACTTAAAATCATAATTATACCATGACATGAAAGACCAACTCAAACACGCGCATGCACTAGAAAGCCTCTGCGCGTGCGCTAAAATGCGTTAGAGGCAAAAATGGCAACTAGTAAACAGAAATCTTTTCTGTGTTCTGCAGTTTGCAAAGACCGAATCTGAAGTTAGTGTGGAACGTGCAAACGGATTAAGTGCAGATGGGATCCCCGAAGTCATAATAATATATGCAGATGGTATCATCAGTTTGCGAATACTGATTGGTTGAACATCACTGTACTCGAACGCTCAAAGGGCCCAGCTTGTTTCCCATGGTCTCCGCGCTCACCCGATCTCACGCCATGGGATTTCTACCTGTGGTGGTTCATAAAGGATCGTGTGTATGCGCCTCTATTACTAGCTAACCCACCCACCTATCAAACAGGATTGAGACGGCACATTACACTGTTAAGCTTGCACATTACACTGTTTGAGTTGCTCTTTCATTTAATGTATTAATTATAATTTTACGTTATTAGTACAACAAAACGTTAAAGCCCTGACATTCATTCAAACACACCTTGTATATCTGCACAATTGCACTCCATGAATTTTATTATTTTTAAACAGAATCTTTGCTTGTGTTGATTTTACGATCTCAGCCAATATGCAAGACATCCAAGTAATCTGAAATGAAATTGTAACCATAATATGTAACATTAATCTGAATTGTGTTGTTGTTGCTTATGCCCCTTGGAAATCCAAGCTCCCATACGTCGAATCAACTAGGAATTAAGCAGATAGGAGCGCCTTCCGTTTTCAAGATGAGCACCAATGGTAAAAGTACGACTTTGTTCGCAATGTACGAGGAAGACACCAGATGGTGCCACTACAAATACGTCACCTTCCTTTTTAGATCTATGGGGGAAGGGAAGCGACAATATCCACCCACCAGTAACCTCGGAACTGCCTCGGGACTTCAGGGTCCACGGATTTTACATGCCCTTATCCCCAAGTGTACATGGTGGGTCTTCAACGGCCCGGGTGTCAAACCCGAGATCCTCCGATCCGAAGCTCGACATCCTGACCACTAGGCTACCATGGCCCGATCTGAATCTTGTTTACATGACATATTATGCATTCTTGTATTAAAAATTACTAACTGTAGCTTGTTTTAAATAAAAATAAAATGTACACTATCGTATTCCACTCGAAATTAAGTACATTATTAATTAATTGATTCCCACATAAAGAAGCTAATTAGAAAACAGTTATTAAATTCAGATGGGGTTGGTGATAAAATTGCCTTAGAATTGGATAAATTGCTTTAATATGAGCTACAAAATTTTTAACTAAAAATCTAAAACTTATTTAACAGACGAAATTATGCATAATAATTAAACAAAATATGTTGTAACCTAGTGTTTCCTATTGCTACATTCATTTTAGACATTTCTCGAATACGTATTTACGTAGATCATCAGCACTCTACAATAGGCTCATCCAAAATAATACGTCTAATTACTGACAGATTTTCACACAAATTCTATCAGCCTCTCTATTTCACGAATTTAATTTGAATATTCATGGCCTTTGTTTTCCACCGAGCACACCTTCCTCAATGAACTAATCTCGAGGTATAAGTCTAATTACCTAAAAGCACAGGGCACGGTCTTTATCTCGTTAATCCTCGTGTCTGTATTGAACCCGAGTATCCCTACTGAAGTTATCCTACTGAACTTATCGCGTGAAGGCACCGTCCGACTTAATTAGAGAAAGAGCTTTCCGGTGCGATTTTGACTTTCAAATAGGAGATTCTCCGTGTCACTATGCTTTGACAATCGCTGCTGATATTTTAAGTACATCAGACGGAACCCGGTGTTCGTATGCAAATCGACAGTTACGCACGCGTGTGTCGACCGTTAATAAATGTTATGAAAACCTTGCTTCGATGGCGCATCAGACGCGTCAAAATTGCTTCAGAAGTTTAATGTTCCTCGCTGAGAGAATGCGTGATTGTGTTATTTTGGCGGAATATACTGAGTTGTGAAGCAGGCTTCGACGCTAGCGAAGGGGTTATTGGTCTGATTTAAACAAGTAGGCGGTGGAATGGGTATTGGTTGCGTTCCAAGTTTGGCATCAATTTTTCGAAGCAGAATTCTTGAACCGGAGGAAAAATTATTACATTTTTAATGAGATGAGTAAAATATCACTTCTTTAACAACTGAAGGAAGATTGTGTGTCTCATTTCGAAAATCATTGCTTTTGTAAGGCGAAAAAATTTGCAATATCTAAAATTTAAAAGCAAATTCAAACACTCAATATTCAGTTATCAAATGTGAACACAAACTACACTAAACACGAATGTAGTTTTTTAATAATGTATCATTTCAGTTAGAATATGAATTTCTAATATGTAAGCATTTAAAATTGAAAACAAATTCCCATTTTAAATATGTAGGTGTAATGGTAACCTAAACGGCCTGAGATTTAAAAACAGAAATAGATTGCTGATGATATATATACTATTTCGAATTGAAAATCAACTTTATATTTTGTGCGGTTTAATAAAACCTGCACCAAATGCCCACATAATCACTAACACTTGCACCTTTAGACATTTTTCGAATTTCTATGGGATTTCATTTCAAATTTTTCTGTAACTACATATGAAAGGCATACTTCAGATGACGCTTTCTTGTAAAAAAATCACCACAGGCATATTTCGAGAAACAACAATAACTGGAAGAAAAGAGCAGATTTTTTTTTTGATAATTTTGTGTCGAAAAATTCTGAAAATGTGCAGTTGTTTTCAGAAAATCGTTTGCTTATTCTTGTTACATAGGAAAAACTACACATTTTCGCAAAACTGGCACTAGATATACTACGAAATAGGCCTTTTATTCAAAAGTAGCCACTTTCCTGGTATGCTTTTAATCTATAACACGCACAGTTTTGCGCGAAATTTCACCAAATTTACCGAAAAATTGGAAAATGTTGGCAACATACATATAGATAGAACCATTGTATTTAAATTTGAAATTAAAAAAACGGAACAGTATTATATGCGCGAATGATAGCACTGTTTGGCTTCGATATCTCCATTACCAAGTATATATATGGCAACTCATTAAAAAGTTTCCAGTTGAAATGTCGTGAAAATTCAGAAATACATCGTTGATTTAGTGAGTTGTATTTCCCTCATTCAAATTTTGGGGAACACATCAAAAACAAATTCAGTAGTAAGCATTTTGTTTAAAAATTTTAAACAACTTTTCCAATTTTCTTAAACTTCATACATTATCTTTTCAAATTCCATGACAGCAGTTGATATCTGACTCCCAAGAATTTTGCGATCATTAAATAATTTTAAAATTTATACAACATATCACCCCGGATGTAAAATTGCAAAATAATGCGCATTATATAGTAGAAAAAAAGGTTTAATAATATAAAAATTAGAAAATGATATTCAGTACATTGTACTAAAATTGACATACTTTTAGCCAACGCATAATAATTAGAATTGCGTTTCTTTAGTTTATAAGGTGGTATTAAGACGCCGATGTACTTCGTAAATTTGTCACTAAATGCAGTTGGATAATTGCATTAAAATTACATCATTGCCTCAGTTTAATTTTTAAGCATTAAATTGATCTTATCATTTTTTCTTTGATTACGTTTAAAACTAAATGTACTTTTTACAAAACGAATATTATATAGTACTAGTTGTTTTTCTACGTCTCTTCAAGTATTTTCAATGTAACACTTACTGTAATAATGTAACTTCTTTGTGATAAATTAGCTGAAATGCATGCTTCCAGCCTTTTCAGTGCTACCCGTGCTAACATCGCATTTGCTGTCAAATTATAACCGCCGAATTAACAGTGATTCGACGCAGGTGGTTGGAATCCCATCGTTATCACGTCATTTGCTATTTTCTCTTGTGCCTGAAGTGGAATTCAGCAGAATCCTTTGATTACATGCCGGGTTTTCTTCCGATTACGGTTTCGATCAGATTTCTGCAATTAAATTGCCTATTGGCTAAAAGGAGCCGACTTGTTCCTACTATCACAATGTACAAAGTAATGAATCCATGATGGTGGGCTAAGTGTTTTGCTGATGCATTTGATGGAGTTTTTATCCCCAATTTAGTTACAAAAATTATTCTTCTCTAGAAACCATTTTATTGAAATAAAAAGACCGAAAGAAATATACAGATTAAAACAAAGTATATGAAAGAGCTTTCATGAAGCTAGAAAATTCATGCCTTATTTTTTGGACACAAGAACGCTATTTATTTTTGCTATTTAAATAAGTAACATTTAAATAGTGTTTTTTTTTTCTTCGGCAAACTTTAAATATTTCCTTTTCTCGCAATTTTTTAACACAAATATGTGTGTGGTTATTCAGGGAAATCTCGCTGAAATGAACTCCGAGGACGCAGTAAAATACTTCGGTAAAACAGAACGTTCGTTGCATCGGAATCTCGCTATACTAATGGCTTTTAAAACAGTACTGAACATTTATTTCGTTATAACAGATATTTCAATGTATTGGTATTCACTTTAATGAAATTTTATTATGTAGATGTATGTATTGAAAGTTACAGAAAATAAGCAACTTTTTCCCCTTCACGAAACGCTTATCAACTGTACACTTTATTGAGGAAAACACAATTCTAGTAGTAATTCTTTTTTTTATTTTGAAACTATTGTACCTAATATTATGTAATATAATATTATATAATTCGATGCTTTAAAGGAATTGTTTGTGGGTCTTTTCTCAGAAGGAGTTTAACGAGAACATTAATTGTTCCTTACAAAATGATGTTCCGATTAATTGATTGAAGAATTCATCTTTCCCCATTCCGTATATGTACAGGTCAGAACGTTGATGTACCAAAATGATCAACTTGTTTTCTAAGCATAAGTTAAGATTCTAAAAGATAAAGTAATAATATTCGGGCAGTATTGCATGAAATGCTCTACCATTTCCAAATCAAGAAAACCAAAAGTATCAACATTTTTCTTTAGCAATATGCAAAACATGGCCAGAATCTGAGACTATATGAACATCTGCTTAAGAAAAAGCTTGGAAAAATCTTCTGAGAATGGTTTTAAAAGAGAGAGAAAACTCCATGACGTAAGAGAAAATATTTGAATCAACTGAAGAAGAAGCAATAACTTTTAAAGCGAATTATTAAAGCGCATAGTTTATATCACGATCGGAGTACTCAGATCCCAATCTTAGATGCTATCTTACTATGGCATTGTGCTTATTAGAGACTAACAAGAAATAACTCCATCTCTGTGATAGATAAAATCAACTTTTTCAAGTTCTTTTTAGTTGGGATATTGCAAACTCGTACCATGACCGATTAAGAGAAAACTGCTTCCTTCAAAATTTACATTGCAGTACATTCAGTGGAGATTTTGAATATGTTATAAACTATGAATCTTGGAACTGAAATCTCACATAAATTATTTTTAAAATATTCAGTTCTTTTAATAAAATGTTTAAAGCTCATGGAAAAAATAATATGTTTATGTATTAATTATTATTATTAAACATTTTTTCCCCCAACTTCATACCTTTTGGCTCAAATCCTATGGGAAAAGAGCATGAGTGAAAGTTTTAGCTTTTACAAAATAGCATACGAGTGTGAGGTAATTGTTTTTACTTAATTGACTAAAATATGAGAAACTGTGCAACACTTGTTTTTAAGTTTGGTATTTCAATCATAAGATGATCAGTATTTAATATTAATATTTTTACTTGGCAAATGAGAACAAAAACTATTAAATAGAAATGTTTTTCCATCATTTAATATACAAGCAAGCTTTTACTATTTATTATAGTTCAAAAATAATGTTCGTTTATTCTGAGGAGCAACAGAAGTCATTTTGTTGAGCAGTAGCATGGTTTTAGAACACTGAGACATTTCTTTTCGTTGCTAGAAATGTTGGAACGATTTGCTTTTTAAACCATTTACTTCTCCGTTTATTACAATGCCTGCAGGCATGACATTGACTGCATTTGTGCGTATGTAATGTATCAATATTTTCTATAACTATAATCGGTATTAATCGCCTTTGATTGACGGTTGCATTAATTTAATTAAAACATATATTTGCTCGAAGTGGCACTCGAGGACTCCTTTGTTAGAGCAATCGAATTACGTGCTTCTGGTAAAACGTGTTTTGTCCAGAAACAAATGCTTTTGAGTAAATATTGAACCCTTTGATCAATCACTTTCTGGAGCGTTAAAACCGATGGAAATTTATTTAACTAATATCCATTCGTCAAAACAAAAGGCCTTTCATTCTCCCATTCAATTACCTTTTGTGATCGAATCACAGAGGGATTCCATATTATGTTTTACTTGTGTAGCATGAATTTCTGCTTGTGGAAAACAGTTCAGTTTAATCATCGGTATGATTTTATTTCTGTAATTACTGCGTTTTATGAATAGTTGCTTTAAATATAAATTTCAGGAATGTTAAACTACAGCAACACCCCTACAGAATAAAAATGTGTTTGTAATAGAGGTATCCTTAAAACAGGCGTTTTTTGTTTTCGATTTTTTAATTGTCTCTCCCAATATAACTGTATTCAAATTATCCACTTTTGCTTCTACCCAACTTTAAAGTTGCTTTTTTTTAATGTAAGAGCTAGTTTATATCAAGAGCTCCTTATCCAAAGTCATAACGTAATCAAATATAATGTGAGTAGCTTTTTTAAGGGTTTCTCTCTCTCTCTCTCTCTCTCTCTATCTTTCTCTCTCTTGGTGATCATTTACCTGAAAAATATATTTTTTTGAAGAGACAATCAATCAACGTTTATCCAACACCAAATTTATCGTTTATGTGCCGTACACTTATTATTATTATTGTTATTATTATTTCTCCCATTTTTCTTTCGACTTAAGAATTATATAGGCTCTTCGCATTGACAGCCATTCTCAGAATTTTTGTAAGATTTTGCTTTTAAATTGTGCTGTGTATTGGCAGTTGCCCTTTAATAATATTTTTAAACGCCGCTTTGATTGTACCTAATTTGTTAGTAGTCTGGAACTACAAAAGACAACAGCAAGGAAAAGGTTACAAAAGAGGAAAAAACTTTATTAAAAAAAATAGTTCTATTTTAAGGGCAAACAATTTGTGTATATGATGAAAAGTAAAGTTATTAAGTAATGTTTCAATAAGTTTAATTTGTTAACTACTTGTATAATTTGCTTCGAACGTTGAATTACCTGTGTGTAATCATTTCTGTGGCGAATTTAATTTTTTTGCTCCCGAAATAGTATTCGCAATCAGAGCTCTAATTGTGTAATTTACTCCCAAGAGGGGTTTGAGCTCATAATTGAACGTTACCAAGAAGTTTTTAATGAATTAGGTTCATAGGTTTGCTGGCGGAAATTAAACGACGACCCCGTAAGAGGGGCGCCCATTAGGGGAGGGAAGGTTACTGCTTTTAAACCAGCATTCTCAGCCAAGCTTTTCTAAGTGACTCAGAAAGGCAGTTTGAAAACTTGAGAGATTGCGACAAACCTATTTCTTGCTAGTGCACCCTAAAAAATCCCCCACACCACCCCTCTTTTTCCCATGAAGATTACTTTGGCACTTAAAAGTGCCTTGTGTTACATGGGCTGTAAAAAAAGAAAGAAACATTAATTTGCATTAACTTTTGCATTGCAGCCATTACGAATAGGTGCCAAATGCATGTGACCTGAGAGATAAACAGATTTCCTACCGCTGCTATAAACCAATCTCTTATTCTCTCTATCTCTCTCTCTCTCTCGTTAATAATTTTCAATCCACATCCAAAGGAAAATATTTTCTAAACTTTTCCATGTTCCTTATTTTATTATTGAAAAGTACAAGTTGTCCTTTTTTTTACTGAGTAGGTCCTGCTCAAATACGAATCAAACACTTAGTTGCGTCTCATAAAATATATTTAATTGATTTCTTATGCAAGTGATTGTCTTCTTCTCATTTCTTATCATTTCACCTCTAACCATCCGCTTCCCCCCACAACATAAAATTTCATAAAATTTTAAAATTCACATAATATCCTGCATTAAACGATTCAAATTCCTTATGGATTCTTCTTTTTAAATTGGATTACATGCTTTTATATGTATATATATATATATCTGTCATCACAATTTAGACATGAAACGAATCATAATCAAAGAAATGAAATTATTTCCTACGAATTCTTTACTTTTTGCAAACATTTTCTGGTATTATTAAATGATAACTTGTCAAAATTTGACATTACCCAGGAGCTTTTAAGGGCTACACTGCGGTCTTTAACAATGAAATGGGTCTAAAATCGAAGTAATTTTCGACTTTCTGAAAAACAAATACGGGCATGAGCAGTTTTATTCATAATAGCTTGAACGTTTAGACTGTAACTGTATGCAATAATAGGATACGGATGTTTAATCTTCTCACTGTATATCTCTACTCTTCGAGTATTTTATATTTTAATCCCATAAAAAATAAATATGGAGAATAAGGTAACAAAAAAAAGAAAGCAACTAAAACACTTCTAAGCTGAAAATAAATGAGTTTTAAAACTAAAGAAATGTAATTATTCGGTTTTTCTCTGCTTTGTTTGCGTATAAATTCTTAAACTTTCTTAATTAATCTGATGTTTCCCAACGACGTTTTTTTTTCATAAAAATAATTAACGTTTTTTGAAGCATAATTTATTCTCATTGGCTGAAGTAAATATATCGCATAAAATATTTATAAAAAAGTTAAGCTTCTTTTGAGAAGGAAAAAAAACTTCAACAGCAAAATTAATATTTTCACAATAAAACGTATCAGATGTTAAAAAAAGCAAAATATTGATTTTCCTGTATAGTTTTTCGACACTCCTCTGTTAAATACTTCTGTTTCAGTGGGGGGGGGGGGGTAAAACTAAAAAGATGTAATCAAACATGCATTCTGATACCTTTTGCAGAGCATAAGTTTTTTAAGCAGAAGAAAAGTGTTTCCAAAAGTATATACAAAAGCTCCAAGAATTCAGAAGTTGTACTTCATTCAAGTTTTTTAAACCATTTTTTCCGATGATAAGCAGTGCGGAAAGGATACACAAAGTGCGCATAAAAAAGTTGAAGGTTATCGGAAGATTTATTTATGTTTACCACAGATGCGTAAAAATTCCATCTAAGAATGTTTTCAACTAAATTGTAAACATATTTTGCAAAATATGAGTGACAGAGAGTTGCTCTTAACAAAATATGATTATGATTAGATCGAATAGTGAATCGGATATTTCTCTAAACGGTAGACGTGACAGTTCATCAGTATTTCATTTATTAGTGGTGATGTAACGTAAGGTTAAGATCATTTAACTCCGGTTCGGTAAGTTTTGTGAAATTGTTCCTAGTAATGCTCCTCCACCATCTCCGTGATTTCTTTTCACAGCACATCCTGCTATTTGTGTAAAAAAATGAACACATTTAAGAAATATGCATGTCCATTCTTCTGAGTCCAAAGCATTCTTTCCATGTTTTGTCCCTATTCGGGAAAAAAGGCAACTTATGTCAAATTGCCTACTCTTTTACTTGTGTGCATTAATTTATTAAATAATAAATTTTATTTACTCAAAAATGGAGGTTTATTGCCTCATTGTGTCCGTAATTAAAATTGATCAAAAAATATTTAGCGTAAACTCTTTATAACAGTTTTGGCTCGTAGTTTGCATTCATGCAATCGATATGAATGCAAAATTGATTCAGGAAAAAAACGCTTACTTTAGCCAGAGTGGGACAGAAAAATAAAACTTTAGTTGCTGATGCATGGAGATATACAGATAAAGAAACCTTTAAAAAAATTAGAATAAAATTATAACATTTTTCTGTTTGCGGTGTAATAATTTAAACTCGTTGTTCTAATTGTTCCCTCTTAAAATTCCAATGTTTTTCTTAATTCGAGAATTAAAGTATGTAATGTTAAAAATCGTAGAATAAGACAAAGATCCTTAGATCTTTCTTAGCGGATTTTTTTTTCTTGAAAACTAAGCCAGAAACGGTGCGCTTTGAGTGTTACATGTGTTCCAAAGTGTCCTTTCGATTAATTACGATCCCTAAAACTGGAATAGAATCTACTTCGAAGCAGGTGCTTCTCGGAATCTGATAGTTATCTCGTCATTGGCCATTCCGGACTCTCCTTATGGCACTCTGTGGAATCCTTTGATTGCGATGGGCTTTTCCTCTTACCTAACATTTCGACAATTAAACTGCTTAATGCTCAAAGGAAGAGATTTAGAGCCCAGGGAAATGGGGAATTCGGAAAGTTGTTGTTCTTGGGCGTCACCCTCCGAGTCCTGTTCTCGAGTTATGTGTCGTTACTTTGATCTATTTTTGTACTGAACATTTTTGATGGATTTGTTTGAGGCACGTTTTTTTGGGACGCAAGATGCTTATTCATTTATGTGTCAATGAAGTATTAACTGTATTTCACAGTGGAAAATGTGGATAGAAAACCATTCGAGAGTTCTGGAGAAGGAGACTGATCTATTGCTTCACTCTCTCCTTTGTAGTTATAACGTAGGGATGCACTGATAAGCAAATTGGCCGATTACCGATTAATAGACTGAAGATAATCGGCAGCCGATTAATTAAAATGATACTGATTTTCAACTGTATCATTTCTCCTTCACTATTCTTTTGTTGCAATTTTTCAACTTTACAGAATTTGCTAACAGTTAACTTCTGTGAATAATGGTCTTTTGCCTCCCCATTTTCGCAGTTTAAGAAGTATTATTTCCAGATTTTATTCAAATTCTACAACCAATTTTCTTCTTGCTTGTTAACAAAAGCACATTCTGTTAACTAGACCTGAGGGTACGAACATTTAGATAGTAGTTAGTAATCACTTTTAATTTAGAAGTAAATTATAAAATGTATGTTCAAATTTGTGCATAAACAGTGGAAAAAGGAAAACTGTTTGAACTGGAGTATTCTCTTAAAAATTTGAGGGAGGGGGATTCTGACAGACATATATAAATCCTCATCTCATAACCCCAAACTTTTTTTAATACGATACAATAAGTATTTTAAAAAATGAATGCATAAATTTTTAAAAATAACTCAATAAATTATTACTATGTCTTATTATTATTACTTAACTTGTTTTGATTTACTTTTGTTTTTAAATGTATTTTTCCAGTTTTTGCCCCCATTTTTTTCACCTCGTAGGTGAACCACTCACGGTTTTCAAAGTAACATGATCATATAATTTGCACCATATATTCGAGGTATGGAACTCTGACCTTTCGTCAAGGACAAACTAGTCAGACTTCAAAGGGGACAGACTTCGTTTTTTCTTACCACAGAACCACTGACATATCCTGAAAGTTTTAGGAAAATTGAACTCTTATACCCCACGATATTCCAAATTCCACACGGTAGTGCGAACATTTTATGCCCACGGAGACTTTTAGAAATCCTCCGATGTCATCTAAAAATAAAATGTTACTATTTTTTTTCAACTCGATCAAAATTAACTCGTCCACGGTTGAAGTACGACGATAAAATAAGAGTATCGGAAGCTCCATAAAACACACTTCATGCACGTTTGCAGTTAAAATAAGAGAAATTCCAGCTATACCTATAAATATGCGCGAGAACTTCCGTCAAAAAATCAATATAGTACAGAATCCGGAATAGTTACTTCATGGCAGTGGAAGGGAAGTTCTGCCATTAATGTGGTTTCATTCCACTTGAAAAGGAACTCGTTTGCAATTCAAATGCACCCATTGCTTAGTCCTCGGAAGGTACAAGTTGGAAGAACTGTTCAGCAAGAGGAAAAAATTCACTTCCCTGCTTAAAGTTGCAAATGCATAAGATAATACGTCTTGTCATTCATCCCCAGTGGAAGCTCTTTGAAGCGAATTTGCAAGCGTATTGCCGGCTCTAGTCTTCCGGCACGCGATTCCATTTTTACTTCTTTCAATGAGCCTCGCAATTTGCTTTTGCTGCGAACTGCAGGAAAATTATTTCTGCATTAAACATAAATGGTTCAAATGTTTTTCTCAGTGTTTTTGCCCTTATAAGAGCAGTGTGTATTTAGGGAGAAATTAGTATCGAGCTTTCGTGACTTATCATTCATGCTATTTTTGGTAAAACTGACAAATTTCGAACTGAAATGAGCCCTGCATAAAAATGAAGCTATTCACCCAAACAGCGCCCCTCCCCCCAGATATGTAAAGGACTCTTAAACCTGTGAGATTTTCTGGACGTCAGTGATTGTTCAAAGTGGAAAATGTTATCAGGTATCATTTATGTTGCTTTTATTAAACAAATGTAACTCAGAAAACATATTATTTTAAGTTATTTTTATACTTAACCAAATAAAATGGTTTACCAAAAATACCTCTTTGTCTTCTACACTCTACTATCACCACTAATCTTTGACTGAAAAATGCAATTGTGTCTGAACATATGCTACCCGAACTGCTCTTTTTTATCTTTTCTTGGATAAAGTTTTATTACTTGATATATATTTATTTGTTCGTTTATTTTATTTCATTTATTTATTCGGGCACTGGAAAAAAATGTTTGTCATGAATTATGGTTTCAAATAATTTAGCTGTAATAGAGAAAAAAATTCGCTTTTAATTTCATTAAAACCTAAAGTTTAATTTCAAAAATGTGCTTAATAGTTTCATTGCCGATAAGATTATTTGAAATAAATTTTCCAGTTTGATTTTGTTCCCATTGATCTACACAATACAAAATAAGTAAATAATTGTTTCAGCTTATAGGGCACCTAATCTTTGCCTAATTCTTATTGGAATAAATCATATTACATTTTCAAACATACATTTCACTTCAATATCTTAAAACAAGATTTAATTTGCAACGCAATACAGAAAAATAAATCTCGGAAGCCTATCCGGAAAAATCTCTCTCTGGTTTAGTCCCTGATAAAACAGCCGATAAAAAGAACTACCGAAGTGGATTTATACTTCCCCTCTCTTTCGAAAACCCAAAAGCTAAAATGAAGAGTTATATGCCGAATCCGTGCGAGAGGAGTTTAGTTGTTGCCCCCGGCACCAGCAGGCGTGACAGGCGATAAAATTAATCCTAATTTGTGATTTGGGTTTGGAAATCGCCGCAACTGGTAACGAAAGGGAAAAATTAGAGACATAATTCTTTTGCAGAGATTTACGCTGCGATACCATTGAGCCTTACATTTGCTGCAGAATACAGCTTGAAGTAGATGAACATGGATATAAAGATAGAAAACAAATGTTTTTCTGCTAAGCTCTTCAGAATATATATTTTGCTTTCATGTGTTTCTTGAAGTTTTGATGGCTATGGAATGCGCTCGGGCTATACATGTCAAAATTTTATGATTATTCAACTAAATCCCGTGCTTAACATTAGGGCTCGACCGATGGCATTTTTTGGCCGATGGGCCGATGCCGATTGTTGGCCGATTGTTCCGAGATCGGCCGATGGCCGATTGCCGATTGTTCCCCTCTTCCATCGGCCGATGGCCGATGGAAAAAAAAGTCGCTTCAAACCATTAAAACGTGTAGAATGCTTGTCAAAAATGTCATTTAAATCACTTACTATTTATTTTTATGTTTATAAAAGCATAAATGCATTACTCAAGCATCGTAAAACTGTTTGGGGGAAGTTTACATAATAATTAAAACTGAAAGAATCACTCGCGATTCTAGTAAAGTAATTAAACTATTAATTACTTTAAAAAAAAATAAAAGAAGGTTAAAAAAAAATAAAAAATGCTATATCAGAGGATTTTCAATTCATTTTTCTTATCTTTGCCAAAAAAAAAAAAAAAACTGAACAACTATTGGATGGGCTCGGGTCTAATTCCCTTTCCTTCAACATTTTCTCTTTATAACACCTGCACTGCAAATGCCAAGTGCAGCTGCCTTTATTTTCTTATTTTTTTTCATGGAGAGGAATGCAGATGCTATGACAAAGACTAACAAATAATGTGGATTTGTATTTTTAACAAAATTATTAACCCCCTCCTCTCAGATTTTTTTCATGATCCGCCCCCCCCCCCCCCCCCCCACGCTTTTAAACAAGAAGAGGGAATTATTACATGTTTATTTTTCATTTAAAAAGTTATTTTAAGCTCTTTTTCTGAAATAAAAATAAAATATTTAAAAAAATTTCTGGTAGTATTATCCCTTGGATAGTATATCCTTTGTTAATAACCAAGAAATACTGAATATTGCTTTAAAAACATAGAGGTGAGATTTTTTTGTCATTACAAATGAATGCTGGGTCTTAAGAAGTAAATTTTTCTTTCTTGTGAATTGAAAAATGCACTGAAATACTTGACATGTTCTTTATATTTTCATGAGCACAATGAAAGGAAAGGTCACCGAAATAAACCAATATTTTGAACACCAGCAGTTTTCTGTTGACAAATAATCTTCTGAAAACACGTGATCGTTTATAAAAATGAAGATGTATTTTGAAAAAAAAAAAAAAATTTTTTATATATGTTGACAATTTTTGAAATTAATGAAATTGTAGCATTTTTATTAAGGTATTGTTCGACCCTGTATCCCAAACTCGTTTTTAAAGAATTAAATTTTTGAAAATTGCAAGTCGAAGTTGGACACATAAAATTTCGATCAATAAACATCTATACTGAAAAATTTATTCATATTTTTCATTAATATGTTCTATGTTGTACAAGAAATATTCTAAAGTGAAAGCAGATGCAACGAGATTGTTGTACAATAGCAAAAAAACTGTCAACTGTCTAACACGTGGCATCAAAGAAGCCAAAACAATGCGCTAAAAAACGAAGTACTAACGGGGAAAAATTAAAATAATTATCGTATAAAAAATGTTAAGATGTATTTTGAAAAAAAAAAAATATATGCATTGATCAATCTTTGAAAATAAAGAAATTTTAGCATTTTTATTAAGATGTTATTAAATCCTGTCGCGCGAACTCGCACTTTGAGAATTCAATTTTTAAAAATTGCAAGTCGAACTTGGACACATAAAATTTCGATCAATAAAAAAAAACTAGAATTTTTTTTCTTATTTTTGACCAATCTTTTCTATGTTGTAAACTAAAAATGAAATAATGAGAACAACCGCACACTAAAAGCAGATGCAACAAGATTGCTGCACAATTGCAGAAAAACTGTAACACGTGGGATCGAAAAAGAAAAAAAAAAAAAAAAAAAAAACAAACAACCAAAAAAAAAAAAAAAACGCAAAGAGAAAAAAGTTTACACTGGTAAAAATTAAAATTATGATCGCACTTTGATTGAGTTGACTTTTTATTGTTTACAATTTCGGGAAAAAAAGAAACATGACAAACTAGAAACAGCTGGTATAATATTATTGCACAATGACATCTAATGCATAGGTATAACCAGGGGGTTTGGGGGTTCAACCCCCCCCCCCCCATTGGGTATTTACTTATTTAGGCACATTTAGGCACACAAAAAAATTTCTGGCTACGGCCTTGAAAAGCACATATTTTTTTTTCCTAAGAAAATTAAACACGTATTCATGTGATTTTATTTCCTCTTTCTCTGAAGGGTTGAGATCATGACCATAGTATGCAGCTCATAATAAAGAAGACTTTTCATCTGGTTATATTCAATACCCTTATCACCTTGGGGGGGGGGGGGGTTACAGCGAAAGGTGGCTTCAATCACCGTACCACACACAGACAAACAGAGATCCTTTCAATCACTCCAAAGGGTTTTCTTTAATTCTTGATGTCTTTTTTACCCAAAGGCAGCAATTTGGGAATACAATCGCACAAGTAATAAGTTTCGTTTGAAATATTCTCTACTGTGATGGAGTTGTGTTTTCTGATAAGCCGGTGTTGTAGGTGCTGGGATCTGAAAAGGAAGGACCCCTAGCCAACAATTGTCCTAATGGGTTAAACCCTCAAGCCAGGAAGGATGCTCACCAAGAAACAAAAAGAGCAGTTTGTATTTATTTATGACCTTCCTGTCCAAACACCCCTTTTGGTAAAATCTTTTTTGTAGATGAGCCGATTGGAAAACTGATGAACTGTATATCTTTAGAGACAAGTATTTATAGTTAGTAAATTTTCAACTCTTTTACACTTTTTATTGGTGTTCAGTCTGTACATTTTTAGAGTGACCCCCTTCCCCCTTTCACCAACCCTAGTTACGCCTAGGATCTAATGCACTAAGTCATTATTAAAAGAAAAATGGACAAAAATGAGGCAACTAGCCTAGTGCGAAAAACAAATAGCACTCATAAGACGCTTCTACGACTTTTACTTTAACATATTCTATTTCGCGAGCATTCTGCTCAAAGAGAACTATTTTAATAATGAAGATTTTCGGGCAGCGATCGCTTAAACTAGTTTCCCGAATTTTTTATCAAATACTTTGTGAAATGACATTATTTGTATGTGTTTTTTTTTAAACTTATGTGCTGCCTGTTATTGTATGGAAATTGAAATTGAGCTATGGAGAAAAAAAGAAAGTGAAAGACAGAATGTTTTCTGGAAAGTTGTCCCTGCGAAAAACATCGGCCTTGCATCGGCTTTTAGATGTTTTTTAAGGCCGATGGGCCGATGTTTTTCTAAAGTTAACATCTGCCGCCGATGCCGATGGCCGATGGCAACTTTGTTGAACAATCGGCGCCGATGCATCGGCGAGGCCGATGCATCGGTCGAGCCTTACTTAACATTGTTCGTATTATGTAATACTATTTTGAAAGAAATTTCGTGTTTTATGGGGCAAGTAAAAATAATAAAATCTTTTTCATTTTAAATAACAAGTTATCAATTTAAATATATAATGTAATTTCTGCAGAATATGTGCTTATAATCATCATAATTCTTGAAAGTCAGCTTATTTTCTTTTTTTTTCCTTTCAAGTTTGCCAACCATTGTAAACAATGATTTTTTTTTTGTGTGTATTATGTAAGCCTGAGAAGGCAAAAGAAGAGTGAATTTAACCGGAATGAGATGTGAGGAAATAAGATAAAAGCTCGTATAAATGTCATTCAAATTTGTAGCATAGAATTTGGGAAAACAATTAGAATGTTTAAAAAAAAAATAAGCTAAAAACTAAACAATTCATAATATTTCGATCTACTTTCCCAAATAAATATCACGTTTCTACTAACATTTTTCTTTTTGAAAAATCTTCAAAAGAAGCTAAAATGGAGTGTTACAGTATCTTTTTTCTCCTATTAGTCCTTATTTTCCCGCAGTCGCATTGAGAGTGCTGATGCAATTTGTCAGAGAAATTAAGCCTGCAAAATAATTTGTCGTTTTCTTTTCATTTTAATGAATTTTATTGTTTCTTTAACACGTTGTTAGTGATCATAATGCAATGACTGAAAACTTTTCCTTAGTTGCACTTTATTATTTTCAGCTTTCTTCTAAAATAGAGAGTTCTTACATTCTTGAATCTTAGATTTATATCCTTCTTCCAGTCCTTTTTTCCTTTGTTTGTTTTATAGGTCATTTTTACCTTAACTTCTCAAAAAAGGATGAAACGAAACTGCTGTTAGGAATTCCATATTTATAAATACATCTAGGGGCGAAGATTCTTTCTTCATAGATTCAGGTTAAACAAAATTAAGTGTCTGAAGATTAATAATCTTTGTTCATAACTTTCGTTCATAAAAATCATTCATACATGTAAATTATTCTTTTATTTCTAATTCATTGCTTTCATGAATATTTCATTTTAAGTACTATATTTTTGTTTTCGAAGAACAGAAAAATGTTATTTGTTAAAACAATAAAAGTGCAAAAAATCATATCAATGGACACAGTGCTCTGAAATAAAAATTAAAAGAATAAGAATTTGCGTAGTATTTGCATTTTTATTTTATTTCATAGTTTCTTTCTTTTTCCGACTGCAGTGTGTATATAGTATATTCTTCTGACTCTTTTTATGAATATGCCAACCTTAAATCTAATTTATGGTCAGAAATTAGTAAGATAATCATTTTAATAATTATTAAAAATGTGGAGATTACATTTTCCATTTCTAACTCAAATTCTTAGTTTCTTGCAGTATATGCAATTTACACTTCATGTACATATATTGTAGTAACATAGTAAACAAAATTGTATATACACTTCATTTACAAATAACAGAATGCAAAAAACAGTCGAGATACAGCTGCAAAAATTATGAGCATTTAAAAAATTGAGGTGTTTTTCATATTATCCAAATGCCAAATTTTTTTAAAAAAGTACAGAATAAATTCAATAATTCTCCTAATGTACGATCACTTATGCATGAATAATATTGTTTTGTAATTAAAAAATATCCATTTAATTGGTTTTTCTTTTAGTTTCATTGGCGCACCACAAAAGGAATCCTTTTAAGGGAAAAATTCCTGAAATTTCAATGTATATATATTTTACTGTGAAGGACTTGGTGCACTTCCTTTAAATTACATTAAGATTGATAAGTACACCATATTTTAATAAAAATGTTTTCATAATAAGGCAAAAAGTAAGTTCATTAAAAATGTTCGTAACACTTTTATAAAATAAAGAGAAAATAAAATTTGTTAAAGACAAGAATACATAAAAATACTTTAATAGAAAAGTTGGTTTATTTTTCCTTTCATCTCAACAACCGAAGACAATTGACAATTCTTATGCCACTACTTATTAGAGTTACATACGAAAAGAGCTGCAAACGTTTTTAGAAACGTGAGAATTTTCCACATTCGAAATTTAATAAGAGGTATCAAACCTGATGACAGCTAACATTACATCTGCCTTTTGCGTTGCATCCAAATCTTTTGTTTCTCTCCACTCCTTGATTCACGAATAACGTTTGCGATATTATTTGGGAAATTTAAGCCCCTGGGGTAATTTATCTTTTCGCTATTGGATTTGAAGCTGCTTTTTTCTTTTGCATTTGATAGTGATCATGCCGTATCGAAAAGAAATATTTTTGTTTTTATTGATTTATATTTATATCAAGAGATTTTTAGGGACCGTTGTCCTCCTTCTAATAGGAATATTTGGGAAGTTTCTTTGTGATACTGAGGATTTTTAGGGAGTGTTGTCATTCTGAAGGGAGGATTTCTAGCGGGACCGCTCACGTTATTGAGGAACTGTTAACCTTATTCTAATTGGCTGTCCGTGCAATAGGATAACCCGTGCAACGCCGGGCAACGCAGCCAGTTTTATTTGTTTTTCCTTCTTTGAATTTGCTGCACTTAAAGTTTTTGTTATTAGCAGTAGTAGTAGTAAGCAATAAAAAATTGCTTAATTTTTCTTTGCACCGCTACTCATGTTCCTGGGTGTTTCTTGTCAGGTAGTTGTTGATGCGATGTGGAGGGGCGTGAAAGTAACGGTGGGTTTTCGATGGCATCGGTGCAAATCCAGTGCTTTAAACGATCTGCCAAAAGGTGTCAGATGGCCGTGACCAAAGTTGGATTACATGAATTTTGGTTCCATCAAAATTCATGTAATCAAACTTTATGGATTACATGAACCACATTTTCCACATATTAATCATATTTAACCTGATGCCCTTCAAAATGCATCAGGCCGCAGAATCATAGTTTTCATATTTTTAAAGTTTTTTTTTTATATTCTGCACGTTAAACTATTAGCTTTTTATATTTTCATTTTAATTAATCATTTCAGAGAGTTACATTTTAACAATTATCTTCTAACATTTTCGTTTAAACAGTTCTGTTCAACATTTTTATTTCAACGATTGGCTTCGACCATTTCATTTAATCGATTCGCTTTTTACAATTTCATCTCCACTGATGAAAAAAAGAAGAAGAATTAATGCGGTTTTAACAGATCAGAGGAAAACAAAAACCTAACTCCAATCAACACTTGATTGCGGAAGCACCTAATTTGACAGAAACAAATTCAAGTTCCATAATAATAAATATTATTTTTTTAATGGTTGTAGCATGTTTGCAGGATGAAATATTGGTTAAAAATGTATCCTGTGGATTCTTAGTTACTTTTTTCTCAGATGTTTCAGAAGGTTTTATTTTTCTTTTTTTTTTCTTTTACTTAGAAGCAAAACAAGAGTTTGTATGAAACTAAATTGGGAATCAAATTTTTTAACTAAAACTTCTAATTATCTTATGCTCATTAAAAGTACATGAAAATAAAATACCATGAGCTAATTAGAAACTTCATTAGTGAGTGTGACAGTCATTTTAGGTGGAAAAACATCTTTGAGGAAACTTCTAAAAACGCATCAACTTTCAAGATTAACATTTCATTGCGCTCGTTACATGCATTTTTTCTAAAAATATTTGGCTATAATTCTACAGTGGTGTTCAAGAAATTCGCTTGTATATTTTTAATCTTTAATGCGTATGGAATGTTCCTACCTGTGAATATCCTTACTTTTTAATAAAAGAAAAGCACAATACTAGCCATAATTATGTACAAATTAAACATTTTGAGATTACAGCCTTAAGATGTTTATTTCGTGCTGAACTCACGCGCCTTTTCTGCAAGAAACACAAATTTTGGCGGTTGCTGACTACAATTCCTAAAAGCATTGTTGCATTTTTTAAACATTGTTTCAACACACAACAAGATGTTAGTTAATTACAAACATGTCCGAAAGGGCGAAGCGTTTTTTCCAAAATTTGCATAAAGTAGTTAATAACCTTGGAATCCAATTTTTAATAAATCATTAATTTATTGCAAATTGAACTCCAAGGTGAGGAAGAAACTCCATCTTTTACTCCAGCTTTCATCTTTCTAGGCCTTACCAATTTTTCCGCACGCGCGACACAAACAACACACACACACACACAAAAACTTTTTTTTTATTGTATATAAGATATAAGAAGAAAATAATCATTTGTGCAGATATTTATTCACTGTAGTAGCCAGCTTCTTGTGATTACTACTTAGTGATTTTTTCCAGAACGCCGGCGATACTTTTTCCGTTTTAATCGCTTTTCATATTCGACTTGCAAAAATCACTAAATACAATGTTCGTTACAAACATGTTTAACATAATTTGTCTGTGTGAGTATAGAATTGTTTCCTCAATAATTGTTAGGAATAATTGAAAACGACGAAATTCAAATTAAACCTTCATCTTTAAAAGTCATCCTGAAGCATATTTCAGTAGGTAATGGATTTCTGCATGCGTATTTTCCTTTAAAATTGCATTTTTATCCTCAGGTACGCAACTAAACTTCCATACCTTCAATAAAACCAAATGGCTTTGTTCACATTCATAATCTTTCAAAAAATTGAAGCATTTAAAATGAAATTCCTATGCAAATAAAATTTTGAGTCATAAATTGTGATGTAAGTAGTGCAGAACAAAATGAAAATATCTCTTTGAATGTTAAATAACACAGCAAATTATGCAAAATATGTTTTTCACTTGCTGCACGTCCTCGAATATTACTTCCATAACTCAGTCATTAAGCGAGAAATGAATTCGTAAGTATCACTGCAAAATAAAGGCCCGAACAATATCCTCCTTATGTATTTGGGACATTAACGTGTAATGTCCCTACATCTCTTAATGTAGAATCGATATTTTTTCGCGAACATCCGTATCGAACCCCTATGTTCTCTCCCACTTTTTCTACTCGTCCCTTTTCCAATTATTGCCCATTAAAACGCTTGTTGATACTTAATGATCTTTTGTTACATTCATGTATTTTACTGCTGACGTGTCTTTATCAAACTTTTCCCATTCCGCAGATGGCAGCAGGTCTGGCACCATCGGCAGCAGCGCCCTCAAACGGAGTATCCTTTCTCAGCTGACGTCACAAGAGAAAGGGGTACCATCCACCTCTTCTAGTCCCCCGTATCTACAAGCAACATCTTTCGATTATCGGCTGGAGAAACTGTTGGAAGAGGTGAATAATTACGGTTTTTTTCCCCTTTTAATGATTTTTTTAAATTCTTTTTTTACTTTTTTTTTCTTCTCAGGACGGAGGAGCTTAATTTACATTATAAGAGGTTCTTTTGAACGTAGCGTCACGTTTCGTGAAAAGATTTGTGTTGCCAGATGAAAGGTACGAAACTTGTTTTGGTAATTGCGAAAAGATACTTTAATTGACCACAATTAAAAATGCAGAGTTTGAAATTAAGTTTCTAGATCGTTTAAGGGAAAACGCAGCTAGGAAAGGCGTTTAATCTGTTAAATGCTTTTTATGCTACAAAGATTTATAAACCTTTTTCAGCAGCAAAGATTTTCTAATTTAATTTTCTTCATCTTTGTCTGTTTTTTTGTATTCTCATTCGAAGCAAAGTGATTACAAAATTATGTATGATGAGCTCTTTGATAGAAATTTCAATTCCTGTATGAATTATTTACAAAACAAAATTTCGGAATTGCATGCAAATATTGCATTATTTAAAAGTAATATTTTTTTATTTCTAATCTGATGCTGTTGGCTTCTGTCAATTGCAGTCCTAGTGCGTTCCCGAGAGATTGGTGCCATCTCTTTCAGCGGCACCACATTGAGAGTGGTACCATCGCCGCATGATAATAATGTTGACGTCCGGTTGACGAGGGGCCGAGCACCCGGACTCTGTTGATGCGAAATTACGATAGGAGTTTAATTTAGCCCAGAGCATCCAAGCCAAATGTCTACTCAAGGGATCTTTTACATGCCGCATAATCATACGACATGAGCGCAGACGATTTCCTGCATCTTGAAAATCCACCTACTCAGGCCAGGTTTGAACCTTCGAACTTGAGCGTACGAGGCTTGCGCCTTACTGCTACACCACCTTGTCGACTTATTTAAAAGTTAATTGTGGTTTAAAATATGCTACAAAAAATGACAGTTAAATTAGTAATATGTAACAGTGTCATATACTGAATTTGAAACGTGTAAAAATTACTCTTTATTGTAAAATATTTTTGTCAAGCCATGTTCCCCATTTAAAATTTTACTTCCTTAATGAATATTGTTAAAAGTTTTATCTTCTTTACTTTAGCGAAATAAAAATGATAATGTTTGCCTCTTGATAGTCAAAGATGTGATCCTTAAAAAAATAAATCATGGGAATTAACTCACCACATTTATTCGTTCCCGAGTAATTTATGAAAGTATTTGATGAAAGTCGCTGGCAGATCAGGAAATTTCCCCGAAATCAGAAATTTCGGAACATAGCTAATGTGAAATGACATGAACACCAATATAATTAAAATTCACTCTCGAAGTTCGTCTTCCCGTCTTGCGCTAATCTACACGAGGTATTTTTCGAATTGAAAGAAGAAGAAAAAAAAGAGTTGCATGTACTATAACGTACTTCTACCCAGTCATATTCACCAGGATTCTTCATTTCTCTTCTGGCCTCCAGGGTTAAGAGAAGAAAATTTTCGCTCAAAATTTTTTGGCGTGACTTTTCCCCGCTTTGCCCCGCGGCGACCATCATTCACAGCCGAGGAAGAAATGATTGCGGTTTTCTGCCCGAATAGGAAAAGGTACAGAAATAAAAATTTGGGAAATGAAAAGTAGTTGAAGTAACTATAAATGTATGTCGAAGGCTTCGAAGGTTGGGAGCTCTTCAGTTGGAATAACGTTTCGTTATTATTAGTTTTTTCGTGATCATTATTTTATAAAGGAATTAAATTTTTACCAAACTTCTGATGCAAGAATCCAAAGTTTATTTCTTGAATGTTTTTCAGATAATGTTCTCATACTTATTCCCAAAGTTTACTAATACCATTTCTGCAAAAGACGGCAAAATACTATGTGTACATTATGATTTAAATTTTCACATAAAATCACACTTTAAAGTGAATAATACGGCTGCCTTAGCCTTTTCACATTGCCTAAAATTTTATTACATAATCTATCTCATTTTGTGTGAGTGCTATTCTGGTATTGTGTAAAGGTAAGTTTTAAGACAGAGAGAACAAATTAAGAGAAATTCAACAAACATTTAGAATGAATTTGAGCGAAACAAAAGTGTTTAAAGTTAAAGGTTCGCATGTTATTACCCATAAAATCAATGATTATTTTGTGAATACATATTAGTTTATAATGTACGTGTATACGAGGTGTGGGGATTAAAGTCCGAGAATTCAGTTGCGGTGTGAGAACCGGCAACACTGCAAGACTGGCATGCATGCACCTGGTTAGATAGGTTCTTCCTCTCAGTCGCAGTGAAGATTTCATGGTAATCGGACGTCTTGTTCAATATTTATGGTTGTTCTTCGGATACAAGTTTTTTAACTCGGTCTCAGAAATGTCCGACTCAATTTTTAAGCAACGTGCTGTGATCCAATTAATGGTCATAAGAGGTGAAAAACCTGCATAAAGCCTACGAAAATTACGGCTGGGGCATGGAGATGAGTGTCTGTCACAATCACGCTTGTTTGAATGGGCATAACGGTTCAAAAATGGTCGTGAATCGTTGGATGACTATCCGTGGTCAGGAGCCCAATTTCCACATACACAGACGGAAATGTTGTCAGACTTCGCTAGTTCTGTCTGACCTAACCCTTCGTGCGTTATCATACGAGTTAAATAGAAATAAAGAAACAGTTCAGAAGATGTTACACGAAAATTAGAAAATGCGAAAGCTTTGTGCGAAGATGGTGCCCTAAGTTCTCACAATAGAACAAAAACAACTGCGAAAATCCACCTTACAGCCCCGACTTGGCCCCTTGTGACTTCTCCTTGTGCCCTAAAATGAAGAGTCACCTCCAGGGAACCCACCATGACAGCGTAGAGGCCGTCAAGGAGACCGCGACCGTCGTCTTGAAAGGCCTAACTTTAGATCAGGGTTTCTCAACGGGAGCCATATGGCCCCCTTGGGAGACACAAAAAAAAATACGGGGTGCCACAGGGAAAAATAGTAAAATAGCTGAACCATAAACCTCCGAAAGGAGACCACAAACCAATCATATCAAACTGATAAAATATTTCGCGTTCCAACCAATGGTAAAATACTACACATTATTCTGGTCACTTATAATGCGAGTCTATAATATACGACAGATTGTATTTTCTCTGAACACATGAATGTGCTTACTGTACTCAATGATATATCAGTTGAATGCTATGTTGTCTATTAGATCAACAGTTGGATTTGAATTTCTTATATACCGAAAATTAAGCCAGCTATCAAACGCGGAAGAAGCAATTTCATAATGAAAAATAAAAGTTTACACGAGGGGAGCCACGAAAAAATTTGGTACTCATCATGGGAGGCTTCCAATCATGGGAGAAGCATTAGAAACGTTGTTCTGAGTTAGGAGGGGACTACTGTGAGGGCCGTTAATAAAGTTTGTTGCTAACTTGATTTGTCTGTGTGTTAATTAAAAATTCTTGGAATTTAATTGCCACACCTCCTATATTAATTCTTTTAATTTCCCAATTTGGTGTTTTGTCGTCCCTGAATATAAGGTTTAATTTCCATACTTTAAGTGTATTATAAAATCTGTAAACAAATCTCTTGGAAAAGTAGGCTAACAGTCCAAGATTTTAGGCTTTAGCAAAGGTAGAATACTGTCAGAGAGATCTCTTAAAGATATATTATTCGTATTAAGGCCTTTACAAGTTCTTCAACACTCACGAATCCGCAATTTTCTACGAAGGTACAACAAACTACTTTACATCTAATTCACTTATAAAACTAATGCTGTAATCATATCCTACAGTAAGATCCAACAAAGAAAAATATTTCTTCTTTACAAATATTTTAAAAAAAAACCTGTCATCTTTCTTTCTTTCTTTACAACCATTTCAGGTCACATAAATATTCGTTTTATTTGCTATTCTCAAGGATATGCCTCAAACTCTCGTCTAATATGACAGATAGAACAAGACAGCAGAACAGATTTTAATATACAAAGAAGGAAATACACCCAGGACAAAGGTGGGAATCGAACCCACGCCTCTTTCTCTCCGCGCAGGGAGGCACCGGAGCCAGTCGATTTGACCGCTCACCCACTGAGGCCCCACCTGTCATCTGTTAAATACTTAATTCTCCGTGCAAGAGCCACCTTGAGAAGTATATTTAAACTCGTATGTATACGCATAGAGAGCGAGAGAGAGACATACTATTTTAGAAAGAGCTAATCAAGTCAGTTTACCGCTATATATAACAGCCTTAGAGAGAGCTATTCAAATCATTTTGTGTATGAGCGTGAAGTTGAAGACAAGACATCAAACCTGAACAGTGTTTGAACTATAAAAGAGGATGGAAAATATTCCGATTTTGCAAGGGCTTCTTCTGTAGTGTGTAGTAATAGCAAAATTTTGAGCGGAACTTAATCAGAGTCTTAAATAATTTGTCTGAAAGCTGGGTGATATTATAGAGAAACTTCAATAACGCTTTGACACCTTTGCAGAATTGTGTAACATTATGCATATCGTTGTGTTATGTTAATATGTGTTTTAATCTAGGGTTAGGGATAAAGCTGTTGTAGCGGAATTTTGCTAGGGGCCGTTCATAAATGATGTCACGCTTTTTGCCCATATATTTGACCCCATTTCCCCCTCCGTTGTCACAATATGTCACACTTCAGCGTACCCCATCCCCCCTTTGTCACATGTCCCGCTATGTTGCATAATACGTGATGTCACACTTCTTGTTACCCCCTCCCCTCCCCTTGTTACACTTTGTCACAATTTCACGAACCCTCCTCCCCCTAGAAGCGTTACATCAATTATGAATGATCCCCAAACAAATATTTCATTTAGATTCCCAAATTTCCTAGTCTATGCTCCAAATTCGAAACCTAAAATGTTGAAACATAGCGAAGCTTTTCTTTCCCTATTCATCACTCGCACAACCACGTAAGCGAAGAAAGGAAAATGTCACTTTAATTTTGACGTTTGTCGAATCCATCTTATGGTTTCGTGAGTGTATTATTAATATTTAATGGTTTTTTTAAATATCATATGCATTTGACTTATTCAAAATTTGAGCTAGATATTTTTCAATTTCATGCCTCGAAAACTTATAACATACGCTCATCATATCGCGTACATTTGATTTCTTATTCTGACGCTGATTTAAAAAAAGTGAAAGATTCGCCTATGAATTCCTTTTTGATATCAAGCTTTGAAATATACTTTATAAAAGAGTATTCTTATTTTGTTTCTCATCTAAATATTGAACACATTAATGATTAACAATTCTTATATTTTAAACTCACTTTCTTTAAGTAACTTTTGCGCAGTATGATCTTCGATTGCTTATAGATCCCTCTTCGAATAAAAGGGCCTTCACTTGAGGATGCATTTTCAACTCTTTCGAAAGTTATTGCGATAGCAAAGTATTTTGTGTCATTAAGTTGAAATAAAAGAGTCGCATTAACGATTGGTTGAGTCTGTTTTTCAACAAGAGACACGACAGCGTATTTTCTTAAGCTGCAAAAAATTACCGAACTTGTAGCTTGTCAAATAAGTTACAGTTACTAAAATAATTTAAACTTGCTTTATTTTAATTAGAATTCTCAGGCTCACGTTCGTATCGTGCAATAATTAATATAAGGTTTAGGGAAGAGGAAAAAAAAGATAACATATAGCATATTGAACTTCCATCCAGTATGACCCGCCAAGGATTCCTCATCTCTCCTCAGGCCTCCAGGGTTAAAAGAAAAAACATTTTCTTTTGCCCCGCAGCGACCATCATTCACAGGCAGAGAAGAAATGATTGCGGTTTTCTACCTGAATAAGGAAAAGGTGCTTGAAATATAAGTTTACGAAATGAAAATCGGTTGAGGTAACTATAATTCTGCTGCACGAATTTTCCTGGAATGGAAACAAATAACAGTTGGTTTGGTTTCTCCGTTATCCCTTGCCTGAATTTCCGCGATAATTGATAATTTCCGACAAGTTAATTCAATTTAATGTCAGTTTGGAAGTTTTAAGGAGAAAGTAGAAAAGTTTTTGAAATTGAGTAATTGTTTAGACAAATTTCCCGAAATTATATATACGTAAAAATTCATTCAAGAGTATTCCAAGCCTCCGTTGTTTCATGGGTGTATCGAGTACGGTATGAATTTCCATCACCATGCCGTCATCTAGTTATCAATTGCTACATTTTTAATTATAATATCAAGGAGTGCCTTTTAACTTTATAGCCCTTTTTACATTAATATTTGAAACGAACAAACTGTACAGGTCAAAAATCTTTGATTTAGCATGTTTTATGTAAACTTCTTCAACCACTCGTGGTTGAAAATCAACGTTTTCTCATAATGAGATATTTGATTTGCCAGATACTTAATGTGTTCTTACTGAACAAGCTTCTTGCTGCTCACTTCTAGATGAAAGGTTCTCGTAGAATCTGGGTTCAGTATAAGTGGATATTATTGTGAATGTACGTAAGTATCTATTTTTTTTCTTTCCAGATTGAAAACCAATCTCTCCGTGCGTTGAGGCAACAGAGGAAGACTGCCATCGTCCGAGGTCAGAAGAATGTTGTCAGCAGAGATCTTCCCCTGTTTCAAAGAACGTTGGAACGACATGGCATACAAATACATAGGCCGCCCTGGTATAGAAAACACAGACTGGCAGACAGAAATAGCACAGTTTACTTCGTTATGGATCGTAAGTCATAAGCATATCATGTACCAATAAGAGCGGCACATTTTATTTCAATATGTACTAATGGCACCGAAGGAATAATTTGACCCCAAAATCACATTCTTTTTCCTGAGTAAATTGTTTCTTTTTTTGCCTAATTTCCAAATATTAAATTTGCTTTGAATTTTCCCTAAATAATTTATATCAAGCACGGTAGCATAAATTGTTCAATGGTTAAAGATATATAAGCTGCACAGAATCAGTGTCGAGAGAAAACAATCTTTTTTATTTATCAATTTATAGTTTTGAACAAAATAAATAACCAATATAAATGAGCATAAACCGTTAAGAAATATTTCTTTACGTTTCTTGTTTTTATACATTTTATGCAGATTTTCGCACAGAGAATTTTTAATCCTTTTTCATTTTCAGCCAACCTCGGCTGATTTTGTGACTGTTTTAATTCGTGATTGATCTTAGACCCTGTTAAATCTTGACTAGTTTGCCCAATGTTGTCTAATTTTACGTGTACCAATATCTTGTTGAACAATTAAATTTTCAGGTGTAAATTTGTTAAGTTCTCAGATACCAACAATGGGCATCCCGTGCCGTGGGCGGGGTAGAATAGCGCCGACGTAGTTATGCGTGTCGTAAGAGGCGACTAAAATAGCACTATCCGTTCCGGTTGACGTAAGGCTTACTTTGTAGTAGGACTGTGGCCCCAGGACGGTACAGCAGGTCGGCAAAGCTCTGCCAGCCCAGCGCCTATGGCCGGTGCTGGTTGTCAAGTGTCAGAGAGTTTGTGGGGGAACAGGAGGATAGCGCTGCGGTCGCCCCCCTCGTATTAGGGGTAGTCAGTGAAGGCTTAGATGCTACATACAGTATGACCGTAGTTGCAGTAAATACCAACAATGCTCAGTACAGATTAAAGGCTAAGGTCCATCGTTCTAGTAACAGCTGCTTGTGGTGGGACAAAGGTAACCCCTCTGAAGGATCTATGACTTTTCGTTTGACTTGTATTCATAAAATTTTACTTGAAAACTTTAAAATCAAAAATGCAATCGCGCATAGATGTTAAAAGAGAGATTGTTAGTTGAACTGTGCATTAAAGGTGTAATGTTATTTTTATTGGTGACAGTTGGAAGTAGTGATTTATTGACGTTATAACTGATCTGTCACCACAAAAGAGTTCGATTACAATCCATAGGTTTACTCAGAAACATTTTGATAACGTGATTGTGCAATCAACTAAGTACTGCCCTCTTGATCGCAGTTACTTAAACCGTTTTTTTAATTCTAGAACAAGCCAATGAGTGAGCGATAGCCAACATGAGGACATGTTAATCAAAATAAATATAAGGAATGATAGTTTTGAAAAACTCTCACCAAATATTGCGCCTCGTCTAAAAATTCTCATCGTATAGTTTCCGACTTGTAAATATAATATTTAACGTATAAAATAAAAAACTTTTTGAAATTAATAGCGATGGCAAGTAATTTCTTTTTTTTTTCTTTTCTTTTTTTTTTTAAATCTTTAAACTTTTTTTGACTGCAAAAGTGAGAAATATAGTGCTTGTGCGCAAAAGCGTTGCGACAGAAATTTTACCTTCGTCGCGACCGATGTGAAACCAGGATTAGGCAACGCAGTCGATCATATTTCTTATTGTATTGACCTCAAACACCGATCAAAATTAATTCAACATTCCATCGTCTTCTAATTTTAGAGACATTAAAAACGCCATTGCTTCTTAAGTCATACGTCATTTTCAAACCCGTTTTAAATGACATAATCTTACATAAAATCATTTCACAATAGAACATTCACAAACAAGCTAGTTTTCATACAAGTTTTTAAAAAATACACTGACTTAAATACAGAATCATTTAGGACATCATAATTAGCTTTAATGTAAGTCATTAACGAAGACTAAATCTGTCCGATCATCAAAATCCCAGATGCATTTATAACGCATTTTTCCATTGTTTTCTGCAATTTATTTTTGTCTCACAAACGATTGCAGAGGGATTTTATTCAGAGAGGTAAATTATGCTTTTGATCCGGAATCATTTGAAGAATAATCATTAACTTAATCTTTTTTGTTCTTTTGGTTTGTAGGGGAAAAGCTCCTGGCCTTTTTCTTCTTCTTCTTTACTCAGGAGAAAAGGTGTCATTTTTTATATAACTTACTTAAAAGTTTGAACATTATGATTTGTATAAAAATAAATAACAATACTATCAGGTGTCTTTTTAATGAAACTCATGTAGCTGTGTTGACTCTAATAGTATCACAGGCGCAGTGGTAAGACACTGACCTCGTACGCCCAAGCTCGCAGGCTTAAATCTGTCCCAAGACGATGGATTTTCAAGAGGCAGAAAATCGTCCGCGCCCATGTCGTATGATTATGCGGCATGTTAAAGATCTCTTGAGCATCCATTTGGCGTGGATACTCTCGGCTGAATTTAACTGCGGTTTCGCATCAATTACAGCTCAGGTGCCGCCATCTATGGGAAACTGAGCGTCAAAATTCTCAAAAGTGGTAATGGCATCCGCCGATACTGGTGCTACTTGAAAGAATGGATGCCGCTTTCCGGGGAATACCCTAGGTCTGCAACGGCTAGTGACGTTACGTAGCTTCATTATAAAGAAATAATAAACTCTAATAGTATCAATAAATTTACTTATTGCATCACCTGCTTTTCATCCCTCTTGTAGAAATGAAAATGATGATAAGGAAAAAAAATAATTGTAATAAAAACTGTCTTCAAGTCGTAGTTTTTTCCCACAACTACAATTTTTGATTTATTGACTTCTTAACGGGTGAAAGCGATTGACTTTGTATAACGTTTCACAAATATTTTTTCTAACCATGTAAGATAAATTATATTTAAATTATTTTACATTTTAGTGATGACAGTCTCGCTCGTCATAGTGGGATGATTTTGTAAATAAAGACTATTTTAAAAGTTTCAAGTTTTTTGAGCCGGATTTTAGTGCTGATTTCCTAATTTAAAAAAGAATAAATCATATTATTGAAAAAATTATATTCTATGGAGCATTAAATGAACTTTAGCAACATTTTTGATAGAGCTTTGTTTTTAAGAGAAAAGCACTTAACAAAATATTTGCGTAATGTTTTTAAAAAGTTTTGTTTGTGTACATTAACACTCTATAGGCATAATGAAGTTACAAAAATAGCACAAGCATTTATTGTATTTATAAATCGAACTCATAATTTCCATTCAAGGAAATATAAGTCGATCAAAAATATTTATAGAGCATAATTCAGATCTTTACACTAATGTAATCTTCTTGCTACCTTTCTACTACTTTCAAAAACATTTCGAACTTAACTTTAAAAAACTGAAAAGCTCTAAAAGAAATTTGGACGTGCATATTTTGCATCATTTGCTTTATTCCTTCGAAAACATATTTTGTTGTTTTTCAAATCGTAAATAGCCCTGTGTATGCATAATATGTCGGTAATGTATATAATGGGGGCATGAAATGATATTGCTATTGCTAATTGTGCATTCACTCTAATAAGAGCGACGACAAAATTTTGTCTCAGCCATAAAAGACTTGCTACGGTTATCAAACTAACAGCGAGTAATCGTCAGTTCTAAGTGCCATCATAGCGCAATTAGCAAATCACAAACTTCAAGGTCATAGTAACTTTTTATGACCCAATAAAAAATGCCAATCAGTCAGAGCGTGGTTATTAAATTACGTAGAACCAATGATGGGTGCAGATATTTTTGCTTGTTGTCGCCCGTCCTCGTCGTCCTTAGTGTAAATGCACCGTAATAAGTTCATATGACTTTGTGTCGGCATGTTGGTACTTGGACACTAGTTGAACCAACAACCAACCGTATCCTATACATATCTTTGGCTGAACATGCTGAGTCTTTCTAATGGGACTGCTTATAGTCACTAACCTTTGTATACCGAAAACTGGCATCCATTCTTTCAAGCAGCACCACTATCAGCGGATGCCATTACTACTTGAGAATTTTGACTCTCATATCCCCCTAGATGGCAGCAAATGGGCTCTAAATGATGCGAAACTGCACTAGAAATTTTATTTAGGCGAGATCATTGAAACCAAACGGATACTCAAGGGATCTTTAATATGCCGCATAATCATACGACATGGGCAGTGACGATTCTCTACATCTTCAAAATCCACCGACTTGGGCCATGCTTGATCCTAGTGCCTTACGACTACGCCACCCAGCCGGCGAACAGGATGAGTATAAAGTGCCGGGGGACCTGCAACTCAAGATGGGATCTAAGCCACCCGGACATGATAGAAGAAGTGCTATGCCATGTAATAACACCCATGTTCTGGTTGAGACTTGAGCCCGTACCACTGGTGCGACAGCTTTGCTCTAAACCACCTGTAACTATTTTTCTCCACCAGACCCCAAACCTGTTAGCCGAAGCCTTAGGCCACCTGTAACTATACTTCTTGTTGATAAATGATCTGATACTTCATGCTTAATAAATAGATATAAAAAGATTTTGGTAAGATTTTCGCATTTAAAAGTGCTAATCTGCTTAGAAGCATGTGTATTTTTAGTATTAATCGTACATGCATTGAAGCAAGCAAAAGAAATAATGAAAACTTGAATCACTAAAACAATGTTAGTGCGCGGAAAACAAATTCTCAATGTTGATTCACAAAAGTATGTATAACAGTTCTGAATGAGATTTTTTTACTTATAGTACCTAAAATTTCTTTTCAAAACAATAAAAAAATATCTTTAATAACCTATGCATGTAATAAAAAAAACACAACTAAGTACTGAAATTTAACTTTTTTTTAACGAATCGTTTAAATTAAACCCGTTTGTTTATGTAGAAATCTTTATAACAAGACATCAAAATATGCATGAAATATTTTTTAAAAACGAACTACGAGAGCTTCTAATTATGAAATGTGATAAAATGAATTGTCAAAATAGCAAAAAAAAAAAAATACATTTGTCAAGAGAATAAAATAAAAAAAGAAAATTCTTCCACTGAAAGAAAAATATTATTTACAGAGACAAAATAATTTTTTTCTTCTTCATATTTCTAAAGAGATTCGCGCCAATTGACAGGTTTTTAGCTCTGGTATGATCTCAAGTCGAAAACCTTATTTTCTCAAATAACGCTGCAAAATGTCAGGCGTTATATTTGAGACGGTTTGTCTCATTATGGAAATTCTTTTCAGCTCTTTTTTTTCTTTTTTGCATACAAAAAAAGGGGTCAAGGAGCATACAAAAAATAGAAAAACGAAATGGGTTATGGTTACACCCCAAACATTTAAACTAATAAGCCTCACTGATTAAAAAAATATATCTACTCATTTTTTCTGCTCTAATTATTAATATTTTAAATATCATTTTCAGCAGTTAAAAAAAAATTTTTTTTTTTCGAAATAATAGTTTTAAGTAATTATTTTAATATTTTCTTTCTCTTAAATATTGTGGCATGAAACTGCAAAACGTCATACAGGTCAACACATATTTTTAGTTTATCGTAGTTTTTTTTATTTTATAATTTAAAATTAGTGAGGTAATTTTCCTACTGTTCTTATTTTAACTTTTAAAAAAATATTAAATCATTATCTCAATAATTTTCAAAAACATAACAAAATTCTAACCTCAATTGCAAGGTTTTAAGCTTTTACTTTAAAAAAAAGTTCTATAAAAGTCATTTCTCTTTGCAATTTTTCAAAATTCGACCACGAAACGTCGTTTAAATGACATTTATTAGTTGTTTTGAGTGCTGCAATTTTTTTTTTCTTAGCAAAGGAGGAGCCATGATACGGGAAAATAAACAGCACTGGACCAAAGGAAAGACAAAACGTAACATAAAACAATCTTAGACCAAATTTTAGAATTCGTCTTTTAAGATGTCTCTTTTAAGTATATTAAAATTACTTTTTGGCTAAATTTCCTGTCTGTGTTTGTGATAGATAGGCTCGATAACCCACTCACTCACACACACAAATATACTAGGGATGTAACGAATAGTGATTTGGCCGAATAGCCGAATACAGAATATTCGGCCATTTCTTCCATGCCGAAGCCGAATATTCGGCCAATCTCTTAGGCCGAATATTAAAATTTCTAGAAAATCATTGTAATAGAAAGTATTTGTTAAATTAAAAATTATGCACAAAGTCAATCACCAATTACGCACAATCTATGATGAATGATTTAATTCCTTTGTTAAGAACTTAAAATTATTTAAAATTAATCTATTTTCTCTATTGTTTTGAATGTAATAAAACTAAGAATTTCACCAACAAGCGGAATAGAAATGACAGGTTTTATGGTAGTAAGCATTAACACTATTTTACTAAGTATTTAATTCAAATGAAAGAACTAGTATTGCTTAGTGAACTTTCTTTGCTCAAAACTGTTTTAGGAAGATATCTCAAAAGTTATAAAAGTTAATATTTTTATTTTATGTGGTTTTTTACATACCTATTTTTGAAAGATCTATTAAAATTTAATACTTTAACTGGAATATATTTTTATTTTCAAAAACCCCAATAACTTATGCTATCTAAATATTCATGATATATTCTAATCTTTTCAGCTCTATCATATTCACAAAAAAACGGTCTACCCAAACAAAGTCTGACTTCCACTTTGTTAATAATAACAAAATTAATTTATCATATTCTCCATCTTAATTAACTATTGCCAGCTTTTGGGAGCAAATTCTAAATACAAAATAAATTATTACAACTGTAAAATCTGTTTTTGCTCAGTCAAGCAAAAAAATAAGGTTTAAAAAGAGAATTTTTCTAAATTATTTTTATTTATTAAAACCATATACTAATGTATTGTTTTGCAATAGTTATAATGCAAATTTTAAATGTTTAAAATCTACTAATTTCCTAATTTTCTTAAATTTCTGCTGCAGCAGAACTATTCGGCCGAATAGTCCATCAATATTTGGCCAGGCCGAATTTGACCTTACCCAGTATTCGGCGAGGCCGAATATTCGGCTAGGTGATGAAATGACTATTCGGCCAGGCCGAATATTCGGCCAAAGGGCCGAATAGGCCGAATACCGAATAGTGGCCGAATATTCGTTACATCCCTATAATATACACTTCCTTTTTAATCATAGTAGAGGTTGAAAATATTTATAATTATATTTAAGTTTGTGTGGAGGGCACTGCGATCCCAAACTATATTTTTGTCTGAATTTTTGCAACCGTCCTTTATCTTACTGTTAATTTATAGGTCACATCATTCTTCTTAAACAAGTAATCAATGTTTTAATCTTCAGCATGTATCCCAAATTGCTTTTCTCTGTTTTCAAAATGGCGCTAATTTCTAAAATAGCCTAACACAACGCTTATTATGAATTCTCGTCCCGAATGTGAAACGCACTTTCTGGATCACAGAGTCATTTTCCAAATTATTTATCCTAGATTTCCAACACTTGTCTTAAATGGCTTCCTATTAAGGACAAGTGTCCGAAATTGATCTTAGTTGCTTGTTCCTTTTAATGTCACTTACGAGATGATTAGAACCACGCTATGACATAATCATCGTTGTCTTTGTAAGAGATTTTTTAAAGTGCAATGCAGAGAAATTCAAAACATTATTTTTTTTATTTATTTTTTTTTAAACCAGTTTGCTACCATCGGCTGTTTTTTTTTTTTTTTTAATCGTTAGTTATGTTCCTTATTAGGAGCAAAGTTTAGGACATGAAAGCTTTTTCTAATTTGTCCGATCCCCATCGTAAGGGAGGATGTATAGTACGAAGTTGTCGATTTTCAACAATCGTGTACATACTCCTCAGCATAGTAGGTAACGAATAAAATCCCTATGAAAAATTTTATGATTAGGCAATGGTTAATATGTATTGCCTCTTCTTTTCTTTAACATAAAAGGGTTTGTTGCACAGGAGCAATAAAATAAACAACAGGAGCGGAAGGGAACAGAATAATGCGAATTCTTGGTAATGTTCTTCCATTTAGTCCAGTGTTTACCGACCTGTTGTTTGTGACCCCGAATGGGGTCGTGAAGCATTTTGTTAGAGGTCGTGACATTATTTCTAATTCTAAAATAGGATAAACTGACCAGTGAATGAACACTGAAACACAATTACATTTTTAAAGAATCATTTTTTTTAATATGAAGCATTTGATACATGGCACTAAAAATGCGACGCTTTGCATTTTCAGGGTTGTAGATGCCATCCGTTTTACCGATGTATGCATTTATTGTTGAAGGATAAGATTTTAACAAATTTATTTCAACATCAATCATTAGGATGTAATTCCTTACGAACTTCGTTAATTGCTCTTTGTAACATGAATATTCGCCAACGCGTCTTTCTATTGTTCCTATTCTTTAACTACTCATGAATTGAATTTTTAAGCAACAAACATAAGGAGCTGGATAACCAATTATTTTCCGTACAAACATAATCCTTTTAACGTACTTAAACAATTAGGTACTTAATCGCGAACTAAGTTAAAGCCAAATCACTTTAATTCCTTTCTCTTTGGATAAAACTGTTAATTCTTTGCGAGTGAAGTTAACCTTTGTTTTTCGCGCGGAGACATGCCTGTTAGGAAAGTAATGGTTGTTGAAAGAAAAGAATATCTTATGTATTGTGTCGTGAGGCGAAGCTTTTAAGAGAAATAAAGCGGAGAACTGCGAGAGAAAATGTATACCTTGGAAACACAGAAATCCTCTCTTTAGCCTGATAAATATAGCCTTCAATGTACCTAGACTTTGATGAATAGTAGACTTTGGGAATTTTAGCCAACAGTATACCGCTGATGCATCTTTACAACGAAGATTAATAATGAAAGAATGAAAGATGTGTAGATGCATAAAAGAAATATGCGAACCTTATGAAACCCTGTATATATATATATCATATATACGTACATCCCCTTTTAAAAACAGTTGCCTTTAGGAGGAAGTTGCCTTCAGCGCCGTACTAAAACGGTATGTAATATGGAAACAAATTAAACTTGCCGACTAGATTTAAAACGTTGTTAAATAAAGAGTGACAAATAAAATTTTTGAAGGTAGGGTTTTGAGGTGGGGGAAAAAGTGTGTCTGTCGGTCTGTCTGTCTGTCGGTCTATTCCCCCTCCCCCCAATAACTTTTCAACGAATTGTCTGATTTGAAAAAAAAATTTTGCATTCGAAATATCTCGTTAAGGACATCTCATTTCCATATTTTACTTTTTGATTCGAACAATTTTTCGTTCAATTTTGAACAGTTCAAAAAAAAATTAACATTAGCGCCTATGGGAAAAATTAAGCAAATTATGTAAACTCTGGGCACAAGATGCAAGTTCCTATGAGCAAGCTTATTGGAAGAAGCTCTCCGCGTGAAATCTTGATTTGAACAGCTTTTGTTCGTTTTTGAACAGTTCAAAAAAATAACATTATTTCAATCCCATGTAAATCCTGATCTAATCGACGGATTTGCTTGCAACAAGCTTTATCGAAAAGTTTTTACGCTGTACAACATGTACAGATGCGAAGTTCAACAAGAACTGAACAAGCCTATTTTCCTATGAAGTTTTTTGATCGGGATTTTTAAGGAAATTTCTCAATGAATAAAGGAATAAATGAATGAGTGAAAGAATGAATTAATGAATACATGATAAAATAATTAAATGAGTGAATGAATGAAAAAATAAATAAACGAATGAATAAACACATGAATGAGTAAACGAATGAATAAACACATGAATGAGTAAACGAATGAATAAATACATGAATGAGTAAATGAACGACTGAATAAATGAAAGAATGAATGACTGAGTGAATGAATATGTATTATCCGTTGAAAAAGGTATATTTGAAGCAATTAAGCACTAAAGTTAAATGAGAAAGCGATAGCTAGATTATAAATTTGAATTTGGTGTATATGGGAAAGTTGGCTCGTATAGTTTTAGACGGAACTTCTTGTTGTTTTTTTTCTTCCAGATCTTGATCAGGTCAGGTTAAGGGTAGAACTGCATGCGTATACAGTTCTGCTAGCAACCAAAGCAATCTGCCTGACAGAGGGCCAAAAAGAATACATTCATGTTCGAGGGAGCAAACTGATGGTATAGAGAGTGCCGTTTCTGATCTCGTTTTATTTCATTTAGCATACTTGATTACTTTCGAACTCGTTCTATATGCCAGTTTATGAATTTAGTTGCTTTCGACAAAAGAAGCAGCGAATTCTGATTCTCATGCACCTGCAGGACGACGTACTTCCCTGAAACTCGAATGGATTCATCCTTTTCTGTCATGCGTAGAAGTGTCCAAATGGCAGAACTTCGTGATCGAACTGTATGAAGTTCCGAAAATAGCCGATTTCGGAGTGAAAGATAAATGTGTTTTGAAAAATTAGTTAAAAATGTCTGGACGAGTTTTTAAAAAATGTTTCTATGTGCATCGCCCGGCCTTTCCAACTACGTATGTACGAAATTTCAAATCTGTAAATGCCATAAATTCTTCTGAACATTGCACACCCACGCAGATGTTTCCTTTTAAATAAGCAGAATTTTTTTTCAACAGGGCTAGAAAACACTCTTCCCCGCGAGATCGCGTGATTCTTGGTTCACATCTCTGAAGGGAATGCATACATGGCAATATCAGACCGTCGTAGATTGTTGGAAATAAAGATCTATAGGACGAAAACAATTAAAACACCAAGCGAATAAATGTATAAAGTAATCGTAACTGTTAATATTTAATTCCGCAAGCGTAGAATAACATGCTTTTCCCATCCAGCAATCAATTTTTTATGGCTAGTGATACGTTTTGTCCGCATCGAGAAAGGCGGAATCGAACGAATAAGGGTATACATGTTCGGAGGCATTTGATTGTTTGCGCAACCTATGCTTCTTCCCTTTGGCATCAATATTTACCGATTCCGAAAGTGATGAAATGAACTATTTTTGTGGCTACTACAATTTCCGTAAGAGCTTTAGCGGGATCAGAGTTGAAGGAACGGAAATAATAGCGTGATAGTTAAGAAGAACATAAAGACGTTTTATTGCGCTGCAATGGCAGTTTAGTAACTGCGCCGTCGGATTATGGAAGGATGGGAAGAGACTTTTTCTGCTGTTCTCATAAGAGTAATAATATTCGTTTGCGTAATAAAATAATCATTACTTATTGGTTGCCTCCATCAAAGAAAGGGAAGCCTGGCTACGCCACTGAACAAGCTGCCATGGACTGGGAATTTTAAGAGGGATTCTGAATCTGAGAGGATTCCCGTCTGAAAATGGGGATACGCAAGGCGTTATTATTCCCTGTAATTTTAGGCATAAATAAATACAATTTGAACATAGAGACTGTGTTATATTTATTTATTTTGCATCTCTAATTGTTGCAACTGCAAAATTGTTCTTCTCAAATTCAAATTCGTTCAAGTATTTCGTTCTGCTATAAAAAGGTGACCAATCGGTAAAAATTCGGTAATTTAACTATGTATCTTCTTTTTTAGCCTACTTTCCCGTAAACGTAAAAAAAATAATAATAGCATATTTATATCTTATGGTAATTATCGCTTTTCCTTATGACTTAATGGTACACTAATGGAAAGGTTTATCGATATTAAGTTCAAATTATATTGCTACGCATTTAATCTACAAAAAATTTTATTAAAGAAAAAAAGCAGTTCAAATTTTTAAAATGGAATAATTTTAATTAAGATATTCAGTTTCCGCATTAGCTTTGCGATCTCAATTTTCCTCTATGGGAAGGATTGTAGATGGTGGCGCTCTACTTAAGGTCACCTTGTTTGGATTTACGTATAGCTCTTTCTACAAGACGCATGTCATTGAAACTTCGTATGTACATTATATAGACAATTGAAAAAGGAAATGTGCGGCATGAAAATACTAGTTCATTTTTTTATTACCAGGTGAGAGTAGCGCTCATGAATAGGGGAAAGTTGGATAAAAGCGGGTAGGTAGATAAAACCGGGACCCAGCAGTTTTAGCTTGATTAGTACTGCCATTTGTCGGAAAACGCTTGAAACTAGTTGCAAACAAGCTCCATGTTGTTTGGAGTCAAATGAAAGTCGGTGTTGTTTATTTGTTTGTCAACGCCGATGTTTCGAAAAATTCGAGTAGAAAAGTTTTGATTTTTACACCACCGATTTCACTTTGTAGTTTCTAATTGCTTAGAGATTTGTTTTAGGTAAGTACAACACTTGATAACACCTTTTTCAGCAGTTATTTTAAATTATTAAACCAGGTTTTGCATCATGTTTGAAATGTGCTAAGCCGTCTTTTCTGATTAATGGCGTTGTCGGATAAAACCGGGTAGTACCCGGTTTTGGACGACCTTCTTTTTTTTTTTTTTTTTTTTACTGTGTGAAATATAAATAGTTTAATTTGTAAAATATAAATCTTAAAGAGCAGTAATCATCTCATAATTGGTATAAAATTGAATCTTTATTCCTGTTTAGGAGGGACTTCGTACGAATATAGGCTACTATGTTATAGTATCCCACTTAGTATAAATAAAATTAAAATTATTAACATTAAAAATAAAAATTACTTTTTAAAAATTAAATCGTGTTTTTCAGTTTATTCCAAAAAATGTTTTTTCTTCTTTTTTTTTTAAGTAGGGTAGAATGAAAAAATTAATGCTCTTACAGATGTATAATCTTGTTAGCATAAACATTGCACGCATAATAATTAAGGCTGCTCGTCAGTCAATTTCCGAATTCAGCTCACTAATGTTAAGTCTATGGCCGTGTGATGCATTCGTATTTTTTTAAAATATCTCCTCGAGAAATTAAAACTTTTTACTTCATTTTTCTGTGTACTCTTCTTAAAAGAGGTCTCTTTTTTTCATTTCTCAAAACATTTCCAAAATATATACTTAATTTTATATGACGTGTTAAAATAGTACACATACAGTTCGCAAGCTTTCAATACACAAAATATTAAATTAAGCATATATTTTAGAAATATTTAGACAATTAATTAAAAAGAAGGCATCTTTTAAGAACTCTACACAGAAAAAAGAATTCAACATTAATTTCCTGAAGAGATATTTTTTAACCCAGTTATGTTTCCCAGTATAGGAAGGCCATTGTACCAATTTATTGTTATAAATAAATATTTCAGTAGCAAGACAACAACATTTTTTAAGTGCTCCTACCCGGTTTTATCCGACCTGATTGGATAAAACCGGGTACTTTTATACTTCCAAAAAAATGTGTTTGCCCTCCAAAATATTGTTCTTCCACATTGAAAAATATTTATTTCTGTAGCTAAATAACTAATTTATCATTCAAATAGAACATTAAGCAATTTTATTCACTTAACTGCTTAGGAGGAAAAAAAAAACACTTTGGGACCCGGTTTTGTCCAACTTTCCCCTAATAAAAAAATTAGAAACAAAAACCCACTTTTATTATAAAACTTGTTCAATATGCATTCCACATGTTTAAAAGGTTTTATAGCGTGTTCAACAGTAGCGCGGTTGCTTTCTCATCAATTTGCAGCAAAATGGCGATGAGAATAGCAATTCATAAAAAGGGCAGAAGCCCTTGCCTGGTGGTAAAAATTGAACGATTATTTTTTGATTGCACATTTCTTTTATCTGTGGTCTATATCGCTCATATGCGAAGTTTCAATGACATACGTCTATTATAAGGATCTCGTCGCACGTCTAAACAGGGTAACTTTAATTATAGCCCCTATGTATAATAAAAACCATGAAAAACGGGATGTGAATCTTTTTCCTTAAAAAAAATATGTAAAGGGATCTCTGAAAGAACAATCAAATAAGATGAGCAATTAATGTTTTTTGTTCACTGCAACTTTTCTACCTCCGGAAGCAAAGTGGCAAGTTGTGGTCCATAATCGTAACAGTCAATATTTGATGTGGCAATTTCCAGGAACATGTTTCCTCCATCTAAAAATTTGGTTTTTATAGTCGTTGTGAGTTTTACGATGCAATAATTGTGAACGCGGAGAAATATGGATGCCCAGTTATATTGGTGATAAGATTAATCGTTTTCGATTATCTTTATACTCAACGTGTGACTTGTTTGGGCAGTTTCTTATCATTTTTCGATATTTCTTTATTGTTGTGACTTTCAAAATTAAAGAATCTTCACATTTTATTTACTAACTAAGCGTTTTCATGGAAAGAGTAACATCAATTCTTTATTATTTTTTTTTTTTTAATTTTTGAAATTTAATCGATTGAATATTGATTTTATTGGTTTTTAGCCTAATTTCCCGTAAAATTAAAAGAAATAATAATAAAGCATGAAAGAAGGCTTAATGTATCGTGAAAATATCGTTAGAAATCAAGAAAAGTCAAAAATAAATTAAAATATTAAATAAAGATTGAAAAATAAAAAATTTGAAAGTAGGGTTTTGAGATGGGGAAAAAGTGTGTCTGTCGGTCTGTCGGTCTGTCCCCCCCCCCCCCCCGTAATAACTTTTGAACGAATTGTCCGATTCGAAAAATTCTTTTTGCATTCGAAAGATCTCGGCGAGGACATCTCATTTCCGTATTTTACATTTTGATTTGAGCAATTTTTTTTTTAAATTGGGAACAGTTCAAAAATTTTTAACATTAGCGCCTATGGGCGAAAATGAAGCAAATTATGTAAACTCTGGGTACAAGATCCAAGTTCCAATGAACAAGCTCACTGGAAGAAGTTCTTGGCGTGAAATATTGATTTGAACAATTTTTGTTCATTTCTGAACTGTTCAAAAAAAAATTAACATATTGCCTACGGGGAAATTTCAATCCTATATAAATCCTGATCTAACGGACCGATTTGCTTGGAACAAACTTTACCGGAAAGCTCGTATGACGTAGAACATGAACAAATAGAAAGTTCATCCAGAACTAACGAGCCTATTTTTCTATGAAATTTTTTGATCGGGATTTTCAAGAATATTTTTGAATTAATAAATGAATAAGCGAAAGAATGAATGAATAAATGAGTGAGTAAATACATGAATGACTGAATAAATGAATAATTGAATGAATATGTATTAACCGTTGAAAAAGGTATATTTGAAGCAATTAAGAACTAAAGCTAAATGAGAAAGACAGAGAGAGAGAGAGATATCTAGATTATAAATTTGAAGCTTGTGTATATGGGAAAGTAGGCTCGTATAGTTCTAGACGGAACTTCTTGTTACATTTTTGTTAATAATTTGACGTTCTTAATTTGTTAAGTGATGAAGAAGTAATGAAGATATTTTAAGTGGATAGAATCCTTTTTTGTAATCTGGATTTGGCAATAGCAGCAAGGACTTGTTCTTCTGTTTTTTAACCGCTAAAAGCAAGAGGTTTTTTGTTTTGTTTTTTTCGGAAAAAATGGTAAAAATATTAATTTTTTTGACAGAAAATGAATGTATAGGTATAGTGCAACTTATTATTATTATTTTTTTTTTTTGCAATTTCAGTTGTGGGGGTTGACTTAAAAGCAGGGGTGGGGTAAGAGATATATATATATACATATATTTTATACAAACAAAGTGTAACTTTTCAGTAACTTTCGAAAGGGATTAATGCGAGTAAAGTTTTTCTACCTTGAAAACCTATGAAACTTTGTATGCCATATAAAAGTTACCAATCTAAAGAATGGAAAAACCGTTTAAAAACCTTGATAAGACGATTGAAATTTGTGGAGAGAAGAAAGAAATGCTTATAAAATCAGAAGAACTTAGAAGCATAGGCATAAACGGAAGCTGGTTATTTTAATCTCAACTGACTTTACATTAGGTGCCGTGGCGTTAGCGCAAGTGGGTTTAGAGTAAAGCTAAAATATCGCGGTTCTACCGTATATGTGTTATACCAAGTGGAAGACCATGCGTGTGGGAAGAATACTCTATCCATATAAATATTCCCAGAAAAATCGTAGGTGGGTTTTACGAAATTCGAAACGTTCCAAACTGCCCAAATTTTAATTTCAAAACCATAAAATGGTTCTTTTCTTACGAAATGTATTCTAAGAGATCTCTGTCTTAAATACAACATATTTTCTCTAAGGAAGAATTAAACTTTTATCACGTTTGTTAGAGTGAGACAGACGGGCTAAGAGATACGTATTTTGTTATTAAAATTACTTTTAAGCTACAACAAGCAAATCATACGAAAATTCAACTGCATGTGCATTTTATGGATAGTAACTTGAAATTCAAGTTAAATTAATGCTGTGAGTTTTATTTTGCTTTACTTTTACTCTCATCAGAAATCAGTTTTTGGACAGGAAAACAAATTTATGTGTTTTTAAACTTATGTGTAACGCGTGTGTATTTCAAGACATAAATTTTATTCCTTCTAAATTCTAAAACAGTTTTGGAATTTCTTCCTTTATCTTTATTTGTGGAATGAACTTTAAATTAGCTTTCTATATTCTATCAGTATGCCAACGTTTTACGTTTAACATAATGGTTCAATTAAAATTCAAAAGCCAAGCAACAAACTAAAGTATCACAGTGCTTCTTATTATATAAACTCTTCTTTCATGAAGTTAAAAATTTTACAATTATCATATCATAACTATCAGTTTGTTTTCTCCTCAACTTTAAAGTATGATTGTGTTGTGTTATAGTTATCGTTTTTTGTCTCTTTCAGAACTCTAGACGATCTAAGTTTATAGCTCAATTCAAACGAAATTACAGTAAAATATGTTCATTATTAAAGGAACAATTATAGTTAACTTTAGGGAAGACATCAGCAATAAAACTTTAATGGTCTAGAACGTCCACCTGGATTATGATTTATAGTTTGTTGAAAATTTGCAAATGGTAGATAAAAGATTTTTAAAAATTGACACTTACAACACGTATTTTATCTGTATCTATTTTTTTTAACTCAATTACGCACAAAGACTTAAAATAAAAATAGTTTAGAGACAAACTGATTTTTAAAAAATCCAGAATTAAAAAGTATTGTGAGGGACATATTTGTCGTCCGCACATGTGTTTTTGGCAAAAATTGTTGCTTTGGGACCGTCCATTGATGATGTCACGCATTTTTCCCATAATCTTTGATCCCACTCCTCCCTTGTCACAAAATGTCACACTTCAACATACCCCTACTCCCTTTCTCACGTGCCACGCTTTGCTGCGCGAGCATGATGTCAAACTTCTTGTTACCCCCTCCCCTTGTCACAATTTGTCACAATTTAACGCACCCCCCCCCCCTCTCCCTTCGAAGCGTGACATCATTTACGAATGATCGCTTTGCCGTCATGCTTTTGCGCATCCTAGTAATATTTGTACCCTATCATCGGGAAAGTAAGAGACAAAATAACTAACGAACTAACTTTTGGTGTGTGAAGAACCTAGTTAGAAGCTTTCGGTAGGATTGCAATTGCGCGTCAATTAGGCGTATAATTCGATTTATTACATTTGCGATTCCATTGTATTTATGATAGTTTGTCTGAAAAAACTATTCACTGTAACTGCAAAGATTATGGACCGGGAACCCAAGACTGGACGCTCGTGTGAGATAAAAATGCAATCTCATTATAACGTATGCAAATGAAGCTCACCTTGTGAGAGAATCGCTTAGCCGTCATAAATTGGGAGGTTTTGACATTTAATTAAGTGCCGTGAATGGAACTATTTTATGAAAGGGGGAAGTGACAGGAAGGCCTGCTTGATGCTTAATGGAATCTGATTTTGCATTCTTCAATTGACGGCTTGTTTTCCTCCGGTGAATTAGATGTTGGAATTAATAGAATTAGAGATGGCGCCCTCTCGCTGCAGCGTCATTCATGAAGTCCATTGTTCCACCCCATTCTACTCAGGGACTTTATGCATTGCAATGAGCTTCAAAATAATGAATCAGCATTCGTCTCTTCAAATTACTTTTTTTTCGAAATATGATCGTAAAATGCGAACATATTGTCTGCTAAAGAATAATCAAAAAGCTATTTTAGAAAATATTGTGCTTGTGAATGAATTTTAAATATTTAATTTCAATCTCTCGTTAAATGGCAGTTGATGTGGTAGCCATGTAATCGTTGATAGTGTGCCAAAGTCAACATTTTTTTTTTTTTTTTCATTTTTCAAATCTTGATCTGAATTGAGTTCAGATTTAGCTGCTTAAGTTTCTGCTTCTTTTTACGGTCGTTTGTTTCTTCTTCGTTTTTTATTTTTTTTAATCAGAAGATATTTGTAACTTTACTTTGTACTTTATTTATAACTTTTGAAACTTTCAAGTTGAGTTTTAGGACTTCAAACTTTAACGTTTTTCAAATTCTATTTTTTATGAACTACATCATCAACCGTACTAAAAGATACTTAAGAAGCAATGAGAATATCATCTTGGAATGTGTACGAAAAGATTTTTTAATTTGAAAAGGTTAAATAAATGGTTAGGATTGATTAAAAGAACTGTTAATGATACTACTTTTTTACGGGAAAAACAATTTACGGATTTGCGATTGTGAGTCCGTTTCAAGTCGATTATAAGCAAAATTAAATCATCATCTTCAAATTTTTTGTAAACTGAAATGCATCATATAACGTAAATTGACAGATTATCTATTCTCTGTATGCATTTTCAAATGTTGACACACATAATTTTGTATAAAGTATAACTGGCTTCAAATTGTGAATTGAAGGTTAAAGAACATGCATGTAAGATAGGGCATCATTCATAAATGATGTCACGCTTCGAGGGAGGGGGTGCGTGAAATTGTGACAAAGTGTGACAAGGGGAGGGGGTAACAAGAAGTGTGACATCCTGTATTATGCAACAGTAAGAAGAAAATTTGGAAGATTTGAGTGCGTGTAATTTTGTTTTCAAATTTTCTTTTCCATTTTTCGAACGTATATTCTTATTTTTCCTATTGTAATTTTTGTTGTCACATTAGTCACTTTGTTAATTATAATTTTCCATGCTATCCTAAACATAAATATAAAAAATGCCTGCATAATTTTAAAATAAGTATTACTATACAGATTTTCATCTGCAGAGATTATATAGACTTCAGTTATGTTTTTTTGTTTTTTGAGATATCTTTTGCAAACTTAAATTATCTTTACAGATGCATAATTCCCACATCAAAAACTCACCAAGATGAAATTCAGTTCGTATTTTTCACCAAATAGTTAATTATAATAATAATATCTGCACCCAAACCGCATTGATAAATTCGTTAATTATGGTTTAATACGCAAAAATTAATTTATTCACAGAACAAAAGTTCTTTCTTTAACAAAGGGTTAGTCTCGGCATTCTGAGTGTAGGCATAATCAACGTTAATGGTATGCAAGGTTTTCAAAGAATGGAATTTCATTTATTTTTACTACTAGGATCTGATGAATAGAACTGAGAGTAGAACAAAAAAAAGCAATGCAATCCTTCTATCATTCAAGCTATAATACTCTCCTTAATTGTGAATGTTCGTTTTATGTGATCCGGCAACTTTATTAAAACTCGTACGTGAAATATACTCAGAAATAAGTTTTACGTCAATAAACTCGTGAAACTCATTGTAATACAACAATTAATCATTTGTTGATGAATATTTGTCGCTTTGAATCTAGTTACTTATAAATCAAATGAGAAATAATTACGTTGCTAAAATTTTAAAAAATGCACGTTATTTATAGCACAAATAAGCATTAAAATGCAGTTTCGGAATTGATTGGAATCCCTTTTTAGATTCACTTTCGCATTGAAAAAAGGGATTCTAAGCAATTCCGAAACATACGTCTGCATTTTAATGCTTATTTGTGCTATAAATAAGGTGCAATTATTTTAACTTTACTTGTGCACAAAATTCCTTTTATTAATTACATTGCTGTTTTGTTGTCGTATCGTATTTTTAGTTATCATTTAGTTGAATGTCATATTTTTAATTAGTTTGATTATTCCTATTTTTACGTAATTTCTCGTGTATTTGCAACAATTAATAGTAATTCTTACTGGTTATGAAAGTTTAAAAAATGTTTTCATTGATTTAATAAGCAACATTTAGCTATTAATGTTGTCTTGTGTGCACAAAGAGAAAATGCTCATCCTATTTTTATTTTTCGTTACTTCATGGATAAAATATGCTCTCTTAGTATTGGCGCTTTTTCCATTTGAAAAAATACGTTTTATACGCGACACGTGACAGTTATATTTCAGTTAAAAATACATTTTTTGCTTAAATAATTAAACATGCGCGTTTTCACTTTTTGTTTCTGCGTAAAAGTAAACATTTCACTTCTTCAAAAGTAGTACTATCCGTCTAAGTTTCTTGCATCTTTGCTATGCGAATTTGGAAGGGAATTTGGTGTGCAGCGTAGTTTAAATAAGAAAAGCATCAATTGCTGTACTCGTGTTCGATTTTTGACCTTTTATTTATTTATTTTATATCGTGCTTGGTAAGGGTTGAAATTTCTCATAATTTATAGCGAACTAAAGGTCATACTTGATTAATTGTGATGGATATTGACTGACCTTAATGTGGTCTTATATAATACAAATTATATTGAGATATTCCATATTTAAAAGAAATACTTTTGATTTCATTCTATTTTCGGTATCTTCAGGTTTCTGCATTTCCCACTTCAAGATTACGGTCCACCATTATTCGTTATCATAATTATCACAAAGCTCTTTAAAACGGGTTAAAGTTTTGTTCTTGCGATGCTATTTACTTAAAACAGTTTCGTTGTCCACCAGTATCCTATTGCACAGTACCATTTACTTTTATCCAAATATTTTTATTTTTTTCACACTAAGCAGGACAGTTTCTAAAATCAAAAGGAGCCATCTCTAACATACAAAACTGGTTCAAAACATTTTCTTGTGGAGTTGTTATTTACTCAAAACAGTTTCGCTTTCCTCCAGTTTCTTACTTTACAGTGGTCATTTCAACAAAATTCCACCCCCGCTCCCTACCTTTTTCTTACTAAGTAGGAAAGCTTCTGAAATTAACGGGAGCCATCTCAAACTCATTGCAACCATGTGGCCCAAATCAGAAAACATCACTTTCCTTTGCACACATCCCGCAAGAACCTCTTTCAAGGATTCCCAACACATTAGTGGCTCATTCTTTATCTTGCCCATGGAACACAAACATGAAAGCGTTTTCATCTTATGGGCAAACAAGAAAAGGGCATACATTCGTTGCAGTATTTACTCACTCTGTCAACGTTGGGGGTAATCCTTTTGCTGTAATGATGACAGAGGACAGAAATTCTCAGAAAGAAAAATTTAATGATTATTCTGGACATTTACTTATGCTCTCAAAGAAACCCATTCGAAGGACTGAATCAATATGATATAATCTTTACCATAATTTCCATGAATAAAATTAGGAATTATTTTATTATGTAATTCAAGGGTGTTTTAACAGAATAATTTGAATTAAATTGAAGCTAAGTGACCAAATTGTTATTTATTTTTTATTTGAAAGATGGATTATTATAGCCTGATTACACTCTGCAAAAATTTGAACTTTTTTTTTGTCCTTTAGATGAAACTATGTGATTCTATATAAACAAAAAGTGCTTGATTCAAATATCCAAACCAAAATGGTCCATCACGTACCATTTTTGCTGGAGACAGACTTCTTATATTTATACAATTTGGTTATAGAAGAGTGTAACTGAGGCTTACTTATTGAAAACACAAACACTAAAATGATTTTTTTGGCCGTTTCATCTTGTGGGCAGCTGTTGGTGTGCCCTGATAACAGATTAGCAATATTCAATTCGTATACTTCCATTCAATAGACCGTTGAAACGCTTTTTAAACACAGAGATGTCCTGATGAAACCTTTCCCAATGATCATCAATAATTGCGCAAAGTTTTGAGCAAAGAAGTCCACATGGGAGTCCAAAAAGTGTAGTTTTAATGAAATATAGCAACCTAATAATACAAAAGCATTTTATCGTGTCACCAACAAGATTTTCGTATTTTTACGTTCTCATTTCCAAAGAAACGTGAGCACACTGATTTAAAGGCCAGCCAGGCGGATTTTTCGGCTTCTGACTGCTTGTTTTCATACTTTTCATCGTGAAAGGACTTCCTTAGGTTGTGGGCCAATGAAAATCCTTTCTTTTACTTTTGCCCCACTTAAATTTTTGAATTTGTTAATGAGATGCAAGAAAGCCACTCCTTTTCTGTCCAGAGCTTTTACAAATACTTTCATAAACCAAGTTTAATGTGCAATTGTGGAAAAAAGGCACATTATAGGTTTACAAGTGGCTCATTTGATATGTTTTTGCCCTTCATAATTTTTAAATTTCCTTTGTGTTTACAGAATATGCTACAGGAATAAATAGGAAAAAAATACTTAGATGGAGGAGCACTGATAAACAAGTATCGCTCTACTGAATTGTGCTCATGTCCTAATGCTTAAAATAGCACACACACATCACAGCAGTATACTATTTTTTCTTTATCCGAAAAATAGTCTAGAAAATGCCTTGGTTGTCTTGTAAAAGAATCGAAACTTCGAGAAGTAGATAAAGCTTTTGTTGCCGAAAATGTAGCTAAAGTAACCCAAGTTCATTAAAAAGATCTCTAGAATGACAACGATCTCACTGTCAATGAGAAAGATATAATTCATAACAAATTAAGTCAATAAATTACGAAAATATGCACATTTATCCAGAAAATAAGTAAAAAGCTAAAATGTGGAATTTTGGGAAAACGGTACGTGATAGGCAAAAAATAATTGCAAATTCGTAATTTTCAGCCAAAAATACGTAAGAAACAGACATTTTCATCCAAAGGACATTTTTCGTGTTGCACAGTATTATTCCAGCATATCACACCTCCAGTGCAGGAGGGCCACAACTAAAAATCGACTTCTTTCTCAGGAGAGGAGTATGGAAACTTTAATTTTAGTCATGAAAACTCATTTTCTTTTTAATTCACAGTTATCTTAAGTCAATACCATTTCGGATTGATATAATCTTGTGCGAGCATTATTGCTTTTGAATGTGTAAACAATATTGTATAATAATTCAGTTCCAGCTCTTATTTGAATTGTGAAAAACTTTAAAAGGAATGACAATGAAGACATGGCATAGGGCAGGGAGAAAAATTCAGTAAAACAAACTTAGTTTTGAACTTACTGTCAGTTTCACTACCTACGAACTTTGGCTCATTTGCCCTAGAGGTGCGATATATTTAGTTGTTTCAGATTGATTACTAATAGTCAATTTATTAAAAAAAACGTCTTTCAACAAAAGTATGATGCTGATAATTATGATTGTAGTTAATAAAAGGATGAAAGAATAGTGATGACTTACCTTGTTTACCATGGCAATAATGCAAAGATAAATTTTCGTATCGAGCAGGGTTTAATGGTGCGACTTTTTTCAGAACCTGAGAAATACATGCAAAGCCCTGAAGAAGAAGAACCCTCTGATTGGCTGATGCTCTTGTGCATGGCTTTCTCCGATGGGGATCCAAGCTCTTGTTTTGATTGGAGAGAACTTGCAAACCTAAGACCCTATACATGGGTAAGAATATTTTTTTTAAAATAAATAACTCATTTAAATGTTTGTGTGTGCGTGTATATTCAAGTGCCAGAAAAACGGGTACACCTCGGGTAGCATCGTGTTGAACCCTCTTAAGCACACAGTTCTGCAGCAGGACGTCGAATGGGGTATACTAATATCCGAAGGTTCCTTAGAAACCATTTTCACCATGAATTCGCATCAGGAAGACGCAAAGCTTCCGAAGTATAGGAAATAATGTTGATTCCCAAGAAATAAATGTCTTCTGACAGTATCTAAAGTCATAAGAGTGTTCCTGGACCAATCCGGTAGCAGCTTTTGCTGTATGTTGGATCCGGAAAACTTGGGCTGTTCGTTCTAAAATGACAAGATCCCAATGCGACAGATAATTATTTATTGCATGTGGAAAAATTAAATATTTATGACTTTAATACCTTGTGATTTTTTTCTAGTATGTAACCCAAAACGGAAGTAACGTACAGCCGTTTTGAAATCAAACTCCTTAGGGTTTTTTCTTCAGAAGTGGAAAAGTTTCACCATATGAAAAGCAACTTAAAAATAATGAAATGTTTCTATAGCATTTCGTAAAATCTTTAGCAGAAGTTGATCACTCAATGGTAATACACAGGACTGGTAATAAAAATAGTGCCACATTTTTAAATATACAAGATTCTCATTCTTTTACATCTAACAGAAGTCTGATTGGGCAATGTTAGCGCTCTCATAGTTGATAGATGCAACACTTGACGTTCTTTTTTAAATTAATAAGGACATTTATTGATGCAATGTACTCGACTTACATTGTTAACAAAAAGTGTAGAAACTCAAAATTTTTAAGGATTTTTTCCTTCCTTTGCAACTCTTATTTATATCCTACATCAGGATTTTCTGTGCCTAGTTTTACGGTCAACTTTAGAAGAGGGACATTAACATGTTCGACATTTTTCTTAGTTTGTATGGGGAGGGGGGAGAATTAGGATAATCTGCTCATCATTAAAAGCTCATACGTTATTTTTCTGCTGTTTTTTATGAGTAGAAACAGCAGTGAAGAAACAATGCTTTCCAAAACCGGTACAGTATATATACTTGACAGGGAGGTGTAAGGTACACATGAAATTAGTATAGTAACAAGAAGTTCCGTCTAGAACTATACGAGCCTACTTTCCCGTATACACAAAATTCAAATTTATAATCTAGCTATCTCTTTCTCTCTCTTTCTTATTTATCTTTAGTTCTAATTATTGAAAATATACCTTTTTCAACGGATAATACATATTCATTCACTCACTCATTCATTCTTTCATTTATTCAGCCATGCATTTATTCATTCATTCGTTACCTCATTCAAGTGTTTATTCATTCATTTACGCATTCATGTATTTATTCACTCATTTATTTATATTTTCATTTATTCAATAATTTATTCATTCATTCTTTTCCTCATTCATTTATTCAATAATTTATTCATTCATTCTTTTCCTCATTCATTTATTCATTGATTTATTCTTTCACTCTTTCATTTATTCATTCATTCATTATTTCACTCATTGAGTCACTGAGAAATATCCTTGAAAATCCCGATCAAAAAATTTCATAGCAAAATAGGCTCGTAAGTTCTGGATAAACTTTCTATTTCTACATGTTCTACGTTATAAGAGCTTTCCGATAAAGTTTGTTCCAAGCAAATCGGTCCGTTAGATCAGGATTTATATAGGGTTGAAATTTCCCCGTAAGCTCTGTGTTAATTTTTTGAACCGTTCAAAAATGAACAAAAACTGTTCAAATCAATATTTCACGCCGAGAACTCCTTTCAATAAGCTTGCAATAGGAACTTGGCTCTTGTGCCCAGAGTTTACAGAATTTGCTTCAATTTTGTCCATAGGCGCTAATGTTAAAATTTTTTAAACTGTTCAAAATTGAACAAAAATTTGTTCAAATCAAAAAGTAAAATATAGAAATGAGATGTCCTCGCCGAGATCTTTCGAATGCAAAAAGAATTTTTTGAATCGGACAATTCGTTCAAAAGTTATTAGGGGGGGACAGACCGACAGACCGACAGACACACTTTTTCCCCATCTCAATACCCTACTTTCAAATTTTTTATTTTTCAATCTTTATTTAATTACTTCACTTATTTTTGACTTTTCTTGATTTTTAACGATATTTTCACGATACATTAAGCCTTCTTTCATGCTTTATTATTATTTTTTTTTTTTTACTTTTACGGGAAAGTAGGCTAAAAATGGAATTCATTATCTTTAAGTTTCAAAAGGCTCAAAAACTTTTATAATAAATTCTTTCTTCCTTATTTGTGTTTACATTTCACTGCTGTTTTTCGAACACGTATTTAATACAATCCCAACCACGGTATGCTTTTTTTAATGCTCTTGAAATGTGTCCTGCAGTTTCCTTCTGATGTAGACTAGATAGTTTTTTCCCATCTTAGGTTAATCGGATTCCAGGCATTCGAAGTGTGCTGTGGCAAAAAGACTCTTTGTGCGTTACAACCAATGCAGCTAAAGCATTATCAAGTAAGTTAAAAAAAGAAAAAAATGTGGGGTATGGCTGTGTCATGAACACGGCCGTGTGTTGTACGTGAATATTTATTTATGTAACGGGTTATATATTTTATATAAAATATTTTTATTTATGTATTTAGAATAATAGCAAGGAAACAAATAATTATTGTGTTACAATACAACTTTATTAATTCATAACTTTATACTTTTGGCTTTTCGACGCGTATAAGCCGACATTATTTTTGATATATTTTTTTTATTCTAACACCTTATTATATTTACTGTCACTACTTTAAACTAATGTTTTATATACAATCGATAGATTTTGACGATAGCTGATGATTAAAACTTAAACGAACATCGTAGCTTCTACGATTCAAAAACTAAACTAATTGCAAATTTCAGCAGCAAAATAACCTCAAAATGGCGGCGCTTCTCCCTTTACTCCCCCCTCGATGCGTCACTGTTCTCGCTTATCGTAATGAATTCTTTGATCCTTTAGATATCCAGTGATATTATTTAATTTTGAATGTAGAGGATAGATTCGAAACTACAACGCCAAACTGTATCCCCCGATTTTGTTATCATTAAATTTGTTGGATTGATCCCGTATGGTAGCAAATTTAAAGACGTATTCACGTCAAAAGGAAAAAGAACAGGAAATTCATGAAAGAAAGAATTTACTTTTGGTTTCTTTTCTTCTTTTATTCTTATGCAAAAAGCAGCTCAAGGCATCCAAAATCTTTAACTGAATACAAAAATGAAACTTTCTGCTTATATATTTGTCTATTTATGTTATATATATATATATTTAGTTTTCACTGCATGCTTTGCCCATTATTTGTCCCCCCCCCCCCTCAATTCTATAAATCTATAAGCACAATTCTTTTTTTTTTTTGTTCAAGTATTTGTATAAGAAGGAAAAGTATAGAAAAATTTTCAATACTTCTTAAATTTTAAAATTAAAGCTAAACCAAATTCAAGCTTATTTTTTACTGCATTTTCTTTGTCTTTGTAATGACGTGCGACATTATATTATGTTAAATTTTAAAAGTAACGAAGGAAAGCTTAACCTTCTTTCATTTTAAAAATTTTCTTAAAATTCAAATAAAAATTGCGCATTAATTTTCTCCCGAAGTACATATTTATTTTTTTTCAAATTTATTCATACCGTTGAAAATCACAGGACCTAATATCAAAATGGAATTATATCGCTTTATAGTAAAAAAAAGATGAAAATAATATTTTTAGCACTCATGTCTGTGGTAAAAATTACATTTTCATTTTTTCTAACCATAATATCTCAATATAAATGACAATGGGTGATAAAGTCCTTATCTTTTCGCTGCTAAGAGTTTATAGAATTGATTTGAGAGTTTTTTATTTTGTGCTGAGAAAAAGTAATTTGCGAAGTTTAATTATTATTTTTTTTTTTTACTTTTAATGTATACATGTCATTCGAAAGACAAAGAAAAAGGCTATAAAACGAGTCTTTACTAAGTCTTCTCAATTAGAAAATCTTCTAGGGCAGTTCAAAATCTGCCGTTTTTGATTTTTAGAACCATTTTTTTTTAGAATTTAGCAGCTTTGTAAATCCAACAGGATAACACATGTATCGGTAACATTTCATGTTCCCACATACACAAAAAAAAGTGTATATACCAGTAGTAAATCTGACAAATTTAAAGAAACTCTGAGGTGGTGAGTTTTTCAGCCAGTGTTGATTTATCTCTTTACCAAGGGACACACAGCCACCTAAATTGCCTAAATTGTAATTGCCTAAAACTAAATCAATGTTCACATTACTTTTATGATGCGTTTCATAAAGTTAAATTCAATATTAAGAACTGAGTTTTTAATGTTGAGGTAATATAAGAAAATTTGTAACTGAGAATGTAGTTGAGTATGAGAATGGTTAATAGCAAACACTTATACGTTTCATTCATCTTTAATGCTGAAGAAGAAATCGATACTTTTTCTTCTATTTTATTTTCGTTGTGTGGATATAAGTCAGAACGATAAAAGTTGGATTTCTCTGAGGAAAGCGATTTGTTTTACTGCTTCCATCCATTAAAAAGGAATGGGAAAATTCTTTTTATCCCGCTTGAAAATAATAAACAAAAATATGAAGTCGTAAAATATGTAATGTGTTCTAATCAAGTATTTCTTAAGGAAATATAAATGTAGATCCAAAATTGAAAATGGAATTGATATTTTTACCTGCATTAATTTTCAAAAAGGGGATTTTTTTTCTAAGCTTGAAAAATACTTGTCACGGAGTTAATTCCATTCAGTAATATAAAAGTTTATTTATTTATTTATTTTTGCATATTTAATGAATTATCTAAAGTAATAGCTTTGCAAGGGTACAAAGTACATCCCAAAAAATATGTAAAAAAAGTTTCATCGACAACATCGAGCATGTTTAAAGGAAAAATATGGCAATAAAGCATAAAATTTTAGAATAAAATATTTAAAACATAAAGCTTAAAATCATAAAAACTGATCCGTATTCGGTTCCAACTGAATTAAACTTTCCTACCTCCGTACGCTTGAACTCCCGTAAAAGAAAATCTAATTGGATTTAGAATGCGTTTAGTGTTGCCACGCAGCGAATAATAATGAAATTGGGATGCAATTTTATTCTTTTCTCAGACCGCAACCGTAGCAGAAAATTGAAAGGATTTAGGTTGAGTTCTTTTAGTTTAATGTTTCATTTTAAGTAAAAATATTAGCGTAAGTATTTTTTCAACTTATCTTTAAGCTTGTTTTAAAAAAGCACTTGTTTTATCATTCACTCCATACCAGAAATTTTCCTAAATGCGTCAAAACTTGAAATAATAAAGCATATTTCTGGATCAACACCATATTTAAGATATTTTTAAAAATATGTATACTTTAGTTTTAAAACTGGCTCTTAAGCATTTTTCTCCCTAAAATAAAAAATTATTTTCATTTATTTACCGTTAAAATGACGTTGTTTAAAACATTAGAGTTTAAAAGCAAGATACTTTGAATAAATATCTCAACATTTTGTTTTGGAATTGAATCTTTTTAACTACATAAAATTACGATTTAAGAGCAAATGAGTAATATACATTTTTAGAATTTATTTTAATTGAATCGTTTATTTCGAAAAGAAAATATCTCCGTTTTGAAAAAGAAAAAACTCTCACTATTCATTTATTAATGTTTATGGCATAAATAATCAAAAATCGTTTTAATTTACCAATATTGCATTGCTATTACCTACTGAAATAAAATATCAGACCCTTAAAGTTTTCCAACTTTTCATAAGGCATTTTTTTCTATCTCCTGAAAAAAATTTGTTTTTAAGAGTTGTTACCTTTTCAAAATAAACGAATCAATTGTGTTTTTAAATTAAAGACTGCGGTTGTTTTTTAAAAAAATAAAACAAGATGACATGAAATACTTTAATTCTTTGCAATAGTTTTGTCCATGAACCACTGTCATTGTATTTATTTAGCTCCGATTTGGGGAGTGTCTACTAATGCTGAAGCGCCTTGCGGGCTTTAAATACATTTTATCCTTATTCGTAACCTCTTGAGCTCCCCACCCAATACTTTTAAAAACTTGTAAGAATAATTAAAGAATATTACGTATACATGAAATTACATTTTTGGTTTACATTTCAAAATAGCATTGCATTTCAATGTATCAAACCCAAAGTAGTGTTATCGTCGTATTTGTTGTTGCAGGTTTGAAGGATATGCCACCGGCGCCCACGTGTTTCGTTCTGCCGATGCAATACCAAGAGTTCGTGAATATAGCAGAATCGTTAGGTTATTCCAGCCAGTGGTTGCTCAAGCCCCTTCAGACGGGCACCACCCCCGGCCCTAGGTTGGTCGACGTATTTTCTCCAGTTGGCCAAGCAGAAATAGATGAGTAAGCTGGCACTTTTCTCTTCACATATTTTGCGTTCCTTTCTCATGTCTTTTCACTTTGTTAAGTACTTTGATCTTTCATACCTTGAAGATTGGTAGCTTCACTTTAAAAGCACAAACGTCTATATATAAAAGGAATGAGAACAACCTCTTAAGTTGTGAAAAAATGTATGTTGCTCTTATCCTGACGAGGAGATGCATAAGAATTACTATCCTTACTCTAATGAGAGTTTTTAAGGACTGCTGCCTCTATTGTAATAGCAATTTTTGCAACATTTCGTAATTTAAAAAGGCTTTCTTCTTTATTTTCGTTACAAAATTTCCCACGTAAATATATTCTACATGCAAATCACCTGTACGCGAACCAACTGGTCAGTCGCCACAAGCGACATCTTTTTACTGTTCACCTTGAGCAATGCCGTGGGATGAAGCTGCTAGCATGTATTGAAAGTTGTTGGAGAGACCGAATTGGTTTGGAGTAAAAAATATGAAAATCATGCACTTTGGTGAAAAATTCCCACGAAACTTCACTTATGTCTTATTCAAAATAACAGACGAAACTGTATATTTGCCGAAGATTACCTGATAAAGCATGTAAGTTATAAATTCAGGCCTCTGTTTTAAATATGTCTGATTCATCATTTTCCACATTTATTTTCACTGCATTATTTTCTATCTAAAATTCTCACCTGCTTAAAAATGTACAGCTAAACTTGCAAAATTGGTCTTTCAATTCTGTTCTTAGTAATTTATTTGAATATATCATTTACCGTTTAAAAATCGTTACATATCTCCGATACAATCTTAGTTCTCCCTTATCTCTCCTTAACAGCGTTTCGGTAAATTTTATGCTTCTGATAAGATACCTTCACTTGTAAGCACTCCAACCGCTTTATTGGAAACTTTATCGACAGTACCGAAACATTTTTTTACTCAGTTGTTTACTACATTTTTTGCATACACTCCTAATTTGAAACCCGAACTTCGCTTCTTATCTGAACTGAAGAAGTTCAGAAACAAATGTTTTCATTTTGTTAGAAAACGTTCTGATACCATTGACAAAGTTTTCAATGAGTTCCAAGAAAATAGGAGCTGTTCAGAAGTCAAACAGTTTTCGTTATTAATAATAATAATAGTAATAAACAAAAAACACAACAAGCACCATGGCGAAAGACATACATCATGTATAAGCTACCAAAAAAGAATAAACAACTAGGAGGTGTGGCAATTAAATTCCGAGAATTTTAAAATAAAACCCAGGCAATTCAAGTTAGTAACAAACTTTATTAACGGCGTTCACAGTAGCCCCCCCCCCCCCCCCAATTCAGAATAACGTTTCCAACGTTTCTCCCATCATTGGAAGCAGCCTTGGTAGTCATCTAAAGTTAAGCCTTTCAAGACGACTGTCGCAGCCTCCTGGACGGCCTCTACGCCGCCATGGTGGGTTCCATTGACGTGATTCTTCAGTTTAGGGAGCGAGAAGAAGTCACAAGGGGCTTTGCCGGGGCTGTAGGTTGTATGCGGTAACGTTGGGATACTTTTTTTTGCCAGATATTCCCTCACAATCAAGAAGGAATGGGCCTGCGCGTTATCGTGGTGCAAGAGCCAGCCGTTTGGGCGAGTTCGGGTCGTTTACGGCAAACACGCTGTCGCACCCGCTCCGGGACTCCAACATAAAACTCTCCAGTTAATGTATGATCCTCAGGAACGTCTCTGAGTGTGGAAATTTGCGCTCCTAAACGCGGATCGTCATCCAACGATTCACGACCATTTTTGCACCGTTTTCCCGTTCAAACACGCGTTTTTGTGACAGACACTCACCTCCATACACCTGCCATAATTTTCGTAGGATTTCTGCAGGTTTTTCACCAGTTGTGACCAAAAATTGGGCCACAGCACGTCTCTTAAAAACGGAGTCAGACATTTCTACGACCGAGTTAATAAACTTGTATGCGAAGAGCAATCATAAAATATGAACAAGTCCAATTACTGTGAAATCTTCACTGACTGAGAGGAAGAACCTATCTAACCAGGCGCATGCGCACCAGTCATGCAATGTTGCCGGTTCGCACGCCGGAACTGAATTCTAGGAACTTAATTGCCACATCTCGTATACCAAATTAATTCAAAGTACACAAAAGCAAAGAAAAGCATTTTTTTTATTTTTTGTAAACGACCATTTTAGGTCACATTTATTTTCGAGTTTATTTGCTATTATCAAGGATATGCCTCAAACTCTCGTCCAATGTGACAGATAGAACAAGACAGCATAATAGAATATCACAATACAAAGAAGGAAGTACACCCAAGAGAAAGTGGGAATCGAATCCACACCTCTTTCACTGCACGCAGGCAGGCAGCGGAAACTGGTTCTAAGGCCGCTCTGCCACTGAGGCCCCTAAAGCATAATTTAGCACACAAAATTAGATATTAAATATCTCAATCAGAGGTTAAAAAGTAAACATTTGTTATTAAAGAATTTAAAGATGAATAGACAATCAGAATTTTATTTCAAACTGCTTAGTATTTAATGATTAAAAAAATTGTGCAATTCATTTTTTGTTCTACATATAAACAAAAACATTCAAAATTATTAGGACTAACTTTTTTGGTTGCTGGCCTTTTGAGACTTATTCTCCTATACATTCGATCATTTTATATTTTGATAAAGTATATTTTAATGTTCGTCTCTAAACAATGGTTTTTTTTTTCTTTTTTTTTAGATTCAGCAGGCGGCGCGCAGTAGCACAAGAATTAGTCAGTAATCCTTTCAATGTTTTTGGACAACCCGTCAGCATCCGGCTGTACGTTCTAGTCACCTCCATGCTGCCACTTAGAGCTTATGTTCATTCCCAAGGCATCGTCTACCATCGCTACAACGAGAGTAAGAACTTCAAAAAGGTGCGTATCTAATTTATTTAATAAGTACTTTAACATTCAGTTCTTTTTTATACATCGATAACGTGTTCAATGCTTTGTATGTTGAAACTTTATTAATCCCTTAACTGCCGCGGGCCTAGCTATGGCGATGCGGTAACTGCACCGGGCGTATGTATACGCCTTTCCGACGTGCGATTTCTAAAGCCTCTGCTGTAATTTTACTGATACCAACGCAAGGCAAAGAATCGCATTTCGGGAAAGCGTGTATATACTCCCGGGGGCAGTTAACGCATCGCCATAGCGAGGCGTATATATACGCGCGCAGCCGTTGAGGGGGTAACTTGAATTTTTGAAATTTCTCCAACTATCTTGGCTTTGTATCGCCTAATATCTTTATTCTTTATGTCCAGCACGCTTCCAAAGTGAAGTCGACTTGTGCTGCCATCCAACAATTGATTGAACTCAGTAAACCCGATCGGAGGCAGTCGTAAACTTAGAAATCAGTAAATAATGGTTAACTCAACTTTAAAATCCCGCTAGCTTTCTTTCGTTAGGAAAACGAAAGAAACCGATGAGATATAGCAGCCCTTAAACTTATATCCAAAGTAAAGACTTAACTCGCCGTTAACCAGCTAGGCTGAAAAGACATGCTATGTACGTCGTAATGCTTTTGTCACAGAATCGTCAACGACGTGGTATGTACGTCGTCATGCGATTGTCACAGAAACAAAAACGACTTGCGTGTCACGTCGGCATTTTGCATGATTATTAATAAATAAATTTAATATTTATATTTGTATAATTTTATTATCAATCGACGCTCTATATTCCAGTCAAAAAAACTAATAAAAGTCGTTGGTAGGAAATAAATCAGTTTTGAAAAGATAAATATTTTTCCGATTTCTTTTAACTTTTTAAGGCATCGAACACTGTGCGACGCCTCTCAGCGAGTTACACTGAACCGTTCTGGTACACGCGTCGGAGAATTTTTTGCCAGCACAAGTGGTTAAAATCCAGCTGGTTTTAAACGCGTATGGAAAACGAGAAAAAGGAATGGCATGTAGAAATCCTTAGAAATCAGAAAAAAAAGGGGGTCAACTCGACATTAAAATTGCGATAATTTTAGAAGCGTTTAGGAAACAAGAAAACCTAAGGAATTTAGAAGCCCTTAAACTTAGAAATCAGTTTGACTTCAAAGTCCCGTTAGCTTTAAAAACTTTCGATGAACGAGAGAACTGATGAGGATTTAGATGGTCTCTGAACTTAAGAAGTCGGTGTATGAAGGATTTACAATTAAAGTAGCCCCTTCGTTATATCGCGCTTGTCGGAGGACAGCAAAAACCGCGATATATCCGAATGCGTGATATAACCGATGCCGTTAGAAATAACTCGAAAAGTACAAGTGAATTGAGTGAACCTGAACATGCCTCCTGAGCATGGTGTGAAAACGATGTCAAAGATAAAGGTAACCATTTTTCCCCCCAGAACATTCCTTTACCTATCACTCTCCCTTTTTTGGTTAAGGGGATTCAGGGTTCACACTGGGAAAAAATACAAGGTGGGATTTCCCACCTTGACCAAAATTTTAAGTGGGATTTTTAAAATTTAAGTGGGAAATTTTTGTTTTTAAAAGTATATTACTAAACTGTCCGAACATGATCTAATACAATCTAGGTAATAAAAGATGAGTATCTAATTTATGCTCAGCAAGGAAAGAATAAACACTAACAAGGTTCAACAAAACAGATCGTTCACAAAATTAAACTTTTCAGTGACCAAAATAGATTCCCCTTTCCCACTCCTTTTTTTGACTTTGTCCTCTGTGAATAGAATGAATGAAGATAAGTCTGCATTTCCATAGGCCTTAAATCCTTCAATAATCCCAAAGAATGAAGAAGTTGTCCATCTTTACCTCACGTTATTATATATGATTAATAGGGTTCCTAGATTCTTCTTTTCATTAATAGAGATAAGATGGCAGTTGAAAACTAATATACACACTCCATTTAGTTTGTTTTGAATTATCAGTTTAGAATAGTAGTTTTGTTTCGCGATGTTTTGAACGCGTGTCCGCCAGTTGCGGGAACAGCGCGCAGACGGACTTTGTTTGCGTAGGATTTCAAAAAATATTGCGGGAATCGCGCAATCGCGCGGCCTAGCGCGAACTCTGGGATTGTATAATTTGGATTTTTTCAGCCAAGTGCGAATCCTTTTCTGAATTAAAAAGTATCTAGAGATGGGTGTAGAATCATTCTGCAGGCATGTAAGTTGGGGAGTAGGAGGAGAATTGTTGCAGCTTTTAACTGCTACAAATTCAGAAGAAAGGGAAACATTCCTGTTCGGTGGCTTTGTTCAATGGGGGGAAAGGGCTTTACTCAGAAATGCAATATTTTTACTTTTGAGAGCTCAAACTTAAAATTTTCGGAGACAAAGAAGCGCGATCTATCCGAATGAACGATATAAAGAGGGGTTACTGTACTTAACGATGAGATACTTGATAGTTACACAACGGCCGATCATTATGAAGCAGATAATAGTAAATGCGATTTGTATTGTATTACTAAGCATTTTAGAGAACACCCTAAAAGTACGCCTTTCAAAACAAATTTAATAGACCTATTTTGAATGCTGAAGCATTGTTAATGCATAAAAATTGAAATATGTATTAAAAAAACAGCACTAACTGTCTTATTTACTTTGAATTGTCAGATGAGAAATGCTAATTTTTTTTTAATCTCTTGTACAAACTTCTTTACGGTCGCATTGTCATTAAGGGGAAAGTTCAATGGTAGAGGATGTATTAAATTTGGACCGCAATTTCTTTCACTTCACCTTAACATTCATAAAAATTTAAGAATGTTGCAATACAGCTGCTGATTGAAAGCTTACAAAATGCAGGTCTCCATATGAACTTTATAACTGATGTCCATAACACAAGTTGGTAGATATCTGAAGGAATACAAAAATTGCTTTATGCGTTTATATGACATCCATTTCATTAAGTTTTGATAGCAGAAAATGTAATATTAACCCTGTCCTCCCCCCCCCCCCCAACCCTCACTTCCACCACCACCTCTATCAGTTTTATTTATTTTTAAAAAAGGTGCTTTTTGAGACAATGATTATCCTAATGAAACTTATGTAAATCTTTTATCTTAGCTCGGGTAAAAATAACCTCAAGGTATTAATTTTAGAATCAATGCTCTTCAACAATTGTTCGCACAATAGAATCATTATTCTCTACAAACCACTAATTATAAATTTTAAAAATCCGAACAAACTTTCAAGCATTAACTTCGGAAATTTTAACCGGTTTGTGTTTAATAACGTCCGGTCGAACTGTTTAAAACAATACATTCCTTACTTCACACTTCAAGAACGCATTCAACAATTTTGCGAAAATCAATAAATAAAAAGCAATGGCCGAAAGCTAAAAGCAAGTTTAATGAGGTAAACTCTTGATGTAGAAAAAGATTCGTAAATTTGCTCATTATATATAAAATTCTTGCTCGAGGTTTTACACTCGTGGAAGTTTTAACATCCTGCGTTCATTAGGCTCCTACTTCTCGGCAGCCAAACCTTGTTTTTAGCTTCGTTTTTGTTATTTTTAATGAGGTGTGCTTTTATTGTGCAGTGTTGCTTTTTATGTTTGCTGCTAACCTTGCGCTTAAATTCGCTTTTTAATGAATGTTGGAACATGTTTCCTTATTGCTCAGCTAAAAGCGAAATGATTCAATTCGCTTAATTTGATTGCAAGATTTTAACTGATAACGTTAATTTCAAAAATATCTATATATATATATATATATTTCCCCTAACGTGGACCAGTTACGGTTAAATTTTGCGCTACAATACGATACTGATGTTTTTTGATGCATCATGCAAAAAACAAACTATAGAAAACGATAGCTAAAAATTTGTTTAATGATTAGCATAGAAAAATAACATAATATTTGTTTTTATTGTCGTAACTTACGGACTTCAACAAATTTTTTTCTATTTGTTAAAAAGTATTTTCATTCGTAACTCAACTTTTAGTTTTCGATACTTTGGAATGGCAACATCTTAGTTTGTTTATATCTACCGATTTTTCTTAAGCCTTTAAATCTTAAAGCGTTTTTTAAAATGGCTGATAGCCAGCAGATGTTCTGCGGGGCATCAGCTAGTATATATGTATTTTGTTACAAGAAATTTCTGACGTAAGGAATTAAACTTCATTGAGAAAACGATTACGCAAAATTTTTAATTATTAATTCCTTAACACTTTCATCACTAAGACGAGATATTTCGTCTTCAAAGATCATATTTCGATGCGTTAGAAACGAGGTAATTCAAAATTATGGCTCTTGCATCTTGTCAAACGATGCTGTATTAAATTTTCAACACATCTCAGTTCATATTACCATTTTTTCACTAAATTGCTACGGAATGGGAAAGAAATACGTCTACGATGAATTTGTTAATTTGTTAAGAATATTAATATCCTTGCGTATGTTAAGTAATTGCGTCAAAGTAAACGAATGTCGTATACTAAATCTAATGTCCCTCCCACCACCCCGTCGGTCGTAAAATTGAAGAATGAAAGATCTTTAAGCAATATTCTCTGATTGTCATGTAGTTCGGCTGGATTTGGCACAAATATGTTTAACAGTTTCGTTTTAACGAGTACATAGGTATTTGAGACGTAATATTAATAGGATGAACTTTATGTTTCAGAGCACTGTTTTTTAACCTCGTTCTCACTTTCAGCTATAATCGAACATCGATGTCTATCCAAAAACTAAACACACGAAAAGTTTTTTAATATTGTAGATAAAGACAATCTTAAAATAAAAACAAAGAAAAGAAATATTCCTGTGCGATTTCGTGCAGCAAGAACGACTATTCTTCGCTGAAATTTTTAGGTTAAAAAATTACAAAAAAAAACACCATTCTAAAAAAAAATTGCATATTGACCATAGCAGATCTAGTGCAGTCCCCGAGGATCGGTAACCAACTCTTTCAGCAGCACCAATATGGGGGTAATAACGTCACCACAAGAGAATTTTGACGACTAGTTTTCTCATCTAACGTTCAATGGTACTAGAAAATAATATGGTTTTGCGAACCGGTATTTTGCCATTACCCGCCATGCATGGTTGATTCTAACGACGATTCAACACGAAACGCAAGTTAAAAAAACTGAAAATCAGAGGCATTAGCAGCAAGGAAAGTGATTTGTACAGCAAAAACCAATTTAGAAACAGTTTGTTCGACGCGACATTAGTAATCTTCTTTTAACGAATACGGTGAATTCACGGAACAAAAATCACTCTTTCAATTGGAAAGTAATTTTGCACTGAACTCTTATAACATAACCAGTTCACCTAAGTGTTACGAATTTTACCAATTGCATCCTTACTGTCTTAGCAGCAAGAAAATATATGATGATTTTTGGCAAAAGATGATTAATTTGCTTTTTCAACAAATGAACAAATGTTGTCGCAAATTGTTTCACCTTCTAAGTTCATGATTCTAAGGGAACTTCTAGATGCAAAATATGTTTTTGCATCTAAAAGCTCCCTGTCGCATTGAAAAAGAGATTGCAAGCAATCCCAAAACATATGTCTGCCCCTTAATAGCTAATTTGTGCTGTCTTAGCGGGATATAATTTTTATTTAAGTATTCCTAATCATATTAGTTTTTGTACTTCTAAATTCTTATACTCCGTGAAAAACTTCACGAAAGCCCTGTATATAGAACTCTTTCAAAAATGTGCTGCATTTAGATCATAAAATATCTACTCCCTATAATTCGTGTACTTTGTGAAAACATTTTAACCCCAATGCTTGACACATATCTGTGATGCTTTAAAGTTCTCTGGACGATATTTCTGAGTTTTTTGTTGTAACTCAGTATTATTAATAATTTTATGTATGTATTTTTTCCGCACTTTTTAAGTTGCAAACAATATTGTTTGCATTTCTCCCCAGATTCCTGGTAGAACTTGGCCTCTCTCGCAGTTCTGGCAATACGTTTCGAAGAATTATGGCTTCGACTCAGTGTCGTCAGCCATCAATCATGTTCATCAAACTTTAGTTCATCTTCTTCTGTTAGCAGAATTAGCCATGGTTGCCTCTCCTCCTGATGACGTAATTTCAGCGAAAGGGAATCACAGAAGATTCAAGTGAGTGAAACGCTTCATGGCACTGCACTTCGTCGCTTGCACTGAAAGTCACTGGCATCACTAAAGGTGCATTCAGACCAACAGCAACAACGACAAGCAACAGTGACGAAACCTTTCAGGCCTTTTCATTGATTCTACATTGCTTACTGAACACGCCTTTCTATTGACTGGTTAAAATTTTTTATTGATTCATTAAAAGTGACTTGCTCTCAGACAACTCTGATTTGCTGCTTGCGCTATCAAAAAGGTGTGCCATCGCTGTTAATTTGATAACCACAGCAACGGTCTATTACGACGGAGAAAAAATGTCTCCTTTGGTGTGAAGGCATCCTTATAGCGCCTTCACGTCAAGCGTGACATATACATTTTGCTTAGGTCTCATATCACGCTAATTACGTCCTACTGTACATTGTCATCTAGACTTTCACAGATTAAGGGCACGGAGGTAGCTCTTGTCCTTCGAACTTTCAACAAATTCTCATCAGACTACTTGACGACCAGTTTCGGCCATAGGGACCGTACTGCCGAGCGTCGCCTAACTGCTTTATCGTCCCAGTGCCGCGGTCCTCCTACAAAGAGGGCCTTACATCCGTCGAGAGAGAGAATTGGTGGCGATTTAGCGTTACCCAGGCCACACTACGCGGAGGCTCCCACCATTGACGCCCCTTGCTTCTGTCGTAGTGGACTGTTGCAGTGGTTTTAAAACTAACAGCGAGGAAGTGAGGATTTATCAACTCCGTAACGCAATCAACAAATTACAGTCGTCTGGGTGAAAGTCACTTTTTATGACGCGATAAGAAATACCAGTCCGTCCATATGAAGGGTGGTTTTTTTAAGTTACTAATGACGCAAGCTGAAATTTTTCGTGCTGTCGTCCGTCGCTGTTGCACTTGGAGTAAATGCTCCATTACCTTTAAAAGTGCAGCGACGAATTTCACCGATGTCCTTGCAAAAAAAATTAGAACTGATACTCGTTTCCTTTCGTGTAATCAAAAAAAAACTTCCCAAATTGATGTTAGTAATCAGTTAATTGTTGTGTTTTATATTTATCCTTTATGTAGCATGATTGCTAAGAAGCAACATGGGTTTTCATTTGCTCTTGTGGGAGATCTCAGCTCCATAAATTAATGAAATTATTTTTTTCCCCTTTCTTTTCAATTATTTATTTTATTTATGTATTTATTTCTATTTACTCTATGCAAAAAAAAAAACTCAGTTCCTCAACATTAATATAGAAAAAGAAAAAGCTTTAACAAATTGCGCAGCTGCGTAAGCTAAAATCAGCAATGACAAACTAAAGGAGAGAAACTTTGATCTTATCATTTCTTACAACAATCTTTTGAAATTTTGTATTATTAAATTTAACAAAGCATGGAACAAACTCTCATTTCGAATACAACAATAAAATAGGGCGAAAGATTTTTCAGACGGAAAGTTTGAATTGCATCGAGCAGTGATTTCTTAAATAATTTGATTTCAGGCTACCCCTATTACTTTCTTTCGGGGCTAATTTATTTAACACGGCTCCGAAAACGAATTGCGAAAGGTTTAATCTCATTTTCATTTGATACAGCATTTATTTTTTCCCGCGATTTCCCCCCGTTTAATCTTGAACTTTTTCTTGAAAATATTTTTATCTTTGAAAAAATCTTTAACCTTTATTCATTATTAAGGTTAAAAGTTTTCCTGGTTTATGTCACATTGATTTAATCATTGATAAAGGTTTCTACTCTCTTGTAAATTCTTCCAATTTAGAGCTTGTGATCCTCTTTCACGTTCCTTACTGTTTTCTTCACTTCGTTCTCAATAGCTAAAATTTTACGATTTTGGTTCTTTTACTGAGGTTTTTCTTTTTTTGAAAGAAAATTTAAATTATTCCAGTGCAAATTAATCTATTGTATATAAATAGTATGTCCAAATTGGATGTTTCGGGAGTTTTATTTTTTTAATTTTGATGAGCTTAATTTTTGATGAAAGTTTTCGTTAGCGTACTTAAGCGAAAACCCGTCGATCATTTTCGTCAAATGAACGCCGAACACGGCAATTTTTTGCCAAAAAACGAAAACTTTCCTTCAAACAGACGTGAATTTGTGTAACCTTGAGAAGACATTTTAGTTTTTACTTGATTATTCTGCCATAAATTCACCAAACTTTTGGCAAACTTTTTTGGTCCACGGAATTTTGCACTTGTCAGCAAAACTAATGTTAGTGACGCAGTATAGGTGAAATGACATACGTCCAATTCAATATAATGAAATTTATTATACTAATAAAGTAAAGTTTTCCAAGCTGTGCGTGATGCGTCGACAAATTGGATCTCTACGTTTTACTCTTTAATTTAGAATAATTTCTCTACAAAAATAACAGTACAAATAATTTGCTTTTGAAAATTTATCAGAAGTTAAACCTTACATTTTGACATAAAAAATTTTAAAACTCTAAAAATTTTTACAAGATTGTGAAAATGTTATCGTCTTTAGAACTTTGACATAGGATATTATAGCATAGCCACACCGCTATTCTAACAAAGGTAAAGCTTTCTTCTATAATAACTGTACCGGAGAACCATATGTATCTTAAGTCCATTTTTTCCATTTTTTGCGAGTTTACACTTAACTAACATACAGATTACCGACGATAAAGCCACAAGCTACATTGGGTTCCGATCTTTTGAAGCACCCATCCGACATCTGTATTCTAAGGTTCGCACGAAAAAAAATAGTCTCATAGTACTAAAATTGATTATTTTATAACTTCATCGCAAAGGCTCAAAAAATGGACTTAAGACACTATGTATCTCAAATACAGATATATTTTCATCATTTAACCATCCAAGAATATACAGTGTCAAAGAATTTTCAAGATTAGGTTTATAAAATAAAATAAAACTGTTAATTATATTTTTTTTTGTATTTTTATTCAAAATAAGATTTTTTGGCTTCAATACATTAGTTACAGCGGTTTAACAAAGGTTCGAATGCCTGTTACAGCTCATATTGTGGTACTGCCTCCAAAACTCGCGTCGAAGCTGTTTGTATAGTGTCAATGTCTTCAAAGTAAAAAAAACAGTAAACAAATGAACTGAGCTCTTGGCAGTGGATCAGCTGATAGTGAAGGAGTTTCACGACTGCTCGATAATACAGATAGCGCCACTGTAAGCTTAGTTCCAGCTGTAGTTTTTAAAATTCGTTGACACACTGTGTACAAACAGCTGTGTCGACGCGAGCTTTGGAGGCAATCCCACAATGTGAACCGGAACAGGCATTCGAACCGTTGTTAAACCGCTGTAGCAAATGTATTGAAGCCGAAGGAGCTTATTTTTAATAAAAAAATACTTTAAAAAATATAACAAATTGTTTTTAATTAATTTTATAAACCTGGTCTTAAAAATAATTTGACACTTTGTATTTCGTGCTTAAAGGTAAACTAATTTTATCCTCGCGTTTTAAATGGAGACTTAAACTTTCTGTCGCTGATGTGGTTATAAAATATTTTAACTGCAGCAATTAAAATATTAGCTATCTTTATACCACTCTGTTGTTACCGGTATCCACCTGAATTAAATCCCTGGATAAAACCTATTGTGGATTTTCTTGCCACAAAATTTTCAGCAACGTTGGCTATGGCTTAAACTGCTGAATGTATCAGTAACATTTTTTGTACAAGCAACCCGGATAGCCCCCATCGATGGATATTCACTCACAACTTAGTTTTAGGTGAATGATCATCTACAATCTAGAGCATTTACCAGTTTTGAGTAATTTATACAGCAATTTTTACATCATTTTGATCGCGAATTTGTTCCCTGCCGAAGAAACGGGTAAATTTCCTAAAGTTAAAAAAATAATTTTTGCCGGAAAGTTGGCTTCAACAACTTCATTATTGAAAGCTTTACCATGAACAAAATGTCTATTCTCAGTTTTTTTTTAAAAACGGTTTTTAAGAATTTCTCTGAAGAAATCTTTGGTGAAATGGATTATTAACAAATATATTCAACAAGGGCGTATTGTTGACGTAGTAAGAAAAATCAGTTTAAATTAATAACTTTAAGCCTGAAATGCTTTCATGTACCACAAGGCCTCACCAATTACCCCGAAGAAAAATTAATTTTGGATAACAGGTAATTCTCGTCGAAAACAACAAAATTACGTTACTTAGAAAATTCCTCGAACTTTCGAAAAGGCTAACAGCTGTCAGTAACATCGTAAAAGTGAAAAGAACCATTTCTCTGTTTGATGTTCAGAGAAGGTTTTGTTTGACTTTGTAATTAAGTGAACATACCAAGAACGGCTGAAATCCCCCCTTTTCAATCGATAATATCCGCTCTACCTTCCGATGCTCCTGCGTGTTTGTATCTCCTTGGCAAATATTTTAAGCTTATTTTCCTTCTCTTAAAGACGTTACGGCTTTTTGATTTACTCGCACGTAATTGGTTCATTTACGAGCTTGTTTATGCACTGACGTATTACATTTGCAAATCGTACATTTTGTGCAACCCTGATCTTGATGCATACTTTTGAGTTTTCTCTGCTATAAATGCTTAACCCTCAGATAACCAAGTGGAAATTTAAAACTTGAGGTAGCATTTAAAAAATGTGAGATCATTTCCGGCCACTAATGTTAAAAAAACATGTGTTAATTTACCATGTCAAATAGATCCCAAAGCTTAATTTTTAAAATATTTTAGTAGCTTATCTCAGATTTACAGATGTAAAAAAAATGAATATAGCAACAGCAAAATAATTTGTAAATGAAACGATGATGTCATATTACGATTAGTTTAAACGCAGAAGCTTCAATTGAAACTAAATAATTATTTTCATTATTTCACTCATTATATGTTGTTAAATTATAGACACGATTTCTGCAAAACAAACTGACTGCACTTACCACCAATACAATGTTCAAAACATTCTCCAAATTTCGTTCCATTGGTGAGAGTGGAATCGTTGTTGGGTTTCCTCTATCACCCTCTGTGGAGACTTCAAAGTCATTAGAAATATTATCAAAACCTTTATTCATTAGTTTTTATTCGTCTCATTTACTTTATTACTATTTACTAAATTATTTATTTAGTTATTTATTTCTTCATGAGAAAGGCCAATAAACTCACTATTCGTAATGAAAATTCGCAAAGCACTACATTTATTTAATAAAATATTCGGAAGAAACTAGAGTTAGTGTCATTTTACGACCCCATTTGGTCATCCAAAGTTAAAGCATGATGCTTAAAATTACCATTACTTCAATACATAAACAATTTGTTCTGCAATTTCAACAATGCTTAAACATTACTTTTGCTCAGAATGTGAGGAACAACGTATTAGTCCATCAATTTTCAGCTACGGATTCCTAGTGGGCTCTAATCAAGAGAATCGGTCAGGGTCACCGAGGGAGTTTTACAGATTTTTTTTATTTTTAATCCACAACAAATGGGGTTCGGTAGATATAGGGGAAGACTTGGCGAAGGGGCATGTTAATAATCTTCCCGGGGCGCCGGACCTTGGAGGCACTAGATTGACTGCAAAAAATGCCGCAGGTACAATTGCCTCTAGAGGTTGATTTGGCGAGGTTTGCCAGCATCCTGTTGCTCTTTTGAAAAGTCCTGTGGTTTTTTTAAAGCTCCCTGTAGCTCCTTTTGTGATTCCCTGCATCATAATTTCAACAGATATTAACCCAAGCACTTCTGCGATACATTAATGTACTTTTATTAAATATGCGTTAGACCAATTCCTTTACATATTCAGTTCACTTTTTTTTTTTTGGTTTCTTGTACATGTGAGCATAAAAATGTATTTTCACAAAACCTCTTCCTGTGTCATTTCTTAAAACAACCTTAGTATGGTGATGTTCTTAGAATAATTTTTCACACTTAAAGTTTTTTCTCTTAGTTTAACTATACGCACACTTCCATCCGAATATGGAGCTTTAAAAAAGCGAAAATGGCAGTAAATGCAAAATTAGTATGTTTAATTATCTTTTACTGAGTTCCTACTAAAGACATGTCTATATTTGCATTACTTTTAAGTTATTCGAGACAATTCAAATGAATGGAGTTTATCCATGAAATAATTCTTTAGTTATTCCACAAAAATTGTACATACATTAAAAAATATATAATAATAGTAATTCCCGCATAAGATTATAACAATCGAAAACGTTAGTTACGTCCGATAAATGTAAAATTGAAAGAAAAGAAAAAAGATTTCGCCAAAATTAAATTTTCCGGTGCCTCTGTTAAAAAAGAAGTTGATTTGGAGTTGCTGGCCTCTTTCTTGAAGGTGCGGCATGTTCAATATTAATTAGGATTTTTAAGTCTTCAAAAGTTTATCCAATGTTTTTCTAGCAAATATAGATTTGCAAAAATTTCAAATTCACTATTTATTTTGAGCTAGATTGTGCGAATTTTCAGAAAAATACTAACAGAAGATTTTTAAAAAAGCCTTTGGTGTGTTCCTTTATTGCTAAAGCTATAGGGGCCTTTTATCGATGCATACTTACATTTTTGTCTCTAACTGCAAAAGTTGTGAAGTTTGTTCATGGTATTGCAGCTTTATTTTTTTCACTTGTGATTTTAATAAGGTTAAGAAAAGCATAATCTGATTATTTGCCATTGAGTTAGTAGTTTTATGTCCTTAGAAAAGACATAGAACTCAACAACAACCTTTAGAAGACAGAAATATTGTTTAACATTATATACCGCAAACGAAATAGCCAGACCTAGTTCATTAAATGAAAAATAATGGCAAAAAAATATAATTCCTCTCAAACGATAGAGTCATTGTAAGAACTGAAAAATGATGGAAGAAAGTATGTTTACTTTAATTAGCATACTTTCGAAATATTTATTGTGAAAGTAAAAATGTATACTATCTTATTTGCATCTGAATTTCATTCTTAACTGCAGTTACTTTTCTGAAATCTTCCCAAAGCAAACCGAACCGCTATCACTGCTGGAGCTGATGCAACAGGGAGAAGCACGTTTGCCCATAAACTTCTCCACAGACTGAAATCTTCAACGATTTGTCTGGAGTCGATGGATTAAGGAGTCTGCGCGTCTGTTCGGATTCGCTGGATTGCGCATTGTTGCGTCATTTCGCCCACCAAAGTGAAAATGGGAAAGAGCTTGCTTATCCCCTCTTTAAGCTTTGTTTGGCTTTTTAATGGATGGAAAGTCCAATATGGGTAGTTATTTTTCCCGGAAAAGCAATAGATGGTCGATAAAAGACGGGAATCCCTTTTAAGCAGTAATAAGGCTTCCATTCATTCAAATTAATGTGAAAATGTACAATTGCTTTGTCAAAACTTTGCTCATTTTGAAAACTGGGAATGATTTATTTTATTTCTCTGGATTCTTAGGATGGTACATTATTTGAAATCACGGAATTTGAGATAAAGTATAGGGCCTCTTACGTATCAAAGAAAACCTATGACTTTTTGACAGACTTTACCATTGCTAAATCGCGAATCTCAAGTTAGTAATAAGTAAAAATTACGCCACGACGCATTAATCATGATCTGTTTAGAAGACTTTTCTTTAGTTAGACTTTTATTTTGACTTAAGTAAAAAAAAAAAAAAAAACATATTCCATGCAGTGTGATTGATGAAAGCGGAATAGCAGAACCACACAACATCTTTCTATTCTAGAAGTTTTTTTTAATATTATTTAGCACTGGTTCTAATTAAATTCATTTCTTCCCGCTGTTGCGCAATCCCATTAGAGGTATAATATGCGTTATAATTTATCCTACCTAACAGCTTGATATCCTATTATAGGGCAATGTTGGCAGTCTAGGTCTGACGTGTTGAGAAGCAAAGATCCTTTTAATTCGACAGAAATAAAATGTACAGTCAGCTAGCTAAGTGGAAACTGAATGGACAAAAATTTAAGATAACAGTAGTGCAGTGTCTGTTTGTTTCTTTTTTTTTTTTTAAATATTAACGTTGAAAATTTATAAAACCCAATGTGCAGATAGAATATTTAAAAGCACAAACTTCTTACGAAAATATCTCTAAAACTTCTTCTCTAAAATATTAATGCATGTAAATATGTAAATAGTGCGCAATCCTCTTCGTCTTCTTCTTTTGTATATATATAGGAGTGTGAATAATACCTTTTAGAATACTTGAAAATGTTTATTCAAGACAAGTACATAGCACATTACACATCACAGCCGACAGAACGGACACACAAATAATCAGACGGACGTCTTCCGCGCACGTCTCTCTACTCCTCGTCTCTCGTCCATTCTGAAGATGCATCGCGTCATGACGTCATCCGATTATGGGATGTTATGGAATGAGGGTATTGGTAAGATTCCCACATGATTCCTACACACACATATATATATATATATATGGTGCAGTGAATGTTCGAAATCGACAATGTCGACGATCACCGGCGGATGTCGACATTCTCCAATTTCGGACATTCGCAGTAATATATATTACTTATACATACAATTATGAAGTTGAAGAACATTTCATTTTATCTAACCTATTAAGCATTTAAATTTAATGACAGCTATATTATCATTAGTTTTATCATCACAAAACTACTGAGCTCTAAATGATAGCAATAAGGAAACCAAAACAAACAAATGAAAAAGGAAAGTTTAGGAAAAGAAAACTTTTTTGTTAAGAGTGAAACTGGTTTTTCTTCTATGGTTAGCGCCAGTGCTATAGTTAATATTTAGAAACGACATGGATACTAGTTAAATAACCAAAATCTATACTGTCGAATGTATAAAATGTTTGAGATTTGTGTTATGGTTGTCATTGTATCAGAATCGAGTTACTGTGATTGAAGAAATGAGATTTCCCGAGGTTTCGTATCTTTTTTTCCATATTGCTCAATATCATTAGCATCTGACTATTCTGTGTTACGTCTAGCATTGCTTTGCATAACTAAACTGCTTTTGTTTTTTTTTTTTTTGTTTTTTTTGGCGGATAAAGACTTTTAACCCTTTCGGGATTGAAGTCATTTTTAGTCAGTATAATTTCAGTTCAATTAACATCAACTCACTAAAATTTATATACAGCAAAAATTTCACTGACAGGAAAATGACATCATTTCTGATATGAATTATTTACCATCGAATGCGAATATGAATAAATATCAGCGTAATGGTGTTATTTGCTTTTTTCATGTCTACTTCAAGCTTAAACTTCCTCCTGAACTCTGTCAAAATCGCATAAAAAATGACGTCATTAGCTACTGAATCCAGACCAAAGTTCCAGTTTCCAGTCAATGTCGTATTCTGGTTTACTGATAGTTACTTTTAGGAATGAGGATTTTTGCTCTGATTCAGGAGCCCGGTTTCAAAATTTTGTCATTTTTACTCCACCAAATCTTTTGTCGTTGAACTTCCCAGCGAGTTCATATGCAATTTATGTAATTTTTAATGTTGATCTTAAAATTGATGCCAAATAAATTGATCCTAAAACGAACTATTCTAGTTATTTGTCCTAAGTATTTTCCCGTACATAGAACGCTTTTGCAAATTATGGAACTAAGAAAAATTATCATACTTTTCAGAACTCACAGCATTAACCCATGTTTTCTCTTTACCAGAAATTTCGGTTCTTTAATCCTTGGCAGATATTTCTCTCGTCTTTCCCTGCAAACATCCAAAAAAAAGTGATTTCTCTAAACTACATCCGTTAAGCCGATGCAAAAGTTCCCAATCGGCATTTTGAGCATGATGCATCTGCTCAAAGGGCGATGTCAAATTCCACCCCGTTGTTGGAAGCGCGGAAGAAGAACCTATAAAGAAGAATCCCCTTGTTTATTCTTCATTGGGGGACCTTGTTTGACTTTCTAATTAAGCAAAAACCCCAGTACCTGCTGCATGTTCTCTCCACAAAAGATGATCGAATCGATAACGGAAGAATATCCCATTGTGCGCCTTGTATGCTTCCCAACTGGGTACACATTTTAAGCGGATTTTCTCCCATTTTGCCGTGCTTACATTTTTTGGCCTAAATCGCTCTTAGTTGGCTGTGTCATTCTCCGAAATCGATTGCGTAACAGCACTTATAATCCTGCTCTGCTTATTGTGTTTAAAAACTAAAAGAAAATGTTTGCAAAACGAAGTAAAGAAATGTTGCGGTTAATTTAAGAATTTGTCTGCAGCTGTTGTTTTCCACCGGAAGGTGATTGAATCGATTCAATAAATGAATGCAATTACGATGTTATCAAATTAAAAATGTATTTAAATTTTAAAAAAATAAAGCTTTAAAGGTTTTTACACAAGAAGTGTTTGATCCCATCTCTACGTATTGTGTAATACGAAAGAGAAATGTCGCAATTAACTTATATACTAATATTAACCTATGTAATGAAAACCTAACTGAAAGGCTAGTTAAACTAGTGGAATTTGTTAGGCAGGTGACGGTACCAATAACATTTGTTGAAGCTGTACATTATGCAAAATTATTAAAATAACCAGCGATAGCATTTTTAACGACATTTATTATAACGTATTGGTAGCACTCATGACATTATTGAGCAAGAAATTGTCCCAAGAACGACGTAAAATACATAGGTTTAGAATAGGATCTGCGAAACAAATGTCGCTCAAGTCCGCGACTATACAAGTTTAACCCTCTCATTCATGCATTTATTTATTTGTGTTATAAACAAAAACTTCATATGCCTCAAACGAATTTAGCATCTCAGGATTGTTGTGTAATAATTTATTTTTAGAAACTTTGTCCTGTATAGTCAAAAATTCGTGTTCTTGTATGAAGACGTTTTATGCATTTTTGCCATATTTATTCAATATAATAAAAAACATGACAAAATGGAATATTCAAACTTCTTTTATAAGGAGTAAGAAGCTGTAAAATAGTAACAAACTTTCCAGTAATGTAAAACACGCTTCAAAATAACTGAACAGAATTTGATTCGAAACAAAGATTTTCTCTTCTTTCTTGAATCCTCTATGGGCTCCCAAAGATATCTTAATCTTTTAGCAATCTTGAATACCCTATGAAACATTTTGTGGTTTCCAAGAACTGTTTGGAGTGTCTAGATGAGGACGACATGCAAATTGCAGCACAAAAACGAATCTGCATAAAACTTTGAAGCAAAAAATATGAGGATTTCGTGCATGAGAGGGTTAAGAAGATTTTCAATCGATTAGTAGCCATCAATTTATAAGAAGAATAGTCTTTTTGGTTGACTTCCAGGCCGGCAATTTTAGCACTAGGCAGTAATACTCTTAATATTGCATAGCGACGGAAATTTCAAGTGTTCAGTGAAATCCTGGAAAATGTTTATAAAACATTGAAATTTTTAAAAAAGATACAGAAACTGTGGTTTTTTTTTTTTTTTTTCTAAAATTAAAAAAAAAAAAAAGTATTTTATAAAGTGTCAGTTCTCAAGAAGTGTCAGTTTTAAAAAATCAGCTCTTAAACATTTGAGAAAAATTAATTTTAAACAATATTTTTAAATTATTCAAATGCCAAACATAGAAGTTTATGCTAAAGAAAGCTCGGCATAAATTGTTGCTAGAGCGTTTTTGTTAAAAGGGGTTAAGTTATGTTTATTTCAATATCTTTTAGTTTTGGCTATCAGTTTAGCATGGATCATGTTTTTCCGTTTACTAGAGTTCTCCCAACAGTCGAAATAAATAATTCTATCATTGAAATCATTATGCTTATTTATATAATTTTGTAATTGTTACTCATCAAGTTCGGCTACTATAATGTCTAGTTTATTTTGATCATCTTCACTTAAAGCTAACGTATTGTAAATTATTGTCATCGCAGGGCCAATTGCGCTCATAAATGTAGCCGCTTGTACTTCTGCAATTTCGTATTAAGTTGAGTGGCAGTTGAATAAAATTTAAATGTTTGCTTCCATACCCACTATTCTCATTTTTCATTCTATTGTCGCGACCCCTCGGTAAAGTTACTGCTTATACTCATTCTTAATACACAACATTTATTACACAAGACGAATACACATAGAAGTTAAAGGAATATTTACAAAAAAATCATGAGCGTAAAGACGTACAACCTTCTGCTCCTAAGGTTGTGTGTAGACTGCTGTTTCTAAGAGGTTTGCACCCTCTCTGATGTTGTTGTTGGTCCACTGTTATTGGTCAGTTCTCAGTGTTCACGTGAACAGAGTGTGGTGGACACATGCACACGTCATGATTGTGTAGGTGTATTTTCGTTTCGAATATATTTTGTAGGACTCTAACTGAGCGTCGTTGCATACTCCCCTCCCAGCGACAGCGAAAATTTCAAGAATGAAACCAATCCGGGAATCGAACTTGACGTCCCGAACGGGTTGTTTGGTGAGATCGGTTATCTTTTTCTGTAGTGTTAGATAGGGGTTTTTCAGAGGGAGTAACCATATTGGAGCATGAATCAGTTGTTTGCTGTTGCACTAAATAGGCAGGTTTTAACCTGTCAATAGACACGGAAATTACCTTGCCATTTATGTCAATATCGAACACTTTATCATTTCTCTTGATGACACGGAAAGGTCCATCATATGGTTGTCGTAATGGACGCTTAACACAATCACGGCGTAAAAACACATATTCGGTTGTTGACATAGATGAAGGCACAAAAATAGGTTTAGAACCATGACGTGACATGGGTGGCGTGCGAATAATGTCTCATGTGCTCTTTTAATTTTTCAACAAAAGGCATAGGGTTGTCAGAAGTGGCAGTTTCATCAAAAAAATCTCCTGGTAAACGGATTGAGGATCCATACACTAACTCAGCAGAAGAACATCCCATATCGAGCTTTGGAGCAGATCGAAGTCCAAGTAGAACTGTAGGAAGAACTTCTGTCCAGCGGTCAGTTGCGTAGCATTTTATCGCTGCTTTGAGAGGGCGGTGAAATTCCTCTATCAATCCGTTGCAACTTGGATGATAAGGTGTGGTGCGAGTTTTACGAACTCCAAGAAAAGACGACAAGGAACGAAACAATTCAGACTCAAATTGCCTTCCTTGGTCTGTCGTTACAATGGAAGGGCATCCAAACCGTGAAATCCAGGTGTTGTAGAATTTTTTCGCAACTTTTGGGGAAGTCATGTCTTTTATTGGTACTGCCTCTGGCCATCGTGAAAAGCGATCTATCATCGTCAGACAATAGATATATCCTTGTGAAGGAGGTAATGGTCCCACGATGTCTAGATGAACATGATTAAAGCGTTTCGATGGCTCGTTGAAACTTTGCAGAGGAGATTTGATGTGTCGATGCACTTTAGATTTCTGACATGGAACACAATATTTGGTCCATTTCGCAGAATCTGATGACACTGAAGGCCACACAAATCTTTGTCGGACGAGCTTACTAGTGCATTTAGGACCAGGATGTGCGAGGCTATGTACACTTTCGAACACAAGTTGTCGAAAATCTTTCGGAATGTATGGACGAGCAACGCCAGTGGATAAATCACAATACAATTCTGACTCCAGATCAGAAGGTTGCGTGTTCAAATCACGTCCGGGTCACCAGTGTCGCGACCCCTCGGTAAAGTTACTGCTTATACTTATTCTTAATACACAACATTTATTACACAAGACGAATACACATAGAAGTTAAAGGAATATTTACAAGAAAATCATGAGCGTAAAGACGTACAACCTTCTGCTGCTAAGGCTGTGTGTAGACTGCTGTTTCTAAGAGGTTTGCACCCTCTCTGATGTTGTTGTTGGTCCACTGTTATTGGTCAGTTCTCAGTGTTCACGTGAACAGAGTGTGGTGGACACATGCACACGTCATGATTGTGTAGGTGTATTTTCGTTTCGAATATATTTTGTAGGACTCTAACTGAGTGTCACTGCACTATTGTTTCAGAGAGGCCTTTACTCAAACCCTTATTTTAATATTACTACTTAATGGCAACAAACTCTTTTTAACAATGACAACTGCTCTCTATAACAGTATAACGTTACAATTATAAAGAAGGCTTGTCTGATTTAAATTTCCAAGTTGGGAGATTTATCACCAACTGCACCCAAGTATTGTGCTTCCGTAATTCTCGCAGAAAGCTCATAAAATTGATCGTCAGCTGTGTTATTATATAAATTAATGTCATTAAAAAAATCAAAGTTAGTAGTATGTGTGTGCTAAGTACCGTTTAAAGCCAGATAGCTTATAGAGTGACACATCATACGTGATGCATTCCCTAACAAAGATGGCACCAGAAAAGCGCATGGGAAATTATTTTAAAGCTAAGACGAAAACGAGGAGTGAGACATAAACGCTACAGAGATATAGTAGATAAATGCAGCAACGACGAAAATCAACGGAAGTGGTTTTAAGGTAGAAGACGAGCTACGCTGTTAAAAATTTTCGTAAAAAAATAGTAAAATAACCATTTATTTTATTGTTATTTTACCATATGTAATTACAACAGTTGAATAACCATTAAAAAGATGGTACTCAAACCACTGTTTGTGAAAAAAAATCGTTTATTCTCTGTTTATCCTACAGAACGTTTAACTAACCGTAATTTTCAAGCGCTCAATAAGAATCGGGCGTCCATCTTGGTTGCGAAACCTTACCGGTAGTACGTTGTTGTTAAAATATGAATAAAGATTCATCACTTCAAATCTGCATGTGTATATAAAACAAGAAGTTCCGTCTAGAACTATACGAGCCTACTTTGCCATATACACCAGCTTCAAATTTATATTCTAGCTATCTCTCTCTCTCTCTCTCTCTCTCTCTCTCTCTCTTTCTCGTTTAGCTTAAGTTCTTAATTGCTTCAGATATACCTTTTTCAACGGTTAATACATATTCATTCCATCATTCATTTATTCAGTCATTCATGTATTTATTCACTCAGTTATTAATTCATTCTTTTGCTTATTGATTTAATCATTCATTAATTCAAAAATATTCTTGAAAATCTCGATCAAAAAATTTCATAGGATAATAGGCTCGTTAGTTCTGGATGAACTTTCTATCTGTATGTTCTACGTCATAAAAGCTTTCCAATAAAAATTGTTCCAAGCAAATCGGTCCGTTAGATCAGGATTTATATAGGATTAAAATTTCCCCGTAGGCAATATGTTAATTTTTTTGAACTGTTCAAAAATGAACAAAAATTGTTCAAATCAATATTTCACGCCAAGAACTTCTTCCAGTGAGCTTGTTCATTGGAACTTGGATCTTGTACCCAGAGTTTACATAATTTGCTACATTTTCGCCCATAGGCGCTAATGTTAAAAATTTTTGAACTGTTCAAAATTGAACAAAAACTTGTTCAAATCAAAAATAAAATATGGAAATGAGATGTCCTCGCCGAGATCTTTCGAATGCAAAAATATTTTTTCGAATCGGACAATTCGTTCAAAAGTTATTAGGGGGGGGGGACAGACCGACAGACACACTTTTTCCCCATCTCAATACCCTACTTTCAAATTTTTTATTTTTCAATCTTTATTTAATTACTTAACTTATTTTTGACTTTTCTTGATTTCTAACGATATTTTCACGATACATTAAGCCTTCTTTCATGTTTCATTATTATTTTTTTTACTTTTACGGGAAAGTACGCTAAAAAAGAAGAAAAACAAGAAGTTCCGTCTAGAACTATACGAGCCTACTTTCCCGTATACACCGAATTCAAATTTATAATCTAGCTATCTCTCTCTCTCTGTCTTTCTCGTTTAGCTTTAGTTCTTAATTGCTTCAAATATACCTTTTTCAACGGTTAATGCATATTCATTCAATCATTATTTATTAAGTCATTCATGTATTTATTCACTCATTTATTCATTCATTCTTTTGCTTATTCATTTAACCTTTCATTAATTCAAAAATATTCTTGAAAATCCCGATCAAAAAATTTCATAAGAAAATAGACTCGTTAGTTCTGGATGAACTTTCTATTTGTACATGTTCTACGTCATAAGAGCTTTCCGATAAAGTTTGTTCCAAGCAAATCGGCCCGTTAGATCAGGATTTATATAGGATTGAAATTTCCCCATAGGCACTATGTTAATTTTTTTTTTTTGAACTGTTCAAAAATGAACAAAAATTGTTCAAATCAATATTTCACGCCAAGAACTTTTTCCAGTGAGCTTGTTCATTGGAACTTGGATCTTGTACCCAGAGTTTACATAATTTGCTACATTTTCGCCCATAGGCGCTAATGTTAACATTTTTTGAACTGTTCAAAATTGAACAAAAAATTGTTCAAATCAAAAGTAAAATATGAAAATGAGATGTCCTTGTCGAGATCTTTCGAATGCAAAAAGAATTTTTCCAATCGGACATTTCGTTCAAAAGTTATTAGGGGGGAACAGACTGACAGACAGACAGACAGACCGACAGACCGACAGACAGACCGACCGACACACTTTTTCCCCATCTCAAAACCCTACTTTCAAAATTTTTATTTTTCAGTCTTTATTTAATTACTTAACTTATTTTTGACTTTTCTTGATTTCTAACGATATTTTCACGATACATTAAGCCTTCTTTCATGCTTTATTACTATTTTTTTTACTTTTACGGGAAAGTAGGCTAAAAAGTGGCTTAAGCAGTGGTTATTAAAGAGAAACACGTACACACGTAAATCAAAAATGGGAGACGAGACCGAAAATGAGCGAACCCATAATTTGAGCTGCCGAAGCTTGTTTGTATTTTAATTTTTGCATCAAATAAAATGATTTTCGTCAATATACAGTAAATTTAGATCAAAAATAAATTTGGATCCAATCAAAAACTGAAATCTCAATTTTAAGGTAGTTTGCCTGTTGGAAAAGAAGATTTATTGATAAATAAACAGCCGCTTTATGTGGTGTAGATGGCCGAATGACTAGAGCGCAAGATTGGTGTACCATACACCCGGGTTCGATTCCCGCACGCTTCGTTTACGGTTTCTACGCCTCGAAGATTCTACACCTCGAAATGGTTCAAAAACGGTAAAAAAAATTTGCTTTGAAACCATTTTTAAATGGTTATAAAACCGTAAACTTTTGTATTTACGGCTTTTTAACCAAGCTGATTGGAAATGGTTTAGGTCCCGTAAAGACAGAAAAATGTTCCAAACCGTAAATTTAACGGTGAATTAGATGGACAGACTGCTGCCGGTTATTTAACCGTAATTTCATGATGAAATTTCTAACAGTGTATGAAAGGATGCAATGTGTTTTGATTAACCTATATGACGTATAAATAATGATTTAATTATAATTTTATTCTTAAGCGTTGAATTTTTATCGATTGTTTATATAAATAGACACCAATGCCACCCATATATTCATATTTGAACACATGATTGTAGGCTACAAGAAAATAGTAATTGGCTAGCCAGCGCAACGAGCTTGAAGCGATCCGAATGGAACTGCTTGAAGGGGCCGGCGAACGATAGCCAGCAGGAGATGAGCCCTTACTAATAAGAAAGACCGTTAAGAGCAAAGAAAAATATGAAAAAATTCAGTTTTTATTGATATTATGACTCTTGTAGCTGTTCACGAAATTTGAATTTTAAAAGGATCACAAAGTATAAATATTTTCTGTGATCATAAAGAGTGCTAATCAATATCACAGACAAAAATAAATTATTTGAAGTTTATGAAAAATTTTACTTAAAAGACTGGAAATTTAATTTTTGGTAGATAGAAATTGTCAGCCTTGTAAATCGTCTTAATAATTACCTTTTATGTAATTATTAATTACATTTTCAATTAACGCAATTGTAATTTTGTACGTTTCCCCTCTATTTTATAGAATATTTTATTTATATAGAAATTGTTTAACCCCTTAACGATCGGTTAATTTTCAAGAAAACAGTCATAAAAGTGCCTGTTTTTTTATCCCTGAAAATGATATGAAAATATGTGTATGAACAATATATGTATTCATTTTTAACTTTTGACTTGTTTTTATTTTGAAATTTTAAACACTCCAGCCCAGAAATATCACGGAAGCGAGAAATAGAGAGCGAAACCTCAGCCCGTCATTTTCACGGGAGAGACGGGGAAGGGGTTAATGTCACCTTGCTACTTATTTACTGTGTGTCAGGTAAATTACTCTGTGTCATGTAATCTATCTTCCTTTACACCATGCAACTGACAAAATTTTTAGATCATAAAATTAAAAATTCTGCAGAAAATGTCTGTTTTAAGCAAAAATAAAGAATTATTTTATTTTATCTAAAGTAGGAGAGTACCGACTTATGCTGCTTGTAACGTAACTCTGAGCGGTCAGTGTGTCAAAGTGAAAAAAAACTATAGAAATTTAAAAGAAGGCAAAGTCTAAAGAGGTCTGAAGTAAACATTTTCTTTTTTGTTTTTAATATAGCATCAAACAAATTTGAAAAAGCAATCAACTAAAAAACGTATAACCATAAAATTAACACTTATCCTAGAAATCTTAATAAATATTTAATTTTATATTTTCTCTTTAATAAGTTACGTCTTTTTAAAAAATGTAACCACCCCCCACCCCCTACCCACCCAGCCTTCCCGGTGAAAACTTACCTTTTTAAAGTCTTGTAGAATTGTAATATCTTTGCATTTTTCCACAATGAAGTTTTTTAAAGAATAGCTTGAACTTACATTTCTTTAAAATTATTTTTAACTTTTTGCACAAAAATGTTTAGAAGGTTATCAAATAAACATTTGGTATTGATAATGTTTTCAAAGGATGCAAAATTCTCATACAAAATCTTTAAAAGTAAAAACCTTATAAAATTAAACCAACGATTGAAAACATTGCTTTTGCTGTAAAAAGTATGATCTGTCTGCCATTATTTTATTTTAACCAATTTAAGAGGGGCTAATGACAGTAAAAAATAGAAACATGTGAGAACCTGCGTCGTAAAAACGTTATGGATATATAAGAATATATGACTTATTGTTGAACTTTCTTTTTCCTTTTTTTCTCTCTTTTTTTTTACCTGGTTGTGAGTTTAGCTTTTCAAAAGTCTTTTTTTCTTTTGTGTCACCAAGTTGTTTCTCTTTTAGTTCTAGAGCGAGATAATGTTGGAACTGGATTTATAAGAAACTTTTTCTTCAGTCTCCAGATTTCATGAATAATACAGCGAGGGAAAATGTCTTTCTCAAAGCAAATGAGATTTTATAAAAATATGAAACTTGCAGCATTAATTTCTCAAGAGAAAAACAATGCTCTCACTGCCCGAAGCTACGAAACGAAAAACAGCATAAAAACTTATTTCAAAAACTTTTTGAAATTGGATTTTTTTTCCCAACTTTGTTTGCAAAGGTGAAAGTATACGGCAGAGCGATTAAACTCAAAGAAAAAAATAGATGTATGGAAAATAAACATGCCTTTGTTCGAGCTCGTAATCATCGTAATGCTGCAAAGAAAGTCCCTGTTTGAACTGCTGCGATGCCTTAAAATGAAAACAAACTCTGCTATTATTCCAGTAAGGAAAGTAGAAGGAAACGGTATTTTACAATGGAAGTTCTAAGAAAGGTATGATTATGCTGTGAGGCTTGAAAGATGAAAGGAGTTACTGGGGGCAGCATGTTCAAAATATCCGTCTTGTCGGAGATAAACACAGTGCTTATTTGCTGCAAACAGAGAAAATTATATTTGTTAACAAATATCATGTATTTACTATCTAAGAAACATGCTACAACTAAAAAATATATTACAAACCCTATCAATAAATCTTATATAGCGATAAACTAATCCTATAATAAGGCCACCCATTTCTTAGCCTGAATATTTTAATCTTTTATTGTTCTTTATTTTTAATAAGTTTTAAAATAGTTTTTTTTTTTTTTTTTTTTTTTTTTGTTGTCTGCGGGTGTGTATGTGTACCTTTGTCAAATTTTCTTTCATGAAGTAAGTCATCTTTCCTTGAAGTTTAAATGAGAGACGCAAATTCTCGGTAATATCTTTTGGAGAATATTTTCAAGAATATTATAAGAGTGACGATGCTTTCACACCAAAGGCGACAAAGACAAGAAACATGTTTTGCCTCATCTGCGCAGAGCATATTTTCGCCTTAAAAAATAATCTCTGCGGTTGCGCAGATGGGACAAGACATGTTTTTTGTCTTTGTCGCCTTTGGTGGGACAGCACTTTGAGTGCACGCGGTTGCAGGAAAAATGCACACAGTTTTATAGTTCATGAAGTCTCTTGAAGTCTGCTGAGTGCGCATTTGCATACTGGCGTAGACAGAACCCATCTATGTATATAAAAGCCATCATAAGCACCTTATGATCATTTTTCGTTTAACCTAAATTTCATCTAAAAGTGAATAATTTTGCAAAATAATGCATTTTAAGAAATAAACAAATAAATTAACTTGTGTCACTAAAATAACATTTACTATGATATGAGTTGGTGATGAGAGATCTGTCTCGGATAAATGTGAAATGCACGCAGGGATGATAATAAAATCGGATATAAATTACACTAACTAATCTCATATACATGATTAGATTTTTTAAATATTGCCATAAAAATATTTGTTATAATCAGAATTGAGTAATTTGTGCTTCAAAACAATTATTTATTCCTACGAGTTTTTTGAAAAAAAAAAAAACTTTGAATATAACACAATAAAGCCTGAACACTTAGAAAATGTAAAGAGTCAAAGTATAACCAAAGAGTTAACAGTTTTTGAGGAGGAAAATATTGATTGGCACTAAAATAAGAGTGATGCAACCATCTGAGAAACGCATATTAATGCTCCCTTGCAATATTGAATGAGAACAATAAATTAATTCACACCTCTATTGTTTTGCATACCTGGTTGTATTTTTCTTATGTGACAGTTATTCATCTTAGACTACTTTTCTTAATGTTGACGGTTTTACATTATCATTATAAACGAACTCTGGTAATGCATTTTTATTGTTAATAAACGGAAGAACGAAACAATAATAATTTCTGGAATTTTTCATTCTACAGAACGCAAACCTAAATTATAATATTTTCTGCAAATTGCCTTCATAGATTCAAGATCATGTCTTACTGCAACAGATTGAACAATTGTTTTTCGCTCAAAGCTACGCAATTTAAAATTTAGCCCCTAGCAATTACTTTTATGGCTAATTAATAAGCTTTCATTACCCTCCAAAAAAATCTTAATTTCGACTACACTTCTCTTATCGAGGGCGTTAGGGAGACTTACTTTTAAATAAGCACTTTTCATTCTTATGCAAATTTTAGAACGAAAAACTTCATTTTCTAGCAGTCCTTTGTTCGAGTTAGTCTAATTAACTTTATGTCATGAGCTTCTTTGAGAAACCTTTCAGAGACGCTAGGTAAAAAGACACCAGGCTTCTTTCTTTGTAGTATATTCAAATCAGGTTCCCCGGTTTCTGGAACGATAGTATTATCTCGTGCGCGGCACTTTCAAGGAATTCTTTCCATCCTTGATTGTATCTTGGTGTGGTAAGGTTGTTTGCTAGACGTGCCTTTTCCCGGACGACGTGACGTGACTGGGGAACTCTTGCTTTTGATCTTTCTCTTGGCGAAAATGCGTTGGCGAGTTCCTCAATAGCTCCAATTTATACGTGAACATTTTTCTGCACATGAGATGAAAATAATTAAGAAGTTTCGAATATACGAGAAAGAAAAGACCCGACCAATTTTACGAACACTCTACCAGGGAAAAGGAAATTCTTTCTATTGTATTCTAAGTCTTTTTCTATGCGTGAATTTCGTTCTTATGTCACGAACTTTTGCTTTTCGTTCACGAAAAGTAGTTTTAAATCAATCATGTTGCTCACTTGGAATGTCTTCATAATTCCAAAAATATCAATTTCAGAGCTCAATTACCTTAGGACTACTAGCGTATTTTTCAATTCCTACTATTAGTTCACACTCGCCCTATATCTTGCTCAAATCTTGCAGTTCAATTTTCAGCCACTTCCAGATGGTCAAATTCTTTCAAATTTTATCAAGAGCCGGTGAAAATACAACCTGGCGGTCTGCGTTTTTTAAAGTTAGATATTGCTCTTCTTTTATTCCAATTTTAAGCGAAGTTTTCACACAAATTCCCAATATGGCGTAGAAAACCCCCTTGCCCATATTAGCATTGTATATCAATCGAAAGCTCGTATTTTTCTTCACACGGTGGAACTATTTCGAAGTTTGTAACTTAATTAAAACACGAGCTATAATTTTTTTAGTTTGATTCTTTAAAGCTTTCTTTAACCCAAACAATTATTCAACTCTCTCAACTCCAAAGCTTGACAGCTGAATGAATAAAATTCTCTTTGTCACTCGTGGAGTATTTTTCTGAGGCTTTCCTCAGTCCAATGCGCTAACTTGCGCTTTTGACTTTCTTGTACGAAGTAAACCAAGCATTGTATTCGGGAAATATTTCCCACTCAAATATCAACCGAATTTTGATCACCCATGAATGCTGAAATGTTATATGCAGTATCTGTACGAGGTCCAGTTGTCCACCTCTTTTCTTGATTGCGATCTGGAGTGCCAAGATGAGTTTTTGTGTGCTTCCGAGGAGTCCGTTTTATTCCTGTCAAGCGACAATTTGTTTAGCTGAAAGTAAGGTAAAAACGACTTCTGTAATCCTTTCATTTCACTGACACGTTTTTGACCTAAGTAGAAATTGACTTTTAAAAAAAATTGCATTACTTGTTTCTCAAAGACAGACCAAATAACATTTCATTTTACATATACTAGCTTGTTGATTCAATTATTAAGCAAATTAAAATTACTAAATAACCAATATAAAAGGAAGAGAAAAAAAATAGTTAAAGAGAAAATTATAAGTACAGGCTTTATTATATGTCTCTCTAAAAAAAGAAAAGAAAAAAAGAAAGCAAAAAATAAACTTCAAATAAAAATTACGCAAAAATGTAAATTTAGTTTACGCTATACTTCTTTACTGCACATGTTTTCTGAGCTACTTTGCCCTCAAAAATGGATCAGAAAATGATCCGAAATATTATTCATTGTCCCTAATTATTCCTTTCTGCCAATTACTAGCACATTAAATTATCGTCTTCATCGATGGAAATCTTAAACATATTTATCGAACATCGAGTGAGGTCATGATCAATTATTTATCGGTTAGTTCATAGCCTCACTCGATATATTACATCGAGTGAGGCCATGGTTAGTCTCTTCTAGCGGAAGAGAGTCGATTTATTATTTTATTTTTTCTGGCAACGGCAGAAAAATTTGGCTTATTTACGAAACACCGAGATTGTTTAAATATTTTTAAGAAGCATAACTTGCATAATTTGAGAAGGAATAGAGATATTTTCTTCAAACGTGAATATAATGATAGATCAAAATCTCGCACTGTTTTGAGCTATTATATTTTCTTGGATGTCTAAATGGTGGAAAGGTATTATTTGGGAAAATTTACCTTTGTTAGAATAACTTTGTGCATGTGGCTTAAGCGTAAATTCAAATGTCAGATCTGCAAAGTTGCTTACATTTTCAAAATCTTTGAAGTTCTTGGCAGAATTTAAAATTTTTTGTTCCAAAAAATAGGGCTAACTCGACGATGAATTTTAAGATATAACTTGAGTTTGTATCATAATTTTTGCAGAACTTATTCAAGTGAGATTCAGGAAGATGAAAAGGCGCATATTGATTCAAAAACGATTGATTGATTAATGGGAGCTGTCGGCACATCATCAGGGAAAAACTTTTTTAGCGGGTTAGATTGCAGAAATTTTATTTGAGCCATCCATGAAAAAAAAACTCAAAAAATACACAAAATGAGCTATCATTCCCTCTTAAAATGATAACTTCTTTTTGCGTCTCTTTTAATACGAATTTTATAATTGATAACCTCTAAACAGAAGAATTAGGGTGCGTAAATGTGAATTAGATATTTTTTAAAACTTTGCTTTATTCGATCTGTTTGACGCTATAAAGAAATCAAGGATTCATCTTAAAGTTTTTCTCATAATTTCTTTTTCTGCAAACTCTAATTTTTTCAGGGCGTATTTTCTTATTCTTGCATCCGTACTTAATTGCTATTCGCCCTTTTTATTCAATGACCTTTCTCCCCCTCAGTACTATTATATGTTATCTATTGTTTTTTTTTTTTTTTTAATATTATGAATTATGCAGTTGAGCGTACTAATTATTTTAATTTAAACTGAGAAAGACTTGGATACCCTGCGTTCATAAAACACTCTGTATTTTCATTGCACAACAGCTTGATATTATATTTACATCATGAAATATTTAGTTTGAATTCGAGTTAACTTAAATTCGTAAAGAAAAGATAACTGTATAAAAGTGTGTTGATAAGTTACCAGTCATTCACTTTATATGACTTTTCCTGCGTAGCTTTAGCATTGCTGCTGTGAAACTTCTTGTACAGAAAAACTTATGTTGTTATTTTCCCCCCCTTTTCTTTCCTTTTCTGTTTTAATACCTGGAACTAATGAAACAATTTCCTATAAGCAATTTATCTACCTTATAAAAGCTAAATAAATGCTATTTTATAAAAGCAATGAAAAAAACTTTTAGAAATAGCTTTTTATAAGTTAGCACTTTGCAAGACCGTCCTGCATAGCTTTGTTATTGCTGCTGTAAAAACTCTTGTACAGAAAAATCTTTTTTTATTTTCTCCTTCTTCTTTCTTTTTCTGTTTTGCTACTTCGAACTTAATAAATAACACATTACGTTCAATTAATGTCGAGTCCTTATGAAACATTCGTATGAATATTTTAATCTTCTCTTATATTAATTTCCCTTACATTAATTCGAATTACATAATACCCAAAATCAGGCCCAATTTAGATATAAGGTTTGGCTAAACCTTGGTTAGTCATTTAGTCAGCCTGTTTTTTTTTCCCTTTAATTAATTTTACAGTTAAATATCTTGAGTGGCAACACTTTTGGGAATACTTCAATAACTGGTTAATTGCATTCACGCATTCAGATTAACCTGCTGTGAAAAGGAGCACAGTAAGCACGCATATAAATTCTATTCTACTAATGCGGAAGGCAATTTTGCAATTTAAAATATTCAGGTCCCCCCCCCCCTCCCACACACACATAATACAGCCCTAATGCGCAAAGTCAAATAGAGAAAATATTCTTGGATCGTTTCTGCATAACACCCGAGTACGCTAGATTAATTGACGCTAATCGTTGAAGTGGTACTCGAAATATCTCCCTTCCTCTCACCCCTTCGACATCCGCGTACAAACACGCTTGGGAGATCTATCATTCGCTTGGCAACCTTGGCGCTTAAATGGGGGGGGGGGAGAAATGCGTGCTTCGTAATGCTGGCAACCTTTCCGAATCAATCTCTGGTGTTGTTCCGTAGCCGCGGTCTGCCGATCTTTATCTCCCTTCGTGGAGATTCTCTGGTCAGCTGAAGTTTACTGAACAGAATGAATTCACATTGACACAAGGAAAATTATCTTCTGGAATCGTTGCCTCTGAGTTTAGGAGAAATTTTATGATGGCAAGATTGGCACGGAAGTCTGATTGAGTTTCTCTTAGTTAACGAAGTTGGGGTCGTTTTAAGTTTTCATCGTTATTTACTTCAACAACAACAGATATTTATAATTAAACAGCTTATATTAGAAACCAGCCGCATGCTAAATTTTAAAATTTCAGAAAAACATTTTTAGTATCATATTGAATTTTTTCCTATAGGAGTTTCAATTTTGTTTTTACTGAAATCGATACATTTCAACATATTTCTTTGAGTAAAAGTTTTGTAATCGCTGTCGAACAATTTGATATCTTTGTAAAAACGTTTTATCGAGATCGGAAATTTTTCCGGATGATTTTTTTTTTTTTTTAATAAACGATTAAATTAAGCTTATGGGCAAAATTGTAATTAAATCTAGTCTTAGCAATTTAACCTTTTAGGAGAAGTTGGAGTATAAGTTTTTTGGCTGAGCTTACTATGCAAGTAGAACAAGTGCAATAAATTTACTTTTGTTTGGAATTTTGTTGCAGTTTTTTTTTTTTTAAGTTAGATATAAAATGATTAAAATTTTACTTTATTTTTTTAGAATAATCGAAAAAATACAACAGGAAAAAATTATTCGTAGTGTTGTATACCTCTTCTAGCAAACAATGAAAACACATGTTGCTTCTCAGCAACAGTAAAAAATGAAGGGTGAAACGTAAAAGAGCAGATTTATTCAGAGGTTTTCTTTTGAAATATTCATTCAGTGTCTCACATTCACACCAGTATTCTAGAAGAACCAGCTCCATGCTTCGGCAGGCCTAAGGCTTCGGCTAACAGGTTTGGGGTCTGGTGGAGAAAAGTATTCTAGAAGAAAATTTTGTTTCAGCCAACCGTTGTCGGCAAAATAGAATTCCATATCTCGAGATCCTTTGCATCAAAACCAGAGAGTCGACTTTGTGTTCTAAACAAAACACAAGCAGTGTGATCATGATAACAGTTTAATCTTTTTAATTAACGATATGCTTTCATTTCCCCTTTTCCCGATAAGTGCTCTTCAATATTCCCAATGATGTTCCCGCTTGTTCTAGATTTTTAGGCCTCAAAATTTTCGTATCGGAACTGAAGATTTTGTTTACTGTTCTAAAACAATTAAACATGTCCAGTATCACGAATTCATGCCAACAAAATATTTTTTCAGTAATGTTATACTTCCAATTCCCTTTTTTGAAAAGTCCATCTCTTTAACATCTTAAACAAGGACTTGGAGCTCCTACTTTTTTGAGTTGCTCCGCTCCGACTTTTAAGTACTCGCTCCGCCACCACGCTCCAAGAGATTTTAATTGGGATTACGTTATTGATAGTTTTGATTTAATTAATTTATAAAGGAGGAACATACCTCAAATTATTCAAAATATCGAAAAAAAATTATTACGTGTTTCAACACATAAAACTGTTTTAAAACCTCATACAAAATTTCAAACATGTGATGAATATTTTGAAAGATACTCCGTTTCTTATAAATGAGTTTAGCTGCTTTTATTCTGCATTTAAAATCTTTTAACGTATTTTTCTCAGCTTTTTATTTTTGACCTATTACGTGTATTAAAATCCCTGAGGCTTTTTTCTATTTTTTTCAGTTAAAGATACAGTTTTAAAACTTTGTATGTATATTCCTCAGATTATTTTTAACAAAACTTACCATGGGTTTGTCTCTGAAGTTTGTAGATTGTTTTTATTTAATTGTGGTGTTTGAATTTTTGAATGTTTTATCCTTTTTTCTGAGATCTTAACGGAAAAAATATACTAAAGTTCAACTAAGTTTCAATTAATTAATTCCATGCTAATTTTTATTTTAGAATGTTTGGGAAGAATAACGAAAAAAAAAAAATCTTTTGAAAAAAGATATAATTGAGAAAATTATAAAAAATTGAAAAAAGGGTTTTTTTTATTTTTTTGAGCTAATGGTTGATTTTAATAAGGATTATTCTTTCAAATTTAATTTCCGATGATAATTGGAATTAAATTCATGCATTATTTTTTATCTGATTGCTAACCGGAAAAAAATTTGGAACGCGGTATTGTGCCTCCTTAAAAGCCCTGCATATATGTGATTTTTAAAAAAGAAAAGGTCATTCGTAGACTTTCAGTAAAAATCTCCTTATTTGGCTATTTACTGTGTTACAAAACGAAAAAATATATAAAAAGAAAAAATTACAGGAAAACAACTTGTTCATTTAATTTTGTTTTTGTACGTAATTCTAAAAAAAAAAATCGGAACAGTGGAGCACTACAATTTTATTTATTTATTTTTTGTTTCTGCTACGCTCCAGTTTCGGTCAAAATCTCGTTTCTCTACTGCTCCGCTCCAGATCCTTGTTCCTAAAGAGGCTCCTGCCTGGTTTTAGATTTTATGCCTCAAAATACTGTGAATGGGAATTCTAGATTCTATTTTACTTGCTGAAACATGAAAACAACTTCAGCGTGATCATATCAACCAAGTATACTTTGTAATTTCCCTGAAAGGATTCTGTTTCCTGTTCCCGCAGGTGTTCGCACTGCTTCCAGCTCCTGGGAGTGGACGTGGTCCTGAACGGCAGCCTCCGAGCGTCCGTGCTGGAAGTGAACGGGCAGCCGAGCGTGCAGGCCTCTTCCCGGCCGGAGGAGCTCTTCCTCAACAGCGTGAAGGAGGCGGTCGTCGAAGACACCGTCGCCATGCTTCTCGCCAGCACGCCCGTCGCCAGCCAAGTCGCGAGAGCCGTCGCCAAAGTGGCCCGGGAAAACGTTGGCATACTGGTAAGTCACCACTATAAAACAGGCGCTTAACCCCTTCATTCCAAGTGTACCCAATTTGGTGCATTTTAAAATACTGTTTATTAACTACTGTTTGTGCAATTTGAAAGCTAAAACATCCAATTGTTTTTGAAATTAACCAACAGATAGTTTACTTCGTTTTAATCATGGAAAACATGGAAATTATGCATTAATTATTATTTAAACTTATTAATTGAAATTATATTAAAAATAAAACTTCTTAGTTATTTTGTTTTGTAATCATTTTTTAAATCAGAGAACCAAAAAAATTGCGCGAAAAGTGTTTGTGCTTAGTTCTGAAGAGGTTAAGAACAACGTGCCTATTGCCTCAAAACGAGACAGCTTATTTATTGGTAAAAGCATATACTATACAATCTCAAACCAGAATTCCGATCCGGACACTGCACGAAAGATCCGGATATCTGGCTATTCAGATTTGATTTTTAAAATTCATGTAATTGGCATGTTTTGTAGATATATGTAAACGTGAAAACTTACTACATATTTAGAAAGTGTGGGGTGCTTACAAATGCGCATAAAATTTGGATTTCTAACATAATAGCCGGATATCCTGTACGGATCCGTCAGAAAAGGGGCATCGGATATCCGATATCCGGCAAATCACTATCCAGTACATTCCGAATCCTAACATTGGTCCTTTCTCCCCCAGAAAAATCCTGGTTGCGATACCGTATGTATATTAGAAAAAGGAAGACAGATTGGGGGGCAAAAAGTAAAAACGGAAAAAATAAACACTTAGCACCTAAACATGCGCAAAGCAGCAACATTTTAAGTAAAGCAATATAAAACAGAAATGTAGTCAAATATTTTTGAAAAGTTTACAAATCAAAAAAAAATATTTTTAATGTTTTTTATTTGTAAACCTTTCAAAAATATTTTGCTACATTACTGTTTTATATATATATATACATGTGTGTGTGTGTGTACTGAATCGGAAATATATATATGTATATATATATATGTACAAGATCCAACATCAAATGATCTTGATGATGTATACCAACCACCCTTCCTAAACAGAAAGTCTCTAGAAAAGAAAAATATGTACCTTTTTTTTAAATTTCTTAATAATGATAGTCAATAAAACTATTGTAACCACTTCGTTAATAATTGTATTCAATAAAAATTTCTCCGAAGCAAGCTCTTGGCAGTTGCTGATTATGTATGATGATTATAAGAAATTTGAGGATAAAAAAGAAGAACATCTGTTTTCTTTTAATTATTTTAGTTATTTCCATAAATATGTTGCTACTGTCTGATTTTCGTACCCGACTTTCGTAAACGAACTGTATATTGGTATTGGATGTAAGGCCTATGATCCAAACAATTGGTTTGCTAATAGAAAAATAAGTAGATATGTTTACGTAAAGTAATAACCCTCCTGATCCTCAAAAAATAAATAAATGCAAATTGTCTTTTGCTAGACAGCATTATTAGTTCTTCTAGCTTAATTATTTCTCAGGCTCACAATTATGTCACTGACAAATAAAAAAAATAGAGCATCAACCGTAATACAGAAAATATATTTAACTGAACAACAAATGTATGCAACGGAATTTGCACTTTATTTTCTCAAATTACTACTGGAGTTACTGAATAAATTCCAGTGCGAGCCCTACTGCCGACACTACAAAAGTTATGATGATTTATCGATAGCATAGGAGTCATTTAAAAAAAAAAAAGGAAGTGAAACGTGTTGGGGGGAGTGAAATATCACCCATAAATTAACAGACTATGAAAATCAGTTTTTATTCTATCGCCGAAATAATTATAAAGTCGCGAATAGTTAGCTGTTTAATTTCATTCCGCGATTTTTATAGCTTTCACGTTGTCCTCGTAGAAATTCACATAAAATAATCTTGAGTGCTCGCCAAGATTGCTTGAAGTAAAAATTCTACTTCAGCGTCATAAAATGATGCATTGTTTTATCAAAGGCAATTTCTTTTCTTCAGAGCCCCCACGTATTTATGAACTCGGAGCTAGTGCATAAATCCATTCTCCGTAGCAGTTTTTAATGGGTTTAACCTAAATAAAAGCGAATTTTTCGCTCAGATGTTAAAGAACTAGATCTTTTTAAACTACTTCATATTCTTTCGGAGATGCTTTGTCACGCGAGCGGTGACGTGACTCTGTGCAGCAACAGAAGAATTGCACGCGTTCTCAAATTTGCAGCTCAATTAAAGGAGTTAATAGTGTTTATTTAATGCAGGAGTGAAGTTTAATGCAAAACTCTGATCTAACCATCCGTCTTTATGACATCGAACATAAGCGGAACTTCTCATGCTTGCGCGTCATGCAAGTCTTTCATTTTGCAAATCCATAATTCTTCTTTGCAGCTCTTGGCAAGATACAATGCGCAAATTTTTTTTCTTTTGCTGGATGTGTCTTTTGCTGGTGAAATGTCATCTATCATTGCGCCATCCTGGAAGAAATATTTTTCATTTTTCAACCTAAGCATTAATTGCGAAGTATTGTAATTATTATGCGAAGAAGGATGGAAGTTTGTGGTTGAACTGTGTGACAAAGAAAAAAGGATGACACTGGGCTCGCGTTTTGTAAAAATGCTGTTTAATATGTATGCAAAACTGATTAAAAGTTCTGAAGAAATTGTTTTGGAGAGGAAAAAATAAACAATTTCTTATTCTTGAACTTTTATTAAAGTGGTTTTCGGTTTTGGATAACAAGAATTGTAATTGTAATTGTATGTGACAATGTGTATAACTGTTATAGCAATAGTGATCGAAATCCAATTAAAGCGGCAGAAAACTTCGTAATGTTGAACGTTTTAGAATGTCTCCTGGATAAGCAGTTCTTTTTTTCTTTCTTTCTTTCTAATGGGGCTGCGTATGGTCACTAACCTTTGCAGACCTAGTGCATTTCCCGGGAATCGGCATTCATTTTTTCAAGTAGCACCACTGTCGGCGGATGCCATTACCTCTTTGAGAATTTCAACTCTGAGTTTCTCGCTAGATGGCGGCACCTGAGCTCAAATTGATGCGAAACTGCGCTAGGAGTTTAATTTAACCGCGAGTATCCAAGCCAAACGGATACTCAAGAGATCTTTAACATGTCGCATAATCATACGACCTGGGCGCTGGTGATTTTCTGAATCTTGAAAATCCGCCGACTTGTGCCAGGTTTGATCCTGCGAACTTGGGCGTACGAGGCCAGTGCCTTACCACTACGCCACCCTGCCGATGGATAAGAAAATCTGCAGACATGTATTCGTATAACTACACAAAACAGATGGCATTGCAGCAATATAATGTAATTCATACTTGAGTCTATCTCATCCATTAACAGATAAGAATAGATAACCATCATATAAATGTATAATGAGTCAACCTACAGCACCCATCGATAAGAAACCAAAAAAAAAAAAGCAATTTCCAACCTCAGTTAAGATTTAACTGTTTTTTCGCAAGCTGCGAAATACAGTTCGACTACGGACTTTTGATATTTGGACGCTGCTGCGCATGGCAGAAAAGAACGAATCCATTCGAGTGCTAGGGGAGTTCGTTTTGCATGTGCGTTTACTTAGTACGCGGATCAGAATGTTTGCTTCACTGTTTCTTGAAAGCAACTAAATTTATAAACTGGCGTCTAGCATGAGTTCAGAGGAAATCAAGTATTCTAAACGAACTAGAACAAGAACAAAAACGGCACATTCCAGCGGTTCCTCCCTTGAATATGAATGGATTCTTCTTGGCACTCTGCCAAGCAGATCGCATTGGTTGATGGTAGACCTGTATTTTTCTTCACATACGCAAATAAAATAGATTTTGTAGAAGTTATTTACTTATTTACTTAATGATTAAAACTAAGTGTTTTTAACTATTTTACATCATTACAATTCAGATCACTGCTTTGCAATTCTTAAAGAAAGTACATTTTGAGTGAAATTGAAATTAGTACAGTTTCTGTCTTCGAATATTCGCAATCGAGTTTTCAATCAAATGAACAAAAATATCAACTTAGTACTTAAATAGAAATAGTTCGGATAAAACAACTTATATGTTTGTTTTTTTTAATTATAGGGATATTTTTTGACTTTCTGTGTGGCTTTTCTTCAATGCATACACCACCCAATGAAAATTTAGCATTTTAACATTTAATTTTATTTATCATTTATTAACATTTCTAAGCTTCCAAAATCAATACACTAGAAGCTGAACCCTATACCAAAACTTACACTGGAAATTACGAACTCATTCATAATTACGAACCTAATTATTCCCGAATTCTTGTAGTGCATTGTAAATTAAGGTGAAACATGAATTTATTTATAAAACTGATTTCTAGAACTGTAAAATTCTCGAGACCAAGTAGCCGCTAATAAGTGAAATTATCCAGAGTTGTTAACTATTCGAATTTGAATGCATCGCGAAGAAAACACTAAGAATTTTTAAACAAGAAAGCTCCTCATTAAAAGTTAAGCTACGATAAATTGGCGGATTATTAGAGTGTACATCCCAATAATTAAATTCATTAATGCATTCGAAACTAAAGTCTAAAATTGGGAATCGTTTCTTGATACAGTAAAACCCCGTTTCTACCTAAGGCTTCGGCTAAAAGGTGCAAGGGTGTCCGATGGAGAAAAGTAAAACCCCGTTGGGCAGTGGGAGCCTAGTGGTTAGCACGTCGGACTTCCACCTGGAAGGTCGCGCGTTCGATACCCACTGAAGACCACCATGTATACTTGGGGATATGTGCATGTAAAATCCGTATACCCCACTACCTCTCCCCGTGCGTAAGCAATCCTAAGGCCTCGGCTAACAGGTAGGGGTCTGGTGGAGAAAAGTAAAACCCCGTTAAAACGCGGGTGTCGGGGGACATGGTTGGCACCCGCGGTATAGTGAAAATATACTGCGGAAACATATTCACGAAATAATATTCGCTTTTGTTGCATCATTTTTAACTTTATCAATTACTAGTAACTCTTCTTCCCCCATAGTATAATTTTTTTCTTTTCTTCTTTGTTGCCATTTTATTCACTGTGACAACTGTTGCGCAAGAAGCACACATCTCAGCTGCGCAATCAGTTTATCGAGTGATAGGTTATAAACCAACTCTTTTCCCAGAAAAAAGGTGCTTAAAAATCTCTGTATGTTATCAACATGGGATTGTGAAGAGGGAGAGGTCTTAAGGGGGGGGGGGGGGAATTAGATTTGTAAGGGGAGGGGCACGCACTTCTCAAGGGAATATGTTTATTTTTCAGGACTGCTAAAGAATCTGGAATACAAAGGTTGATAGCGCTATAAAAGAAGTTACACACGCAGAACTAGACTTCTGAAAATGGAATAGTTAAGCATTGAACTGAACAGTCCCACTGTTCAGTTCAATAACAGATTGAGCTCCACACATGTCAAGAGAAACAAGTCAGGCCGATTGCACCCGATTTTGAAATCAAGCTATATGTTCTAGGTTGAAAGACAGAAAAAAACATGAAAAAGGTGTACATCACGCCTACCACGATAGGGCTTTTGCTCTTCGGCTAGAATATTGGTGTGCTTGGGCTGGCTTTATTTAGAATGGTAAATAAGGAATCACCTTTAAACGGCAATGATAAAGGCTGGTTTAAACGTCGGGGGAAATGATAGTCACAGCGGTATATCCGATTCTGCGGTATACTGAGACGCGGTATAACGGGGTTTTACTGTATTCATTTTGACTTACCTCCAAACAAAATGCGTTTTGAAATTGCGTTAACCAAGTATAAGTTTACGGTCTAATTGCCTCCTATCAAAGGCGGAAAAAATTAGACTGAACATAGTTGAGCCCCATTAACTGTTACAAAGTCTAAACGTTTTACTTGAATTAGAAAATAACTATAACAAAGCTTCGGGTGAAATAAAATGCAAGAAACGATACGAGGGTGCAAATTATACGAATTTAATTGTAAAAAGAAGAAAAGGAACAGCAAAGAAAAATTGTTGGTCGCCGTACCAGTATATGCAATGCAGTAATACTTTTCTCCACAGACCCTACCTGTTAGCCGAGGCCTTAGGATTACTTGCGCACTGGGCGAGGTAGTGGGTTCCACTGATTTTACATGCACGTATCCCCAAGTGTATATGGTGGGTCTTCAGTGGGTATCGAACGCGCGACTTTCCAAGTGGAAGTCCAACGCTCTAACCAGTAGGCTACCTCAGCCTTAATGCAGTAATTACTGTAGAACGTGAAGATACTCCTCCTCTGAGGTCTTAAAAACAGTTTAGAATTGCTATTGATTAATGTATAAACCGGTGCTGTCTGATCTGCAGACAAAAAGTATAATGAACTCCATTTGAGAAACTGCGACTTCTCCGGAAAAAAACTGTTAAACTCTTGTGTATGAACCAAAAAAAAATCGTCCAGTGCAGTTTTATACATTAGACTCCAATAGCGTCTCAAAACTTTGTCAAAAAAGATTTAATTTGAATAGGATACCTTTTGCTTTAACCAAACGGACTGCCCAAGAGCCGCAGTAAAATATATTAACTTTTTTTCAGTTCTCAAAAACAATTTAATTCTAAAACAGTTAACTTTATAAACAAAACATATATATTGTTTTATTTTTTCATGAAGCTCTCCAGCTTTCTTTATACTGTAAATTATTCACCACAACTTTTAATTAAAAATTACTTACTTAAAAATCGGCCTAAATTGCTTATTTAGGGCGACTACTGGGAAATTTCATTTGCTCTTTATAACTTTAGCAAAATCAAAGTTATTGTTAATAGAATTCCACAAGTTATTAAACGTAGGCATTACGTTTATCAGGAAGACAGCTTTTAAAAACCATAAAAGATTTAGCATAAAAGTTTCGGTATTAAAAAATAAATGAAAGATTTTCAACCATGCAAAAGATCACATAAATCAAAATGAATTTACTAAATCTCTATAAATATTAATTGTAACGGAATTTGTCTAATTTCAGTTGAGACTGAACATAAACCAATTTGAAAAAATTGAGCTATCTCATTTTAAAGATTAATGTTGTGTTCCGAAGGAATTAGTGTATCATGTAAGACGTAGAGTAACTATGTTTTTCTTTTAGATGAAAAAAAAAATCTTTTACGTTATTTTGAAAAACATCCAAAACTTATAAAGACCTTTTTTTTCTTGAAATAATTAAGAAATACATCTTTTACATACACGTACAAAGAAGGTTCTATTAAAATATTTTTAAAGAATATTTTAAAAGCTGGTTTTAATCTTCCAAATGAATAACTCTTCTAACCAATTTTACCAAGAGGTTTTTGTTTTAAATATGCATCAACAAATTTATAGCAAAAAACTGAAATTAATACATGCACAAGGGAAGCGCCTGCAAGTTGAAAGATTTATTTTGCTTCCCATGAAAAAAAGAAATTTTCTTAGAGAAAAGCTTTTGAGCCTCCTAAGAAATCGACCGAGGTGTAATCATATGCTAATGCTTCTTATAAATGCATGGAAGCCGTTTATTATGCAAAATATTTTTCGTAAATGAAAATAAAACAGCGTCCTCGTATCTTTCCTTTATAAGCATGAAAATCTGTAACTCTCTGTGGCATCAAAGTCTTTGCGCTTTCATTGAATTTTTAATTATTTTCCTTTTTATGTCTGAAAAATATTTTCCAAATTGCAAAAGAGTAATTTTTACCGAAACAATTACTTATTAATGTTCAGAAAACACGAGGATCTATATTTCACCAGAAATGAAAATGCAATATTTTTAAATACCTTGGATATTAATCTGTTACAAAGGGATAAGACTTTTTGAAACAATTTTTTCATGCTTTTCTATAAAAAAAAGTTGAAATTCTGAGTAATTTAAACTTATAATGATTGTTCGGAATAAAGTGTAAGATTTTGAATTTCAAGTTTACACGATTAATGAATTTGATTAAGAACGAATTACCTGGTTAAATTGCTGCAAGTGCTTCCGAATTTCCTGAAAATAATGAAGGTCGGAGGGATGCATGTGTAATGCTTAGATTTCAGAGGCCGGATGACTACAACAGATTCTTTAACTTGACGTTTATTGTATTTAAGTTCACATTCGAGGTTTCGACAGGCACGAATAGATTTATACACACCCTTCTCTGACCAAGCAGTCAGCGGCTTTTTAAAGGTCCGATTATTCTAATACGTGAGCACTAGTAGCGCCCTCTAACATACGTCTTTCGTCAACAATAAGTTTTGCGATATGTTCCTTTAAAATAACATACGCTACTGCCTCCTATATTTTATAGTTAATTCCATACAAGAATAAAAAATATCACACTATGGTATCACCTAAACATTAATAAAATAATAAATCAATATTTTGGTTCTTCGAACTTTCTCGATTTTGTGAAATACAAAAGAACGTGTTTTTAGTTTAGACGTCTTTAGATATCGAAGCACTTCGCAGGCAAGTTGCTATAAATAAATAATGTATCACAAAAAGTAAAAAAAAAGGACTTAGAAATTGCAGTTTGGAATTTATTAACTCATGGCAACATGAATCAATTTCAATAAGGCATTTTATTTATTTAGAGCAGTATTCCCCAATGTATTGCGCTCGCTCCACTAAAGAGAAGTTTGACTTTTTAAGGGGACACTCTAAGAATGAGTTGACTGTTTTGAGGTTGAGTAATTTTTTTTTTTTTTTTACATCATGAGCTTAATTTTTAACTGCAGTTGCAGTGTTACTCTTACATTGTGAATGATCAACACGAGTGAGTAATATTAATGAATTACACATTCCCACGGGGGGGGGGGGGGCATCAAGATTTGAAATATGATAAAGGGTGACCAAAGAAGAAAAGAAAGTCAGGAACCGCTGGTTTAGGCCATCTGGTGGAACTTCCATTAGAAACAAGAGTAAAAGAACTCAACACTTTTTTTCAGAAATACGTAGTAGAAACCTACGTACATAAATACATATCTGTACCTCAGAACCAGACTAACGTCCAAAAATGACGATTTTCAGGTACGGCTTAATTGTACGAGAATTAACCAACAAGGGATAAAACATACATATTTTGTCAATGTTAACAATCGTGTTTTGTGGCCTAATTCATTTAACAGCTTTGTTGCTAGGCAACACTTAAAAATTTCCGTAAGAAAATAGTAAAATAACCATTTATTTGATTGTTATTTTACCATACTTATTTACAACAGTTGAATAACCATTAAAATGATGTTACTCAAACCGTTGATTGTGAAAAAATCGTTTCTTTTCTGTTTCTCCTAAAGAACGTTTAACTAACCGTAATTTACAAGCGCTCAATAAGAATCGGGAGTCCATCTTGGTGGCGAAACCTTACTGGTCTTACGTTGTTGTTAAAATATGCATAAAGATTTATCCGTTCAAATCTGCATGTGTATATAAAAAAAGAAGAAAAAAAAAGTGGCTTTAGCAGTGGTTACTAAATAGAAACACATACACACGTAAATGAAAAATTGGAGACATCGGATTCCCGAACTGCTTGCGAATGAGCGAACCGATAATTTGAGCTGCTGAAGCTTGTTTGTATTTTAATTTTTGCAGCAAATAAAATGATTTTCGTCAATATATAGTAAATTTAGACCAAAAATGACTTTGAATCCAATCAAAAACTGAAATCTCAATATTTTAAGGCAGTTTGCGTGTTGGAAAAGAAGATTTACTGATAAATAAACGGCCGCTTTGAGTGGTGTAGATGGCCGAATGACTAGAGCGCAAGGTTGGTATACCATACAACCGGATTCGATTCCCGCAAGCTTCGTTTACGGTTTCTACGCCTCGAAATGGTTCAAACACGGTAAAAATTTTGTTTTGAAACCATTTTTAAATGGTTATAAAACCGTAAACTTTTATATTTACAGCTTTTTAACCAAGCTGATTGGAAATGGTTTAGGTCCCGTAAAGATAGAAAAATGTTCCAAACCGTAAATTTAACGGTGAATTCGATTGGCAGACTGCTGCCGGTTATTTAACCGTAATTTCAAGATGAAATTTCTAACAGTGAACTAGATTGTTCTTTTTAGATTTTACTCTCAGCTTTCAGAGTAGTGAAAATGTGACTTACGTTAGCCTGGCTCTGAGGCATAGATATGACGTTAATCTATATACATAATATAATACTATGTAAAAATGTAGTACATTTCTACATTGCATGTTGATTGATGCCTGTATAAAAATGAGGTATCCAATTTTTGCATAAATACCTCATAAATCTAACCAATGTAAAAATTAGTCGTTAAAAATTATTAGAGGATTATTACAATCATCAGACTAATTCAGACTAATTATTACTACAATCATCAGACGATTGATTACTACAATCATCAGACTAATTCAGTTAACCAAATTAAGGAAAAAATTAGAATAATATTAAATCGCCAAAAATGTTTTAAGTTACATGGTTTTATTTAAATTCAAAACATCGTTGCATTATCCAAACAAAACTATTGTTGCCAAACCGCAAATGATAATGCTGATAATTTCCTCAGAGCCAAAATTATTAATTTTTTTTCTTAATTAACGTTATAATAAATTATAAAATGGATGGATTATTGTATTGTCATCGAAGATAAGCTTGTGTGCAAAATTTGAAGATAATTTATGCAGTAATAGTTGTCGAAAACCGCCTTACAAAATTCCGCCACAAGTCAAGTTAAATAAAACCATGTAAAAACAAAATTTAGTTAATCAATCGACAAAGAGACGAATGCAACAAAAATATTTGTGTCGAATGTTATTGTCGGTATTTTATACGGTATGAATAAAACGTTAAAATTCTTTTAACTAGCTGTAAAATAGCCGTTAAGAAACAAACTATATATATATATAACGAAACTATTTGGGTATTCAATCAATAAAATAGCGAATGCACTAGTGATTTGTATTTGTATCATAAACCTAAAATTTAAAAATTCTTTTTACTGGAATAGCAAACCTATAAGGAATTTCACTGAAATTTTACAGTTACTAATGTTCGGTTACTTCTTTGACTTGAGAGAATAATAGATAACAAAGTGATGTAATTCTTAACTTGCAACACACTGACAATTGTTTTGATGCAGCTACACATACATAAAGGAATCAATATCTCTGAAAAAGAACTTAATTTTTTTTTAAAGTTTATCATCTTTGACAGCATGATGCATTTCATGAATTTCCTTCATGAGAATATTATAAAGCTACTAATATCACACTGTAAAATAAAATATAAACTTTACACTTTTCCTAATTTTCAGAAACATTTTTTTTTATAATGAGTCTGTACGAAATTGAACTAAAATAAAGTTGTTGACTAACCTTATATATAACTAAATAAGGTTATTGACAAACCTTATTAAAAAGCTCGTATAACTTTTTAATAAGGTTATTCAATAACTAATTTCAAATGCCCTTACACTTAATTTACTCGTTATAATTTCATTGCAAAAACATGGTTCCATGAAAATTCAGTTTCACTCTTAGAATAATTCAGAGAATTTAAAAATGATTGCACCAAACAATATACACGAAGTCTTATTCAGATCTTCATTTTCAGTTGTAAATATCTCGTCATTATAATTTATCTTATATAACGTCATTCCAATTTATGGCTTAAAGAAGGGTCTCCAAAAAGGCATATTCTTTATTGGGAAAAGCTGAAATAAACAATATTTCTAAACTAGTTACGAAACATTATTCTAAAACTGCAAGCCTAACAATTCACACGAGGCTCCAGCATTTGAATTGGAACTGTATGCAAAGCAAATCCTCTCGGCACCAAATTCTTTGCCTCCATAAACAAGGGCCTCCATAACCATTAACATCAAAGAAACTGCTTCCAAGCTCCTAAAATTTCTTCAAATTCCAGACTATAAACTTCCATTTTTACCACCCAAAGCCTGTAACTGTTAAGTCTTTAAATATTCATGCATGATTTATTTAATTATTAAGCTCCAGAGAATTTTATATTCCGCTCCTTCCTTATTCTTCTCGCATTATAAGTTTAAACTATTCTTGGAACTTAATAAACGTAAAATCTGAAATCCCAATTAACTTCTCGCTCGCGTTTAATGTCCACGCAGACCAAATGAGCGTTTTCCATTTGCGCAAAACGAATGTTATGACTTCGATGATAATCTCTGCCGCGCTCTTGGCGAGAATAAAGTTTATTAAAAACGGAAATAATCAACCCGAATTCATTAACGTATCTAATTAACTAATGAAAGGCCCGAGCCTCGCAGGAACGGATAACTCTTAACTTGGCGCCTGATTTCAGAGTTTGATTTAGAGTTTGACAAGAAAAGATTTTTGATGTTGATATAGGAATTCCTAATTCTTGCTCGAGGCGTAATGGCGCCACGAAGAATTTTCGCAATTTTATGTAGGCTTGATGAATAAGTAATGCCGTGGATGGTACGAAATGAATTAGGACAAATATGTAATATTCGTTTAATTGATTCAGTTTGTCTCTTAACGGATCATGTTTGTTCAAACAATGCATATATATTTATATTTATGGATAACAATAATTTTTTATCGTATGTCCTTCTCTGATTTTCCAGAGTAATTCCATCTGCTGTTTATAAACAGCATTATTTTTTTTAGTTCAACACTCATTCCATACGTCATTTTTAATATTGTACTTCAAAGATGGATTTTAAGGGTAATTCATTAAAAATATATGGTATTGAACATAGGAATAAATGTATGTTGAATAAACCGTCTAGAACTCACAACATAAATGAATAGGTTTTAAAAGTTTTTTTCTAGATGGGTTGTCAACAGTAGTGTTCTTCCATGTAATTTCAAACTATGACACCTAAATGGCTGTGCCTCCCCCCCCCCCCCCACACACACACACACACACACACTTCCAATAACTTTTGAGGGAATTCGAAAGAAAATTTTTCGAATTGATTCGAAAGATTTTTTTTTTTTTTTTTGAATTTGAAAGATCTTGGCGAGGACAACTCATTTTGTTATTTTACTTTTCATTTGAACTTTTTTTTTTCAATTTTGAACAGTTGAAAAAATCTTAATGTTAGATCCTATGGGGAAATAGAAAAGAAATAATATAAACCGTAGACATAAGATCCAAAAATTTTTTGAGCAAGCTTTCATGAAGGAGCTCTCCACGTGAGATATTTTTTGATTTGAAAAATTTTTGTTCAATTTCGAAAAGTTCAAAAAAATGTAACATTAGCGCCTACGGGGAAATTTGAATCCTGTATAAATCCTGATCTAACAGACAGATTTTCTTGGAACAAACTTTATGGGAAGGATCTTATGACGTATAACATATATAGATACGAATTTCATTTAGAGCTAAACGAACTTATTTTCCCATAAAATGTTTTTATCCGGATTTTTAAGGCAATTTCTGAATGATCGAATGAATGAGTGAGAGAATGAAGAAATAAATGAATGAGTGCAGAAGAATGTATGAATAAATGAATGAAGGGATGAATGAATGTGGATTAATTGTTGCAAAAGGTACATTTAAAGTAATGAAATTAAAGGAGAAAGAAATACCAGATAGCTTCATTAAATGAAATCTCTCCACTCCAATGAGAATCTCTACATCACTAGTATAAAAACAATACACTATTTGTTGTTACTTTGCGTTAAACAGTTGCCTTTTTTTGTAGTTAAACATATACCAGGCCACTTAGAGCCTAAAAAAGTTTCTGTCAACATTTTATCACAACTTTCGTGGTATTAAACTGCAACTGCCATTATTTACTCCATTCACACCCGCCATTTTTATTTTATGACCATCCAAATGAGTTCTTCTAAATTTAATGATCCTAAAAATATTTGAACCGTCCTCATTTAAGCATGAGACTCACTTTAATTCCGGCTTCATAGTGAACGTTGAATGGCTGCTTGTCTTTACATACCATACACTATACGTTACTATTATGCATAATAGCCTGGGTATCATGAATAGGAACATGATTATGTACAACCAGCTCCAAGTCACATAGTCATGAAGCTTGATTTGTGTGACAGCTCTATTACAATCTTCTAATGATATTAACGTTTGTACGTATGTGGAGCTACATGGACTAATTCTACAAATTCAGATATTGATGTAATGTAGTGGAGTAATGAGGAATGGGAGGGAAATTTTTCCACTTTGATGTGTCACAATTATGGTAAATATTTACCTTTTTCCACGTCTCTAAATGGGAAGAATTCAACGAAATGAATGTTGGCCCATAGGGGAAAGTAATTCAATGCAATTTTTTAAAAAACCTTTTTTCACAAATCAGAGGTCTCAGAATATAATGAAATAATTTACTCGTTACTGCAGAAAGTTAGATAGTGAAAATTATTTTTCCTGTATAGTCACAAGCGAGTAGAATTGACTTAAAAATAATTTACTGACTATTGGTATTGCAAATGCTCTTGAAACTTTACATTTTAATTGTATTGGTTTCTGTGCTTTGTGTATAGATATGACTCTATACTTGCTAAAATATATACATTTTGCTGACGGAGGAGAACATTCCAGAAACCTTTGACGATATCACGTCTGTAGCACTAGGATAGAGAATGCTTAGAAGTACCGTAATTCACGTTGAAGATATTTTTCCACAAGAATTTTCATTAATTACTAATATATTTCGTAGAGAACTCAAAATGCATTCGGTAGTATTCACAGGAGCCGTAAACCTTCGGGATAAGGATAGAAAGTCTGGAGATGTGGCAAAATTGCTTATAAAATATTTTGCATTAAAACTGGCTTTTTTACCCCCAAATTAAGAAACATTACTACAGTAATTTAACGAACAAACAGTACTGTAAAAGTTATGATGAGGTTACTAAAATTGTGCATGGCGCCATTTCGCTGATTAATGAGGACTAGCTTGTTTGGGTTATAGTTTCCAATATGAAACGTCTTTGAAATAATTGCGTGAATTAAAACGTTCATTCATTACCTTTTTCCCTCGCCACATTACTAAAGGCTTTATGGTTTTTTGTTAGCGTTTCCATCTTTTTATCTACCCCCCTCCCTTGTAGCGTTTTTTTTTTTTTTTTAATACAACAGTACGTACGAGAACACTCCATTGCAAAAAAAATAATTCATTTTTTCATTTCTATTTCCATATGTCAGTTTTAAAATTTATTCATAAATCTTTCAGGAAATTAATCAAAATAATGATAGCGGTTTCCCAATTGTCTTAGACATGAAGCATATTTTCTTTGTAACTTATTTAGATGAAAACTTTTCCGATATTGTATTTGCTCATTTTAAAATGAAATTGAAAGTTTTCTCCGCTTCCTACTGATGTGAGATCTGTCTTCCTGAAAATAAGTTGTAATAAATATTTTTTTTCCGACTTGGTTTTCACTTTTTGACTTTCTTTAAAACTTTCCTTCTTTTTTCACATATAATGTTTTGACAATCTAAGCCCGTGGTATATAACTTTACGTGATTCTCTGGAAAATAAAATGAGTTTACTGCGTCCTTTCTTTATTTGAAATGTATTCAAAATAGTCGGTGGCATATACATACTGAAAAACATTTTCTTCTGTCTGAATTTTTTGAAAAGAATCCTGTTTTTTTTTTAAATTATTTTCTTTTACCAACAGTTCGTAAATTCCTTACACAGTTATATTTTATTCCTGACGTAACTATCAATATTCCTACCGAACTGTATCCACATATTTCTTACATAACAATCTTCCCTTACTTACGCATATTTGATACTTTATTGCTGATGTAACTATCGATATTCCTACAGAACTGTATCCATACATTTCTTACATAACAATTTTCCCTTACTTACACATATTTCACTTTATTCCCTATGTAACTATCGATGTTCCTACAGAACTGTATCCGTATATTTCTTACATAACAATCTTACCTTACTTACACATATTTCAACCATATTTAATTTTCCATATATTTTCTAAAATATGTTAAATTTAAATAAAAAATTAATACAAAAATGAAAAATGAAATAAAGAATACGTGCTTCATACTTTTTTTTTTTTTTGTCCTTACGATTCAATTTAGTGTATTCATAACACATATTATACATAAATGATATATTTCTGCTCTCCTTTATCGACATGAACGTTAACAGTGTCTAATCCCCGTGGATTCAATGTGAGTGGAACAAAGATTTTTCTTTACGTATTAATATACTAACCCAGCGAACAAAATAGCGAACATAAGATAATTGAGCAAAGAAATCCAATGAATATCTTTTCGTATAAAGAAGTTTAAAAGTTTTTAAAAATCATGAAAATATTCTAGGATACAAGCACCATTTATCTTACTTAAATTTTCTTTCATTCTTCACAATAATTTTCCCCCCTTCTTAGCATTTTACGACATAGCCTATTTGCGGTGTCTTAATATTTTAGGCTCAAACTCCTGAAATGGGTCGATCTGCGAAATTTATAATGTTGAGTGGGCGTGGTCTTGCCAACTGGAAAAAAATTATGTTAACTCTTTTATCTTGCAGGGTGTAAATTGCCGAGTGAGCCACGATCTGTGTCTCAGTCACCAAGATTTACTTTTTCTGCTGCAGTCCAGGAGAGAAACGCTCAATGCTGGTGGATTCAGGCAGGTAAAATATATTCCTTCAACTTTTCAGAGCGATTGCAAATTCAAAATATTACCAGCAATTCGCATCGAACGCAAAATTGATTGCTTATAATCAAGCTAAATAACACACCCTCGCGTTTCTGATTGCGATCTCGATCATTTTTGCTTAATAGAAAAAAGTTGCGCCATGCTTCTTGTCTTATTTAAATAGTTCTCCGTCAAAAATCATTTCTAGCTACAAATGAATATTTTAATGATAAAATATGGTAGTTTACCTGGATCTAAATCATTTTTTGAAAATTAATTTTTGATCAATATGCTTTCAAAATTAACCCTACACTGCGCCGCGTTGTTTTTAAACAACACCTCTATTTTCATTCACTAAGCTCTTGTTTTGAATTATTTTTAACAAATGGCGCATTCTTTCGTTTTATTTTGTATGTAAGATCATATTAGTTAATATAGCCTCCCCTAGATCTTGTAAACTGGGATCAAGGTCCATATTTTTTCACAAAATCGGCAACAACCGCAAAAACATTGCGCAGTGTAGGGTTAATAAATACCTAGATGGTGCGATTTTAGCTACTGGTTGCTGAAGTCTCCTCAACCGCTCCCTAAGTATCATCTTGGAAAGTATTGAGCAGTCGTGATTAAATAAGTGAAGACGGTAAGTGACCCAAAACAAACATTGGTTTGTGTCTGAGGCTTCTTCAATGGCATCACTCTGTGTTTTACTGGTACGCTTTGCTAACCCAAACGATGTGCGATTAATTGCATAAAGCTTCAAAGGCTATTACGCACGTATTTCAATGGCTATTTAAGACTACTACGTAAAGCTTCAAACACAGCGTTGTTCTCATTCAACAAGACCTAGCTAGCGAAAACACAAGCACAGCTTAACAGAATAAGTTTACTAACAAATGAATAATCTAGTTGATCACACATATTACCTTTATTTCAGCTATATCCCTATACAAGATGTTCAAAATTACATTAGAAACTTCAAAACCCCTAAATTTAAGCAATAACTTAATGCCCGTAACAAACCACTCGATCTTTCCGCATTGGTCTGGCCTATCTGTATAGTTCATCATCCAACGCCAAATTCGAAATTCCATAGAAAAACTCATTTTTTACAGAAAAATCCAATTGCACCCCCCCCCCCCCTCCCCTTCCATTAAAAAAACGCGATAACATAAAAAACATCATTTTTTTAAGCAAACATCAATAAGTTATTAAAAAATAAGAAATACATTTAATGCAAGTGTTCCAAAATTTTGGTAAATTTGCCATTTCGAGCGAAAGAGGTTCTTTGTACTTCAGCCATTCTGGAACACAACGCTTCATACCAGACCATGTTTTGTACAATATCAAGTAAATCTTTCTCCAATCGACATAAATAGAGCTACGTTGAAGAAAAGAGAAAGAAAAAGAAAATGTTATTTTTACATTATTTATTTTTTGCTTGGAAGAAAAAATTTCAACATAACTCCAAGATTAGTTCTTGTAATGTTGACTGAAAATTTACCTTACAATGTTGTTCCACAACAAGTACAGTAATGCTCTACCATTTTAAAGTAATATGTAAAATGTTGGCATTATTTTTCGAAGCATAAAAGATGCAAAGCTAAATTCTGAAGCAAACTGGATTTTTTTTGTTTAGAATACGTGGACTTCAAAAAATAAAACTGAATAAACCCCTGGCATTCTTTAAATCAGATAGGAAAAATAAAGCTTCAGTGAATATAAAATAGCCTAAAGTTTGGAAACTCAAAAATAAACCGGCTCCAGTAATTCCCAAAACAAACAACCCATTTTTTTCCGAGCAAATAAGGGAAAATTTAAACAAAAGCTCAGTTATAATATTAAAAGCAAACTCTTTGATGGAGAAAAATGGTGAAATTTGAGCACCCACGCTCGGAAAGTGAAAGGACATTAAAGGGAAAAGCGTCTTCTAAAAATTGAGCTTCTTCTTGCGAAAGGTAAACAGCGGCACTCCGTTTGATTAAAATTTCCAGAAATTTAAGAACAGTTAATCAGTTTCCATAAACAAAGTTCCTAAACGGCATTGATCTGAAATTGGAGCGAGCTTTAAATATCAAAAGTTCTGTAATTAACTCCGTTCTTGGGAGAAAGCTCAAACATACCACTAGTTAAAATTATTCATTTGTTTAAAACTGGCGACGCATCATTCTTGAATTTGGAGTAGTTTTGTTAAAATTAATTAGAATTGAACTACAAGCAAAAGTGATTAACCGTTTCAATTTAAGTAAAATTTATTTTAAAGTGATTATATTTGACATAAATTAAGTCTGCCACGGGCTGGAATATAAGTTTGCACTTCGTAAAAAATAATTCCGCCGAGACGTTTCAGTACAATGGAGCCTCTTCATCAGTGCAGAGGAAATGTACTCAATAGGGATGTAACGAATAGTGATTTGGCCGAATAGCCGAATACCGAATATTCGGCCATTTCTTCCAGGCCGAAGCCGAATATTCTGCCATTTATTCCAGGCCGAATACCGAATATTCAGCGGCCGAATATTAAAATTTCTAGAAAATCGTTGTAATAGAAAGTATTTGTCAAATTTAAAATTATTCACAAAGTCAAACACCAATTACACACAATCTATGGTGTATATTTAATTCTGTTTGTTAAGAATTTAAAACAATTTGAAATTAATCCATTTTCTCTATTGTTTTGAATGCAATACAACTTAGAATTTCACCCGCAAGTGGAATAGAAATGACAGGTTTTATGGTAGTAAACATTAGCATTATTTTACTAATTATTTAAGTCAAATGAAAGAACTGCTATTGGTTATAACTGTTTTATGAAGATATTTTAAAAGTTATAAAAGTTAATTGTTTTATTTTATGAGGTTTTTTACATTCCTATTTTAAAAAGATCTATTGAAATTTAATACACTTAACTGGAATATATTTTTATTTTCAAAAACCCCAATAACATGCTAGCTAAATATTCATAATATATTCTGGGCTTTTCACACTTCTTTCTCACCCAATATTCACAATAAATCAGTCTACCCAAACAAAGTCTGACTTTCACTTTGTTAATAATAACAAAATAAATTTCTCATATTCTCCATCATAATCAACTATTGCCAGCTTTTGGGAGCAAATGCTAAATATAAAATACAATATTACAACTTTAAAATTTGTTTTTGTTCAGTCAAGCTTAAAACAATGTTTTAAAAAAGTAGTTTTTTCTAAATTATTTTTACTTATTAAAAACTATATACTAATGTACTCTTTTGCAATAATTATAATACAATTTTAAATGTTTAAAATCTACTCATTTCTTAATTTTTTTACATTTCAACTGCAGCAGAACTATTCGGCCGAATAGTCCATCAATATTCGGCCAGGCCGAATTTGACCTTACCCAGTATTCGGACAGGCCGAATATTTGGCAAAAGGGCCAAATGCCGAATAGTGGCCGAATATTCGTTACATCCCTAGTACTCAACAAACAACTAGAAAATTGTTCTGCACTGATGAAGAGGTTCCATTGTAACCTCGAAATAGCTATTTGCGCTACTTGTTCTTACAATTTGTGCTTTTTTACGTTGTTTTATCTTTGTACTCATATTTCAGCAAACAGCATTTTGATCATTAGTCTAATATAGTGTGTTTTTGATACTATAAAACTTCTTGGAGTGCTGCAGCTCTGTAGCATATGTGGACGAGTGAGTTTGTACATTGCATGTAGTTTACTTTTTTGTTTTGTTTTTTCTTATTATGTCTAGCTGTACCCTTCCGTCCAAGGTGATCTCTATGGACCAGTCATTGATGAAATTCAGCAGCATTTGAATGAGCAATTGAAAGTATCGGCGAATGGGGAAAAGTAAGCTTTTTACCATAACATAGTATACTTATGTGATACATTGGTTAATTAGGAATAATTTTTGTTTAATGATTTTGCTGGAATTAAAAAACAAATTCTTCCAATAAAATAGTCAACTGCATAATTTAATAATATTCAAAAACATTGCAGAAATGTATCGTACCTTCATTCAATTCAACGTGATTCATCATGTACAATACCAGAGGAATATATGACATAGACAAAGGACAGAATTAGAGGTACATCGGACATTGATTTTGCCGGATATCGGGTGTACCCCTTGTCTGACAGATCTGCGCCGGATGTCCGCCTCTGATGTTTGAAACCTGTAAATTCTATGTGTATTAATGTTTATAAAGCAAAATTCAAATAATAATTACAACTATTTACTACGATATGAAGTAGCTACCATTCAGAAATATGACATTCCTTTTTCTTATTAAAATATCGACGTTGCGGATCCATCATTTTATTGAAATCGATGTCTTTTAAAATTCATTTTGGCTTGATTGTTTTCACATTATTGAAATTTATTTATTTTTTATAGAACAAATACGATTAAAGAAGGATAAAATTAGCAAACTGAAATTTCATATTGCTATGAATTGTTTTTTCAATAAAATATAGGCTACAGTTATTCACAAAATTTAGCCATTTACGTTTGAAAATTGAGAACAATGCTGAAAGAAATTCTCACGTGAAAAAAATCTAGTGCTTTTCAAGCATCATATTTTATCAAATATGAGCACACCAGAAAATATCAGTTTATTTCTTTCCTAATAGAATCCAATTTATTTACTAAATCCTTTTCTTCTCCAGTGTTTCGTCATCGTACAAAACTGCCCACCTGCGCCATCTAGTAACGGGACTTGAAAAGTATTTTGGACCCCAAAAAACATTAGAGAATTTCGCCGAAGAAGATATGAAGCTGGGTGGCTGTTGGTAAGTTCACAATTTTTAAAATGATGCGCGTGATAAAACTGTCTCCCGGTGGTGGTAATTAGAGAAATTAAAATACGATTTTTTTTTCTATTCGAATGAATTCTTGTGACCACGGGATATATGTTATTGAAAGAAACCTTTATTTATTTATGTCCCGCAGTGGACCAGTCGGTAGAATCTCGGTTCCCGCAGAACAAGGAAAGTGAAGCAACATCGACTTAGGTCAGTGTTTGGGAGGGTGACAACCTATCGGGGCTTGTTCCTATGGGCCGTGTACGCTAAAGGAATCTGGTGCACTTTAATTAGGTCGTGGCTCCAATGGCCTCCAAGTGAAACGATACCTCTGGAGGTGCCAATCCCAGGTGACGGTCTTAATTTTTAATCTGGGATCTGGTTCAATATTGAGAGACCACAAAATTTGAGGTCTAGTCAGTCTTCAGCCCTCGTGGTTCCTCGCTCTAAAATGAAGCTGCATATCGCCCTAAGCCAGTGGATTATTGATCTTCTGGACCTGGTAGCAGGCTTTCCTATGCCAGGGGGATTAGTAACAACAACAACCACCTTTATTTGCTTTAAAATATTTTTAAAAAATTATTAACTTGCAACAGTAATGAAATTCCTTAATAGAATGCAAACCATTGTTTTACAGTAAAAGCATTCCAAATGAATGAGTTGAAAATGATAATTTTAAAATTTTGCTTAGCACGTTGAGGACGGCGTGTACTACCGGTGGCTCACATGTGAATAGTTTATCTGGCGGCGTGTACCACCGGTGGCTCACAGTTTTGTTAGATGAAAAAAACTTCATGTGGTTCAAAATAACGTTTTTACTGAAAAATGGAAAAGCTTATTTTTACAGGTAGCGAAAATTTGCGCCGTCCTCAATGTGTTAATCCTTATTAGGCACGTCATTTCAAAACTTTCCAGAGAGGGAGGTAAAGGTATATACATATGCATATTACAGGGAAAAAACAAGAAAATACACACACATGTGTATAAATACATTACATTTCTAAAACCAACGGAGGGGTTAAATGATTTTGACTGCTCCTGTTGATGGTCCCGATCCCCCAAATGACGGGCCTAAATGAAAAAGTTCTAAAATATAAGAAATACTGATTTAAAAGGATTGGGAAAATGTTTGAATATAAACAAATGTTTTTCACGTTAATAAAGATGTTTATCGTACTAAAACACCCTCATTCTAGATTCTAGAATCAAACGTTCGAAATTTCTCATGAATTGTAATAGGTATCACCAACCTTCGGAAATTCTTTTGTTCTAGAATCTTTTGATAGGCTTGATTTTGTATTTACAAGTTGCTTGCAGCTGCCGCGAGCTATAGAACGTTTTAGAACTGAGAAATAGATTTATACCATGGCATCAAGATTTCTGATTGTATGCTTGGTTTGTTTTAGCTGCACCGTTAGCCGAGCATTAAAAAAAGTGAATAAAACACTTCCTTTTGGTGTTCTGCAGCCTTTCATTCAATTTTATCTAATTTCTTTGTTGCAATTTTTAATGTAGAGATTTCGATGGAATATCTGAGTACCAAGCAACAAAATGTTCTTTGTTAAGGAATTGTAAAGTACCAAATTGGGTGTCTTATTTAAAATCAATATTTTTTTAGAATGCATTTTTTAAGTTGATTTATAAATGTTTCTAAAATGCAACAGCGGTTTATATGCAAATTCCATCCCTTTTTTTTTTTCTAAAAAGTGTTCAAAGGGAAAGGGCAAGTAGTTAATTAAAACATTGAGTGAAACATGGGAATGAAGGTGACCTCGGCAAAATTTTTATATAAAAAATGTTTTGATTGAATCGGACTATGCCTTGAGAAAGTTGAAGTATCGATAGACAGACATACAGACAGACGTACGGACAAACCGACAGTTTGCGAGACACACATTTACCACATTTCATATCCCTACTTTCATTTTTTTTTATTTTTAAACATTTAAATAAACAAATTAATTTTACTTTTTTGACTAATTTTTCTTTTTATCACAGATAATTTGGCTTTCAATAATACTTAAAAAATCTTATGAGTATTTTTTTTTTTTTTCCTTTTGCGGGAATATATTTTAAAAAGTGCTGCTACAATCTCTGCTTTAAGGTAGAAAGCTTGATATTAGCCATCCCTTCCGTGTGCATTCGTATCGTACGTTTTATTCTAGGTTTGAGTTAGACTGAATAATATTATATTAGATGTTAAAGGCACGTTTAAGTTAAGCTTTATCTTACTTATGTTATTTCTATAATTTGCATTGTCGTTGTTATTTTATTCTTAAATCGTATGATTGGAAGAATATCAATGCATCATTTTACAAGAAAATCCTTTTAAGGTAAAAACTATGAAAAGAAATTTTACATTATAAAATTGTAAAATTAAATTATATATAATAGGTTATGTGTAATATATATATAAATTATACATAATTGTATAATTTATGCACAATAAATTAATAAGAGAAAAATACTATTTATGCTTTCAGCCTGTCAGATTATCTTTCACATAATTATTCGAAACTGGCCTTTAAACTAAAAAAAAAAAAAACTTTGTCTGATTTTCTTTATAAACCAGTTCATAAATGATTTGTATGATTACTTGCTACATAAAAAAATAATGTCAAATAAAAGTTTTCCCATTTATTTTCCCCAATTTTCCGCGTTATTTAGCAGAGACGAAGAAATAATCGCTTTTGGAAGATGAGGATTAAATGAAGATACTTAAAAGGACGAAGCAATTAATTTTGGAGTGTATTTGAATGCTTCAGTGGGTCATTTACGTATAAATCATTCAATTAAATATTATCTCACTGAAGTCATTGTATGCTAGAAGCAATTGATATGACAGTAAATGTGCAAGCAATTTCCAGAAAGCGTTATTGTACGAAGCAAACTATTCAGACTGCCGTAATTTAGTTCATATAAATGCGTTTGAAATATACTAGAGCTTTTTAAAGCATTTTCCCGCAAAAGGAAAAAAACATTAAAAAATGATAAATAAGCGATGGCCAAATTATTAATTTGTTCATCGAGTGGTTAAAAATATTTTTTAATTTGTTCATTGAGTGTTTAAAAATAGAATTTTTTGAAAGCAGGGTTATGAGGTGTGGGAAATGTGTACCTCTCAAACTCTCGGTCAGTCTTCTTGTAGTTGCATGGAATTGTATTATTAAAATACTGTAGACATTCTTTAAAAAACACTTCGATTTATTCCTGACAAACACGTAACTACATTTATTTACAATTCACTAATATATACGTCATATACATACAGCGGAACTGCTGCTCATTGTACTTCGAATTAGAAGGCAAAGGAAAACGTAAAAACAAACGATAAGTAAAAGTAGTAGTCGTATATGAATATTGGAAGTTAAAGTAATTGTTTTGAACTGAAGACGATAATTAATAAATATAAAATATGAAGTAAAATTAATATAAGTGAAATATATAACAAGTCTGCCTGTTCGTCCATTCGTCTGTCTGTCTATGTCTCCCCTAAAGCTTTTTTAAGATTCTAAAGCGTTGTGCGGGAGGAACGTATTTTAGTAATATAGAGATCATACCCGAAATAGCTTTGCATTTTACTCTATGTTTATCTGTTTATCACATGTCAACATTAAATGCATAATCAGCTTAAAGTTCTGTAGCAGATCATTGCAAAACATTCTGCTGTTGGGTCTGACATTATCCTATACAGAGTTTAATTGCTTGGGGTCGGGGGGGGGGGACGAGCATTTGGTAAGAGCCATGGTATAAACTAGTACAAAAAAAAGAAGAAAAAATCTTTTTTTTTCCACTCGTTTTTATATAAATATATATATGTATATATGATTCTGTAGAACTATTTTTAAAATTCAAACAGTAAGCTCACTGATACTGATCCGTTCCAGCTGAATAATTGAATTCATGCTTACATATATAAATGGATAAGGATTATATACAGAGATTTTAAGGAAATTTGCATAACACCATTTGCAATATTCCCTGTTCTCTTATTCGAAAAAGTAATGCCTTGCACATGAAAAATAAACATCATGATTTATTTATAATATGCTTACTACTTCTTAATCGTTTCAATATTTTGCTGTTTGTATTGTTTTGAAATTCAAATGCTTTTAAGCAAATTGGCAACATGTAGAATGCAAACAAAGAAATCAGCCGAAAAACTCGCTGCCACCGAAATCGAAAAGAGGAAGCTTGCATTCAAGGAACCTAAGTGAGCAGAGTAAAAATAAATATTCGAAATCAGAGAGGAAAAAGAGAAGAAATGCTGAATAATTCAGTTTTACAAGCAAACAGAAGTTTCTCAGATCGTAAACAATTTTAACGTAATCGTAAAACATGCAGCGAGAGATAACATGGGAGTGACATTCCACTAAAACATTGATTTCTTTAATCGAATACGTTCTGACTTTTTTGTTGCACTCATCAAATTGAAGATTACTTTGAACACTTCAAAAGTTTGAAACTCTTACATTTACAATAATGATGCAATACACGACTTCTTAATTTTTATTTTTATTTTGGAAAGGAGGATTTTCGCTTTCTAAAAAAAACGATTTAATTCCTTAAATTTTTTTAATATTCATAATATGCAGTATCAGTACAGGTTAATGGATATTATGAATATTATGGCTTGTGTGGATGCCACTTTAAGCTGTAAGTTCGTCCGCGACCTGTAGGAAAACTTTGTGCACGGTTTGTATAGCCAAATGTGCAGGGTGGTTATAATTTGCCCCGTTTAAACGGAGCTCGTTTTAATACATGTACGTCATTGAAACTTCGTAGTGGCGAAAGGAGTCCGCCATAAGAAAATAAGTTCAAACTTTTACCGTCAGCTGACTAGAGACGTATGCAAAACAAAAACAAATCATTAAAAAATAATATTTTTTGTAATAGCATTTGTTTAATTGTTTCCCAATTACGTCCGTCACATGTTCGAAGTGAGTTTAAGGTATGCATATACCTTGGACAAGGTTAAAGAACATCATATGCTAAAAAAACATCCTACTGTCTGTATTTTTTTAGGACACTTATAACAATTTAGGACACATCGAAAAATAAATAATTTTTAACTTTACACCAACTGAACACCAAAAATTTTTACAGTGTAGATGAAAATTTTCCCCTCTAGCACGTCTAATTCTACCAGAATGTTTCTTTGCAAAATCAGGGTACGTACGCTCTTTAAAAAAGCCCGTGTTTTAGCACTTTACCACCAGTAATCGTAGAAATCTATGAAAATGAATCGTGAATACACTAATAAAGAAAAGTCATCCTGATATACTGGTGCTGGTAAAGTGCTTACAAAATGGGACGCGGCTTAAGGTATACATATAACTTGGACAATTTTTTTTTTTTTTTTGAATTTTAATACCAGTCTTTTTAAATTTTGGGAGGATTATAAGAGTATAAAATGTAACATATTTGCATAAAAAATTTTTAAAAACATTAATAATTATTTAATTAATACAAATTTAATTCACTAATTAAGGTTTCATCGCAACGGTAATTAACACACATATAATTAATTTTGAACCGAATTTCTTAACGGAAATCAAAGAGAAGGTATTGATACATAGGCCCTACCAAAATATGTCTCACTTAATTATTTTTTGTTATAACATTTAACCTGAAAAGTATCATAAAAACGGTATTTTTTACAAAAATAAAAATATTGTAAAATAACCAAAAAATCCATTTTTTAACAAAACTTATATTTTGGTAGAGCCCATTCTCTGAATTGTTACCTAAATTATAGAGTCAAAATTTTAAAAATCGGTTAATAACATCTTACGATATTACCGTTGGAGAACAAACATACCTTTAAAAAAAGCAATTCTGCTTAAAATGGATTTAGCGAATTTATATTCAAGTAGGTATAAAAGAGAATATTTTTATGCCAGTTTTACAAAATTTTGTGAGGACTGTGGATGCATAAAATATAACATATTTGCATTGAAAATATTTTTAAAACTTAAATATTTATTTAATTAATTAAGATTTAATTATTAATTACCTTTACGAAACTGTGCGTAAATAAAAAAGTATTTTGCCAGTAAGAAAGTTATGGGTATCATTTTAAAGATAATTAACGGATGAATATCTTAGACTGGAAAAACAAAAACGCATTTCTTGCGATTTCCAACGTATATGTATACCTCAATAGTAGAGCGAGGAGTTTCCCTATCAAAATGTAGCAACTTGGCGATGAGAATTGCCATTGATGGTGAAGCAAGAAGCCTTTCGTGCTACTATCCAATCCGGTTGGCAGTGGTAGCCTAGTGATTAAGATGTCGGACTTCCAACCAGAAGATTGTAGGTTTGATACCCGATCCGCTGAAGACCCACCATGTGCACTTGGGGATACGGGCATGTAAAATCCGTGGAGCCTGAAGTCCCGAGGCAGTTCCGAGGGTACCGGAGGGTGAAGAATTTCCCTTCCCTTCACTCTTATGTCAAAAAAAGGGAAGGTGGCGTATTTGTGGTGGCGCCATCTGGTGTCATCCAAATACATAAGGAGCCAAGTCGTATTTCCACCGTTGTGGTGCTCCTCTATAAACGGAAGGCGCTCCTTACTGTCTTAATTCCTGGTTGCTCTGAGAAGGGGAACTTGGATACCCAAGTGGCATTAGAAACAACAAACAACAGCTGTTCAATGCGCTATAACAAGTTTTGAATATGTGACTGGCGCAAACGGAATGCACATTGAATAAATGTTGTCGTAAAGTAAAGATTTTTTTTTTGTTGTTGTTGTTGTTTCTGTGTGCTTATTAATCTATTTGTGTAACCTTCTCCCTTACTGCTAATATTTTGAACGTTTTCGTCATTGCGGTTTTTTTTCCTCATGACCGCAACATATATTCCAAGTTTGAATAATTGTTAACACGTGTTCTACCTAGGTCTAAACAGGTTAATTTTTACCCTAACTATCCTGTCAATGCATAAGATGGAATGCCGCTTTGGGTTACAACCAAAGTAACACATGGATCAAACTTTGCAGTCGTTCGACTCAAAAAATCTTGTGTCCCTTACATCCTTTTGATGAAACAAAATACACAAACAAAGCTATAATTTTATAAATAAAAAACTCATAAAGCACTTAGGATTTTTTTAATCTAGTGCTGTTTTATACAACAATAATCTCTTCTTGAGTCACAATGATAAACAATTTTCTGTTTCTATTCATTATCGTAATACATCTCAATCTGTCGAATTAATTTAACGATATAGTAATTTGAAGAAACGTCTATATCATCCGTAATCACACAAAAAAAAAATCCATAAGCAGGGGAACTATTTCCCGGTGATTACCCATTCTTAATATCCATTCGCCAAACAGCAAAGAAATCACGCGTTATAAATGAACCTCTCGGCTCTTTCAATCACTTTAGCCGATGTTAGGAACGACAATTATTTGTTCTCCGGTCGATTGGCGTAATGAAGCGGTAAATAAGGCGAGCGAAAGAATGAATGGCTGCGTTCAATTATTTTGAGTACGTTTTAGTTTTACGTCGAAATTAATCTGCCCGGATTTGAAAGAGAGCTTTCATTAGATCTTTGTGGGCTTCTGTATCGGAACGTGTAATTAAACGCTTCCTTGTTTGCCGAGCAGACTTTTCATATTTTTATTTTATTGCTGCGTTTTGAGAGGAATTTAGTGTCTGAAATATTTAGTGAATTCCGAGCAACAGCAAATTTATTCGACAAAAACAAAGCCCTTTGCGTGGAAAACTTTTAGTAAATGCTGACATAATTTTGACATTTAGTTTATGCTTTTAGTTTAAGGAAAACATGCTATTTCTTTGGTAAAAATAAAATTTATTTTTGAAAAGAACATTTAGATTCGTAACACACCATAAATTCTTTCTAAAACGACACTTCCCTTAATACAACCACGGATTTTTTGCGGATGCTTTTCAAATTACTGGTTGTAGAGGTAAAGTGTACAATAACCGGGTTCTTTTTTTTTTTTTTTTTTTTTTTGCTGAATCTATTGTAAACAATTTTGCCCTTGAATATCCATTAATGGAACCTGTGTATTAGTATATAACACTGATCAAATTCATTTTGGAGTATATTTATAATAGTTATCCATTTACCGATCGTTTTCTCAGTAGTTTTTGCATCACGCATTTAGAACTAAAGTGTAAAGTATCTTTAACCGACAATTAAGTCTATTTTTTTCTCACATACTTTTTCTTCCTTTGTCCTTCGGTTAAATTTTGAAAAAAGAGTAACTTTTAACCCCTTACCAAAACTGGATGTTGTTCAATATCTTATAGTGTATCTGAAACATAATAACATTCCGATTACAGTGGATCCTCGATTGTCCGAAACATTTGGAACCAACTGCTTTCAGAAAATCGAATCTTTCAGATAATCGAGAATGCTCCAATTTTCAGATTGTACTCGATTAGATATATTATTTCTTGTTACAAAAGAGCTTTTTGAAAAGTAAAGCTATAGTAAAAAAAAAAAAAGGAAAAAGAATAAATTAGTGCACCAGTGATACATATAGCTCCAATTACTTAAAATTTTGAAATGCCTTATTGCATGTAAATAGTAATTCCATAAAGGAAAATAAATAAATTTCGGTTAACAGAGTTTAAATACAAAAGTTTTGGGTTAACGAAGTTTTACTGTAAAAATCTGAAATATTTGGATCCAACTGCTTTCGGAAAATCAAAATTTTCGGATAATCGAGAATTCTTCAATCTTCCAGCATTCTGCTCCCTGAAATTAAAATTTGAAATGCCTTATTAAATGTAAATAATAATTTCACAAAAGAAAAGAAATGATTTTTTTTAACAGAGTTTGGATACAAAAGTTTAGGGTAATCTAAGTTTCACTGTAAAACCACGATTATCCAAAAGATTTGGGACCAACTGCTTTCGGAAAATCAAAATTTCCGAATAATCGAGAATTCTTCAATTTTCCAGAATATTGCTCTCTGAATTTAAATTTTGAAATACCTTGTTACATGTAAGTGGTAATTTCATAAAGGAAAAAAATGAATTCCGGTTTGCATACAAGAGTTTCGGATTAATTTAGTAGAAACCATAATTTTTGACATTAACACCTAAATTTCTGAAATATCGTATTGATAATCCACTAGGAATTATTAATTAATATTTATGTTTTATTTCACTTCTTTATCTGATAAACTGTGTCATGTATCGTTTCAGCCGTAAATCTAATTTCACGGAGCAAGTTAGGCACTGGAATTATGGTCGATTTGCCGATGTCAAAGGTGAGTAACATAATTTATGTTTTTATTTTCAAATAATATTTATTTATTGTGTAAAAAGAAAACGACAGGAGTATGAAGTAAACATAAACTTGCTGTGAAAAACATCTTTTTGAAGGAAAAAAAACGTTTCCTTATCTTCTAAAATATATATTTCTCTCAATATATCAATATATTTTTTACTATTTATAGAAAAAATAGAAATTTTAATCAACTTTTTAAAATTTAAAATGTGATTGAATTTTTTGTGCAGAAAACGTGTTTTGAAGTTTCTCAAAATCGTAGAATTTCTCAATTTCTTATCTGTTTTTCGCTTGTTTACTGAAGAAAATAATTTTTTCCTCAAGGCACTAGTTACAAATATGATGGCTTTTTTTTTTTTTTTATATTTTCCCTTTTAAAGATCCCGAGCTTGTTGGAAAATAATTTCTGACGAGGGACTAAGCTTTTCAGTATTGAACTGTAAGGAAAGGAACGTATTTGTCTATTTGTAACTATTGTGTTTTCTGTTGAGAGCTCGAAATTCATTTCAAAATACAATATAGGTATAATAGAAAATTTGAGCACATTAATTCTACTACATTGATGCAAAAAAAGTATCATATAATCACAATGAAGGAGATGTCAGATAAGGAACCAACGATAATACACATTTGTGATAAGATTATCTTTTAAAATACACATGCAAATCTTTTTAATTAATTTACTCCTTTTTCACGAAAATGTTTTTATCTTTTCAGAGCCTTATATACCAAGCTGTAATGATGGTAAGTTTAAAAGTTTTGTCGTCTTCCTTTTTATTTCAATTAATGCATGGTAGGAATTACTACAAGGTTGCTAAATCTCGTAGATTAAATGAGACATCCTATATTTATTAATTGAATCTAAAATATAATACTACGTTTTCATACAACTTTTATCTTGTTAGATATTCTTATTTCTCTACGAGCAAAATCTCGTTGCTCCACGTTTCTGCTTCACGCTCATGACCAGATCCCCGATTTTTCTCAGTCTATCTTGAAATAATTTTCCTCACTTATGAAACTTTTGAACTTTTTTTACTCATTAAAAAAAAAGCCTCAATCTCGCTGCCTATGAAAGAAAGGAAGTAATTTCTACCTTATAAAAATTCCATGCATTTTTTGTGCACTTAATGACACATATAAGAATAATTTAAATGCTCGAAAATATTTTTATCTCAAGTACTAACTGGGGAAAAATACAAAAGCAAGCATGCCACTTTGAATAATAGACGAACAATTATTTAAAAAGTGCCTAACGAAAATTAAATTTTTCAATCAGCGCTATTAACTGGTTATTAATGAGTTATGCTCCATCAATTCCAATCAATATAACAGAACCCTTCTTGTTCCAGATCCCACCACAATGCCTTACCTCTCTGAAATCTCCGTCTTTCCCCCTCTCGGCCTTTCGCCCGTCTTCAACCCGTTGGTAACGGATTACCACGCCAACGTCAGCTACGACCAGCTCATGGTACGCCTGTCCGCTCAGGCGCAGAACTGCCAGACTGAGATCCGGATCGATGACAAATATGGACCCACCAGGTACAGTCAATGCGATTTTTTTTTTAAATATGAAAAGTTATTTAAGCCGCGTCCCATTTTGTAAGCACTTTACCAGCATCAGTATATTAGAAAGACTTTTTTCTTTATTAGTGGATTCACGGTTCATTATCTACATTTGTGCGATTACTGGCGGTAAAATGCTAAAAGAACGGGGTGTGGTTTAAGAGCGAACGCACCCTGATTTTGCAAAGAAACATTCTGGCAGAATTAGACATGCTAGAGGGGAAAATATTCATCTACATTGTAAAAATTTTTGGTGCTAATGAGCACCATTTTGGTGTTCAGTTGGTGTAAAGTTAAAAATTATTTATTTTTTGATGTGTCCTAAATTGTTTTAAGTGTCTGTCTAAAAAAAATAGACAGCAGAATGTTTTTTTAGCATATGATGTTCGTTAACCTATCTACGCACCAAAAATTAATTACGATTGCTCATTTGAGGCGGTGAGAAGCAAAGGGAGGTAAATGACAAAAGTATCATTTTGAGTAAAACTCGTTCGGAATTTAATTCCTATATTAAATTATAGAGGTTCTTCGTATAAATATTTTTTTTATTTTTGAGTCCTATATGTATGTGTTAGTTTAAGTATGAAGTGTAAAGTGTTTCTGATGATTAGATTTAGCGTATAATTCTTTTAAAAAATAGCTTATCTTTACTTACACCCCTTTGCTTCCAACTAGTTAACTTACACCCCTTTGCCACTAAATGAAAAACGTGTCTTGTTCATTTTGTAATTTACACTGCAATAAAGATAGTTTGTTAGTGATATTAACTTTATTAAAAACTCTATAATATAAATTTCGAATAATTATATTTATCAATAAACTAAAAACCATTGCCATTAGACAAATTGCCGAAAACAAAAGAAGACAAAAATAAAATTTGCAGACGATTTAACCCTTGTTTTTATTATTATTATTCAACAATTCGGAATTCTTTTCCTGTTTTTTTTTTCTTCTTCTCCGCTTTAAGTTTCGTAAATAGATCGTCTGCATGGCGTATTTAAACTAACTGAAAAATCAAATAATTTTGTTTAGAGGCAAACGGATGTAAGTGCACTTGCATAACCTTTGCCACCAAACGGAATGCAGATTTTATTTAGTAATTTTTTAAACCACGTTTTTTTTGCAGTAGCTGTCAAAGCTACCACTAAAATCTCTTTCCCACAAAACGAAAGTCTGTTTAATTTATCATTTGCACTTGCTATCGCAAAATTTTCATTTTGGTCACTTACACCCTTTTGCTTCTACGTGCCTGATTTGCCCTATTTTCATAGAAATGAGCAATCGCAATGAAATTTCGATAAGTCTCGGAATTAACGAATTTCATGCACTAAGAAACATTATACTGTCTATCTTTTTTTGAGATAACCACATAAAAAAAAATTTACAGTACATCAAAAATCAATAATTTTTAACTTTACACCAACTGAAGACCAAAAATCGTGTTCAGTAACACCAAAAATTGTGGCAACTGGCCGCAAAACTTTTACAGTGCAGTTACACCACCATATACTTTCCGATTCTTTTGTTATTCGAGTTGTTTACATTTGTATTGAACTAATACTATTCTTCAGTTAGAAGGAGATAAAAGCAGCGAGTAAATTTCAGTCGGTTGATGATCCGTCCGTCTAAAAATTGGCTACCTTATAAAAGCCTCTACTTTTTTCTTCTTTTAAGAACTGTTTTATTTTTCTTAGGACAACGAACTATACCTTGGGAGTAGGAGAGAACAGGATCACCTTCCTGGTGGTGGATATCACCCACACTGAACCTTGGGTCATAAACACATACAACCTAGTAATACACAGGCTCGCCTTAACCCTCGGAGAACCGCCTTTCGATCCAGCCCTTACCCACCAAGTCTGCAGTTTGCATCAGGTATTATAGTCTATTCAAAAGCGCAGTGTTAAAAGATTCTCAGATCTTCTCTTGATCCAATTTTTGAATTCATCTTGAAGTTTAGTTTGCTGTTCTTCAGTACGTTTATTTTAACTATTTTTCATGTAAAGCGTTCTTTTTGTGATTTTTTTCTGCTTCTAACAGTGCTTAAAAAAACGCAAAATAATTTTGCGTTTATATTCCGTCAAAATTAATTAAAAATCAATAATTGGCTGTCTGTCTGGTGTTCATGAATTTTAGAATTCCCTAACTACCTTTTCGATATAACTATCCTAAACTTTATAATTGTAATGAAATTTAACTTATTAATAGGGAAGTTGAATTAATATTTTAATAGAAATATTAATTCTACTTCCCTATTCTAATTACCACGTATAGTTCTCCGACACTGCGAACTCGACTGTCGGTAAATTAGGCACAAATGCTAGCTCAGAAAGATTTTTATAATATAAAAGGAACAGCTGCTGTGATCAAAAGAATTTTTTTCATCTAAAAAACTGGGCTAAATGAGGAAAATTTCGACGAGTTCAGTTTACGCCTTAATATGAAAAAAAAAATTTTCTCTTCCGGATTCTATTTGAATCCTTTATTTATAAATAGCCTTCGGCGCACACCATTACCGAAATTTAGATGTTCTTTTATGTGCAGCGATGCGCTATTTTTCCATTATAGCTTTTAAAACCTAACACCAAAAAAAATCATTTATTTCAAATAATAATTTTTTTGCAGGAGTGTGAGATGCGAGTTTCCCCCACAGAGCTTTGCGGTATCCAAAGGGATGCGGGTATCTCACGTGACTGGGTCTCGTATACTGCTGAAACATCCGCTTTGCCCATCTGTCAGATTGGTGATGCACCCGGTGAGCACAAAAAGATTTTCGCACTTTCTTTCTACGTTTTCATAACACTGTTTTCTTTCCTCTCATAAAAATATTTATTTAACTCTTGCAAAAATGAGTTTCTTTGATGTATAGAATAATCAAACATTATTGTGTACATATTTTTTAAAAACATTACATCAAAATTTCTAAATAGAAGCAAAATTTAGAAAACTAGATGTATTTTAAAGAGATTTGTAAGATTGTCTAACGACTGGTCAATGTAAGTTTGTCTAAAATTTAATAAAGTAACTTTGTACAAAAGTAAACTAAAAAGTAATTGCACGTAATTAAAGCACAAATGAGCCTTAAAATGCAAACATATGTTTCGGGATTGCTTGGAATCCCTTTTTCAATGCAATAGTGGAGCTTCTAGATGCAAAAACATCCAAATGAAGCCTCCATTGGGCTTCATTTGGTCAGGATCTATTTCTGTAAACAGGAAGATAAAACGAAAAGTTAAAATTGAATCAATGAAGACTAAAGTTTAGACCAATTAAAAGTGAATTCAATTTTACTTCAATTATTATTTTCCCATTTTCTTTGATTACTGTAAGAAACACTGAAGTCAGGCTAAGACATTAAAAATAACTTTGGCAAGATGAATCAGTATCATCACATGATTAATTTATGCGTAATGAACTAGAATAACGATTAAGGATGTAGTATAAATTATATTTAGATGACAAGTTCTTAAATCAGAAATTCCTTGCAGGAAATGAAAGTATTATAGAATCAGTAATCCTCATAAAAGTAAAAACCATTAAAAGCACTGATTCTTGAAGAGGAAAAAAAAGATCAATACTATCAAAAAAGTAAAAGAAAAAATCAAACTTCTGGAGGGAAACGAAAAAGAACTCTCAAACACGTAAAAGATGGATATTGCTATAGATGTAATTGCTTCATTATTGAAATTAGATCATTTGTGACATTAATTTTTTTCTGAAAGAGTGCCGTTAAAGTCGCCTTAGATTTATGAGTCTCCTTAAATACGAGTACATTCATGTACTCGTACTTTATCAAGTTAGTATAGGTCAAAGAAATAATCGAACATCATAGATATTCTCGAAATTCGATCAAAGCTTCATGGTTGGTGATTGAAAATTACTAAATGTCAAGAATGTATTTCTATTTTTTATTTTGAAATCGGTCCTAACTTTAAATGCAGACACATAATTTAAACTTTAAATTGAATAAAAGCTATCAATATCTGAATTACGTATGCTTTTAAAATCATCAAATTAATCTGATGAGTTGCCACGTTTAAACATTGATTTCTGTTTAAATCCTGGATCGAACACGAATGTTTTGTTACTAGTATGAGATAAAAGTTACATAAGTACAGAAAAGATTAATGACTGAGCCCTGGTTCCTTTTTTTTCTTCCCGTAAAAATTGACACAATTAGAGGGCTAAACACATTTTTGGAGAATCACGAGAATAATGGATTAACAATAACAGAACTATGGAAGGGCTGAATCATTTTGGAGCTCAGGATCACCATCTAGATAGCAAAATCACTGCAGAATTCAAGACAGCGTTTAGACAGTAAAATCGCCGTAGAGTTCTAGATTGAAAAATCTCTGCAAAATTTTAGATAGCTAAATCACTGTATATCTTTAAATAGTGGCATCATTTTCAAGCTTTAGACCTCGGAATAACAGCACATCTCTAGATTGTAGAATCGCTGTACAGCTCTAGAGTATAGATTAACTCCAGAGCTTTAGACAGCAGAATCACTGTAAAGCTCTGGGCAGCAGAATTGCTGTCAAGCTCTAGATAATACAATCACTGTAACGTTTTATTGTTGTTAAATGAGAAAATTCTTGCTATTGGGATAAAATGGCTTACTTTCAAGAGCATCACGTTCTCAGAATTACTACGAGTCAAAATGACTTAGATTTGAAAAACCGAATTCTTATTTTTTAAGCTACCCATTTCAAAAAAACTGATCCGGTTACGCTATCATTTTTGAAAGTACTAAAAATAAAAAATAAAAATAAAAGCTTCCTCACTGAGGTGAAAACGCAGCCCTGCCCAGACGGCTTCTTATAAATACTCTAACCACTGCGCCAGGTGGACATCAAACGGAGAGGGAAAAGTTGAATTATATAGACTCCAAACGTAGCAACTGCGGGTATTAAAGAACTTCCGTACAAAATTTCTGCATAGCACAATCCATGCGAGCGATAGTTATCCACTCCTCTATTTAGTTTTCTTATTTTACTGCGTTCAATCCGAATCCGACGAATTATTGATCTTCTATTCATGCTTTGAAAGCAACGAATAGACTACTCAGATTCCTGAATCGTTCTGACGTCTCACGCGGTAAATAATTTCTTATTTTGATACAAATACTATTGTTCTGGAAAAGTAATCGTGAAAAAAAAAAGCCCAGTATTAATTTTGAACGTAAAGTTGTTCTATAATTTTTTAATTTATTACAGTTAATACTTGCCCTTTCTGTAACTATAATTTCTATGTAAGCATCGGTACTCATAACTAAGAACGACGCTTGCTTATTTTTAAGGCCAAACTACTTTTAAAAGCTAAAAAAGTATATTTTCTCATTTTTAACAGTGTGGGCAGCAGAACCACTGTAGAGCTCTAGATACTGGAATCACAAAATCTTTAAATAGCAGAATCGCTGTAGAGCTCTAGATAAAGAATCACAAAATCTCTAAATAGTAGAATCGCTGCAGAGCTCTAGATAATAGAATCACAAAATCTCAAACTAGCAGAATCGCTGTAGAGCTCTAGATAATAGAATCACAAAATCTCTAAATAGCAGAATCACTGTAGTGCTCTAGATAATAGAATCACAAAATCTCTAAATAGCAGAATCGCTGCAGAGCTGTAGTTGGCAGAATCACTTTAGCAATAATTCGGCAATCTAGTATGAGCCCAATATACTATATAGCATGTCTACGTTACTATCTGAATTGTTGTTTTGAAATTCTCATTTATTAAATTACTGCTTTTATTAAAAATTCATAGTTTTTATTCTATTTTTACAATTTGGGATTGCTCGTTACAATTGGATGACATTTTTCAGGTCGTTGGGTGCTGCCATGTCGTTCTTGCGCGGATCGAAGTACGTGTTTCTGGAGAGAAGCGGTGTGGCAGCCCTATGGTTGCAGGCACGTTGTGCTTTCCCCAGATCAACTAAAGCAGTGCTTGGCTGGAAAGAAGGTAAAGGGTCATTCTATTGTGTCTAACGTAACATTAAAATGGAATTTTACTATACAAAAGAACTCGCATAAAGCGTAATACTTAAATACTTTATAATACAAGTCAGTCCAACACATTTATGCTGCAGTTGCCAAAACGTTTTGTAATTTTAAATAATTGAGCTTAATTTAGAGCAGTGTGACTGACGTAACATTCTTTTTACTTCCTAAAGAATAGCTTAAGTTTAAATTTAAAATGTTTATAACAGTTTAAAAATTATTATTCTACAAATTGAGTTGACAAATGCAGCAAATAATGTTTTGCATTAAACACCAACAAAAGCACTCAGCTAACTTTTGACAAGCTATTTGCTTAGTCTATATGTTACCGTTAAAGTATGAAATCCGTTATTTTATAGAATACCTAGTTATTCGATGAAATAACTGATCGTGTCCGTTAAAGTGTAAAACTCTCTAGTATTTCATGGTTTAACTAGTTATTTCATAGAATAACGATCTGCAGCCCGTTAAAGTGTAAAATAATCTATATCATATATCTCGCACGACAAAAACATTTACTTTCCACCCCTACTGCATTTCGGAAAAAACCCAGTGTGTCAACAAAAAATGTTTTTGTTTTAGAAATAATGTTCTTTGTAATTCCAACTGTCATTTTAATAATCCTTGTTGTAACAAATGATTTTATGGTACGTTTCCATAAATACCATTTATCCGCTGCATAAATTAGATAAATTGCTCCTTTTTCATTTTAATTGTCTATCATTAGTTTATTTATAGAATACCTAGTTATTTCAGTTTAGATAAATTGTTTGTTTTACACTTTAACTGTCTCTCGTTAGTTAATTTATAGAATACCTAGTTATTTCATAGAATAACTAGTTAAAGTGTCAAATTAATAACATATTACACACTTTAACGGACACGATCAGTTATTTCATGGAATAACTAGGTATTCTATGAAATAACTGCATTATATACTTTAACGGTAACATATATACTAATCTGTGATAACTTTTGACAAGTTATCACTGACTAGTATATAGACTAAGCATTCCATTGCACGCAAGGTAGAAACCGGCTGTAAACATCGTAGACCTTTAAAAACTACACGGAGCTCTGGCTCTTTCCTCTCCGTTTTATGAGAGACCGAAGAATAAGAGGTCGGTCGCTTGAATCCGACGTTCCAGTTTCAGCAAATCAGCTTCGTCCAACGTCTTTTGTCTAATCTAAAGTTTCTTTCTACCGAGGGGAAATGTTCGCCGATCAATTGTAATTCTGCGACAAAACACACAACGCTACTTCTTCTTCACTGAAAAAATTTTTCAGGTTAGGCACGTGAGCTTGACGTGTTTCTTATATGTGTGCCACCGATTCCTGTCAGGTTCGATGTCTTATCCTTTAATGTCTGTGGTCAGAGTAACGCTAAATCTCGTAGGCAAGAAAGAACATGCGGTACCTTTATTGCCATCACGGTGAAACCAAATTTTGCAATTTGCAAGAAACACTATTGCTGGTGAACCACTCAGCTGAAAGGTAGACCGTTGAACTCGCCAAATAGTCTCGTGATTCTTGTAAGAAAGTTTCATGTTGACAGCATCAAATTAATCCGAATACTCAGGCTAGTTTCAACATTTCTCTAAGGTAATTATGTCTCTATTTCTAAAAATGTTTCTTGTTGTGAAATGATATTTCCCATTTTTCTCCCAAAGTTGTTGTTTATTGGCGATTCCACAAATCGAGGTATGATGCACTACGTCATTGAAAGGCTGAACGGCAGCTTAAGTGAATGGGACAAGACTCACGACATCCGAGTCTACACGAACGTGAATGGAGGCCGCACCGCTGTCAGTTTCGCTTATTACCCACAATTCTGGCTGCCCACCAACCAGAGACCTGTTTTTGACAAAGCACTTTACCATCTGATACAGAAGTAAGTTTTTAAGATCAGACAAAAACCAGTATGTAGGGCTGTCACGAATTTTTATTTTGCCGATATCTTTACAACTATAATATGATGAACTTTCGAAGGAAAACAACTAACAAAACAAAACTAAGCTCTGAAGCCTAAATAGAGACTAGTATATAGAGTTAAAATGATGTTTTCTATGAATTTTTAAACTACCAAGGTTATACTATCTAAATTGTCATTATTTAAATCTTTTTTAATTATCATACCGCTTTTTGTGCAACCGACGTCAAAAATTTATTAGCATCAGTTTCAATCGGAGTCTACATGTATATCAAACATTCCATTACTTTTTTGAGAGGTAACAACACTGTTAAGGGAGGAAATGCTAGATTGCACCACTTCTTCAGTGAAATTAACATTAAAAACTAATCAGCACCCTTTCATATCGGAGTCCGTCTGTATGCCGAATCTTCTTCTATTTTGCACACACAAAAAAGTGCTCACCCACTTGCAGATACGCAGACAGACCTTCCCCAAAAAATGATCCAAATGTGTTCAGTACCCCTTAACACATATAAATTCGTCAAAATTAGGAAATTGAAAGTTTCTGTGGGCTGAGTACTTTTTTCTATATACTTCGATATAAAGGAAAATAAACACTTTCCATTTCAATGTACTCCGAAGCATAGTCTTTCGCCAGTTAAAATAGATACAATAATAATAATAGTCGGTGTTTTTCGACGTCTATTTGCATTGAAATGAAGTACAAAAAAAAAAAAAAAAAAAAAAAAAAAAAACCTCCCACGCGTTCTTCTTTCATAGTTCCCTCAGGGGGGAAATAGATATTCTCGCCTGAAAATCGATTTCCCTCTGCTTCCTGTCACACACCTATTTTCTGAACATGACATCGAAGCAAACAACTCTTCGGGAATGTTTTATTGTAAACAGAAAATTCCATTTCTATCCTCAATTTTCAATGATACGCATGCTCTTCAATGAGTACACTGTAAAAAAAATTGGTGTTACTGAACACCATTTTTGGTGTTCAGCCGGTGTGAAGTTGAAAATTATTCATTTTTAATGTATTTTAAATTCTTTTAAGTGTCTACGCGTATTTAAAAAATTACAGACAGCAGAATGGATTTTTTTTTTTTTTTTTTTTACCATATGATGTTCGTTAACTCATCGACGCATCAAAAACTCATTACAATTGCTCTTTTATCTTATTTCATAGAAATGAGCAACCACAATGAAATTTCGATACGTAACGGAGTTAAACGTTACATTGTCTATATTTTTTAGACAACCACAAAAAGAAAATTTTAAGTACACAAAAGTGAATAATTTTCAACTTTACACCAATTGAACATCAAAAATCGTGTTCAGTAACTCCAAAAGTGGTGGCAAATAAACGCAACATTTTTGCAGTGTCGATAGTAATAAAGGAAAAAATAGTAGGTATAAGACATGTATTTAGATATACAATCGAACCTCGTTAAAACGAACCCGCAGGGTCTTTTAAAATAAATTCGTCTTATCCGAAAAACAATGAAATCCTTTTTTGTAGATAGCAAAAGACGAATTTCACGCTACTTTCCAGTACACAATGCTCGATTTAAGTCCCTAATGCATATTTAAATCAACGCTATAGATTTTGATTTTGTCATAAGAAAAAAAAAGCAATTTCCGGTTCTCAAATACAAAGTCCTAAGAGTAGAAATTCAATAACTTTAAACGTTTATTAACTGAAATTACATATCAAGAGAAAATATTTCAAAATTATCGTATCAAAAATTCCGTATTGTTTTTTAAAATACTCAGTTATAACACATTGTTTCGTACTCTTTTCTGAACAATTGCTCCAGAAGTCTTCGTTGGCATCGAAATTGTTTAGACATTCTGATGAATTATTCTTTTTTTTCGCTGTTTGGTAAAATGAAAAATGACTTTAACGTTTGTTTCGTATTGAATCGAAGTTCGAACCGTAGGGACCACAAATAAGGGTTCGATTTATCCGATAGTTAGAATTAGGCGTGTTCGTCTTAAGCGAAGAAATTAGCGTTATTTGTTAATACATTAGGACGGGGATCACAAATGTAGTTCGTCCTAGCAGTACTTCGTTTTAATCGTGTTTGAATTAACGAGGTTCGACTGTAGGACTCTACGTTAGTATAAATATTTATAAAAAGACCATTCCTTAAATTATATTTTGATGGAGGGACCTATTTATTATATCAAATTACTTCCTTTCACAATATTTAGTTTACTTCTTTTTTTAAAATCATAATATTTAAAATGTAAGCGTTTTTAACTAGAAAAACTGCTGCTCTTTCTAAATAGCCTCCTCCAAATCTTCATAATTTCTATTGCATAAATGAATGATGTTGTTAGCGTTTCGTGCTCTATTTGTTTTACATAAAAGACATACATAAATAAAGAAACCTGGAGGGGCTTTTCGCTTTGGCTTTATTCATAACTAAACAAGAATATATGCAACAAATTGAGGCAATTTTCTGACGAATTTTTTTAGTTATTTGCTATTTATTTATCTTTGCAAATATTATATTCTTTTGTTATTTTCACGAAAATAATCATTTTATTCTAAACTAAAACTGATGCTTTATTTTAATGGAAATGAATGAGAAAATTAACTTCAAAAATATTTATGTTTTTTTTTATTTCCCGCAAAAATTCTTCCTTCTGATGAAAAGAAACACTAAGAGATCATTACCGTAAAAAAATTTACATCTTCATTATTTATATATATATATATATATATATATATATCATTGTAATTATTCTGATATTAAAAATAAAACTTTTTTTCTTCTCTCTCTCTCTCTTAGTATATATGAAAATCAGCTTTAAAATATCTTTTCCCCCTCATATTCTCACGAAAATTATCATTTTAGGCTGATTTCTATTGTTTAGTTTTTAGATTTTCTTTTTAATATAACTGGCGAGGGATATGAAGGGAAAAATAAGTGCCAAATAAATAATAATGGTTCATTTATTAAATTCATTTATCTTTGTATAATGTTCTTTTAATATCCCCATTTTAGCAAAATAATGAGCAAATTGCTATGGTTTTCTACTCATATCGAAATTAGTTATCTAGTGACCATTAGGCTACTTCAAATGACCAATAATAGCGACGAAGCAACATAATTAACCAAACGGGAAAGAGAATTGAATTTACCTTTCGTATTTTCTGTCACGTCATAAGCACACCATTACTAGTGAAGATATATGATTTTCTCTCCTATCTTTTCAGATCGCGCCCTCTGGAGAATAATTCTAACACCATCTTGATTGTGGGCGGCGTACAGTGGTTAGCGACGCAACATCTACTAATGATGCTTCGTGCATTGAGAGTGTAAGACGCCATTTTGATTATTTTCTCTTGAAAGTTTTGTGTTTAAAAGCGAACTATTTAAGTGTGATGAAAGGCTTTTAAGATAATCAATGTCCGCTCAAGAGAGTATTTCCTAAGCGCAAATTTGAGTCATCTTTTCCAAAATCGGATTCGTATGATTAGACCGGAGTTTAATCATACATTTTTCGGTCTGTTTAGAATGTATTCAAAAATATCGTTTGTTTGAGACAGGAAAATATGTGATTTATTTTCATTCTGTTCTTCATCTTGTCAAATTCTGAATGTCATGACATTCAGAATTTTTTTTTTTGAAGTTCCATACGCAAGGATAAACCGCTAGAAATTGTCGCGATTCACCTAGTTGTGGCTATCGCTTCGTGACACTACTTAATTGAAAGTCGAGTGACAAGCATCCAGTTAACAGCCGGCGCGGTAGCGCCGTGGGAAGGCGCGGGACTCGTACGCCCCTGGTCGGACGATCGAGCCTGTCAGTGTCGGTGGATTTTCAAGATGCAGAAAATCGTCTGCGCTCAAGTCGTATGATTATGCGGCATGTAAAAGATCCTTTGAGTAGACATTTGGCTTGTGTGCTCTCGGCTAAATTAAATTCCTAGTGCAATTTCGCATCAACACTTTACGAAATAAAATAAGTTCTCAAGAGGGATTCCCACTCTTTTCGTTAGAATTTAAGCCCTGTAGAGTGTGCACTCTCCCTCCGACTTAATATGTTCCAAAAATAACATAAACAATTTTTCTCGGTCAAAGATTCGACAGTTGATCTATCGACACGTTTCCAACAAATCACTTCGCATTTATAGAAAATGTTTGTAACTTAATCTCATTTACTCCGAAGTGTTAACTGAAATATTTAAAATACATTTTTTGTATTAAAAAACTCTTTTTAATGTGGATTTTTTTAATTAGAATGCCTAGTTAAATTGTTATTTAACCATTTTAGAGAACGACTTCAGGGAATCAGTTTAGTGATGAAGACATTGGGAGCTGGTTTCCATTTACCTGTGGAAGGAGTCCATACTTTGTCAATGGTAAAACAAATTGTTATTCACTGGCTTTCTATGTTAAAATTTTAACCTTCAAGCAACGATGATTCGTTCCATGTTCAAGGCCTGATTTCCACTCAAGCCAACAAATCCCGGGCTTGGAACCCCCTACTAGAGGTGCCCCTAAATTCTCAAATTTATCGATTTATTTAAGAATTGTTCTAACAAGTATCTTTTCATCGACAATAAACGTATCAAAAACTCGAATCGATTTTACTCTCTATGCTAAACTTTCTGAATCACTATTTTTGACATATTTTTAGAGACCATGTGTGTTTAACAAAAAATCATTTATCCATCAACTGTCAATATATACCTGGGCATCTCCTACCCAGATCTCTTTATTGGGCCCCGAAAACTTTCTGTGCCTTGGGCCCCGAGTGATGCAAGTCGGGATTTGTCCATGTCATACAAATGAAATTCATACTATCATTAATTAAAATAATTTCGAAATTAATTAAAATTATTGCCCTTTTGTCTTATTTTTTCTGCTCATGGAAGCTTCTTATCTGTCAAAAAAGAATGACTTAAATAAGGATTTAAAATTGGAACTTACCTTATTGTAGGGCAAGGAGCAACCAAGGGCAAACGCACCACACCCCAGAATCCATAGTGTTAAGCAATATTGTCGATCTTAGCAAGGTAGTTGACGTGCCATTCACGCATCCCCCCCCCCTGATTGTAGGTTTGGATTGAGTGAATTCCTGAGCATTCTTTTGAAAACCATTTGTAGAAACTTTATGAGGAATTTTGGTATTCTAACCACAGATTGTTTTAATTCGAAAAAATATGATGTGTGCACCACATGACTTCCTTGTCATGTAGCAATACGCTAATTATGTGAGATACCTTTTTAAGAAATAAAAAACTGGGAGAGTGTATAAAGTTGCATAGTCTTTTGCATAAAATTGACACAAAAACGCATAAAAGACCCTTTTTGGAACATCTTTGCTACCAAAAGGGAAGGCGCACAACTAGACGTTATACTGGTTCTAAATATGAAGTTTCAACCTTCTGCAACTAAAAGTTGAGTTATAGGAGGTACATACATGCATCCTCACAAACAGCCGTCACTGCAAAACTCGTCAAAATGGACCCGGAGATTATCAAAATGAATATTTCAGTGGTCCATACGCCCATACGTATGTACGTACAGACGGACATCGTGAAAAGAACAGCCAAAATTGATTAATGGGTGATTTAAAGCCAAATTTAGGTTGAAGTTTGAAAAAGAAGTTTTTCGGACTGCAATACTTCCTTTACTTTGTACCAGGAAGTAAAAAGTAAACATATTATAACAAGCAGCAACGTCATATTTTTTCTAATTCATGTGTTACATTTCGGAAGTTCATTTACAGTTTTGCGGTTTAAATTTTGTGAAAATTATGTTAATGAATGTCGTAATCTAATAGAGTAAGACCTGTTAAACGTAAGATATGTTTTACCACTCGCGAAGGTCACAGGTTTTTGTATCCAGTTTTCTTGGGAACAAGAACACAATGAACAATATTTCTTCACGTGACGCCCTTGTGATTTGTAAAAATGTATATTTTCGAGTTATACTGCTTATCGCAAAACTTTTCCAGGTATTATAATAATTTTGGGGAGCATTTTCGCCGGTCGGAAAAATGAAGTATTATGTTTTTGTCGAATCCATACTTCAATTGGGCATCTTTGGAATTTACGAGAACTGCTATCAGTGAATAGGACTTTCGTATGTAAGGCAAATTAAAAAAGATTTTTAAAAATTGCTTGACAGAACATACGTAAACATTATATTAAGATACAAATGTTAGGAGGGTTTTCTTTTTATCTTCTTTTCTTTTTTTTTTTTTTTTTTTTTGTCGCCTATTCAGCTACAATTTAGTAAAATCATAGTGAAAGATTCATGTCTTTTAGACTTCGAATTTTGAGAAGAGATCCGTATTTCCAAAAATGTGACTTATTTTAGTTGTAATGCAAATGTTATCACTTTTTCTCGATTTTGACATTAATTTCTATAATTTCCAATTTTTCTAATCCATACTGAGTTACTCTTTCCAATTTTCATTGAATTAAACTTTTTTGCTCCGGCAAGTTTTCGAGTTGATGATAAATGAATGTTTAGAGTCTGTTTCAAGAAACCAGTTGTAAAACCAGCAGGTTTATTTATATATATATATTAATATTTCCTCTAAAAATGTATTCTTAATTTGAAAAAAAAAAAAAAAGGATATGTTTCTCTTTTTAAAAAGTTTACAAAACTGTTGCAACTTACAAATTGTAAACCAAAACTGAAAGAAGAACTGATGAAAAACTAATTCATAAAAATATTATGAGTTTTAGATATACAATTTCTACATATGTACATGCTTTCGTGTAATTTTCTCTTTCTTTTGTACAAAATTTCATCTGCATACTAAGTTATGTTAACAGTGTTTGGATTCCATACAATTATTTAATTTTTGCTTTTGCTGCAGGATGAACAGAGAAAACTTCTTCTTCACAGCATGGGCTTAGCAGATTTTGCCAAACACTACAACTTCGAAGTGATCGACACTTTTAATATTACCGTGCCAAGATATAAAGATTTCCTACAAGGAAAGTGCGCATGTCACTTCCACCGAGTAAGTATTCGTTGCATATGTGTATATACATAATATAAACTCCCCTGCCAAAAAAAAATAATATTAACAATGACGCACCAAGAAATATGTGTAAGACGGAAATGGTGTTTGGCTTATATTATTGTGATATCGATATGTACAAATGATTATAATATGAAAATAGAAAGATATTCTATATCGGAAAAACAAATTGGTACCTTGTTAGACTATCTGTAGCACGAATGCGCAATTCAGCACGGTCTGTAATTGGTGCATATGTTACGGCCAAAGCCCGAATTCGGCAACTTCGCGAATTGGCCGGCCAAATCGCGAAATGGCTAAGAACGCTGTAAATTGGCTGGCCAATGTCCGATCCTTTCTTGATTTCGGGAATTGGTCGGTCAGATCACGAAGTGGCATAGGATGGCTGGCCAATGTCCGATCTTTTCTTGATTTCGGGAATTGGCCGGCCAGATCGTGAAGTGGCATGGGAGGATCTGCCAAAGTTGGAAGAGAAAATCATTGCCACGTATTATTGACAGTGTATAACCATAACTTCATTCTTTAAAAATCACTAGCTGCGGTACTCGCAGCTAACTGTGGTGGAATGTGGCCATTTGAGACAAATTTAAAAAAAATAATAAATTTTTTAAATTTTAATTTAAAAACTTGTCTATTTTTTTTATTTCTCAGATTTATAATTTAAATTAAAAAAGAATACAAAAGGGGCAATATTAGCAAATTAACTTTTTAATAAAACAAATATTAAAAAATTGTGGTCCTACCGTACCCCAAGGTATGTGAAAAAACATACCACTACATTTTTTTTCTGTAATGTAAAAGTTATTAGAAATACAAAAGATATTAAAAAAGTAGTAAAATGGTCAACATAAAAAATTCACCTCTTTTCCTTTAATTAAAAAATGCCTACCGGGCATTCTAAATGAGCACATCGCATTTTGGCCGGAACATCGTGGCCAAATAGAATCGAGATTCATCTCTCAAGAAGATACAGTTCGAACACCGTTTTGATAGTTGGACGCTTCTGCGCATGGCACGACAGAACGAGTCCATTCGAGTTCGTTTTGCTGCGTTTATTTAGTGCGCGAATCAGAATGTTTGCTTCACGGTTTGTTGAAAGCAACTAAATTTATAAACCGGCTTATAGCATCAGTTTGGAAGAAGTCAAATATTCTAAACGAACTAGAACAAGAGCAAAAACCCACATTCCTTATACCAATAGTCGCTCCCTTGAACATGAATGGATTCTTCTTGACACTCTGACAGGCAACGTGATCTGGTTGATGGTAGAACTGTGCGGTTCCATTCTATACTTGTCCACGTTCGTCGTTCGGCCTTGTTCAAGGTGGCACTACTTTGGAATCTGAGAGGAGTTACATTAAAAATTAAAAAATAAATTAATTAATTAATAAACTGCATTCTAAGCATTAGACATCTTATTCAGAACATTTAATTTTGTCGTAAGATTACATAAAGTGCTTATGCTCTCTCATATTACTTATTTTCATAATTTGTGTACTATTTGTGATATTTATACCTAAAATCTTTCATTTTAAAACTTTTTCTGATGTTAAAACTTATTCTCTAACCTACCCACAGGTTGTAAAAATTCCGTCTGTTGATGATAATTTTCCACGATGGCGCACCCGAAGACAGACCGGACCTGGTTCTAATCGCCACACGAGGTTCCACGTGGAAGGCCCCATCAATTCTATTTACAGTGAAATATTGCTCAGTCGGATTTGTTCCGGATTTCATTTGAATACGTGATGCTTGTTCTGCCACATGAGTGGATAATTATACCGACTCTTTCCTGCGGAAAGCCACTGTACGTTTGATGACGTCATAATTCCAAGACAGCTGCTCAGGTGCAAGTGTGAAACTCGTGCTGTGTTCCTAAAGCAGTTGCGTTTGTTCTTTGCAGAGATTTAAGAAGTCGTCACCTTTACAATGACGCTTGTTTTTACTGGCGCCAAAATCAGTTTGTAAATTATTGAGGATAGAACGTTTATGTTGAAACTAAGTTTATTGGATCTGAAAGAGGAAAGGGGAAGGCACTAGTGTCTTGCTAATTCGGGAATCTCTTGATTGAAGGGCAAAACCAGTTATAGAAACTTTAAGATTAGAGTTACCGAATCGAAAGCACAATGAACGGGAAAATTGCTTTATTCTTCATAATGCATAGATACATATGTTTGAATCCAATATTCTGCATTCAGCACTTTTGCAAACCATATCTCACATAACAGAACAAAAAGTGTCCTCACTTCAGTGACATTGGATGTCAAATGTGCCGAATGGGCGAAAGACATGATATATATTCCTATATTATTTATACCAACAAAAAAAAGTAAATCTGAAACTAAAAGACTTTTTTTTCATAACAATTCGCGTTTATTCTGAATACTAAATTATCATAGCGTTGTACATAGCACGATTTCTTTTTGCAAATTGTGTTCAAATTTACAAACAGATAATTATTACTTAAGTTAGAATTCTGCACAAATTTTATCAAATGCATTTGCGTAGAAAAGTCTTAATTATTAAAAATTCTTAATTTTGTTTTAGCCATAAACCGAAGGAGAGTGAATCACTCATAGGTTATTATATTACAAAAGGTTTGGACCAACCCTTTTGTAATGTAATAACCTACGAATACGGTTTGGAAAGGCTGCAGTAAAGCAAAAAAACTGCATTGCTTGCTTAAGCATTGTATTTTTTAATCTTGTTTGAAGAAACTAATAACAGCAGCTACTGCCTCGTTTTGAATCCAAAACTATCAAAGAAATCGTATTATCAATCTACTATAATGCTATACACAATTTTGATATAATTGGAATTGTATTAACGAAAATTAGCATCTTTAACATTTGCATTTCTTTCTTTAGGTTTAATTTCTAAAATGAATCAGGAAACTCGTTAAAGTATTCCATCTATAATGAACGATTTGACTTAACATCCTTTTACGAATATTGATAAATCAATTTCGTATCTTTTTATTAGGAGCACTGAATTAGCAAGAAATTAGTGCATACTCAAATGGGAATTTTGATTCAGTAAATTACTTCACGTTAAAATATTCCAAATGTTTTTATATATTTTGTAAATATATAAATATTATTTAATATATATATAATGTTTTTAATATAATGTTTTTAATATTTTTTATTAATATAATGTTTTTCAACAAAAAAAAGAATAATTTGTCTGGCATACAGATAAATCGATTTGTTTCATGTTATGAATTTATATAGTATTAAGTAAATACACTTTTCCATGTCCGTAAGAAAATAATATGATATATTCGTTTGAAGCAAAGTTTTAATTTTAGATTTCCTCTTAAACAAAGTCATTTATTGTTTCCTCCATTAGAAAACCAAACAGGGTATGTCAATGTCTTTAATCCTTATAAATATTTCTTGCATTAATTTACTTATAATGAAAGAAGCTTAATCAAATCGGTAGTTAGTATTTTTTAATATCAAAGGGTTTTCTAAATTAGTTTAATCATCTACTTTTTTTTTAACATGGAACATGATTTAGGAATGAAGTAATCTGCTTAAGAACAGCAGGAACATAGTCACGAAAAGCCTATCCTTAATTCAGTACCATACAAAAAGCAAAGCGCATAAGCATAAAAGGCATATGTGCAGAACCCGATTTTCTGTTGGAAAATAACCCACTAGGCATACTATTACAATTATGCTCCACGACATGATTTTAATTTGCAATTGCTTCGTAAATAAGTAATGTGATCAAATGACAAATTACTTAAGATCGACTGACAATAGTTTAAAGAAGAATATATTCGCTTAATTATTTGTCACGATTGACTAAAAAGTAAATAAATACACTGTTGTATATTACGTGGAAATAAATAAAACGTTTATGTTCAAATCATAAACATAACAAATTATATACTCAACCTAGTGGATCATTAAATTAGTAAGCCTAAAGCATGTTCCATGTTTTACATGTACGGCTACTTTCCAGAATACGCCCCCTCCTCTTTTTTTTAAAAATGTTTTGGTGAAACACTGCAGTTGAACTCCTCTAATGCGAGAAGCAAAAAAGGTTCATTGATATTAACCGTTCTCATAGCTTCGTTAAAATCATGAGGAGCACGGATATCGAAGTGATACAGAAATAAATAATACTTTCCTCAACTGAAAACCATTACAACACATCCTATGAATATTGAAAAACATCATAAGACATTCTATCAATATTGAAAAACATCATAATACATCCTATCAATATTGAAAAACATCATAACACATCCTATCAATATTAAAAAGCATCTCAATACATAGTAACCGTTAACTATCGATTACGTATTCTAATGATGTGCAAATGCAATCCTTGATCTATACAAAAAGATACTTAAAGGACAGTGGAAATTTCCCTTCATAAATTATTAATGTAACATCTTAACGCAGAAAAAATTCCTAAGTGCTCCAGTACTGTAGGAATTATTATTTTTAAGACGAAATCGAAATCCTAAAATTCGCTATGAGGATAGAATCCTACCAATTTCCCATTTCTGTCAGAAAAGGAATCTGACAGCCAACTGGAAAAAAGTCTGTTGCAGTTAGCGAAAATTCAAGAACTTATTATGAAAGTCAAGCAAATTTTAGACATGCAGCCTATGTCTCTCGTATTGAATGATTTCAACTGTAGTTTTTCGTAGGTACTAAAACTAATCAAAATTTAATTAAACTGTAAACTACATTTTACATTCAAAAGTTAAAGAAGTTTTTTTAAAAATTAAATCACTTTTTTTTTATTCTCTATATTTCATTTTTTTGTACAGTAGCTTTCTTTTCAACAGTCCTTTGTGCGTTGCATGCTCTTCCGGGATTGAATGATCAGATCAGCAAAAAATTCATACTAACTTTGTAGTGAAAATGCAGAGCAAAGGTAGTAATAGTATTGCTTATAAGTAGTACAAAAGGTAAAGGGAACCGTGGTAACAAATGGGTATCAAGTGTTATTGCGCCAAATACAATTTTCATACATTGCTTCCAGCTCGCCACGCGATTTGCGAATCGTTTCAAATGAATAGCTTGTGTGTAATGGTTAGTTAATAGAGCAATGCGCGATCTACCAGCAGTTACCCCTCATACATAGCTGTACATGAATTTTGGAGGATAATTTGCCAGATTTCACTGTTAATTTTTCCTTGATCCTCTTTAGAAATCGTAATCTCAAAAGATTATTAACTGCTGGGTAAGTCATACTATGGAAGACAAACATAGTTGCTATAGAAGCTTAAATCTTGCCATCTCTATACTCTTCAGTTGAGGTTAACTTCATTTATTCAATTTTTTCTCTACATTAAGCATAATTCTTTTCTTCATTAAGTCATCCGTACCTAATCAATAAAAAGGCTACCAAACCATCTCTCATCTTTGTTGTAAGCAATGCATAAATTTAATCAACTGAAATATGCTAAAGAAACTGCGTTATAGTATAGTGGAACTCGGAGGCCAATATTTCTGCGACTGGCGACAAGAGGCAAGAGTTACAAAAATTAATTGACCGCTGACGAAAATTTGTTGATTTATCACGATATAGAACCAAAATTGACAACAACTTTCTATTTTTCTCAGAATGCATGTGGCATAACCAAGTTCATTCTCGAGTGGTGCTATGTATCTCATTATTTTGAAACATTTTTTCTGTGACATTTTTCCCCGAGCTGACTCCTTACATTCTCTCCCAGAAGACAACACTACGTTTGAAATAGTAACTTTTTGTGACGAACAATTTGATATGATAATAATAAAATCCTAAACTAAGGTTCGACGTAATTTGCCCTAATGTGTGGAACTCTTGTACACAAACTGCTACATACGCTTATGTACAAAAACATAAGCTAACTGAGTGTACTTATTTAGTGAAGATATTTTTAATACGGAGTGTTGCTGACTCTTTAAACATATCATAAGAATAATATAGCATTGACATCCCGAAACTTCTTGAATGTACTTAACTACTTATTGGATGGTAAAAAGATGGTTCTTGAAACAAGATTTTTGCATCTGGTAAGGCACCCATTTAGAAAAGTTTCTGATACAAATATTGTGAAGTTCAGTGATTTTGAATAAAGTTAGCAGCTATAGAACTGTTCAAGAAAGCATTTTAATACGCTGTTTTTATATTTATACGAGTGTAAAGTTTCGATAGGAGATATGCACTTGAAGAAAAACAAAGCAATGTATTTTTCCCTAAACCCTGCTGCTTACTGTATGAAGTAGTGATAAATGTAGCTGAATCTTGAACAAATTTTGTATTGAAGCCGCATGCGAACTGTAGATTATTCGAAGATGTGCACAAAACATACAAATATATTTATTCCAAGCAGTTCATGCTTTGTTATGAGATTTATCTTTTATGTGTACAGAAATATTGCAGTTACATATGAAAGCAAGCTATCGTGTTGGTTATTTATTACAGAAGATAATTGCCACTAAAGTCATAGATTTAAGAATAGTATTTTATAAAACTCGCTCGCAATAAAACGTTATGGAACCATAAAATTTCTCCGTCATAATCGCTCTTGCTTGGGAATAGTGTTAAACTATACTTTCAACTTGTAGTTTTGTTGTACTCATTTGCCTTATAGTTCTTAAAATCTGTATGTTCATAATCTGATACTTAAGAATATTGAAAGAAAAACTTGATTATGTTCTAAACTTAAATTTCGTATTTGTGTATAATTTGGCAATTTTTAATTAAACCTTTCGAAGTTTCAGCATTTTTATGCTGCAAATTTTATCATTTATTTTACTTCTTGTTCGCCATCAACAGCGCGCTCTTGCAAAAAAAAAAAAAAGTCCGATAAAAACAGCTTATTACTACCGTCGAATTGATTAATTTTCTGCGAACAGATTTGATTTCGAATCTGTGTCGAATCATACATATAAAATTAATAAATATTTGAATGCAATACAATATACAGATACAGATATCCGATTACCATATATTTTTGACCATATATTATAACCATATATTTTTGACGATAAAGATCGTCAAAAATATATAGTTAATTACTTATGATGATCACCTTCTTGATATAAGATCCAGATCTTTAAGAAAACAATTGGTTTTAAGAATTTCCGACAATCATGGTTCCCCCCCCCCCCCCCCTCTAAATTTAGTGTTCTACAATTCTTGCAATTAAAATTTTACTTTCATCGATCGCAAAATATTATTCTATCCATAATCTTTTTAAATCAGCTTAATATTATCCTACAATAGCGTACTTAAAAACACAAAAGTAATATTTTGAAAAACTCATTTCAAACTATTGTTGGCATATGAACGAGGGGAAAAACTGGTTCCTTCAGTAGTGTCGTGTAGCATCAAGGAACGATCCTTCCCCGATGCTTAAAAGATAGAGAAAAGGACTAATAAACTTGACTTCAGGGTTGCAAAAAGGAACAGAAGATCGAAAACAAAGAATCTCCCAGTCTAAAAAGAACCACCCTGTATATGTCTATCAAGAGCCAGTAGTGAACGTACGCTGGCGTAGAAATGTTTCATTTTCTTCACATAATCCACTTAGAAGAAATAGGTTTGACGGTTCAAAAATAGACGGTGAAATCTTCTGTGATTAAAACCTATCATTGCGAATTTAAAATAAACTGCCATTTCGTCGTAGCAAAACAGTTCTATTCCTGAAAGAAATTTTCTTGTATGTAAGAGTTGTCCAGTATATGTACTTTTTTTTCATTGAACTTATGTCTTTTAAACAGTTGCACTGTACACTGTAAAAAATCCCAGTTCAACATTTCCCCAAAAAATAAAATGGTGAAATTTGGCTGCAACCAACATTTGGTTCTAAAGTTGAACCATTAGAATGGTTCCTAGTTTCACATTCATGGTGAAACTAGGTGAAACTACACACTTTCAGTGGTTCAACTTAGTACCAAATGCAGCTAAATTTCAACATTTTTACTTTTGTTTTTCTTTTTCGGTAAAAGGTTGAAGTAGAATTTTTTATAGTGTATCAGGATTATTTATCGCCGCGGTCTGTGACATTAATCAAAACTGCGAAGAAATGCAGAAAGAATATAGACATATCGTAATGTTTGTCTTGCATGTTTGTGAACATAAATGGAGAATTTTAAGGAAGTACAGACACGTGATTAAAAATCAATTTTTCATTTGCTAATAAAACTTTTATTTCACCTCACATATATCCTAACATCATGACCATAACCGCAGTCGCATGGTTTATATCGAAAAGGTGTCAACTCTTAAAACATAAATTTTTCAGCAGATAGAGAAATCTGATTTATGAAAATTTGGAAAACGTTGCGGTCAGATCTTTTACTATTTTACTTTGGTAGATAATAGAAATAGTAGCGTAGTTAATTAAACCGATTTTTGATTCATTATGCAATAAAATTAATGAACGAGTACTAAGAATTGTTCCCTTTTCAAAATATACGTGTTACCGATTCAATTAACTGCGGAAGAAATTATAGTGAATGCAAAAGGAAATACGGAGAATAGAGAGCAATATAATTGAACGCGAAAGAAATTTAAGAGTAAAAGTGCAAGCAAAAAATAATAATAATAATAATAATAATAATAATAACAACTTACAAACACTCAAGTGTTTTAACTATTCAGATCCAGTTACTTAATTAAACGATTAACTAAGCAATACCGTAAGTAGCTTAAATTTTTTAAATTGAAAATGAAGCATCTATTTAACAGTTTCAAATTTTCAATATTGTAAAACTTACCCAGAAAACATAGATGTATATAGAAACTAAAATTCGTTTTCTATATAACGCTTTCATGGGGAATATATATTTTTTAATTTGAATTGGTTGAAATTTAATAATTTACCGAAGCAACTAATACATGTTAGCAAATATGCATCGAAATCTTTATTTTTCTCTTTTCAGAAAGTTTATTTCATGACATTAAAATCCTTTATTTTGGAGTGTAATGAAGTATTTAATATTTTTATGATGCCATGTTACTTGGACAACTCTTAAGTTACTACTTGTTCATATATAAATCACTGTTGCCAATCTTTAAATTTTAAGACAGTTGATATTCTTGTTATTTCAAAAACTTCTTTGGAGAAAGTGAAGAAGTAAAGAAAACACATTTTTATTGTATTTTTATGAAAATTCTTTGGACGTTATAAAAGGTTTGCATTCCTTTTTAAAAATTAGATAAGCTTACGTTTTTATATTTAAAAGACGTTCTTTTATTTTACTTGATTTTTTCCTACTGTAATATTTTCTGTTTTTCAGCAGTTGTTATGTAAATGATCTGAATTTATATAGTGTATATAAGCATATATGTTGAGAAATTTTTTAATTAGCTTAAGTTAAAGTGTATTTTAACTTAAGCATTAAAATAAAAGCATTATTTTTCACGTTAATAGGCATCTTCTTAATGAGACAAATAGGTAAATAAAAATCTTCCGATTAATAAGTATCATTTAAATGATTAAACAAGTAAATAAAAATAGAATTTTTTCCCCATTGATAGGTATCTGTGTTTATGAATAAGCCATTTTTTTTTTTTTTTTTTTTTTTTTTAATTTTAATGTTTAATTCTTCAATTCATAGGTTTATTCGAATCACTTGGATTTTAGATACCCGAAAGGCATATGACTCGTTTTTTTATTTTTTTATTACTTATTTATCTTTTGTTTTATTTTATTTTAAAAGTCTTATTTCTAACGAAAGAAAAACTAAAAATGTTACACTATGTCTTATCTATAATAATTTTTCAAACCTCATCAAAAGAAGACGCTTATTTTCGTACTTTTTTACGCTTAATTTTCCAATAAAAATTAACGTTACTTGAATCATATTTTACTTCCATTTAGTTCAAGTTTTTAATGAAATACTATTTGTACATTTGTGTATTTGATCATTTTACTGCCAAAAATCATGTGATATAAAAATGTATTCTGTTAGCATATTTTTTATATTCTCCTTTGTATATGTATTTATTTACTTATTCTTTCTCGGTGAAAATATTCCGCGGGGGAATTTTTTAGGCGTAGCGTTTATGTTTGCAGAGTTTATAACTGCGCTATGAACTACTGCATTATCTGCACAACTCTTTTTCTGTTTTAAGAATAAGTTGTCATACGTTTGTATTGTTATTTATGTCTATAGAAATTAGTATACAAGTGAAACAATGTATTACTTATTTTAGTTCAAAGTTTTAACATTTTTTACAGACATTTACAGGTAGTTTATTTTCCATCACATATTTTTTGACAAAGTGTACGTGAATTTTCAAGTATTTTCATTTTCCAACCATACACGAAAGAAACATATGTCCACCTGCTTCAAATTTAATAAAAAATTTTAATCAGATATTAAATTTTTTGTTGGTAAATAAAAATACTTTATGTATTTTAAATGTACGTTCAAAGTATAAAAGTATAGTACATCAAATTCGCTAAGGCCTATCACATTTCGACTACGAAGTTCTGACACTTGGGCCCTTCTGCACATGACAGAAAAGGACGAATCCGTTCGAGTTTTAGGGAAGTTCGTTCCGCAGGTGCGTTTATTAGCATGCAAATTGGAATGTTTGCTTCTATGTTTATTGAAAGCAGCTAAATTTATAAACTGGCATATAACGTCAGTTCGAAAGAAACCAAGTATACTACACGAAATAAAACAAGATCAGAAACGGCACTTTCCTTGAACATGAATGGATTCTTCTTGGCACTCTGCCAGGCAGATTGCTTTGGTTGATGGTAGAACTGTACTTATCTGTAGAGGAGTTAAATGACTTGGTTTTCAAAAGAATCTTACGGTGCTTTAACACCACAAAAACAATATTCCTGTCTTTTCACATCTACGCAAGAGCGAGGCATATTTTTGCCTTCAAAAATATGCTCTGCGGTTGCGCAGATGAGAAAATACAAGTTTGTCGTCTTTGGTGTGAAAGAACCCTTAAACTCTATTTCGAAGTCTCGGGCTGTCTTAAGTCACACATTAGCCAATGCGCTTGCTCCTACGATGTACAGAGCATGCGAACGGGACATCAGGATGGCTTGTGTCCTTGAAATCACGTTCGACCTTCGCTTAAAAATCAAGCCTTAAATCAGTTTTTCACTTTAAAGGGCCCCTAAAATCGAAATAAGAGAATATAAATGTCTTCGAAAAAATTCTAGACTTAGCTAACTTGATCAAGAACTTAATTATAACTACTCTTACAATGGGAATCTAAAAGGGGGAAATTCTAAGTTTTCACACATGAAATTTTTCTAGGACAAGATTTGTCTGCTTGAAATTTATGATAGATGTTTTATTAATTTAAATATTTAAAAGTTGTTTTACTGAAATAAAATGATAAAAAGTGTAAATCAATATTTATTTTTGTTTAAGATATTACGTACGTGAATTGTATTAGTATCCTTTTGTAATGTCATCTTGTTCATACACTGCAATAATGGCTAAACTCGAAACATTTAATTAATTTTAAAAAAAAGATAACAATATCAATTTTTATAGTACAAGAATTCTGGCACAAGGTTGATTCGTAAAATACTTTGTTTGCTAGAGTAAGTTATGAATACACTGATGAAATTTAGCAACATTCGGAGAAATTCCGTCTCTTAAAAAGTTCTTTCCATAATGCCACAATCGTGCTTGGTGTAATCCGAATGCTCCGCAACTATAGTCTGTTACAATGTTATGCCAGACGTCTGCAATCGTGTATTAATTTGAAACTTTACGTCATCAGTATCGTTGAGTTAATTTAATTTTAAACTCTAGATGATTTTTTTTTTTCAATAAAAATACTCACTAAAACAGATGGGACCAGACCATAGGCCACAGAAATCATGATATGTAAGATTCTCAATATATTTCTGCCATTCAATGTGAAAATGTCGGAGAACAGTCCTTAAAACTATCCTTCAAGAACATAGATTCTCTACGAAGCTTTGAATCCGAAAATAATGGCGCAAACAGAATATTCCCTTCGGGTTAGGCGGTTGGCTCATACCATCACATGTACATGTATTAACATACTAGGATTGACAATGTGGCTTAAAACTAAAGATCCTGCAATTTAATCCTCAAACCCACCTTGGCTGCGCTACAGCATTATGTGAAATGGGGTGAAGCAGCTTAGTGTTCATAACACCAATCTACCAGAGGCTGACATAGTAATATTTCGAAGGAGAAAAAGAAATCTGATGCATTATTGGGGCGTTATGATGTGCCATAATGATAGTAGACATTTAAAAATAATATTTTTTTTTGAAAAACCTCTTAGTTCCATTTTTTTTCTGCAGACTCATACCACTATTGCAATACATGAACAAGGTATCAGAACATGTTTCATTCCGAGTAACTGCCATTCGTTTACTACTGAAATGTACTATGTCTGTGATTGAAGATCTATATAATGTAGCGAGTGTATAATTTAGCAATAATTGAATTTTCAGAAGTTTAAATTATCATCTAAAGAGAAAATACTTTTCTTCTATTTAAAGAAATATATTTTTAAACAAGCAAAACTGAAGTGATAAAAAATTTGATGTGTCCGAATTTATCTTACAACCATAAAAGACAAATCCTACTGTAGTTATTTGGCTAAGTAGTTAAGAAACCTCAAATCTTGTATTTTAATCAATGCACGAACACAATCAGAGACAATAGAAAATTAACGCCTCAATGCTACTTTGCACATCATGTCAATTGTGTATAAATTTTTAGTTAAATAAAATACTCATTATTGTTTTACAGTTTACTTATTTGTGTATTTTCTCCAGTTATAATAAAGTACATGTAAGCTTGGCATCTTACATATAAAATCATGAAACATTCATAGTTGCGATACTTAACTTTTGTTTTCTCAGGCCACATACACACAACATTTTCAAAAGGGGGGCAACATAAAAATAATGAAAATAACGTAGTAAAATCTTTTTAAAAAATTGAAAAATAAATTCATATAAAAATTTTTTTTTTTTCTTTTTTTCTCTTTACACTGTAAAACTATTGGTGCTTCGTTGTCACCACTTTTGGTGTTCGGCAACAACAAAGCTGAAAATTATTCATGTTTGATATTTCTATGAAACTAGAATACATGAGCGAATAAGAAAGAATGTAAACGAGCTTGAAACAAAACTTTGAATAGTAAAGATGAAATGTTTATGAGAAAATGAAATAATACAGTAGACTTGCGTTATAACGATCCTACGTTACAACAACCCATTTCATAAAAACAACTTTGAAGAAGGACCAATTGACCTCTGTTTAAGGTAATGTTATTTAGCATTCTATTTAACAAGTGTGCAGGAATACAGGTCTTGGCATAACGGGTCTGAAGCGAACGGATAGGAATTTTCCCACTCTGCAAATTTGGAGGATTTCCAATAAAATCAACAATCAACACACATTCAGACCACGTTAAAATTACAATACATAAAATCATATATGAATTATCTGATAGTGTTTTAGAGATCCGCTACCTTCCCTTAGGAGCAAAATTGACGTCAGAAGTGAGAACTTGCGCTTGTCTGACGATATCCTAAATTTCGCTTTTTCTGACACTCTCAGTGAATTATAAACAACGTTTTAATTGGAAAAACTGTTTAGCTACATTGGAAATATCATCCTACGTATTCCTATTCATCAACGCATTTAGTTATTTTTTTTATTTTACACATACATTACATACATATATACACAGGGTGCGTAGCGCTCTTACGTCACACCTCATTAAACACGTTACTACCAGTACACCAGAAATATTTTTTTCTTTATTAATAAATTCACGTTCCATTATGTGGAAAACAGTTTTACGCGATTACTGATGGTCAAGTGCTTACAAAATGAGGCGTGGTTTAAGGGCGCTACGCATTCTGTACATATGTATGTATGTATGTATGTATATATGTATATAAACTGTATATATAAGCGCGTGTGTGTGTGTGGATATATATATATATGTGTGTGTGTGTATTTTCCCGAAGTTCAATTAACTAATAATATTTTATCAGGAAATTCAACTTAATTTCATGTAATTACTTAGTATTTCATCTTTATTTTATTATTCCTTTTTGTTTTACGGAATAATTATTTTATATTATTACCTCTTTTGTTACTCATTTAAAGAAAATGTTTGCCCTTAAAACCGAATATTCAATTTTATAGCTCAAAAATATTCATTTCTTCATTTAACGGGAAAAGTGAAAAAGAAAGATAGAAATAGAACTGCAATACGGATTTCACTGCGAGTTTAACTGAACAAATGTTTGTGAGAATGCTTCGTTTGCTTCGATATTCTCTCAAGAAAAATCTCTTATGTTTTCCAAATGCAATTGAAAACCTTTGAAAATTTTGTGATACTCTACCCTATTCCTATTGAAGGGTACATTTATCTTTTTCGATTTGATCCCTTTTTTTTCTCGTTCGTACAGATTTCGCTTTTCTATCATCCAGATGTCTATTGAATTCTTTCGTTACAAAGATCTATCCAGCAGTTTCTGATGCGTATATTTTTCTTTTACTTGGTATTTACTATTATTATTGGAGAACGGAGTATATGCAAAATGCATATGTGCATTGGGATAGAGAGAAAGGTATGAGGAGAAAATTCAGAAATTTATTTTGACGCGGGTTGTAAAAGTTGTGCTTTAGGCACGTTAGTTTACATATTTTTTTTTTAGTTGAAATCCATTCATATCTTCTGGTGCCCCTAGCACCCTAAAGATTTATATATATATATGTAATATGGAAAAATCCTTTGTATCCTTTGTCAGGCTGTGATATGGAGAAGTCCTTTGTCTCCTTTGTCTGGCTTTTTCCATATTAAACTTGACAACTCAGGGTTGTCTCACTCATAAATTTCTCTAACGCGTTACCATATATGGTCATGCCTAAGCTCAAGTTGGTTTCCCTCATTAATTCCCTCCAGACTATTTTTTTCCCCGTAGACTTAGGCCAGCCCCTGTCTACGGCATTAAAGCCAATAATATATTTTATTTTCCATATGGCCCTCCTATTTAAACCACGTGCTATCACGTGGTGTAGGGAATGTTGTCTGCAGTCTAAGAGATTTTCCCCCATATAAATACGACTGCCCGAACGAAAATCGGGGGTTCTTGCTTCTTGAAACGTGCTGATGACTTCATGTCCTTCGTTCCAACAATATTAATGTTATGATATTTGTGTGTTAAAGTTTACCAATAAAGAATTGCAACGAAACCCTGTGCCTCGTCTTACATGGGTTTTAGCGGCCACAGCTGTAGAATATAGAACGGGACAGCCGTTCTTACAAGCCGGTAGGATTTATGTTCCTATCCGGACTCCTGCAGGAAAAAAAGAACCATCGAAGAAAAGCAATACTAAATCTGCAATGTGCCGCGCCGATGTAGCAGCGTGGATCATCTTTCCAGACGGTTCAATGAACCGATGTGCGCTTCTTCCACCTGGGGAAAAGCTCGCCCCCGTTGTGGCTTTTAGAAGCGAAGAGTGTTTGCGTTCTGCGGAGTGATTAAACGAAAGGGTCGTTATGTGTGGTGCTTTAGAATGGAAATTATTTTCATGTGCTGAAGTGAATGTTGATAGAGTAATTTTTAATGTGTTATTCCAAAATGGTATTATTTCGAATTTTCTTCATAAATATCTTATAATTATATGAATATCTTTTTCTCCCGTTGGGTTTTTTTTACATGATATTGCTTTAGAATTTATTATGATATAAATTGATCATGTGCTTTGGAAGAATAAGTTCTTTATTTGATGATATATTAATTATCGGTTTAAATTTTTAAAAGGGATCTTGTCAGCACGGGGTTTTTTTTTTTTTTTTTTTGACATTAAGATGTTTGAAATAGTAAATTTATCAATGTGCTGTGTAATTGAAATTATGGTATATTTTTTGCAGTATTATGAATAGTTCTGTATATATTTTAGATGTTATGCATTTGTTTACGCGGAATATTTTTGTTGTTAAAGTGGGAAGGTAAAAAAGGAAAAATGTCAAAAATTTGTGTGTTATTAGAATTATGTTATTACGTAGTGGTAAAATGAGCAAGACCATTGAAAATGAAAAAAATTCTGACTTAGAGTCTTCCCACAAAGAAAATTCAAACATGGATGGAGATAACTTAAACCGTAAGGATGCGGAAACTCAAGCAGAGGCAACTGCCGATTTAAGCTTAATAAAAATGGATTCAGAATGTCAAACGATTAGTGATAAAATAAAAGAGATAAGTTTGGCAGATGGCTCTTCTACTTCAAAAATTGAAATAAAAGACAAAAATTCGGGTAGCTCACCTGAAATTTTATTATTTGAACCAGAGTTAGGGATAAATTTTTCAGCATGGTTAGCTCACTTTAACCAGCAAACGGCTCAGAACAATTTAAATGATAATTGGAAATTAAAAAATTTTCAGAAGTTTATTCGCGGGTCAGCCTTAAAGCTCTACATCAATCAATGCCTTTGCTGTAATTCCTTTCATGAAATCATTCAAATTTTTGAAGAACATTACTTTACTCCAGCAAATAGTTTTCTTGATTTTCAAAATTTAAAATTTTCTGGAAATCCAAAAGAGTTGTGAACTCCTATTTTACTGAAAAAGTAGAAATGGGAAGAAAAATAAAACTTAGTAATCAACATATCCTTGAGGGGCTTTCAGTGGGGCTACCTGCCCAAGTTAGGGCATTTTTGGTAATAAAAGAGCCAGAAACTCCCACCGAATGGCTTCAGGTAGTTTCAAAATTAATAAATGAAGTTCCACATGAAACACCCAAGTCCGCTTATAAAGGGGAGCAACAAAATATTTTTAGGGTAAAGCCCCCCTTTTATCAAAATTGGATGCCAAAAAATCATGATCAAAGTAATTTTCGTCAACAATATAACTATTCTCGTCAAGATAGTAACAACGTATACCAACCTAATTTTTACCAACAGAATAAACCTAGGTTTGTAGGTCATAATGAAAGACAAAATGCAGTAAAAAGACAGACTGCACATTTTTCGCAGGAGTTACCCCCTAATCCTTGTAAATTTTGCGCACAACAAGGAATCTCCAACGCATATCATTGGGGACAAACATGTGTGAATAAGCCAAATACACCGAATGCTGGATTTAAACTACCACCTCAGCAGAAAGATAATCAATTAAGAGAAGAAAATCAGAGAGTTAACGAAGTATGACAATTAATAATACCCGGGTATATTATTAAAAATGAGGCGAAATTTAAAAATGATTATCAACTATCTAATGACGCGTACACTCAAAATACGAATTCGAATTTAAAGACTATTTATTTAAATGTTGATACCGGTTCAACATTAAATATCATCCCGAGTGCAATTGCAAAAACATTAAATGTTTCGATTAAAGAAAAAATCGCTGTAAAAATAAAACAAACGAAGGGAATGCTACAGCTTAACCAAACGTGTATTCTTTACCTTAAGGTCGGCAATATAGTTAAACCGGTGGAATTTTATGTTCTAGACACCGATTTACCTTATGCCATATTAGGTTTAAAGAGTTGCGGGGGATTTCGTTTGGTCATAGATTGTGTAGGACATGTCGTTATGCAGGATCAGAGAAGACTGATCACCTTTTCTGATTCCGAACCGAATGACTTGTCTTTGCATATTTTACCTGAAATCCTAGTTAGGAACTGTGGAAATAAAGTAAAAGAAAATAAAAACGAAAATAATAGTACGGGAAAAATACGCAAGAAAATTGATAAGGAAATTAAAAGAGTGAAAGATCCGAAAGAAAGTAAAACTAAGGAAAGGGTGACGGAATTACATTATAACGAAAATGAAAAGAAAAAGAGTAGCACGGAAAAGAAAACTTGTCAAGAGAAAGATAGAAATGAAAAAATGAGTTGCGAAAAGAATAATCATTTTCGTATTTCGTCCGATGTTTCTGGGACTGGTTGCGGCATTGGAGGCCTACAATGTCGCGATCCTGTCGATGGACATTCGGAATTTGAGGAAAATTCAAAGTTAAAAGAAATATTGCGAAATTACGAGGATATATTTTCCAAAAATAAATATGATGTTGGAACAATTAGAATTGAACCTCAACGGGTAAGGTTAACATCCGACTTACCGGTGTCGTTAAGGGCATATAAAACTTCCCCAAAGCAACAAGAAGAAATTGAAAATCAAATTCAAGAGTTATTAAAGGCTAATATAATGAAAGAAAGCTCATCGCCGTATTCTGCACCTGTTACACTAGTTTTTAAAAGAGACGAAAATAAAAAAAGTCGATTATGTATAGACTACAGAAAATTAAATCAAATTACTAAGTCCGACGCAGAACCATTACCCCTGATAGAAACACTTGTAGATAAATTAGGGAAAAGCAAATATTTTACCAAATTAGACATGGCTTCCGGATATTGGCATATACCAATTCATCCCGACGATACTGAAAAGCTCGCTTTTGTCACTAATAGTGGCTTATATGAGTGGAACAAATTACCCTTCGGGTGGAAAAATTCAGGAAGTATTTTTCAAAGAACTTTGCGTCGAATACTTACAAAACATAAAATAAAATTTGCAGCCAATTACTTTGATGACATAATAGTTTTTTCTGAAACCCTTTCAGAACATTTAGATCATATTCAACAAATGTTTGAGATATGCAGACAGGAAGATTTAAAGTTAAAAGCATCAAAATGTTCTTTCTTACAGACTAAAATTGAATTTTTAGGGTATGAAATTTGTAATGGTATTGTAACGCCCGATAATAGTAATATTGAGGCTATTAAAAAATTACAACCGCCTAAAAATGTTAAATCTCTCCAAAGATTTCTGGGGTCAATAAATGTGTACCATAAATTTATAGATAAATATGCAACTATTAGAAATCCATTAAACCACTTGCTAAAAAAAGATACAACTTGGCAATGGACTGACAAATGCCAAGAAGCATTTCAAGTTTTGAAAAACTCTTTAATTTGTAAACCAATTTTTAAAATATTTGATCCTAAAAAAGAATGTCATATTTGTGTTGATGCAAGTCAAACTGGTGTGGGAGCAATATTAAAACAGCCAGACAGTTCGGGTGCCTTACATCCCATAGCTTTCCATTCCCGCTCATTAAAAGATTACGAGAAGAATTATAGTATTACTGAGTTGGAATGTCTAGCTGTTGTGGATGCTTTAAATAAGTACCACCACTACCTCTTTGGCCATAAATTCGTCATACATAGCGATCACGCGGCGTTAGTTTGGCTCAAAAATGTAAAAAACTTAAAAGGTCGTTTGTTCCGCTGGTCCTTACAATTAAGTATGTATGACTATGATATTAAATATACGAAAGGCACCACAAACTTCGAGGCTGACATGCTCTCAAGAGATATACCTGTAAATAATGAATGTGTTGAAAAAAATATAGGAAACCACGTTTCGCATCTACTGCAATTGGATGAAATTCAAGAGGCTCAAAAAAATGACAATTTAACTGGTAATTTTGTCGAAATTAATAACGTGTTATGCCTGCGTAAAAAGGGTTTTACTAAAATTGTTGTTCCTTTTTCTTTACGCCGTAAATTACTTGAGACTGTCCATGAAAAGTTTGGACACCCAGGAATTCAAAAAACAATTAATTTACTTACGCCTGTATATTATTGGCAAAATATAACATTAGATATAACTGGATTTAACAAACATTGTCATATTTGTCAGGTAAACAAAAAGCCTCGACAAAAAAGATTTGGCCTTTTACAGTCTATGCCTCCAGTTGATAAACCATTTGATCTCGTTGCAGTAGATAGTGTGGGTGGTTTCAACTACTACAATTCCACGAAAAAATATTTAACATTGTTTATAGATCATCATACTAGATACATGTGGTCTTTTGCATCAAAATCAATCACTACCGAAACTTACGTCAACTTTCTTAAACAAATTTTCAGTGTTCAAATACCTAAAAGTGTATTAAGTGATAGAAATCCATCATTTACTTCATCTCATTTCAAGAAATTTCTAAAGCACCACAAAATTAAACAGCTTTTAACCACAGCTCATAGACCAGAGACAAATGGTAAGGTGGAACGTCTGAACCAAACAATAGTCACTCGCCTAAAGTGCAAAGTGAACGCAGCTTCTGGAAACGTGCCATGGCCTAAATTATTAGAGCAGGTGACTCAAGAATACAACCTAACTCCACACTCAGTTACGAAGTTCCCACCTGCGTATTTAATGTACGGTACAGTGCCTTTTCAAAATCCAGTAAATGAAGACATTTATCCTCCTGTTGAGGAAGCTAGAAAACTGGCAGTGGAAAGAACTAAAGAGTATCATGAAAAAAATAAAATATATTACGATGCCAGATTTGTCGACAAATCTTTTAATGCAGATGACTTTGTGATATATGAAGAATTCAAATATCCGAATTCACGAAAACTTTCGCAACCGTTCAGTGGACCATATAAAATTCTTCGAAAAGTTACGGACGTAACTTATGAAATCAATAAACCAAATGCACACAGCAAAGAAAAATCAGACATAGTACATGTGTCAAGATTGAGGAAATATTACCCACCAACAAATTTCAAACTATCACATGAATAATGTGATATAAGTCATTCACTTTTGAACTGCAACAGAATAATCCAACTGTAATTAAACTGAACTGTAAATACAATTTTGTAAATATCGTTTAGTAAGAGTATAATAATCTGTGATGAAAATGTTCAGTAATTTTTGTAACTGTATAGTATTTCATTCAAAATGTGATATGTTTATATAAAATTTAATACATAAATTTATGTGGGGAAAAAGGCTGCAGATATTTCACTTCTTCAATATTTAAAGTAATAGAACTTTTGGGGAGGGGGGATGTAATATGGAAAAATCCTTTGTATCCTTTGTCAGGCTGTGATATGGAGAAGTCCTTTGTCTCCTTTGTCTGGCTTTTTCCATATTAAACTTGACAACTCAGGGTTGTCTCACTCATAAATTTCTCTAACGCGTTACCATATATGGTCATGCCTAAGCTCAAGTTGGTTTCCCTCATTAATTCCCTCCAGACTATTTTTTTCCCCGTAGACTTAGGCCAGCCCCTGTCTACGGCATTAAAGCCAATAATATATTTTATTTTCCATATGGCCCTCCTATTTAAACCACGTGCTATCACGTGGTGTAGGGAATGTTGTCTGCAGTCTAAGAGATTTTCCCCCATATAAATACGACTGCCCGAACGAAAATCGGGGGTTCTTGCTTCTTGAAACGTGCTGATGACTTCATGTCCTTCGTTCCAACAATATTAATGTTATGATATTTGTGTGTTAAAGTTTACCAATAAAGAATTGCAACGAAACCCTGTGCCTCGTCTTACATGGGTTTTAGCGGCCACAGCTGTAGAAGATAGAACGGGACAGCCGTTCTTACATATATATATATATATATATATATACATACACAGTGAAACCTGTATAAGTTGACCACTTGCGTTGTGCAGCACTTTAGTAGTCAACTTATACAGGGTGAGGATGGTTTTTTTTTTTTTTTTTTTTTTTTTTTTTTTTTTTTTTTTTTTTTTTTTTTTTTTTTTGTCATTCCTACACTATGCATTCATTTCATTCTAACTAATTGAAATACATTTAAGCTTAGCTTCATGCATTAACCTTACTTTAAAATAGTATTTAGCTATTTTATTTCACAAAAATATCGCGCGCGTTAGAGAAATTAAACCTAAAAGATGTAAGCCTTTTCGGTTTTAATGTATCACATAACTTTGAAATTAAAGTACTTAGCTAAGATAAAGATACATATCTTATTAATTATGTAAGTTGTTTATTTGCTAAAGATTTCCTAAAAATACATAAATGTTCAAAATGCCTATCTCAGATAGAACAAAAAAGAAGAAATTTACTTAAAGAATAAAAGTGTGCTCATAGTTGGTTTTCCATTAGCTAAGTTAGAAAGAGGTTTAGACAAGCTTTATAATAACTGTTTCAACCATGCAATGCAGACGCATACTAGTATAGCATTATAGCATAAATAAATAGCCTGGAAAATTCTTTTTTGTTATTACATAAATAAATATCATGGCAATAATTAAGTGATCAACTTACAAAGATTTTTTATAATACTCCCACCCGATTTTGGTCTATATAAGTGGTCAACATAGACAGGTGGTCAACTTTGCAGGTTTTACTGTATATATATATACAGTGGCGTGCAAAAGTTTCGGGCCATCCTATTTTTCATACACATTGCACAGAAATACGATGGTGAAATAAATATAAACGATTAATTATAGCAGATGTTCACTTATATTTGAAAAAAATGAGTTATATACATTGATATTATTTTCAAACATTTATTTATTCAACATTTTTTTATTAATGACTGTGCAAAAGTATCGGGACACATACTACTTTTTAAAAAAATGAAAAAGAATAAAGGAGAATTGGGGTTAAATGTCTTGTACTCCTTCACTCGACTCAATACTTTGTTTCCATGCCCTTAGCAGCAATGACTGCAGCGCACTGACGAAGCATTCAGTCGATTAACGACGAGGTTGGTTCATTTGGCAATTTTTCCCACTCTTGTCGCAAATGGTTTCACAATTCGGTCTTGTTGGAGTGATTTTTCGTTCCAACACGGACCTTCAGGTCTTGCCACAAGTGTTCAATGGGAGTTAAGTCCGGTGACTGCGATGGCCAGACTAGGAGATGGACTTTTCGGCTCTGAAGAAAATTTTTCACAAGACGCAATGTGTGTTTTGGATCGTTATCTTATTGAAAAGTCCAACCACGAGGCACATTTTTCGTTGCAAATGGAAGCATACGGTCTAGCAGAATGTTCTTGTACATTGTAGCATCCATATTGCCTTCAATTTCCACCAGCGGACCAATGTCATCAGCAAAAATGGCTCCCCAAACTTTGATGTTCCCACCACCGTGTTTAACAGTAGGAGTTTGATATCTTACATTATATCTGGTACCTGTTGGACGTCTTACGTACTTCCGACCATCACTTCCAAACAATTGAAATTTTTATTCATCAGATAATAGCACTTTCCGCCAATCTGATGCCCTCATGTGCTGATATTTTTTCTCGAAGTCCAACCTAGCCTTCTTATTCTTTTTGCTAATTAATGGTTTTTTGACGCAATCCGTCCAATCAGTCCTACAGCCTTCAGACGTCGAGACACCGTACTCCGACTAACATCGACTAGGGTTTCATTTCGTAATTCGCGTGAAACGTCTGCTGCGCTTTTTCGCGGATCGAAAACACACTTTCTTTTTGTAATTTTGTCGACACGACTCGAAGTTTTTTGCGGCCTACTGCTCCGTTTTTTATCACACAGTACGTTTGTTTATTTATACTTTAGAAATAATACGATTAACAGTACTTTTACCGACAGATGAAGCTCTTGCAATGAAACGTGAAATTTCCTTCTGAAGAAAGCTTCATCACGATTTCGCGAATCTGAATATATGTGCGTTTCGACATCGTCACCACAAAAAGACTAATTTTCCTTTGTGTCGAATTCTTTCAAACCCGCGGGCCTAAACTGTAAACAAACTGGGAGTACAGAACCGCGTCGAGTAGTGGCCCGATACTTTTGCACGCCGACGAAAGTCATTTTACGTAGTACACGTAGACTATGCTATGAACCAATGTAATATTTGATGTTTCTGTGTATATTCTAAATCTCTCATATATTTCGGACAATGATCGAGTGGAGAAATAACATTTTTCAGAAATTATATGGGAAAAATCATTGTGGCCCGAAACTTTTGCACGCCACTGTATATATATTCATGGGGCGGGAAAGATGTGTAACATGTACTTTGGTTTACATAATTTTTAATTGAAATCTATTCATGTCTTCCGTGCGTCAAACGCCCCAAAAGCTGTTAAAAAATAAAAATTGTACATTCTTTTTTCTTTTTTACTTTTAGATTTTACGGGGTGCGACGGTTTCACGAATGATTTTATATCTTGTAATGCACCTAGTCGCCTCAAAATACTTTTTAAATTCACAGGATTGTTATGAAAATGCATTAGAATAGGAAATTGCTGAAAATATTAAGAAATTCGGTAGAGCATTAATGTGCCAAAGTATAAAGCTATAAATAATAATCATTTAAAAATAATACATGAAATATGCAATTAAAAATAACATCAATACAGTCTCTACAAATAAATGAAAGTACAAAAGCATCCACCAGCAACAGGTTGTGGACCTAACCAGACTGGTTTTAGTCAATTTTCTGAATTCCCAATAAAGATCAAAAGGGTTGTTAAAACTATTTTCCCCATTGCAAGTAACAGTTGCTTCCAATAAAATATTCCAAATGCATAGAAGGAACCCTGTTGAAGCAGTATTTTTTCCTAATTTCAAGATTAGTATGGGATTTGAGAAGTTTAAAGGGACCAAGACGAAATCAACTTGGTAAATATTGAATTGTACTATGCGTTATATATCTATTTTTAAATGCTGCCATTTCCGCTTACATTTCGCTTCAAAATGATATATTTATTATTATAAATAAGTGCAAAAGAATTTTTTAAGCTCAAGAGTTTCTTCGAAATTGTTAGTTAAACATGGATTTTTGATCTGAACGAAAAAAATAAACCCATTTTCTTTCTTTCTTCTTTTAACACCGTTTTACAGTTCTACCATCAACCAAAGCGATCTACCTGGCAGAGTGCCAAGTAGAATCCATTCATATTCAAAGGTGGAACGTCTAGTATAAGGAATGTGTCGTTTTTGTTCTCTTTTTTGTTCGTGTAGTACACTTGATTTCTTACGAAGCGATGCTATATCCCAGTTTTTAAATTTAGTTGTTTACAAAAACAGAGAAGCAAACATTCTGATTCGTGTACTAAATAAACGCACTTGCAAAACGAGCTTCCCTGAAACTCGAATGGATTCATTCTTTTCTGCCACGCGCAGAAGCGTCCAAATGTCAAAATTTGAACTGATAATCTCTCCAATTCGCCCAATTCGCAACTTTTCTGCAGTATTACGATTTGAAAGAAGAAAACAAATTTTTGCGTTTTTTCGGCCTACCCTATTCTAGAACCGTTTCAATCACGCTTCATTTACTGTAATTCGGTTTTTGTTGCATAAGTAGGCTCTCGAATGAAAAAGCAACATACACAGATGCTATACAGCAGCGTTTCTTAAATTGTGTTCCGCGGAACCCTGGTCTTCCGCGGAGATCATTCAAGGGTTCCATGGAACTCGCAAGCTTTCCTTACACAAATTTAAGAAGTTCATTGAAAAGTCAAAAAAATTTCGAATAAACGCTTCGCTCGAATAAACGCTCCAAATTAAAAAAGTAGAATAATAACTTTCACTTCCATTAGTAACTTAAATAATATAGTATATATAGCGAGTGCAACTGTGATACGTTGCGACTTTCTTGATCAGGAGAGGAAATCACAAAGATCAGGAAATACGGGAAAATTCGCTATATACAGCAATATAAAAGTGTGCTGAGTTTAAAACCTTGTTTAAATATGATATTTGAAGTTATTTAAGGGTTTTTTTTTTTTTTTTGTCTAAACTATTTTTGGAATTATTTTTAGATGTTATTAAATATTAATTGGTGCAATTGTCATTTTTATTGTAAATAATTCATATGCTGTTCACTGTGTGTATTTTACTAATGTTATACTATTGAAGAAAACAGGGGTTCCACGATATAACTTGACCTTAAAAAGGGTTCCGCACATCAAAGAAATTAAGAAACGCTGCTATACAGCAAGGTGGGCCGAGAAAACTCAATCTTTTTCTTTTCCAAGTCGTTACTCGGAGGAAAATTTGAGTTCAAGGGAATGATTTTTTCTAAATGTCGGCAAATTTTGGAACGCATGCACGATCGGAAGAAAAAAAAATTTTGCATTTGTTCGGTCCTACTGTAAATGGGTTTTTATTTCGCTAGTATTCTTCCAGAGGAAGAAACCAACATACAGATGCCACACAGGAGGATGGGCAGAAGAAACTAAAATTTTTTTTTTTTTTTTCAAGTGATAACTCGGTAGAAAAGTTGCGAATAAGGGGGTCTAAATGGACCACTTTGGGAGTCCCTGCTGTAAAGTACGGATTTTTACATAAACTTTTATTAAGGTAAAAAAATGATAGACTAGAATGAAAATAGCAATTTTTATTTCTATAAAGTTTACACCGAGATAATGTATGATGATACTTTTTTTTTAATGTGTGTGAATGTTTCTTCGACCAATAACTAAATATGTTAAAACTAATCTTAAATTATTATATAATAATCATAGAAACTTAATAATTAAATTTTATTTAAACTTATTTTATAAATTATGAGTAGGTATCCTTTGTGATTCTAACTAGTGCTAAAATATATAATGAGATTCAAAATTAACTCTCAAGTCCCAGTTACCCATATAGATTTCCCCAATGGAAGATTGGCTTTTATGGAGATATTATTGATTGGTAATTGATAGATAATTCTAATGTTAAATTTCTTTAAAAAATATTATTAGTTTCAAATTAAGAAGAATTTACTATCATCCTTTATAACAATTTAAAATTGCAATGTCTTGCAAAAGTATAAATGTTATCCATAGAACAGCGTTCAAACGCAACACATAAAATCTTTTCACTTTCGTCTTTGTCATGCTCGAACCTTTCTTTATACACGTCTCTGGTTTCCAACCGATTTGAGTGCTAGGGTGCACAAAAAAAATCTTACTAAGAAAAATCTAGGAGGAATAAACTCTTCAACTCACACACCACTTAGGGAGATCCTCTTTTTTTGTGAATATTTGTTTTATTCTTTCCATCCTCCACAGTGAACAGATTGTATGGCGGGCTAAGAGAAAATCTTTTTTTACACAAAGCTCTGGCTTTATCGAAAGGGTTGAAGTGTTTTTTCTGACGCCTTGAAGCGACATCTGTCGCATGAAAGAGAGCTTTACATGTTTTGTTGCCGACGGCAACACGGATGATCTTCTGATAGATCTCTTTTGAATCGTCTTGAATCAAATTTCGTACAAAACCTCTGATACAAGCAAAAGAAAATATCTCTATTGAAAAAAATGAAATGTGACAAAAATTGCATACACTCTTTTAAAAATACACATGATTTTCACGCCTTCAATGAAAACTTCGAGCAAGTATACTATCCCTCTTTTCCTTTACTTTTATATTGATAACTTTTAAAGCAGTTAAAATTTCGAAATTGCTTAAACTGGAAATATTCCAGACTATAAATTTTTGACATAAAGGCAGCAGAAACACAGCAGAATAAAAAATATCAGATGCAGGAACTTCGGCTTAATTTGAAGAGTTTTAAGAGAAAAGTGACTTTATCCCTTTAAAGTTGTGCACCTCCCCCCTTAACAGTTATCAAAAGCTATGCTACGGAAAAATACGCGAAGAAAACATCTAAAATGAGACAAAACTTAAATTAGGTTAACTTTTTTAATTCGTCGCTCGAGGTGCATTAAGCTACCGTAAGAACTATTTGTATGCCAAATTTCATGCGGTAATTTAAGTCTAAACATCTCACACACATACCAACGCTTTCTACATGCGTGATTCTAAGCCAAAAAAAAATTTCGGAAAAAGTATGCGCTATCAATTTAAAATAAAAAATTATATAGTTAGGTTAACTAGCCTCCCCCCCCCCCCAACACACAATACATACGCATATTTATATATAAGCTCAAAAAAAATCCCTTCAAGGAAAAAATGAAATGTCTAATATTAATACCAGAAGTCTTTTTTTACCAGAAAAAGTTATTGTGTATTGAAGGTTTTAATAAAATAATTTTTATAAAAAAAGAAAACCGACTTCAAATTAAAAATTGCGCTAAAAAGTAAAAAATAAATTCATTCTTTAAACAACATCGATGTGACTTTTAAACATAGTTTTAGAAGTCGGTGCAAAATTAGGATAGATAAAATCTTTTGTAATCATGAATCAATTACAAATATATATATTTCCGCAGAATAAGCAACAGTTCCAATATGAAGTAGCAAATGGTATAATGGTAATTAGACCCATAATTTTTCACCGACTTCTAAAACTATGTTTAAAAGTCACATCGATGTTGTTTAAAGAATGAATTTATTTTTTACTTTTTAGCGCAATTTTTAATTTGAAGTCGGTTCTGTTTTTTTATAAAAATTATTTTATTTCATTCCTTTTAGTGTAAATACATTTTGTATATAAATACTCTATTTTTTAAAAAATCCATATCAAAGGGCAAAACTTCTTTAAATGAATGGCACTAAAAACTAATCATTAGCATGATACATTCCCTTTTGAAGTCTATTTTAGCAAACAAACTGATTGGATTAATTTTTGCCAAAGAGAAGCCTTCATTCAAACTCTTGCTGTAATTTCTTTTAATATTATATCATATGACAACAAACATGTTTTTAACAATGCTTTTATATTTATTAATAGATTTCCCAACAAAGAAAAATCAAGCCAAGCCTTTCCAATTAAAATAAAAAAAACTTATTTTTCACTCGTAACGTTTTTTCTAAAAAACGAATGTAGTCAAATTGATTTGCAATATTTGAGTTAGACGACCCTCTATCTATTAAAGAAAAAAATCATCAAAATCGGTTCATTGAGTCAAAAGTTATGGATGAAAAGACAAAAAAAATACTACATTTCTGCCCATTACTTTTGTTCCAATTATCGAATATGGTCAAACGAAAGTACGGGACCTATGGGAAACCACCCCTGATCGACTGAAAAAAAAATCATGAAAATCGGTTCATCCGGTGCGAAGTTATGAGTGGACAAACAAACAAAAAAAAAAAAAAAAAAAACGACATACATACAATACGAATGTATAACCTCCTTCCTTTGTGAAGTCGGTTAAAAAGTAGTACAAAATATTTTGCTTGTCGGAAGGCAGAAAGAAAAGCAAATATATTAATTGTCAAAAAAATCTTTAAAAAATTTTTTTTTTAATTTTGGAAAACCATTTTTTTTTTCTTTAATCTTTGCAACAGGTGCTCGAAAAATGTCGGAAATGTAGGAGGATTTCAGACCAGAAACACATATGGAAACACATATGGCTTACTATATCTCTCTATCTTACGGATATAGGAGGCATTGCGGAGACACATCTTTTTGTAACTTTATAATAAGGGTTCATATAAAAGCAAAAACTTGATGAATCGCTTCTGACTGTTCTGAATAAAAAATTATCACTTATCATTTTTCTTTCGAGTAGGAATTGATTTTTTTAAATTTAGCTTACCTGTTAATATGTTTAAACAGCCCTAGTATGGTAACTTTTTTGTTTAATGTTCCAAAACATCATGACGTTTTTGGATTGCACTATTTTTAATAGTATAGAATTACAGAATTGCAACTTTTCGAGTTTATAGTGTTCTGTAAGTATTTTTTATAGCGTATTTAATTGTTTTTCCGCGGGTTCTTAAATATCGTATTTGTGTGCATATCTATATATAAAATACATGTGTGTGTATATATACAATTAAATTGTAACTATTTAAAAACAAATCTTTCAACTTTCCATCTAAATTTTTGTTTTCAAGAATTTCTTCATGGACTTGCCAAAAAAGCTCAACAATTTTGTTACTTTTGTACTTAAATACTTAAAACAGTTGAGGCAAAAGAAATTATCTAAGGCTGCTGCAAAGATGGATTACTTCTCCAGAAACATCTGTTTTTTCTCCAAGTTCTTTGTTTTTACTATCGCCCTCTCACAATGATCAGAAAGCTACAAAGAAGCTTAACGATCATTGGTAGCAATGGGTACCACGTTCCCATGTCAGAGTGAGATTAGTTGCTGCTTTTACTTGTACAGACTAAGGGGAAAAGAAAACGAGTACTAACGTTATATTTTTTTTTCTCTCTTTTTGCCCTTAAGAGAGGTCGATTTTCACTCACAGCGAAAGGAATTGCTCCCTTTCAATGTCGGAGAAAAGATAAATTACCTTTACATTGAAAGAGAAATTGAACGATCTGAAAGTTTCTTTCACTGAAAGTAAGAAAAGCATTTCTGTTATTCCACCGTAAATTGGATGTAAGCGTAACAGGAACTAATCTGCTGATCGCTTTGACAACTTTCCACTTGACTGCAGAATCATTATAGGAACAAAATTGTAAAACGTCTGATAGCAGTGAACCAGTACTATACTAAAAAATAATTAACCCTATATTGGAAATGAATTTCCCCAAAGGAAAAGTTATTTTCTTTTACAGGGTTCATACTCAAATAGCCAAAAAAATTTCCATGACTTTTCCAGGTAGATAGAAAGCAGAATTCCAGGTTAACGTTCCAAGTAAAAATATTTATTAGCAAATGTACATTAAATTCGCCCTCCATTATATTTTATACATACAATTATATTAACCTCATACTAAAAAATTCCACAGATGCTCTATTAAGATAACAAATTTATACTATAGAATTTCTAGTCTATAGAATTTCAAAAGTAAAATTTTGTGACACAATACTGCCAAAAGATATTAGCTGTTATATTTGCATCTATCTTTTTGTTTGTTTTTTTTTTTTAATTTAAATTTTAGAAAGCTAATTTTAAACTATAAAACATAAAATATAAAGAATAAATAAAATAAAATAAAAACTAGGATGATCCCAGTGGGGACAAATCAGCTTTTTAACTCTATAATAACGCATGAAAACAAATATTTAAAGAAATGCTGATGTAGGCACTTTTATGCCATGACAATATAATAATCACCATTATATAAAGAAAAAAACCTATATAGGAAAAGGAAGGCGAGTTAACTGAGGATCTGACATCGCGGCGAGCGTAGGTTCAATCCAAGGAGTCCCTGGTAGGGGGAAAAAAATCCCCGACTTTTTCCAGGTTTTGTCAAAAATTTATGTTTTTCCCTGACTATTCCATGATTTTTGCAAAGGATATCGATTTCCAGGTGGAGTATGAACCCTGCTTTTAACTTACTTGTACAAAGTACAGGAAGTATTGTAATCGCGAAACATTTCCACTAAAATTCCAGTCTAATATGTATGTACATACGCACGTGGGTATGAACCACTGAAATATCGATTTTGACCATGCGTTTGACGTGCTGTCTGTATGCTCGTATGTGCGTATCTCGCATAACTCAAAAACTCATAACTCATTAATCTTGAAAATACCATAACAGTGGAACCCCGCCATTTGTCCGCCTCGCTATTCGTCCAACTTGTTCAAGTAAAATTCAACTCGTCATTCGTACGCTTGCCCCGCGATTCGAACGGCACCAGGGGCCAAGGTTGCCAGTTTGGCTTTTTTTTAAAGAAAAAATCGAGAAATCGTGCTCTTTTTGAATTCGTCTGGAAATAATTTGTTTGGCGTTTTGGATATTTTTTTAAATTTTGATACTTTTTGAGATTTTACGGACGATATTAACTTTCTAAGGGGGGCATCAAGAGGAAGTGGATGAAGAAATTTCTTCTTCAGAGGAGGAAAGCATTTCCTTTGCAGCAATTAAGGAGTTGCGTTACCACTGGGGAAAAAAACAGCGAGTGGTAGAAAAACGGCATCCTAACACTTCTGTGATCAACAGGAGTATTAATTTGTTCAACGACAATGTTATTGACCATTTTTAAATAAATTCTGAACAATCGTCAAAGGCAGACAACATTTGACAGGTTTTTTAGAGAAAGAAACCCAATATTCTTCTAGTGCAAAAAGACAGAAAAAAGAAAGAACAGCAGAAAGGGAGAAAACACCTAAAGGGGTTGTTACCCGATGCTTTTATAGAAGGGGACTCCTCTTCCAACCATTCCACTTATGCCATCAGCTCACCTCAGTACAATCAAAGTGTAGTACATTTGTTTTGCATAGGTTTAAATAGCAACCATCTGTGGGTCTGGAGCGGAGAAATCCACTTTACATTGTATCTTATGTGAAAACATAATTCGCCATTCGTATACAAATCGCCATTCGAGCTACCTCCTGGAACGAATTGTGTACGAATAGCGAGGTTCCCCTGTATCTATATTTACTATAATATATAAGCGCAAGGAAATAAAAGTGAACTAAAAATTCATTTAAATTTTAAAAATAAGGAAACTAAGAAAATATAACTTTTAACGTGCATGTATGGATACAAGCATCCATTTTTATTGGTTCTTAAAAAGGTGTATTATATTTAGTGTAGCACAAGGAAGTCATGTGGTGGACACATTACCTCGTTTTCTTACCTGAAAGACCTCATCATAGCAGTTTTTAAAACGTCGACAGTTAATTAAGGGAACAGAAAATTAAGAACACGAGTTTTGTTTTACCTTGTTTTCCACTGAATGTAAAATGTGTGCATAGATTACTTACTGAATTTTACGTTTGTACTCGCAATAATGAAATTCTGCACCTTCGAGACCGAGTACCGACTATCGCATGCTGGTTCTTTGCCTATATGTTCTGCCTAATTAATCTAAACTATCCCTTTGTGTGTGTGTGGTTTTTTTTTTTGGTTAAAATTAGTAAGCGAAATATTAAGAGAAGCTTACGAGGTGTGATTGAAAAGTTTTAAGAATGGGCTTGTAATTTCCCAATGGCGGTACATACATGCTACTGTGATGCATCTACTTCAAAATAGTCCCCTTCTGACTGAACACACCGACTCCAACGATGTTTCCACTTTTGGAAACATTCCTGGATTTTTTTTTTTTTTTTCTCGAGTGTGTTAAGGACGTTCGCCGGATTCGCCTGGATGTATTTAATCGAGTCAAATCGCTTCCCTTTCAGTGAAAATTTCAGTTTAGGAAACAGGTAGAAGAATTTTTGACCAACTTTAACATTCCTGTGCTTTCAGAACCTCCCTATTCTCTGATATAGCCCCTGCGGACTCCTACCTGTTTCCTAAACTGAAATTTTCACTGTCGAGTCAAATCGCTTCCCTTTCAGTGAAATTTTCATTTGAGGAAACAGGTAGGAGTCCGCAGAGGCTATATCAGGGGAATAGGGCGGTTATAGAAGCACAGGAATGTTTAATTTGGTCAAAAATTCTTCTACCTGTTTCCTAAACTGAAATTTTCACTGAAAGGGAAGCGATTTGACTCGATTGAAGACATCCCGGCTAATCCAGCGAGCGTCCTTAACACACTCGGGAAAAAAAATTTCCAGGAATGCTTCCAGAAGTAGAAACACCGTTGGAGTCGGTGTGTTCAGTCAGAAAGGGACTATTTTGAAGGAAATGTATCACAATAGCACAGAAAATACTGCCATTGTGAAATTACAAGCCCATTCTTAAAACTTTCCAATCACACCTCGTACATACTCGCATCATAGTGTATTACCGTGAGTTGGAAAAGAATCATATTAGCAAATATTTTTGCAGTGCAAAACATGTAAAACCGTATTTGTGAAACAGGGAGATCAGCAATACGGTAACGACAATACTTTATTCATTACATACTTTACATCAATAAAATTATTATATATTTCAACATTTGATACATTCAATAAAGTATTACTTCCTCACAGGAAGATCTTAAAAAGGAAGTTTTTCAAAATGAGATCAGATTACAAGACAACTCCCTATATTGCAAATATACAATTTGATTATATCAAAATATTTTTTAATAAAGCTCATTAATTTCAACAGTTCGGTCTATTAAGTAGAAAAAAATTAAATTATGAGTGAAAAGCATTATACAAAATTCAAAAATAATTATTTAAAATTTTTATGGCAGAAAAAGAAATATAGAGCCTTATTAAAAGTTAAAATATGAACATTTAAATTAAGTAAAAGCGACTACGAAAATATTTAAAAAAAGATTAGTCCACCTTTATTCTAATAATATAAACACCATTTTTTTAATAATATAAACACATTTGTGTAGTCCTTAAAATCTTTTTATATTAAAATATAACTTTGAAATAATTAAAATTCTTTATCATATATTACATGGCTTTACATTACTACCACTGAGAAGTTAACATTAAAACCTTATTTATATATAAGATATCATATATATGGACACATACATCTAAATCTTATCATTGACAAAATACATTAAAATACTGTAAATTACTGGACGAGCAAGATTTTACTTTTAACAACATGAGGAAAAATTTTTTTTTTAAATAAAAGTCCTCCAAATTAGAAAAATTGTAATATAGTTTTCAAACGAAAACGAATTGAAAGCTGGATTCAAACAGCATTTCCTTTAGGCATCTTAGATTCAGAATAGTTGTTTCTTAATACAGTAAAGGAATATTAAATCTATATCCGAGAGCTCATTAAGTTCATTTTGCAAGTTTACTTAATGGACATACAGAGTACCGACAAAGTCACTGGCTACATACGGGTTCCGAACTTTTAAAGCTCCCATCGGACATCTTTATTCTAAGGTTCGCACGGGAAAGTCTAGTCTTAACTAAAGTCTAGTCTAGTACTAAAAATGTTTACTTTTTTAACTTCATCGAAAAAAACTTGAAAATAGGATTTAAGATACCATGGCTCTCAGGTACAGAAATATTAAAATACTTATTTGATCAGGTACAGAGCCAAACTTTTTGACTTCCTCTCCCCACACCAAAGGATACAAAATTTATCATTCAGTTTTGGTGTAAATTTGGGGAAATGCTTCTGCATATGTCGTCGATAAAGCATTTTTAACAGGGACAAGATTTTTGTGTGAAAAATCAAATAATTTTGCGAAAATTCAAAATTTAAACATATAGTGGTAAAAAAATCATTATTTTTGAAGCTTATTTAATAAATAATTCTGTGATAAGTACCATTTGGTAGCTCGGAATTTTGTGAAGAGTCCGTTTTGATTAATTGGAATTTTATGAAGGTTCCGAGCACAGACCGGAATGTCCTCTATGCTGCGACCTCTAATAAGATAGCCTTTTTTGCTTGGTCAGTTAACTACTTTGAAGCATGCTTATAGAAGGAGTAGGGGTTGTGTGCAACTAATTTGTTGCATTAGTATGACAAGATTACTAAGGCTTTAGAAACAAAAAGCGTGTAGATGTTATTTATAACTGATTTTCTAAAAGCTTTCAATAAGTACTGTATGATGATTGATGTTCTTGGAAAACTGGCTTATATTGGAATTGGTGAAAAACTTCAATTTTGATTAGAAATCAGCTGATTGGGAGGAAACAAACAGTAGTAGTTCGGGACAATTATTCTCAGTGGATTGATGTTTTAAATGGGGTTGCTCAAGCTTCAGTTTTTAGACCATTACTGCTTATTATGTTTGCCTTTCTGGGAACATCAACGTTTTTGCTGATGTCAAAGTTATGGGGATTGTTGACAATGAAGACAAGTGAATCAGCTTCAAGTAGATTTAGGTCAGGTTTCTAGGTAAGCAGTTAAGTGGGGTATGTCCTTCAATGCGGGGATTTCCCCACATTGAAAGTGCATCATTTAGGTCATGGAAATAAACATGCAAGTGCTCATTTACAAGAATCCCAACATTACTGAAGAAGAAACAGTAGTTAGTCAGGGGGTGTTAATTAGTCATGACTACCAAGTCTAGACAGCAGTGCAGTGTAGCAAGTAACAAAGCTAACAGAAATATTAGATTTATCAGTAGATTTATTTTGAATAACTCTCAGGAAGTTATTTTGTTACTACACAGAAGTTCGATAAGATCTCATTTGCCTTATTGGAAACGGTTCAAAAAACTTACTAGATTGGTATCTTAGATTCAGATTATGACCTCAAACTGAAAAGGCTTAATGTGTATAGTCTCAAACAAAGAGTTAGAGAGGACATGACTCAATCATTAAAATGTATTAAAATGGAACATGTTATTGGGCTACATTATTGTCACAGAAAGTATAGCCCGAGGTCATCGTTTTCAGCTTTGTAAATCTTAAGCTAATCTTGAAATTAGGAAAAACTGCTATTTCAATAGGTAGTGTTTGCAATTACTGGTCCAAGAATACAATACCGGAATTCGGTATTTCTTTTACCACGATATTGGAATACCAGTTTTAAAACCGGTATTAGAATTGTCAAAAAAGAACAAAAACATACTTGTTTCACAACACATTTCATAGTATCATACAAAAAGTGCATAAAACTGAACTAATATAAACAATTTTGTTACGAACAAGTATAAAATTAAGGGTCAAATGTTCAAATATTTATGATAAGAACAGTTTAATAATGTACGGAACAGGGAAAAATATACGGTACACATATAAATATTTTGAACGGTAAAGTATAATGCAAGATGTACTTATCTGGGAAAAATGAACTCACTGGTTTAAAAAAATATCAAAATGCTCAAATATTTAAAACAATAATGCACAATTTCTCTATGACAAGCTTCATTCTTAAATTTAACACTAGTAGTCACTTTGTATTTGTTATATTACCCTCCAAATGGCTTGCGTAGAGAAATGCTTTAAAAAATTACTTTTGACAAAGCATAAATAAAGCAGCTTTGCATGGAATTTTGAGTATAGCCTTGGAATTCAATTTTATACTGAGCAATTTCAAAAAATTAAAATAGTGTTCCATAATACTCGAAGTTTCCCTGTTCCTGGGGTTCTTATATAATAATTTGTTTCTAGTGGTCAAGTCAAACATTGAGATGATTTTCTCAACTGAAGTTTCAAATAATAAATCTTTTATTAGGTAGTGTTAAATTTATTTTCAAATATGCCCTTGCTCTCTATATAGCTTGTTCTTTATATACTTGTATTTATATAGTAATATTTCATAATATTTGAGAACTGAGAAAGGTTTTCGCCAGGCCATAAAAAATCAGACATTACAAAATGAAAAAAAATAATGAAATCATACAATGAGATGTATAACGACCAGATAGGTAATATATACATTTAGATAAAACAGATTTCAAAAAACTCCAACATTTTATAACGAATGACTGACTAGAAATTAAAAGAAACTACCTTCTACCAATGAACTAAAATAGGGTAATAAATCTTGTACAATAATCAAGTTTTAATTGTAAAACTATGTAGTCAGAATTTTAAATTAGATTTTTTCTTTCTTTTTTAATTAATTTATTGGTATATCTTACTGACATTGTATCCCCAAAGACTTCAAGTTTATGGAGCTGAAAATTCAGTCAAACTTTCAGATTACCTAAAATTTTGCCAAATAATGATACAGAAGTTTATTCCAAATAATCTATTCAAAATGACATTAAAATTTAATGAAATTAAATTACAATAACTAAGAGAAAATTTTAAAGGACAAATTTGATATATTTTTTTTAAAACTTTTGTACTTGATGAAATGCTAATAAATATATATATATTTATTTATATAAAAGATATTTAAGGGTTTCATTTTTAAAAAGAAAATGAATACACCTTCTATTTCTGTAAACAGATTGAAAAACTTTAAATTAATCGCAGTAGTGCAAATTAGATATTACTAAAATGAAGCATATTGATATACAGGAACTGAAACTCAAGTCAACAATGTTGGACATAAATATTACCTTAAATGTGCAATTAATATTCAATAATATTTCAAAAGAAAATTAGAAAACAAAATTCATAAATATCTTATCAAAATGAAAATTCAAGGGAAAATATTTACATATCAAAAGCAACATAAGGGACTGAAGTAAGTACTACTTGCATTTCAGTTTAACCATATATATGGAAATTTTCATAACATAGTTTTTCATTAAATAAATGAATTCATTCTACAAAGGTACAAAGCATTATCTTTTTATTATAAATTTTTACCTAACAACCTTAAATATCACACTTTCAGTTCAGAGAATACACATCAGTTGACAGTCAAACTGTCCTGATTGTCCAACAAGTAGTAGAAAGAACTAACAGTTCATTAAACAAGTTTACAATCACAAAAATAAGCAACTGATTTTTAAATCTGTAAATTTCAAACTTAAAATTTTGTTGCTTACCAAAACAGAACACAGCAGCACAAAAATCAGAACAATTTGTATACATGATTTTAAACAATATTGCTCTGCATATTGTAAAATCAAAATAGTTATTTGTACTTTATGGAAAATTTATTATCTTTAACATGAATGAAACAAATTTAGTATTTATAAACATAGATAATATTAACATTATTACCTAATTATAAACATTCCAAATGATTAATACAGTTCAAATAACAAAATAATTCATAAATTTTGAAGTTTGGAAGTTTTTCCAACTGAGGTTTCCCTTTGTGTTGGCGTGAGAATCTCTTAAAATCAACCTGCTAGGAACTTTGCATTTGCAAAGGTAGAGTGGAAATAGTTTTTGGATTATTACTACTATTATCATCATCTTCCACTTCAGAAGCTTTATGAAAAAACATGTAATGATTCTATTGAAGGAAAAGCTTATATATTTTGCTCGGATTATAAAAAAGTACTGCTAACAAAAGTTTTTCTTGAAATGTTTTGGGCCGAATAGCGTCGAGCTAAAAACAAATGATTCAAAATTCTTCTAATTTTCCCAAAATATTTTCCACTCAGAGATACACATCAATAAACTGATGGGAATGCCTCCTATCAGCCTATCACCCCTATTTTGATAAATGTCAAAGTAGACCTGACGTATGAGCAAATTCTTTCATAGTTTTACTTTAGAATAACGGGCAGTATAATTGTTAGATATAAACAAATGTTGCTACAGATTTTAAATTTGCTGTATTTTTTTTCTTTTTTAAAAAAAAAACAATCAATTTAATGCTGAACTGTTTAAGAACTGCACATTGAGTTGGTCTATAATTTGAGTTTATAAATGAATTTATTATTTAAAAACCAAATACCTAAATATTTGGCCTTGATTTCGCAAGAATATTTGGTGTTTAGCCGCATGAACTAGCTGTTGCTTACAATTAATACCAGATTTTCCAAATCAATATATATAATATTCATAACCATTATATTATATAAATGATATGCTTAAAATTACCATTTGGAATAGATTTGGAGAAATTAAAGCAGTACTGTTTTGTGAAAAGCTTTAGGGCATTACACATCTATAAAGTACATAAAAATTGTCTTTTTACGGAGGGAGAAATTTTAACTTCTTAACACATTTTAACCACTCAGTTGTGGAAAAAAATACAAAAAAACAAGTTCGACTAAAGGCGGATTAATTGATTAAAAATAACATTTTGGCACTAATTGTTAAAGGAGTTATACCATAATAATTCAGTATGTATGTGATAATGATGTGAAATAGAAAAGACTTAAATATGTTCAAGAGTCCAAGAGAAATCTTTAAAATAAAGAAAAATTTGAATTAAAGATGTTTGAATTAAACAAGTTAACTGTATTTACCAGCAGAAATGTTCAACTGAATAGTAAGCAAGTGAAGCAAACTGGAGTCACATAGTGGGTGACCCCAAAAGCATCAAGTGATTCTCATAAGCTGGCTAGTGACAGTAATTAAAATGTACCATGTAGATACATCCAAATAGATCTGCTTTGTGATTATACTGACAAGACATTGTTATAATAGACTCATTTTGTAGACATATTTTATGCAAAACAGCTTTAAGTAATTTTGCATTTTTAAATCCACTAAGTTTTTAAAAAAAACATGAAACCTATCTAAGAATGTTCAAATTGTAAATGTTATTGACAATAAAGAAAAGCAGTTTACAGATTCATTTGATGTGTGACAAAGAAAGCATTTTTGGAAAATATCATAAGAATGATTTTTTTTTTTTTTTTAAATTCCTTTAAATAAGAATGTAAAACTATCATTGCACGAGCCTTACAGGCAAGTAAAAAACACACACACACACATACATAAAACATCACATAGCACCTAAAATAAATCTCTCACTCACTACTAATTATATCACTATCTTTAACATAAATTTAACAAAATGAATAATAGACATTTTAAAAAGACTCTATAGCATTTAAAGTAGTACATAGATCAGAATTTGGATGTAAATAGGCTTTCATTTTTGTGTTCAAGAGTAAATTTTTTTTTTAAAAAAGTTTGTTCTTGTACTGTATGTGAATGTGTAAAAAAACTTTTGAACACATTTTTGCAATCTTCACTTTTTTTTAAAAATTGCATATTATAGTGTCTTTTAAAATGCAATGAAAAGGGAAAATGCAATGAAAATAGTAAATGAAAAGGGAAAACAAATCCTTAAAAAGTCACATTAAGTGATTATTTCACAGACTTCAAAAACCAAAATATTTAACAAGCTACATATCAAACATTGAATTTATATTTCAATATTGTAGCATTAATTTATGAATTAATGCAGCATTATGTGATGAACCAATGGAGCAAAATTTACAAAACAAAAGAGTCTTTTTTTTTCAAATAGGAAATAATATGCATAATTGAACACTAAGATGTTGTATGATTATGCAGCCTGCTAAAGATCTCTCGAGTATCCATTTGGCATGGATACTCTCGGCTAATTTAAATTCTTAGTGCCGTTTGCATCAACGAGAGCTCAGGTGCCGCCATCTAGGGGAAACTGAGCGTCAAAATATAAATTGCGGCAATGGTACCACACTCATTGCAGTGCCGCTGAAAGAGTTGGCACCAATCTCTGGGGATGCACTAGGTCTGCAATGGTTGAGGACCAATACTGCAGCCCCATTAGAAAGAAAAAAAAAACACTAACATGTAGATTTCTTCAGACTGTCAGAAAATGGAAACAGGAAGGAATGATTCAATCTATGCAAATTGTTTGATGAATAATAATTAAAAAACTAAAACTTTGATCTTATTCAACTGAAATTTCATGTAAAGTAGCTATTGAAACCTCATACAATTGTACTTAAATAATTTCATAAAACATCAACATATCTGGGAATACTTTAAAATAATTATTCAACAATGTTCATTTACAACAGTTATTAATAATATGTACTTCAAATACATAACAGTCTATGTTCAATTCATATATAGTTTCTTAGACAACAATTATTAAATTTTAAGCACAGCAATAAATACTCTGATTGCAGTAATAATGTGAACAGTAAAAAGAATTCACAAAGTAATGCATTTTAGCATAATACAACAATTTACCTAGAATTACTCTTACTAACAATTTTGAACAATCATATATATTTCAAAAGCATAACAGACAAATAAAATTTTATTTTTAAATAACACATCTGAAAATCACTTCTAAAACATTAATTCTAACCTGAAAAATAGACCTCACCTTTTTTTTTATTTTCCAATTCAATTAATTAATATTCTTTGCAATTCAATAAATGGGTCAAACTGACTCCTCAGAAAGATTTTTTAAAAAATACATAGGATTAATATTTTGCATATTATTCATTGATTTTTCAAAGCTTTTACACAGAAATGGAGTAAAATTATCACTAGACTCCTTAATCAAATTATAGTTACCTGGATAAGACTAATATAAATGGTTTGAATTGTCATATTTCATTCAATTTCAAGTTTTCATTCAAATGTACATTCACGATATAAAATTTGGACTACATAAATAGCTCTTTTCATTTTGCATGAGTATGTTAATGAGGTTTAATTGTAGTAATACATTAGTTTAATTGTAATAGTTCCTTATTAAGTAAAAGCAAAATTTACTGATAATGTTTAAGGAAATTAAAAGTAATAAAAATATATATACAGTCCCAGGCAAAATCAATAGATCCACTACATATTTTTTGCATTTTCAGGTTTAGCACTCAGTCTAATAATAAAGGAACTTTGTGCACAAGTAAACTAAAAAAAATTTCACGTTATGAAAGCACAAATGAGCATTAAAATGCAGACATATGTTTTGGGATTACTTGGAATCCCTTTTTCAATGCAATAGTGGAGCTTCTAGATGTAAAAACAAAAAAGCTGGGAATGGGCTGAAAATTTCAAAAAATAGTTTAACTGCAATGTGCAATTATTCTGTGCATTTATGTAAAAATTTTACTTATACTCACCAAAATATAGGCATTTCTCCAATTTCCTTCACATGTTTTTGGTATATAACAAGCATACCTTCCGAACATTACCAACACCTTCAGAAAACTTGACAGCATATAGATGAAGCATTATATTGAAATTTGAGATTAAAAATATTGCATATTTTTACCCTCTATCCAACACCTCCTTTTATCAAACCCTTTCCAGACATGTCTTTGTTAAGCATTGTTAGGAATTCTTCACAAATACTCAATTTTTTATCACAAATCACGGAATAAATGCATTGAATGATTGCTAACACTTGCAATTGATTTGTGAACATCACCTCAAGAAATAGCTCTTCTCTAAAAACTGTTGAAATACACCTCACTAAACTGACAATCCCATTGTAGATTAAAACATTACCAAATAAGTAAAAAACGGATTTTTGCAATAAACTGAGTGCCAATCATGAAAATACAAAAAATACGTAGTGCATCTATTAGGGACTGTATACAGCTTTAAAAACATTTCAGGCAGTAATTTTCTTTGTCAAATAACTTAACAATCTTTAAAATTTTACAAGCAGTAACACTTTAATTTGTGCTTTTGTGCAAAAGCTACTTTCGAGCATTATAAAAAATAAAGTTTCAATGGCTAACAACAGATAAAGATGACAAATGTTTAAAAATATTTAAATATATTGTGATTTGTTTATTTCCAGAAGGTTCAAATACATCAAAATAAAGTGCTTTAAATTCAATTACATATGGAGCACTAATAATTTCACAACAATAATTGGAACAGCCATGCAAACACAACAATCCACGCACTAGAATACTATGCACATAAAAAACTGGAACAGTCATCAAAGAGTGTTACACTCTTCATCAACACCTTCTACAATCTCACATAAGCAAAATTCTCTACTTTAATAGTGAAATAATTGTAAACTTCTATTAAATAAACTTTTTAAGATATAAAGTTATTACATAAACACTTAAGGAAGCCATCTTAAAATTATGAATTTATTCAACACCAGGCAATATATGTGCAATATATTTATATATAAAATGAATATATGTATGCACCAGGCTTGGAGTAATCGCGATTACGTAATCGTAATCGGCTGTAATCGATTACATTTTGACAAAATCGTAATCGTAATCGTAATCTGATGATGGCATATTCTCGTAATCATAATCGAAGTTGTGTAATCCCGTAATCCTTTTTCTCCCGTAAATTTTAATCATAATCTTAAGGAAAAAATCCGTAATCTGCTAGTCCTGCAATCGTGTAATCTTGACCTGCTGAAAGCTGAAATTTTTAGCGCTACCCTTGGATAGAAGAGATAAGATTACAAGAAAAAGGATTCAAACTGTGTACTGAAGTCCTATCCTAAGCGGTCTGTAACCTACGGGCGATCATAATATAAAAGGTTCTGTGTGGCGGTCACAGAGCCTTGATGGCAGGACCATATAATAGTCTGCTAGAGAAGCTTGTTGTCCTACTTGTTGCGGTCTCTCAGAATCCTTAATTGCGGCTCCACTCTCTACGGGGAATGGCTGGAGAGCCCGAGAAGAAAGGGAGTCTGGTCTGGATATGTCACTCGCATCGCCTTGGGGCTCTCAGTTGGGGGGGGGGGGTCTCCGGTCTCCTTGCGTCGTCCAGTTTCGGTACAAGAGCGGTAATCTGTCCGCAAGTCACAGATTTCGGGGTAGATAAGAAAGGGGAAGGTGTCTATAAGGACCAAATGCATCGGTCATTTTGCTTCTTTAATTACCTCTTCAAAACATATTCAAAAGGTTGGGCAATAGGCGAGAGTCTGGACGGGACCGCCACGAGTAAAAAAGAGAGTTCTCCCTTTTTTCTCTCCGCGGGGGTTCCGGTTTGGAGCCGGCATTAAGAATGGGCGACCCATTTTCCCTTTCAATAATCGAAATAGACTGCCCCCCTGAAAATCTAGTGTTGGTACTATCACCTACACACATAAAGAGACATGAAATGACTTTTGTGTTTTCGCCTTTCTTTAATGGCAGAAGTGAAGAATTTTTCTAAAGAATAGCACATTTACACTTCAGCAATTTAAGAGCAGGCGTTACATGATGCTCTATGCTTAAGATGCATGAAATCTTAACCCTGGTATGTGTGATTATTATTATTTTTAAAAATATGTTCTTTGAATATTTAAAAAAGTACATACATTTAAATCTTAAATTTATTTATATTTTAATGCTAATATTCTTTTTAATTAATAGGTATGTAAAAGAAAATGATATATGTTCAGACATTTTCCCAATTGTTTTTTACATGCATGAATTAATATTTAGGAATTATTTTAAAAAATTAATTATCTTTTTCTTCTTAGAATTACCTCAACAGAAATTTGTATTTCAGTTGAATCTTGTACGTTAAATTTGTGTTGTAAAATTACTTGCACTTTATTTTTTTATTAAAACAGTTAGTACATGGAAAAAAATATATGCTCGTGCATGTTAAAAAAAAACCCACAAAAATCATATTAAAATATTATAGTCATTCGTATTATAATTATTCTTCATATTACTTTTTAACGATTACTAATTTTTCTAAGAGTTATTTGAATGTTCATGTTCAAATTTTTTGAAATTATTCTAAAATGCAGCATTTATTTTCAAAAGATTATTTATCTCTTACACTATCTGAACATTTTGTTATCACGTGCAATTCATGCACATCTTATAAGTGATTTCATAAAGAATCATAGAAAATTATTATTTTCAGTAAACTAATTGGTGTTATGTGAAATATTTGCACAATTTAAACTAGAAAATAAATACAATGGAGAAATATACATTTTCAGAAATTGCGGCCAACTAAATTTTGATTGTATGCACACAAAATAACAATGAACCAGGTAAATCACTTATGCATTATATATACATTTAGTGCATCGTCTTTGCTTATTTACAAAATACGATCAATGTAGTTATTCCTCACATGAGTTTTAAATATTCGAAAAATACTGAATGTGCCTTTCCTGATTATATATATATATATATAATGCAAATTTTTCATTTCTGCAACGACGTCATAATTGCCGAACTGTGATGTTGAAATTGTTTCATTATAATTGCATTCATCATCATTTCAGTTATCTCTTATAAAATCAAAAATTTAATTAAAAATCATAACTTTTTGATTTATGACACTTTTGTGAAAATGAGAGTTGTATGCATAAAATCGGATAATTTTATGCTAATCTAATCGTAATCAAAATCGTAATCGGATGTCATAATCGTAATCGATTACATTTTTCAACGACTGTAATCGCTGCCATAATCGTAATTACTTTTTGGCAAAGGATTACAATCGTAATCGTAATCATAATCTCTCAATTTCTCCCTTTGTAATCGTAATCGTAATCGATTACGTTTCTTTGTAATCGACTCCAAGCCTGGTATGCACTAACATACATATAGTAAATGAAGCATACCTCACCGGAGATCAAAATTAAAATATTGAGCAAAACATGAATGCTCTGCCAACTTTATACATGAAATCTACGTTACCAACAAGTGACGGGCTGACATTTCACCCATCTAGCTTATCACAACAATAATATCTCTCTGGATACTTCACCCAACAATAATGAAGAAAAGCAGCAACAATATAAGTATGGAGAATAACAGCTCATCAGCTTCAGACACACGCATCAAACACTTTATGTGGCATAATGTGTGGCATTCCACTCATCCACACACAGAAAAAGATGCCTCCAAGGCTCTATTTCAAATTGAAATTCCAAAGAATAAGATTACTTCCATTTTTAAGCCTTAGACTCACATTCTCGAGCTATATGCCCTATCTCTCCACATGAAAAACATTTGTTTCCACGAGATGAGTTGCAATTTCGAGCAATGTGCCCTTTTTCATTGCACCTAAAAATTAGGAAATTTAGTTATAGATGCATCTCATTATCATGGATGTTTTTTAAAAAAATGCCCGATTATTTTGTACATATATTAACACTCCATTAGATTTTTGATTAAATTTTAAACTTAATAACAAAGAATTTAATACAATTCAGTTTAAAAAATTTTATTACACAATTGAGAAAACTGAAATAAAATTCAACTTGAACTGGGAAAGAAAGCAATTGCAATTTTAGAGGAATAACGGAAAGAGATAAGTATTCTTCTCAAAAAAGCTTGCACACATAACAACACATCAATGGTGGGGATTAAACTCGACTAACACCTGTTAGAAGGCCCTAATCAGACTGAAACTCAAACGTTTAAGTACTAATTACTTGAGTTAGCAGAGTTTCATTCTCCTCAGCTATGTGTGACATGTTTTAAGACTGTGCTCAGAAATTTATTTTAATTTTTAGGGGTTAATAAAAATTTTGGATTATAACTATTTACAATGAACAACTTTCATTCAATGTTTAAAGTTAAAAGCCAAACAATTGCAGAAATTCTGAATGCATTTAAATTTTTTATTCAGTTTTTTGCAGAAAAATTATAGGTAAAAACAAAAAAAAAACTTTTTAGACTTAACATTGATGACTGAGTTGTATGGTTCAATTGATAAATTCAAGAAATTTAAAACACATAATTTACTTTGGAAAAGACAAAGATGCTGATGATTTTATAATTGATATACAATAAATGATTATAGAAACATAAATCTTCAATTTTGATTTTCAATTTACTTTATGATCCATATTTTACCTACAGTTTTGGATTTTATCTTGAGAATATTTTTTCAAATTCAGCTCTACCTTTTTTTCCCTACAGACGAATGTTTACGTATCACAAATATCTGCTTATTTTTAAAGTTTTCTTTGCAGTCATGTATCTTCTATTGATGTTACTTGTTCTCAAAGTAACAAATGTTTCTTTCTTTTTTTTCTTTTCTTTGCATTTTCAGTGTTTTTAAACCCTATTTTATGTATGATCATGCATAAATAAAATTATGACAATGTACAGGGGCACACCAAAGTGGAGGATATGAAATGTGCAGTGCCTGACCACTTATTCAAATAAATGGAATACAATCTCACCACTGTATGAAAGATTGTTAGCCAAATTTAATTTTTATAAATGAATTAATTAGCATGTCTTGAAAACATATATATAAATAGAAAACTGACAACATATTTGGACTATTTAGATTTTCAAAAACGTGAATGTAATTTATGGGTAGCAGAAATCAGAGTCGATATCCACTGCGGATCCATCAGGAAGTGGGACATTGGATATCTGATGCATCCTTACTCTTAAACTTGACCCCTCCCCCCCCCCCCCTTAAAGAAAAATTTCAGGTGTGTTACACAAAAGGAGTCACAGAAGAATATGTGTCTTCTAAGGAGGCTACAACTCAAAAAAGTCAAGTTTTAGCACAAAGAAAAAAAACCTTTCTGGGTTAGTTTTTTGCGGGCTTTCCAATGATACCAATTTCAAACGATGCAGTAATTTTTTCCTATAGAAAAGAGCCATTTAATTCAATTTTAGAATTTAAATTGGAACAAAAGAAAGAACAAATTACTATGTTCGAAAAACTCTTCGAGGTGCACACCATCATTTCCCAAATCAAGAATTTATCATTAATTTAAGTACTTAAAAAGTTATCACTTCATATGACCCTCCCATGAAGACCAGTCTTTGCCTTTCCATTTCCACTTTTTTACACTTGTTCCAGTTTTTACACCACTGTTCAGCCCATTTGGGTGCTTTCACACCAAAGGCAATAAAGACAAAAACTTGTCTTTTCTCATCTACAAAAGCGCAAGACATATTTTTGTCTTCACAAATATGCTCTGCGGTTGCGCAGATGAGAAAACAAGTTTTTTGTTCTTGTTGCCTTTGATGTGAAAGCAGCCTTACTTCATATTCGTTTTCTCAAAATTTCTTTTGTTCCTCAAATAAAAGTATTTATTTATTATTCAGATGACTATAATACTCGATTATAACTGATGAAATGTATACCATGCATATGTATAATTAAAGACTTTCAATTGTCATCTAAAGCCTATTTAGTTCCTTTGGAAGCACCATGTATGGGAAATATTTCCTTTTATACCCTAAAGTGGGAGAATATTTTTAAATAAAAAAAAGAGCAATTTTTACAAAAAAGTAAAGAAACAAATCTGTACCTGAGAGCCATAGTACTTTAAGTTCATTTTTCGAGTTTTTGCGATGAAGTTAAAAAAAAACATTTTTAGCACTATAAGACTAGACTTCTCCATACAAACTTTCGAATAAAGATGTCTGATGGGAGCAGGTGCGTAGGAAAGGGGGGCTCAGGGCAATTAAGCCCCCCGCCCCCCCACCGCCCCATCAGAAATCAGGAAATGTTCATTTTAATGCCAAATGAGATAAAGTTGCTTTTAAAGTGAAAATTTTAAAATAAAAACCAAAATTTAAAACTTCTTGCACTTAAATTTTAAATTTAAGAACTTCTAAGTCTTATTATATAATAATACATTTTATACATGTATAAATGTATAGATTTCAACGATACTGCATAAGGATTTCAGCTTTTTTGTGAAAACTATGTATTTATTTCAATGAACTATAAAAATATTCATTTATTAGTGATCTTTTGTAATTAATATAATGAATAATGAGGGAATACTAATTGCTTTTTAATTGTTAATTTGTTTTTCTTGGAAATAATTTTGAGCATTTGAAAAAGAAATTGTTTGAGGATCCCCTCCCCCAGGATTTTTATATTGCTACGCTCCTGAATGGGAGCTTTAAAAATTCGGAACTCTTATGAACTAGCAGCTTTGTCGTCAGTACTTTGTGTGTCCATTAAGTGTAAAATTGCAAAAACTTAAAAAACGTACTAAAGATAGTGTGGCTCTCAGGTACAGAAATGTTTGTTGAAAGTAGGACGATTATCACCCCTGTAAAATAAATATTGCATTTTTTTTTACCAGCAGTAGGTTATCATTTTTGATAATGTTATTTATGACCATGCAATGGAATTTCTATAAAAACCATTACATAAAACCCATTTTAAAAGAAACTTGAATATAACATTTTAATCAAATGGATTAAATATCGTTCTTATTAAAGTAACATGCTTTTTTAATCGTAACGTCGTAATATATATTTAGAATTGAAAATACCTGTAACAAATTGTTTCATCAGCCTCACTGTAACTTCCAGACTCGGGACAATCCTTGCTAATGTGACCCCCAGCACCACAATTATAGCACTTTCTTTCATCCTTATCAGCTTCTGGACAATCACGAGATATGTGACCAATCTTACCACACCCATAACACTGCAATATCATCTAGTTAGAGTGATTCCAAAAAGAAATAAAAAAAGCAAGAAATCTTTGCTAAAATTTTTAAACACAAAAGAGTAAAACAATTAGGTATAATTTTTATTTTTCTTTCTATTAAAAAAAACATCATAAAACCTGAAAATCTGCAATGCTATTCATAGTTCCCTATCTAAAAATAACAAATGGATCTATAGCATAGCCCTCACATGAGAGGTTGCTAGAGAGTACTGTAGCAGTAGGGTCCAGGCAGAGAGGGAGCACGGAAGTAAAAATCGAGATTAAAACTTATTTTTATGTATGTATTTCTCAGCTTGCCAAAAATGGAAATGGGCATGTGGCACAATCTGGTAAGGTTCCCCAAAATAAATGTGGGACCCATGGCCTGCATTGTATTACTATAGAATGGATCATCATGGTTTCCGAGTAAAGTACCAAAAGATAAAAAAAAAAAACTAAAGCGCCAAAGTAAAATGAGCTTTGAATTCTATTTTATAAAATCCTATCAATACCCAGATAAAATAATTAAATATTTTAATGCTTCTGCCGAAACACCTTTATTCAATTAAAAAACGCAGAATCCACCCAATTTTGTTATTTTCTTGATTTTTCTTATTCAACCCAAATCACATACATAAAAATGGATTTCTGTTACATCAGCATCAAAAATATATATCAACTTAAAATACTTTTCATTTTATGATGAATTTTAATTAAAACTTCGGTAATGTGAATGAGTATTTCACCTTTCCAAAAATTCATGCCCATCAAATTTAACTTTGAGGACAGAGAAAAAAATTGAGGCTTTTTAACTAAAATTATAAAAATTGACTTTTATTCGAAAATAAATTTGCTTACTAATCAAATAGGCATCATTTTGCTGGGTTGAGAATGGTCATCAACAAATTGAAGAAAATTTGAAAATCCCTCAGTCAAAAATCCATAAAACATGCAATAATTGATAAATATTTTCAGTATAGCGCTGTTGGTACAGCTCCTAAGTAATTATGACTAACTGAAATATTAAGAGTCAAAAAAACTGCTAAGCCCAGCTTTAATTATTATTATTTTGTGTACAAAACTTTAGATATTTTAAGTCATGTTACTCATATTAGGTAATGTCAGTCGTTCCCTAGCTATTATGAAGGACACTTGATTTGTATCCATAAATTATTAAGTCAAAAGTTAATTTTTGAGATAAAAAAAATTTAATAAAACTGTTTGCAAAAAGAAGGATACTTTTGAGGTTTGCAAAGCAATTTTTAAAATGGGTGCAAGAATTAAGAAAGCCCTGTTGCAGATGAGGATCATAGTTTAGAGCTTGATGAATTTGGAAAATCTGAACATTTAAGCTACTTCTTCTAAGGGCAGCAATAACAATAAAAATGATAATGGATAAATCTTAGGGGGAAAAACAACCAATTTTAATTTATTTGTGTGTGTTTTAATACATAATTATTAGGCGATGGTGGCATGTTGCCTGATATACATCAAATGTTAGGTGTTAACCTACTTATAAAGGCATACCAAAAACAAACTAGAACATTACTCAAACTAAAATCCTTTTACACAAAACCAAAAAAATCATTGAAATAGGTTTTATTTATTTATTGGCTGTACAATTTTACATGAAATAAATGTTGTATACATCACTTACTGTACATTCTTCATTTAAATAGTTATATCTTTACGATTATAAGTTTTGTTTCAGAAACAATTTATCCCTACTAGATAAAACAAATTGAAAATAAGAAAAGAATATTACTCCCTGTGTTCAATTTTTCATTTATGACAATTTGTTTTCCTGCAAGATATCTAAAGGTAATAACTTCCTATATAATCCTGTTATGCACTAAGAATTTTTGATAATAAATTTTTTTAATTATGTTTTTTTAATTTTAATGCTGTGTAATACATTATTTTGAGTAAAACATAGATGAGTGACTCAGAAATTAAATGTAGACTTAGAAGAAATTAAATCTGACAATCGTGCTTCCAGAATCCAAAACAGTATCGGAAAATTACTGCTTAATCTGCCATAAGAAAAAAAAGTCTACATCAAAAATCATAAGCGACTTCTGAAAAAAAGATTTGTGTTCACATACATTACATAAAAACGGGAAGTGGAATGCATTTGATTTAGCACTATGTATACTGTATGCACCATAAAAAATTCAATTTTTTCTTAATTCATTCAGGTATTCTGATATCTTTCAGTGAAGGTATTCAAAAAATCACAAATCCAGGCATGAAAGTGACAGTTCGCAAAAAAAGCTTAACGCTATGCAAAAGTAAAACAATCACAATACAGGGCTACACTAAAGATATGAACCCTTGGTGATCATATCTTTAGCCCAAGAACCCTTAATTTTTAGCCATAGTAAAATTTACTTACCCCCTTTTACTCTTACTCATGTCAGTAAGTCAAAATTTAACCAAGATGTGCGAAATGCTTGTCAAAATTACAAGAGAAAATAAGAAATAGAACACAATGTTCTATGTCCTTAAACCATCTAACCAAGGACATTTAAAATTCCTACTGAATGAACTTTTTGAAAGGACTGTATTTATCTATTTTACTAAGTAAATTTTCAAATTTAGTACCTTACGATCATCTTGCTCACAATCACGAGAAATGTGACCCCTTTTACCACAAATGTAACAGGTCTTCTCATGCTCTTTACATTCTCGAGCCATATGTCCAGTCTTGCCACAGTTATAACATGACACTGAAATTAATGCACAAATTAATTCAAGTGACAAAAGAATCACAAGTTAATGAATGTCAGTCACTCTTTTTTGTTACAGAAGTAAAATGATGCAGTCTTTATGCATTAAAACTAAAGAAATTTCCTTTACGATTTTTGTTTCATTACACATTATGTTTTTTTTTCTAAGATTCAGAAAATAAAACAGTTCTTCATATATGAATGAGTGCACTTGTAAATTTCCCAAAGAAAAGTAGCACCGGAACGGCATTTCACACAGCAGCAATTTTGAATACTTGTCTTGATCACATCGGGGTTCGCGCCAGGCCGCGGGATTGCGGGATTCCTGCAATATTTTTTGAAATCCCACTCAAAAAAAGTTTGTTTGAGCGCTGTTCCCGCAACTAGTGGACGAGCGTTCAAAAAATCGCGAAACTACTATTCTAATCTGATATTCAATACAAACTAAAAGGAGAATGTAACTTTTCAACTGCCATCTTATCCCTAATAAGGAAAGGAAGGATCTAGGAACCCTATTTTAATTCTAGAATGGATTCGTTTCAAAATTTACGATCACAAAAAATTAATAATTCTTAGAAAATCAGGATTGAAAAAAAGATGCATAAGAAAGTATCAGCGCTCGTTAAAATATCTCCTATGTCTACATTCTATTATTGTGCCATTTAGTTCACTTTATAATGCATTAATGTTTCAGCCTGTGTTTAACCAATCATCAAAATATCTATTAAAACTCTTCGATTATTAGGAAAGTGCAAAAGGCAGGATTCCATATGCACAAATTTTTCAGATGATTAGATGATTGAGCGTGTAAAAATTCCAGCTCATAAAAAATATTGAAGGTTTCAAAAAATGAAACAGTAAAATTTGAATCTTTTTCAGATAGAATAAAAAAGGTCATTTTTAAAAAACGCAAAACTGAACCTTTCCAAAAAATCGTGATAATAAAACCAAATCTTTTGCAAAAATCGCAATCGTAAAAAGGAGTCATTCTTGCATAGGAGTAGGAAATTTCATTTATTTCACAATATTCCTTTTGAATTTTCGCACTATATTAGAAACAATGCATTTTTCAAACTCAAAAATTATTTAAGTCGTTACAAGCGATAGACACTGAAAAACCTTCACTTTTACAAATTACAAGAGAATGTTGGTTTCTATACTGTTAACACCAATAGATAAAATGACATATGATCAGAAAAATAGAGGAAATATTAAACTTTTTTTTAGTATTTGTAAAAATCACACATCAAAGAATTTTGGATATTTAAAGGGTCTTTTTCATGCTTATAATTTTAAAAAGCACCCATTTTTGTGATCGCAAATTTTGGGACGGATCCATTTTGTGGGAATTTTGTTAATGTCTTTCCTTTGCTGAGCACAGATTAGATAATCATCTCTTATTACATAGTTAGTATCGGACAATTTAGTAGGTAAGTAAGTTCAGTTTTAGTAATACTTTTGAAAACAAAACCAAAAAGAAAAGTCACACTTAAACTTTAAAAATCACACTTCACATTTTGGTCAAGGTGGGAAATCTCATCTTATATTTTTCCCTAGTGTGAATCCTGCACATGAACATGTTGACAATGAATATCAGCAGGAAACAAATGAAAATATTCAATGTTTAGAATGATCAAGGAAAAATTTACTAATTTAACTGCTTAAATGTTATTGCTCAAAAATCTAACTGAATTCTTTTTGGTTTTATCATGGGCATAAACTTACTCTAATAAAAGAGATCTCTTTTCCTTACGGATAAAGAAATAGTTTGTATCTTGCTCTATTGACTGAATGCCAAATTGATTTAAAGGGCGGCATCGGAAGGTCAAAGGCTCAAGGCTAGCTTTAAAGGCATCACACATTACAGGGTAGTTGATGATTCACCAAACTTTAAAGGATGGCTCCCGAGTAATTAGTGACCTCGACTTTTAAATTTAAAAAATAATACATTTTTGAAGCACTACCAATAAATAGGCTGCAGAAACAAGCAAATTTAGCAAAGTCTTGTTCTTATAACATATGAATCAGATTTAATTAACATAATTTAAAGACTACTACATATTTGCAAATAACTTAACTAGTCAACTAGTGTCCTAAAATATAATAAAGTGGAAACTGACCATTTGATTCAAATCATAACATTTGCTTTCCCCTCTCCCCCTTAATACAGACACACTTTATTATTATAGAGCCATGTGCATCTAACAGAAAGTACACAGGGTTCATGATCCCCTAATCAAACCAAAGATAGCCTTAAACTTTTTTCAGAGCTTCAATTTCTAAAAATTTTTTGGTTGAGAACCTAGAATGGCCATCAATTATGAAAGGGTTTTGCTTTGTAACGCAAGTTCCAGACTATTTCAGATGGAATCGAATATTCGCAGGGGTAAATAAAGCATTTTTAGCAGTGCTTGTGATTTTTAAAAATATTTTTGTGAAAATTAAAAATATAAACATATAGTGATACAAAACTGTTATTATTTTTTGCCGCTTATTTAATAAATATTTCTGTAAAAAGTATGATTTGGTAGCTTGGAATTTTGTGAAGAGTCCATTTTGGTTGACTGGAATTTTGTGAAGGGTCCTTTTTGATTGACTGGAATTTTGTGAAGTGTCCTTTTTGATTGACTGCGGCTTCAAATATCAGAACCAGATATCTGGTACAGATCAGTCAAACAAGAGATACTGGATCTGATATCCTGCAGACTCAATATCCGATGCATTCCATAACTTGATCTTTTTTTAGCATTTTAGTTATTTCTTTTCAATGCTAAATCAGGCATATTGGCAGAGATCTTTCTAAGAAGATTTACAAGCATTTCATATAATTAGTTGCATACATTGAAATTAACAATATCAAACATGAACATAAATGATCAAAAAATATTTACTTTCATCAGGGGCACTATCACAATCTTTGGCAATGTGTCCAGCCCCATTGCATCTGTAACAACGATCTTCAGTTTCTTTACAATCCCGGGCAAAATGACCAATTCTGTTGCATTTAAAACACTTTTCTAAAAAGGGGGGAAATATTTTATTTAAAAACAACTGCATGAAAATTTTTTTTGAAGCTGTTGTTCAAATAACACAATAGAAATACACATAAGATGCCTGCATAAAGATACAGTCCTGCCCAAATTGACAGACACATTACAGAGGTTTCATAATTTCTTATTTATTGAACAAAATTTAAAAAACAAGCTTATCTTAGCTTTATCTGTTAACTGTGCATGTCTCTCATGTCAGTTCTGTTCTCTTTAGTTTAAATGTTGCTTCTTTACTAATGTGTTGTCTAGGGTGGCCCAAAAAAAAAAAAAGTTTCTGCTAGTACTCTAGGCACCCTCCCATTTTGTTAGACTTGACCATACTATGTTTGTGTCAAAATTTTAGGTTTTTCTTGATACAGGAAAAGGGTGCTCAAAGCTGATGAAAATCTATTTTTGAATAAATTTTCTAGTTAACACTATAGAAATAAAACTGGCGCAAAAAGGGACATAAATAATTTTAAATTTATTGCCTAAATAGGGTATACATCAGAAATTAATTATCAACTATATTTGCTGCAATATTTTCATGTTTATAAATTAACAGCAATAAGGAAATACGAGGGCCATTCAGAAACTAACCTCCGATTGGTCACAGTGCGGGTAGTGGGGGGAGTAGCGCGCCATCTGTGCATTCACGCGCTCAGCAGGTCAGTCGGCATCAAGCCGTAGTCGAGTGAACATCGTACCTGCGCTAGTTTAGTTTTTGTGGCAGTTTGAAATGTGTGCTGCAATAGAAAATCCCGCGAAATGTGAGGTGCGTGCTGTTATAAGGTTTTTTACAGCCAAAGGATACTCTGCAGCAGCTATTCATCGTGAGCTTTGTGCCGTGTATGGACCAAAAGTTATGAGTGAAGGAGTTGTCCGTGAATGGGTACGTTTATTTAAAAGTGGACGAGAAAACGTTCATGATGAAGAGAGGAGTGGTAGACCATCATTGGTGACTGACGAACTCGTTCAGACAGTTGATGCAAAAGTTCGTGAAAATCGACGTTTCACAATGGCGGAGTTGTCTACTGATTTTCCACAGATTTCTAAGACTCTTTTGTACGAGATAGTGACAGCAAGATTGGGTTACCGTAAGTTCTGTGCACGATGGGTGCCCAAAATTCTTACCGACCACCACAAAACTCAAAGAATGGCCTCTGCATTAGACTTTCTGTCACGTTATGAGGACGAAGGAGAACCATTGTTAAACAGAATCGTGACCGGTGACGAAACCTGGATTAAGTACGTGAACCCTGAGACAAAAGAACAATCAAAGATGTGGGCACATTCAGATTCGCCTACCAAACCAAAAAAAGCCCGGCAAGATTTTTCTGCCAGAAAACTGATGGCAACGGTGTTTTGGGATGCCAAAGGGGTGTTGTTGGTTGAATTCATGGAACGTGGGACGACCATTAATCAAGACGTGTACTGTGAAACACTAAAAACATTACGACGGGCTATACAGAACAAACGCCGTGGTATGCTGACTTACGGTATCGTTTTTTTGCACGATAACGCCCGTCCTCACTCTGCTCGCAGAACAACAGCCCTTCTTGAGTCCTTCAAGTGGGACGTTTTCAACCATCCACCTTACAGCCCAGATCTGGCGCCAAGCGATTATCACCTCTTCATGCATATGAAGAAATGGCTCGGGTCCCAGCGGTTTGATGACGACGAAGAGCTCAAAGATGCGGTCACAGGCTGGCTCAAGGCACAAGCGGGTGATTTTTATGCAGAAGGAATTTCAAAGCTTGTGAAGAGATACGATAAGTGCCTCAATCGTTATGGAGACTATGTCGAAAAATAGTGCAAAGATGTAGTTGTAAGATGTATATATCAAAATATTTTTACTTAACTTGGTGTATTTTTTTCAATCAACCGGAGGTTAGTTTCTGAACGGCCCTCGTATGTTCGTTTACATTGAAAAATGAGCTTTAACTATGTTGTTAAAAAATGAAGTCAAATAAACAACTTAATGTAACTAATTTCAAACTTTAATTAATAAATATGCATCAGAAAGCTATTGCTAGCTGTCACTAAAATGGTTTCTTTTACTTTTTAAATACTTCAACAAATTAAGTGTAATTGGGGCGCAATTTGTTTACATTAAAGAAGAAACTTTGCTACTCTTTACTTCTCCCGGTTCCACAAGTTTGAAATCTATTAATGTTTTGTCAAATTAAGAGTTTGTTTATGATTTATGGAATAGAGTTTACAAAAGAAGTACTTTTACAATTTCATTATTATTTGCATGAATTAAAATCTGTATGCAATGCAAGTCACAAGGCCATTGGTGAACTCTTAGATATTTGGTCTAAAGCATCAATACCAACAAGACTGACTATGCGTATCATTGATAAATTAGAGAAAACTCATTCAGAATGGCTGCTTTTAAAAAAGAAGAAAAATCGTACTTCAGAAGCACAGTAAAATGTGAACACAAATTTATGAAAAACCTTGAACTTTTTGATATCTCCCATGCTAATGTTATTGATTTAATTAAACGAAGAAGACAGACAGTTTCTCTTAGATCAACGCAGTGAAAAGAAGATGTGCAGGACAACAATCAACAAAAAGCAAACTCCAAGCTGCAATTTAAAAGAGAGTTTTAAAGCGTAAAGAAGAAGAACAAGCAAGACGAGAAAAAGCAGTCGGTTCCATTAATACTGCTTGAATTTCAGAAGCACTGCAACAAGAAAACTAAATTTCATTGATGAAAGTTCAAGTAGTAATAATAATAACAGTGAGGCTGAAGAAGAATTTTAACCTTACTTTGTAAATGCAAAATTCACTGAAAACCTTAATAATGAAACTGAACCAAAACTATTGAATCCTCATGTAACAAGCGCATTAGACGGAAATAGAATTTCTGATCTGTGTAGCTGCTAAGCGTATTATTCCAATAGCATCCGCGCTTGGAGAAGATTAATCTTTGATTTCAATTTCTCATTCTACTATCCAAAGAGTTAGGAAGAAAGTTGACGGTGTTTGACACAACTTCTGTTAATACTGGTCACTTGAATGGAACATGTACTCTTCTAGAAAGTCTGATTTAATGGGAATTATTTTGGCTTGCATGCCACCATCATATATTTGAAGAAAAATCTTGCAAAAGTTTTTACTGTATGTTTTGGGCCTTCCGAGTCTCCAGAAATTGTTTTCTTTAGGAGATTTAAAAAATCACCAAAAGGGAAGAATTTCAATTGAAGGGTTCATTAAGTTTGGAGCCCTTTTGTATACAAAGGCCTGGTTTCAAGCACCTTTAACAGCAGAGGCACCTTTGGTAGATTTACAATTTTGGAAAGATTTAGATCAATCCTAAACATTGCTTTGGAGATAAGTAATACTACATTAGAATGCCATTAGTGGGACCTGTTCGATGAATTGATAGGCCTTTCACTTTTTTCAGACTTGGTACCATCAACAGAGAAAAATACTACGGTAAAAATGTTAAAAAATAAAAAAGGAGAATTGCGAAATGTTAGAGGAAATAGCACCATATTTAAAGTAGAAAGAGACGTCACATTACAAAATTTTGTAACAAAAAGGATGGTAAGCTGTTACAGAAATTAAATATTGATGATTATTTTCTTAATTTCCCGGCAGAAAAAAAAAAAAAACGGGAGCAAAAAAATCAGCTACTTACAAGGAAAAAACCAGGTTGAAAAACAACAAGTTTTAAATGATACTGAAGAGAGAGGGGTAAAGTTATTCCAGGAATTTAATACATTGTTAACTAAAGCTGAGGAAGAAAAACAATGTACATTACAAGTAGTTGAAGCGAACGGGAAAGATGTTCCCTCAACGGCAACAAAGAGGGATATTTTAAATTCAAGTTTAAAATAATTTTGTTTTATATATTTGGTTTAAATTACTGCAAAATGTGGTAATCTGCAGTATTTTGAAATAAAAAATTGGTATTTCATTGATTTTGATAAAATAAACATTTAAAAATATTTATATCGAAATTCTTTATTTGTGCGCTAAAATTATGCAATTTTGAAGCTTGTGAGCACCGATTTCTAAATAAAGTAGAAAGCTGGAACTTGATCAAATGTGTTTACTAAATAGGTCTAACATTTTGGGAGGGTGCCTTGGTGTCTCGGTTAAACTTTTTTTTTTACCATAGGAACATGGGCCACCCTAGTGTTGTCGTTATTCTGGTGACTCATTTTCTTGCTTATTTAATATAATCTAAGTGGTTATGGGATCCCAGATATACTTGCTCTGTTTATTGGTTTACAAGGAAGATTATGAAAGTTTATTTTGAAGAATACGTCAATTAGTTTCGTGAACGGGAAGATTTCTTCGGTAGATTTATTCTTAAGAATTAGTAGTCTTTTCTTAGATTAAAAGTTTATCTTTTGGATATACATACACTTTTTGAAGCTATTTTGACAATAAATAGGGAAAATATGAATGCAATTTACTCAATTGATAAATTGGAAGGAGAAAGAAACTGGGTGAGCTGGAAATTTGAAGTTGAACTTCAGCTCACAATCCAGAAAGCTATGCCTGTAGTTCTCGGAGAGGTCATAAGACTGGCAATGCCAGAAACTGATGCAACTCAGGAAATTCCCAGAGAATATTCAAGAAATCTAAAGGTATTTGAAGGTGCCGAAGCGATTGCTCACTTTATTATAGGTTCAAGTGTGAGGCCAGAACCGAAGCAACATATTCTCACATGTAAATCTGGCAAAGAGCTGTGGGATGTGCTTCACATGGCATATGAACAGAAAAATGAGCGTCACTTAGATCTGTTATATTCTCGACAGTTTAATTACAGTAAAGATCCTGTCGATAATATAGCTATGCATGTGTCAAAGCTACAATGAATTTGGCAAGAGTTGCAAGATAAAGAGTGAAAATGTTCAGTTGCCCAAATCGATGCTGTTGAACCGAATACTCAATACTTTGTCAAATGAATATCTGGAGTTTAAAAACGCATGGGAATATGTTCCTGGATATGAAAGGACTTTTTCTCCACCAGACCCCTACCTATTAGCCGAGGCCTTAGGATTGCTTACGCACGGGGAGAGGTAGTGGGGTCTACGGATTTTACATGCACATATCCCCAAATATACATGGTGGTCTTCAGTGGGTATCGAAGGCGCGACCTTCCAGGTGGAAGTCCTGTAGCGACTTTGACCGAGAGGCTTAGGCTTCATGAGCAGCATTTGGCGAAAATTAAAAATAGGTAATCTGAAAGTAGTGATGTGGCACTGTTATCAAAAAGTAATGTTACCAAAAAATCGCCAAATTTAAAAAGAATGAGCTCAAATGTTTGTACTGTCAAAAATTTGGACACGTAAGAAAAGATTGTAAGTTGTTAAAATCAAGAGATACCGAAACAATTCAGTAACAAACATTCATGACGCTGACAAAGCGGTATGAAAGAAGACTGTTGGCTCATAGACTCGGGAGCATCTCATCATATATGCTCCAGGCTAGAATGGTTTTTAACATGTTCACCTTTTAAGGAACCTAAACTTCTGAAGTTAGGTGATGGACATTTATGCAATCTCAGGGTGAAGGAACTATTGAAGTAGAAATGCTTCTTAATGGTAAATGAAAACCTGGATATCTTAGTAACATTTGGTTTGTACCTAAAAGTGCTCAAAATCTCTTTTCTTCAGGTGCTGCATTGAATCATACTTTGACAGAATGTGCATCAAAAGATACGAGAGTGTTTAAGAACAAAATGGGTGCAACAGCTGCTGTTGGCTAAAAACAAAATAATAGCATTTATCACCTTTTAATGCGAGTGCTTACTCCAACAAATTCTGCCTGTATTGTAGAAACTAGCAATGATATGAAATTATGGCATGAGCGTTTAGGACATCAAAATAAGATGCATGTACAGAAGTTTTAAAGAAATCGTGGTATTGACATATCTCTTGATGAAGAATTCTGTGATGCATGTGCATATGGAAAAATGCATCCACTCTATTTGGGCAGCTGTCCAGATAGACCATCAAAAGTTGGTGTGTTGATTCAGCATATGTCTGCGGACCCATGGCGGAGCAGTTGCTAGGGAAAAGCAGATATTTTGTGGTGGTTAAAGATGAGTTTTCAAAATATAGAAGTGTATACTTCATAAAAGGGAAAAATGAACTAAAAGATACAATATCTCAGTTTACTGCCAAATACAAAGCTAGAGGTCCACTATTAAAGAACTTTTGACCAGACTGTGGGAGAGAGATCCATAATTCTGCCATATTTCGAATTACACAAAAAGCTGGCATAGATATTTCTAATAGATTAACAAGAATGAAGTTGCATGATAGAGAAAAATTGGAACTGCCAAGTTATTTGGCTGATTTTTTGTTGTGGTCAGAATTTGTAGAGCCAAATAGTTACCAAGACGATGTAAAACCTCCAGGTTCAGTGGAAATTAGCTACAAAAGAAGAGATGAGCTCTTTGAAAAGAGATCAAACATGGGATTTGTCATATTTACCAGAAGAGAGACAAGCAATTGTAAGTCACTGTGTGCACAAGTTCAAGCAAAGTGTTAATGGAAAGATAAAACAGTTCAAGGCGCGCCTTTTCGCCAAGAGACATGCCAAGAAGATATTGGGCATTGTTGAAAATCAAAAGCTAAATATCACCAAATGAAATTTTGAGTTTGCTTCTATTTATGAAGATGCCTGTTGTTGGACAGAGATACAAAAGTTTAGCACGTCCGAGTCTAATACAGTTTGTTCTCCCATAGAAAGAGGAATTCTTTTTCATGATTCACATTGCCAAATCTAAAACACTGTATCCCATATTGATAAGCTGTTGGCAGCATAATGTCCTTGGCGATGGTAACAAGACCAGATATAGAATATGCTGTGGGGTTATGTTCACAGGTTTTAAATAAACCCCAAGTTGTTCATTGGAACATTATTCAAAGAATATTGAGATATCCTAAATTTATAACAGCATTTAACATTATGTATGAGTCCCGTGCTGAACTCCGACTGTTTGAAGCATATTGCGATTTAGATTATGATGGTGAACCTATCATCGGAGAATCCACATCAGGAATGATATGTACATTCAGTGGAGGTGTAGTAGTATGGAGAAGGCAGTGCGAAAAATGTGTTTCTTTGTCACAATGGATGCAAGAAAAAAATTAATGGACATAATTCTTTATTGCAAGTTTCAGTATTCTGAAGTATTTTAAAGTAATTAAATTCTTAATGTTAAAATCAATTTTAAGTGAAAAGTATGCACTGGAATCTGTAATAGAATAGCTTCTCATATTTATTAAGATAAGGTATTGTGCTCGACTATAGAAGAAGCCAAATTCGATTCCTCTCGCCCAACCTGGATTAAATTTCCTTTTCCTTTTGTGTTGAAAAAAATCGATTGTGTACTAGCCATAATGTTAGGCAAGGGTTTAATGAGAGTCTCCCGAAATTAAGCACACAAACCCGAAAATGGTCTTCCATATTGTAAAATACATTTAGGTTGTGTAACAAAATAATTTTGAATCTAATTTTAAATAAACTCCATTAAACAAAAGATTTGAGCTTCATTTTACACAAATTAACAATAGCAACATAAATTGACATAATATAGGTGCAAATTGTAAATAGTATTGTGTCTAGTTGAAAAAGGCCAATTAGACCGGTCTTTTTCAATAAAAGCCAGCCGGTCTGATCTTTTTTTAAAAAAGCCAGCTTTTTTGCAGCCCTGGTCACTAGTCAAGGTGAGAAAGAAATTGTGTGACTTCAAAGTTATTTAAAGAGTTACTCTGCTATTCTTCAACGCGTTTGCCTCAAGATGACTGTGAAAGGGCTTTTCCTTTAATGGAAAACACAGAGTTCCATAATCGGACTTAACGTAAAGTACAGAACTGTGCCAAACATCCAAGCCTGATGTTCAGTATTGTTCAATGAAGAACCAAGTGGCATCTGGCGGTAGTGTAGCCCTGGAAAAATAGGTGGGGGGACGCTTACATCATACCTGCTAACATTTTGAGGAAAAAATTCAGTAGATTACGATACACCACAATTTCACATGTATTTTTCATTGTTTTTTTTTTGGGGGGGGGGGGGGGGAAAGAGAAGTTTTAACGATCACTTAAATTACAACCACTGACAAGTTCCTTATATGATATGTTTCCCAGCATAACTTACAAACTATTCAGTCCTGTAAAGTTAAAATTGATTTTATAATGTCTAAAACTAAGTTTCTTGTGTAAATCCGTTTGTCAAAGAAATTAAATAGGATAATAACATTGCTGAAGTGATTTTTTCCACTGACAAGTTTCTTATATGATATGTTTCCCAGCATAACTTACAAAATATTCAGTCCTGTAAAGTTAAAATTGATTTTATAATGTCTAAAACTAAGTTTCTTGTGTAAATCCGTTTGTCAAAGAAATTAAATAGGATAATAACATTGCTGAAGTGATTTTTTCCATAAAATTCCCTATTTATAGGGGACTACACAATGCCCCCTGCATCAGGAAGCCCAATAACAGGCAAGTCAAGTGATCAGCAGAAGGCCAGTCTCTCAGTCTCCGTTGCTAAACACGATGAGTGGTGAGAAAGACTACTTCGCTTCGCGCTTTTTTCTTCTCAATTGACTACTACTTAAAATTAATCAATATTTGTAAAGAAAAATAAAACAGAATAATTAGAAATAATAATTGTGAATTTATGTAAAAAAAACATACACCAAAAATTCAGTCATTCCAAAATATCTTGTACATTATTCGTTTCTTTTAACACTCATCTTAAATTCATTAGTTGATAACTTTTCTTCTTAACTCATTTTTTAATTTAACCTTTAGTCTTTTTCTATCTACGTTATGATGTTTTTCTTTAATAAGAAAAAATAAAATCTTGTGTATTTTGAAAAGCAATCCACTGTAACTATATTGACATTTTCTCATATATTTACATAAAGGAATTATCTTCTCAAACATTATTTATGAATTTCTACGTTATTTATATATTTATTTCATGTTAATACCACTTGGAAAAAAAGTAATAACCTAAAATTCGGCACTATTTCTTTCAGAACTCTTAAAATGTAGAATTAACCTAGCCATTGTTTGTAAAAGTTTTACTACAAGCTGTATGATTCTTTTTTTCTTGTGTTTTAAACAACCATTTGATATTTACTGTTAAATTTTAATATAATATTAAACTGATTTCTCACCAAAAGTACATTATATTTGTATAAAGTTTCTAACCACTTTATACAAATATAATGTACCTTGTGTAATAAAACTTGTGAAACGTTGGACAATGTATGAACTTGTGAGAAAGGTTATGCAGAAAAATAATGTATATTGGTATATTGCAGTTTCCTATCATTAGAATAAATGCCTCTTTTCTCAAAACTCCCTTTACTTTTGAGTTCTACTCGTATTTGAGCTGTGGGTAAAATCTTTAAAATATTGAAATCCCTTTTTAAATAAAACATAGAAGAGTCATTCCACAGCATTTTTGTGTTACCTACTAGAAATGTTCAGTGGGGTAGCTAGCATAGGGGACACCCGGGGCGGTTATCCATGGTGTCACCCCCACACACACACACACACACGCACAAAAAAAAAAAAAGAAGGAAAAGATACTATTCTTGTCGTGGGAGTTATAATATTTAATGTATTTGTTTCATTATATGGAGCTTTTAAAGGTTTATTGTTTCCCCCTTCGTGCCCGGTGTCAGCCTAGAAGGAATGACACCCGGGGCTGACCCCCCCCCCCCCCCCTTAGCCACGCCACTGGAAATGTCTGAACAAAATTTTGGTGTATTTAATTTTTAAGATATTAATGAAAAGTTTTCAAAAGTTTTAATGAACACTCCGTACATTTGGAGCAACAGTGGTACAAAATTTCTTTTCAATAGGGTAAATAGTTTATTATTTAAAAAATATTACAATTTTTTTGATGTCCCGTGCGAAACAAAATTTTAATATTCAAAATATGGCTCTAGCTGTACATAATGATCTAAAAAAATTTGAAAACTTTGCATTAATATCTTCATAATTAAAAAGAATTAAATAAATATACCAGAATTTTGCTCAAAAATGTTCCTCACTTAACACAAAAATAAGGTGGAATCACCCAGAAAGCAATATGGGACCGTTCATAAATGATGTCAGAACTTTTTTAGATACATTTGAACCCCCCCCCCCTTGTCACAAAGTGTCACACTTCAACATACCCCCTCCCCCCTTGTCACATGCCACGCTATGTTGCATAAGCATGATGTCACACTTCTTGTTAGTCCATCCCCTTGTCGCTACATCACGACCCCTCCCCCCTCAAAGCGTGACATCATTTATGAATGATCCCCATGCTGTATTCACACAATATAATACAGTGAGTAACCTACCCCCTAAATTATAGATAAAACAGAGCACACTTATTATTGGTAACAGTACTCTTAAACAAAATTATGAACACTAAAGAAATGAATAAAAAATAGTACGTTAAAAGTAATTGTACATTAAAGCGTTCAAAAATAATTTTAGTTAAGAAATAGTAATATTAAGAACAATGAAACAGTTTAGTAATGAGTTTTAACTTAAATGTCATGTGTATGCAAAACGATCAAGAACCAAAATCAAGTTTTCTAACTTCATCAAATATGATAAGCATAGTTAAACCTTGTCACACATAAATGACATACAAACTAACAAATAGATCAAGTCGATATAGTTTCAAATTGCAGAAAGAGGAAAGTTGAAAGTCGTTCATCGAAAATTAAAACTTATTAACCATAAAACTTTAATTCCACAACATTAATGACGAATGATAATGCAGGGTTGCCACAGAAGAAATGGAACAAAAATAGTTGCTTTAGTAGCACAAAAGCACGAAAATAGTAGCCTAAATAGTAGCCACAGCTCAATGACAAACAAGTCTTAATTTACTTGTTCAGTGATGGGTACTTACTCATTACATTCGGATCGTATATTTCTACATAAAGAGTTGCTATGAATACAGTGTAATTTATAAAAAAGCAATTGCGTTTTTATATGAAGTAAACACGTTTCCGAGCATTAACTTTTTAAACTGAAATAACTATCTCAGATCTGCCAAAGATTAAAAATATCAATGAATAAGGAGTGAAGTAAAAAAAAAGATTGCAATATGAGAGAGAAGAGCAAGGTTATTAATAGAAAATAAACATACTTGAGATTTAAACACACAATAGCTGATCTCTTATTCAGCTACGTGTATAATATTGAGCTACTTGATTAATGAAATTCTAAGACCAAGAGGAGACAATATCAAAAACATTAAGTTTACTTTTTTTCAAATTTAACAATTATTTTATAATATTGAAAAAATTACCCAATAGACAATTGCTAGAGATGATCAAAAAATTTTAAAAATCAATTTGAACTTACATGGCAAAGAAAAAAAAACATTTTTGGAAAAAATATTTTTTAAAACTAGATTATTAACTAGGCTGAAATATTTGATTCTTGTAATTAACTTGTATGATCACTAAAACTTACAAGAATTTTGACAGAAATTATTTTATTTTTGGCCGAATTTTTCAAGTGGGCTTGACAAAATGACACCTGTGCAAGTTTGTACTACAGAAGTTGAAATGTAACAAAGATTAAAAATTATGGTAAGTTCAAAGTTATTGAGCTCCAAGATGCAGAATCTGATAGTAAATGAGCACTAGGAAGTTTTTCCGAAGCCTATGCAATCGGAATTCAAAATGCGTAAAAAAACAAGACCAGGCCCGTAGCCAGAGGGGGGCCAGGTCGGGCAATGCCCTACCTGGAAAATGTTTTGCCCGTCCTAGCGTGATTAATTGGACCGTAATAATCTATGGTATTTCTGTTTTTAACTTTTTGATTTGTTTAAACGCAAAGTCATATCGAAAAAATCCTGTTCTCATGCACCTTTATCCCTTAATTCAAATTTTAGAAAAAATAAAACACATGAACTTTTTCCTTTATTCAGCTCATTTTTTTTCCTGTTTTCAATCTAAACCAGGCACTAATGAAAGGATTATGGGCAGTCCAGTTTTTTACTGTAACATACCGATACATGTTTTATGCTTCAATATCTTACTTTGAATGATCGTTCACATTAAAAAAGTTCACTTTTTAATGTTATTTCATACATTTTATTCATTTACAAAGACATTCTTAGAATAAGCTTTAAAAATTCAATTCTGCTTTTTGTAACTTTTAATCGCGAATTTATTTTAAGATCAAATAATTTCAGTACTGATTTAAATTAATATTAGTTTCATTAATTAATTGTTTAATTAATCAATTAATACATTAAATAATTGCATTAATTATTAAATAAACTTTTAATTTTAATTTTAAGAAAACGCCCAAAATGGAGCATAAGTTCTAACATGTTAGAAAAAAATTGAAAAACTAGTCTGTCCCTCCTCCTCCTGTCCACAACTCCTGTCCAAAAGTTCGCCCTCCCTGGAGTCAGAGTCTGGCTACAGGCCTGAACAAGACCAAGCCTTTAAAGAGCGAAAAACAGAAAAAATGAGTAAATTTTACTCGTAGTTTGTAAAAGTTGGCAGGCTAGGCTACTTTCAAAACTTTTCATTGAGAAGAAAGAAGGGATTTTCGGGGAAACGAAATTCTTACTTTCCAAAAATACAGAAAAAACACATGTCTGTCTATTTGATGATTGGGTGCTTCGGACATATCGTTGCAATCCTTTGCCGTGCAACACCGTGGATATTGTGGTCAAGCACCACTGGCATTGGTTGCCAGTGTTCGAGAGAAAAGGTAAGGGTTACAGAAAAATAAAGAGAAAAGGCGCATATCGCGATATTGAAATGCATATCGCGTGCACACGGCACAGCTTCTGTGTTGACTATACCAAATCACCCATGAAAAAAGCAAACTAACCCCTTTCATTGGCAGCAGTGTCAGCTTCATTGGCAATTGCTTCAAGGTCAATATGAAGTGTAGGCAGTCGCTTGAGCCAAGATGGAAGTTTGAAAAATTATGGCACAATTTTCCGTGAAATAAAAGAAATTTTTTTCCTCAAAAATATTTTTTGGTGCATTTGAATAAAAGAATTTCAAAAGAGGCAAAAAAAAAAGTCGCCTAATAGTTGCCTCTTGGAAAAATTAGTTGCTTTTTCGCCCGATTTCGAAGAAAATAGTTGCCATAGTCGCCTGATGCTGAAAATAGTTGCAAATAGTTGCTTTTTAGTCGCCTGTGGCAACCCTGATAATGTAACACATCGCACACCGGCAAGAACAGTGACACAATTAAAAAACGAAACAAACTCGTAAAACGGGATTTATATATTTCCATTTTCTATATTCTTTAATCATACTATAAATTAACGAATTTAATTACTTACTCTGGAATTATTCGATGGTTTGAAGATGTAGCTCATCGTCTTTGATGTCCACACTTTTTAAAGAACTGGATCTTTCATAAATTTGAAATTGTCGCCTTCTGTCCGGAAGCATAATTGCGCAATTGCCCTTGCAGCCGTAAACGGCACGCTTGTAAGGCATTTTAAAACTTTGAAAATTGATTACAAGAAGATAATAGAAACGAGAACCAACAAACATAAAACAGGACTCAATACCGGTAGCAGCACAACGGCAGATTGATGGCCTTCTCATAATCACGTGACTTTATTTAGACTACTGCCGTGCAAAGGCTTCCTAGATATAGGAGGCGCTGGACTACACCAAAATTTATGAAAACCAGGAGATTTTAAATACAAACCGGGAGACTAGTAGAATAAGGGAAAATCCAGGAGTCTACTGGAAAAACCAGTAGAGTTGGCAGGTATGTTACATATACCAACATCAAAAAGTGGGGGTACACGTATGTTAAAATTCAAAACAAATGGGGGGAAGCTTGTGTTAAAATAAAAAGGTAGGCCCTCAACTACACCACTGGCATCTGGTGACAAATCCCTATCTGAGGACAGATATTTCAAGTTAAGAGAACTGATTAAAATGCGTGTTTTAATTAGGGGAAGTGTAGAATAAAATTAAAAACACGAGCTTATCTAAACTTAATCTGTTAACTGTGCACGTCCCTTGTGTCAGTTCTGTTCTCTTCAGTTTAAATGTTGCTTCATAATTAAATGTGTTGTTATTATGGTGAGTCATTTTCTTGCTTATTTAATATAATCCAAGAACATCTGACTTTCCAGTAAAGGTTCATTTGTGCTTGCATTTAAGGGACCATCAACAAATTGAAAAACAAGAAAAATTATTTGGGTGATCCTGCATCGTAAAAAGCTGGGAATGTACTGTAAACTTCAGAAAATAGTAAAATTGCCATGCAGAATTATTCTGTGCATTTTCGTAAAAAATGTACTTATACTCACGAATATACAAGCATTCCTTGATTTCCTTCACGTTTTTTTGGCTTATGAAATACAAATTGTGTTACAAAATGTTACCAAACTTTCAGAAAACATAACAGCATGCAAATAAAGCATTATACTGAAGGTTGAAGCAAAAATATTGAACATTTGATAATAGGGACATTTAAAAGAATTAATGTTTTACCAAGTATATGCAAAAGATAGCAACTTTCAACTGTCATAATTTCAAACCAAAGTATACAGGACAACTCATAAAAAAATTTTAGTTGAATACCTTGAAAATCCCAAAAGATATCGGCAATTCAGTGAGGTGTATTTCAAAATTCATTCATTGGGGCACTCCCCCCCCCCCCCCCACACACACACACACACACCCCGAGAAATATTGAAATGACGGGCCTGGACAATTCATATGTGAACTTTCCAAGAATATAAGGCTATACAAATCTGCATGACCTGCCTCAAAAGTGTTGGCTGAATAGAAAAACATAGGCCTACATGCTTTTAAGCAGGGTTCGTGATTTTTTTGATTTAAATCAGTTTTTTTTATTTAAATCGGATTTTTTTGATTTTTTTAAAAATACCTTAAATATTTTGGATATTTATTATGATAAATCCATAGAAACAATATGGCATATTAATCAATACGCAAAAACATACTTAAGCTTTTTCACAGCAATAAATATTTTTTAATAATGATAATAATAAACAAATTTTAATATAAATGCATGGCTCAAATGAAACTTAACCCTACCAGGAATAAAAGTACACTCATAAGTATAGAAAAAATGAACAAATTTAATCTGATTTATTTTGCTATTTAAAGCTGAAAAAAGTAACAATTGTATGTACTTAATTTTTACATCAAGTGTACTTTAACCATTTTTCTATTTTATAAATGAAAAAGCCTGAAATATTTTTACAACTTTAGTAAAATCATATGCTCACACGATTACTGAAAACTGAAACTTTTTGTTTTAATCAAATAGTTTTATTGCAAACTTCTATGATAAAAAAGTATTTTAGAGGAAAAAACCTTAAGCTATTAGGGAACATGGATGGAACTTTAAGGATACATATTCTAAATTCCAACAATTGCTGCTTTAAACACTATCATTCTGAATTATTTACTGTGTGGCATTTATTAAACTGATCTAAAATACTATTGTTAAGATAAAGAACACAGAATGGTTCATGATTATTATGAATTCTAATTTGAATGGTTGAATGAATTATGCTTTGCGGTTAAGACGCTTGAAGAATAAGAGTAATATTGTAAAATTAAAAAAATTGTAATTAATTCTAAACTTATGAAATATGTTATGCACACAGACAGATGGGCCTAGGAAGTTTTGTTTGAAATAGTGGTTGTAATTGCAACATATTTCATTTTTACAACACTTTCTAACATTGTAAACTTGATGATTTTTTTTTGAAAAAAAATCACTTGATTTAAATCAATGATTTTTTTTTTAAAAATCACTTGATTTAAATCGTGATTTAAATCATGATTTAAATCAAGCTGATTTAAATCAACGAACCCTGCTTTGAAGTAGATAAATAATATACAAATACCACATACCTCTTGGTACAGAACGCATATCAACTCTACCTCCTCGGCTTCCTCTATTTCTTGAGCCAATATATCTAATTCCTCCATTCTGTGTACATTCTCGAGCAAAATGGCCTGTTTTATGGCATTTATAGCACTCTGCAGAGCTCATTATCCTAAGTACATTGAGCCAAAAATAGGTAAAAATACTCCAAAATCAACTTTTCATAATTCAACAATTCACTTATTAAAGTAAAGAGAATAAAGCAGCATAATTTAATATATTTACAAACCCCTTTGAATGCTTAAACTTTAATTAAATTAAACATACTAATGAGTATGTTAACATGCACCATTGATTTCAACCATAAAAAGAACATAACACTATAATTATTGCTAAATATCCTGCATCCTTGTATAGTCTCCTAGAAGAAAAATTCATTCTTAAAAAAATCAAGTTTAGTTAGTCTTTACCTGAACCGTAAATAAAGACAATTACATAAACAAATCATTCTGTTAAGTACACTATTTATAAGGAAACAATTTTTAAGTTTTTTTTAGCTTAGCAAATTAGTCAACTCATATTTATTTAGTATGGCTTTAAGTTGTTTCAATCAGTTGTTTATTTTATTGTTGCTTTTAGTTAAGCTCTGTTGTTTTTAAAGATTCGTGTGTCAGTTTTTAATTTTTTATAGAAAAAACTTATAGCCTTTCAGGAGTCATCCATCAGATACACCCCTAAAAAAACAATGCAGGGGCCTGAAACCCGACTACGTTCAATGATCAAGTTATTTTATTCCTAGCATGCAATCCCCAATCAGCGTGCATGGAAAAATTAAGAGGCATGGGTGAAATTGGATCAAATTTCGACAACTAAGATTTATTTCTCTATGTTTTGCGGAAAAATAGTTTTTTTGATATTTTTGTTTTTAAATTCCATGCATTCCCAGCACATTGAAAAAAAAAAGTTTTTTTCTTCCTTTTTTTTTTATAGATAACTTGCGGGTTATACACAGATAATTAAAGAACCCTAAATCCAAAAATTTGTTTTAAAAATTATTCTACAACACATCAAAATACAGTAGCACCTCAATCCACCGTTTCACACATTGTTGCTTTTTACGAAGAATGTTTTATGATAATATTCATCCAGTAAATTTAGTAGTGTGCAGAGGAAGTAGTAGATGCTATCTTAAACATTTTCAACTCTTCTTATAACTCAGGGATGGTGCCAGTCAACTGGAAACTAGTTAATATGCTGCTGCTCTTAAGAACAAGTCTAAAGCTACAGCAAGTAATTACTATAGGCCGGTAAGCAGTGGTGTAGTCCTGAAAAAAAAGTTGAGGGGACGCTTACACATACGAAGATAAGCAATTGAAATAAAAATTGGGGGGGACGCGTATGTTAAAATGTAAAAAAATTGGGGAGACGCTTGTATTAAAATAAAAAGGTAGGAGGACGCCGTCCCCCCTCTACTACACCAAACACCACTGCCGGTAAGGCATGTAAAATTTTTGAATCTCTGGTCAAATTCAAGATCATGAACTTTCTGAAGAATAATGATCTGAAAGGTTTCAGGGGTATGTTTTGTAATTAATTGAACTTCTATGACTTGGTTACCATGTCTTTGCATAACAAAATATTGTTCACATCTACTATAGTTACTCACATACCAGCAGTCTAGGTTTTTAAGTATCCTTTTTGTTTTCAAACTATGTTTTATGCTAGACAACTAAGACAATATAAAATAGTACTGTCTTGCATGAAGCAGATGGATTTAAAAACTTTAAAAATCAATGTTTGCAAAGTTTAGAAGGAAAATAAATGTGTTATGTACGGGACAGAAACTTGTCCCATACATAACCTAACACATATCTAATGGGCCATTCCATGAAAACAGGTAAATGGGTAGTCAATTTGAAAATCATTTTTATGTGGATAATTTTGGTATGTATTAAAAGATAAAATCAAATTTTATGTTTTGAGTAAAAAATCAAAGTTTATTATTTCTGGATTGGCAACACAGTATTCTAAAGATGGTTGCCTTGTGCAAGCAAGTTCATCGAGTTTTCGAACCAATTTCGCATGATTGCTTTGGATACAAGAAATCAACAGAATCTTCTGAAGTCAACTTTATAGGTAAGTCTAAAGTTTAAATATTTTATTTTATTAAACTTTAAGACCTAAGAGATATCTCAATAGCTATACTATCACACACAAAAAGCCTATTTTTCGTGTCCCACACGTGACGAAAAAGAGGAATATTTTCAGTTAGGTAAAAAATAAAACACATTTATTTTGTTTAAATGACATTTCTAAAGCAGATTAATGTAGTACACAAATCCTATGCTAGTTCTAGCTTTTAAAATTATTTTCATTTGTGAAAAAATCCAAAAACAAAACTGTCCCGCACGTAACGCATTACATATAAGAAACACAATTCCAATTTCTAAATGTTGATAAGAATTTTATTTCAACATAGATTGAATTCTTTAATGGGTTTTTGTTTTAAAATTGCGTTACTCTAAAGAAATTATGCATTTTTTCATATTTATGATAGCTTTTGCTAAATTATGTACTTAATAGAGCATACATTTCTAAAATTTTACATTTTCATTACGGAATGCCCTATCGTTTCAGTGATTATTTATGTTTCAGAACAGATTACTCAAATCATATACAAAAACAAATATGACTAAGCTAGTTTAAAATATTAAGGATAAAGCAACTACATTTTTTATCGATGAGTTGTTTGGAAGGGTAATACTTTTGATTTTTTCAATATTTTATATAAGATTGTAACAACATAGTTTAAATATTACATAAGATTTATTTTAGAAAGTTTATTTAGAATTAGAGCTGAATTATATTTCAATTTTATGACTTTTTGCACAATAACTTTTCATAATCTAACTTTGTAACATTAATATTCTTTTTTTTTTTTTTTTTTGTTTTTTTTTGAACAGAAATGGAAGGATCTAAATCATGCCCTGAAAGAATGAAAACGATGAGAGGAAAAAAAAGGTCTAAATTTCCAGAAGGAAGAAAGTAAAAGGATAAATGGTCTGAAAAATAGGAGGAAAGGCTATATGACTAAAGCCGAAAAAGAGAAGCAAAAGCTCTAATACTACAAGTGGCCAGAGCTCCCTGAAGAAAAGATAAAAAAGGAAGTTGAAACATGCAAACCGTGGCATATTGTAATCAAATGTTCCAGGGATTCAGCAATATCACATCATACAATGGAAAGAAGAAAGAGTTATTTGCAAAATTACTACTAATGACACCGAAAGAGTGATCAGTGATGAAGAAAAGGACAAAGTTAAAATTTTAAATCTGCAAAGGCGACTGAGTGGTAGTTATTTTCAACTCCCAAGCATTCCTAGGAGTAATATTACACATGGAAAGTCCTCACAAAATCAAAATATCTGTAATGCATAAAGCAGAATGACATCAGTTATGTACTGATGCCCAGTTCCATGGGGTTGCATCACATATGAAATGCATGACATTTTGAAGAAAATGTCTCCACCAATAATTGTGAATAACCGTGGCCAATTTAAATTTGATAAAAAAATTTAAACTTTGTTTTTGTTTTGTAACTTTTATGTTGTCTTTGCTTTTTGTTTGGATACATCAATAAATGTTATGAAAATTACTTTTAAAAGTTTCATTTAATCACATTGCTCCAGAAATTCATTTTAACATTAAAAGTGTATGGTATTTTATGGCTCTGACAAGTAAAGTTATGTTTTATACTAAAAAGTTAGTGATAAGTTGAATTATTGTATACTGTCAAGTGTGGGACAGCATACAATTCCCACACGTGACGGTCTCATTCACAGTAAAAAAATTAATTACAAAAATAATTACATTTATAGAAAAATAAAAACTATTGAAAATCATTTAAAGATGTATACATTTTATGAATAAAAATACAGCACTTTGATAATTCATTCCAATTAGCTGAATTTTCTCTTTCAACTTGAAAAACTAACATCTAATATTTCAGCTGTGTCCCACACGTGACACTTGATTAAATGAGTGTAAATAATATGTTTTGATACTTTTTGAAAATGTATTAGTCCTAAAAATAGAGATTTATGTGTAGTTTATGGAAATCTCATTATATTTCTTTTTTTTAAACACATTATATATGTTATGGTACTATTTATAAGCAAAATGTGCGTACAAATGTCCCACACGTGACAATGGAATGGCTTTAATTATTTTATATAGCAAAAAAAATTAATTGGTGACAAATAATCATTTACTGTTTAGGAAGCTTGTACACGATGAAGAGAACAAAAAAATGCTCAGTTTCAAATATTATTGCTAGCATAAAAACTAAAAAACACCTTAAAATGTTATTATCACCTTAAAATTATTTTTTTAATTTTTCAATGATTTTTTCTAAGTATAGATCTTTTTAACTATGTTCGATTAGATATTTTAAACTACACAACGAATTTTAATGCGGTTTTCATCAATAGAAAGTGTGATTCAAGAGGTAGTTCTGTTTTTATTCCAATTTTACTCCAATTTTCCACATAAATTCCCCAATATGTGGGTGAGAAAACCTTGCACATATTAATGTACCTAATATATTGATTGAAAGCGCCGATTTTTTTGCACAAGATGATATTTGTTCCAAGCTTGCAAGTCAATAAGAACGGCAGTTATAAGCTTTTCAGTTCGATTTCTTAAGGCTTACCTTGACCCAAAAATAACAATTAGCAGTTTCCTCAACTTTGGCTGATATCTTATAATATATAAGCGGCTTATTCTGTCTGTCTGTCAAGAACTGTATATTTATAATATCTAGAACAGCGGCCATTTTGTATGACCGCCGGGCTTACTAATTGTTTCATAAGACTACAAAAAAGGGGCTACAATTTTTTTTATGTTGAAAATAGAAATGTTTTGCTAAATCTTCTGAACCTTTAACACATTGAAGACAGCATGTACCACCGGTGGCTCACATGCGAATAGTTTATCTAGAGGCTCACAAACGAATGGTTTATTTGGTGGCGTGCACCACTGGTGGCTTATATCAGCTATAGTCTTATAACAGTTTTGTTTCATGAAAAAAACTTCATGTGCTTAAAAATAACTTTTTTACTGAGAATTTTAAAAGCTTATCTTTACAGGTAGCAAAAATCTGCGGTGTCCTCAACGTGTTAAAATGATATACAATACATAACTTTTAACAGGGTAAAGTCAGAAAAAGTGAGCCCCACATTGTTTTTTTCTTTGTCTTAAATTTTTTTTTTCCAACAAATTGGGAGAAAAATGTTCATAGTTTAGGGCCCAATCAACAACAGTTCCTTGATACCTTATTTTTTTAACAGAGAGTCTGAATATAATATTTTGAAATCTATGTTCTTTCTGCTCTAAAAACTAAGATAACTGCATTCTAAGAGGCAAGAAAATTCTTTTGTTCTTAAAAAGCACTTTTAGATAATATAATTAATATAAAAATACATTTTTTTTTTTTTTTTTTTAAGTCTGAAAATAAAGAATAACTATTGTAGCTCCCTAGTCACTCAGGTGATGTTTGACATGAAAAAGTTTCTGTTTAGTATATTAAAAAATTTTTGTATTTATGTTATTTTGAAAACAAAGCTAAATCATCTTGCGGACATAATAATACTAAACATTTTAGGTTGACACCACTCTGTCTGACACCACTTGCTGTGACCTTCAACTGACCCATTTTAACATATATAGGTATTTAATTTAGTCTTTAAAAAATTACTGCTCTCTTCAAAATTCACAGAAATTGAGCTTTTTTTATATACTGTATGTTTTTTTCATTACAAAAATGTCACACATGTGACATAAATTTAAAATACTTAAGAAGAAAAACTGAATTTATTTTTTTTAGAAAAATTACTGCAGAATGGTTTGTTATGTCATACAGAATGAAGTTAACATTTAAAAAAGTCTGATTATTTTTATACAAATTATATTAAGTGGAGTAATATTTGAAGTTGAGTTCAAATAACACACAGGTGATTCTGGATAGGCCCAACAAGATTTTTTTCTTCTAAGTTGTGACATCAAATACTGTTGAATGACCCACATACATATACATGTATGTATATAAAACTAAAATTTTACAAGTGTTTCACAATTAAATATTTAAATATAACAAATATTAGTTATTTCAATCAAGTCAATAGGTTTCTTTTAAAACTGACTTCTTAAAGAAGGATAGTGTTCTCAATATTGTTTTTTTTTTTTTTTTTTTGTGCCCTCTTTCATTTTTGAATCACAAGTAGTACTATCTTTGAATGATCTTCTTCTCATAAATAATAAGTAGAGAACACCATTGTGAAGCAAATTATAGAAAATGCAGTGTAGTTTCAGAATGCATAAGTGTTTCCGGATAATAATGAGTAGATCTCAAACTGACTTAAAAGTCTTCATATGTATAGTCTCAAGCAAAGGAGAGTTAGAAGGAACTTGATTCAGTTATTTAAATTTATTAAAATGGAAGATGTTGATGTGTTACCTTTTTTAGAGCAGGAAGAAAAACCAGAAGTCATAAACCTTGAAATTGGGAAAATTACAGCTTTAAGAGGGTTGTAGACATTTGTAATAGTTTACTAGAACCAATCATTACTTGCAATGGGGGAAACGCTTTAAGAGGATACTAATCTTCTTTGGAATTGGTAAATCAGCTAGAGCAAACCTAACCGCGGCCAGCGCCTGTTGCTGGCCATCAATTTGTATTTGTAAATTTCTATACTAACACAAAAACTTCAACAACCTTCGAAAAAACTGCATTACAATAACTTAGAAGCTAACTTTCAAAAAATAAAAAAATATATTGCCACAACTAAAAAGCACTTTTGAAGAAATTCTGAATTTGAATTTTTAATCACTATTATCATTCGAAAACACAATAGGACACATATTTTTTTTTCTGGGATTTTAAAAGTTTTGTTAGCATTGTACTTTAAAAAATAGTGCGTCAACGTAACAGAAAGTATACCTACTAATGGGAAATACATAGCAAATACAATTGCAATTCAAAAAAAAACGTTTTTACCAATTTTTAAAAGAAGAACTTAAATATTAATGCTGCAAAATCACATACTCCTTTACAAAACTTAGTTTCCGGACACTTACAACAATACTTCAGCTACACCGGAATAACAAAATACTCCGTTTTACTCTCTTCCGAAAGCGAAAGGAAAACCTTCAGAAACAAAAATATACAAAAAAATTCGTCTTCTTCCAATATGGTATACGGAAAATTTATTCGCGCGTCCACATTGATGCCAACTTTGAACAAACTGGATAAATATTATCATTATCAAGGAGCTACATTGTAGAATCGAGTTCGATGTAATACCTGGAGTGACAACGGAGGGTCAATTTGGGAGTGTCGTCTGCTTGAATTAGATAACACTTCAACACAGAAGAAAAAAGAAACTCCGTCTTGCCGTGCATGCAACTGATGATATACCTGATGAACTTGCATCCTTGGATGTGTGTGTGAGGTTGATAATTTTTTGATGAGAAAAGAGTAAAAAAGTCGCTTGTTTGCAGCCGATGAACTTTTATATCGACTGTTATTTAAAATATTGCCACCCAAAACAACAACTTTATCAGCTAGGCGCATCAACGCTTCCCTTCGATTGCTAAATTTTACAACAAAGGTATTTAGTGGTTTCAAAAGTGCATTGAAACACGCCATACACTTTTGACATCCAAAAAGTGTATGGCTTAGTGTTGGATCTAAAGGAAGGCATGCCAGAGCCCTTGCCCCGGGTGGCGCTTCTGAAGGGTGGCAAATTAAACTGAGATGCAAATTAAAAGAATAACAACAAAAGTTAACTTTTTGAAAAAGATAATTCCTAGTTAGGACTCTGACTTGAACATTGATCGGCTATTTTGCGACGATTAAATTCGATTTAAAAATCATTTGTTTGTCCAAACAGTAAAACAGTCGGAAACTAAAATTAAAGTTTACTGAACATATATATTGCGTCATTGATCATCCGGCTCCTGTGGTAGGCAAGAGTTCCTAGGAAAGCAGTTTTAGGAAGCGGCGAATTTGCAATGTCAAAATTTAAATTTTAAAAAAGCAAAGGTTTTTCCCATAGTAATAGTGAGATAGAAATCATGTCATACTCGAAAAAAAATACAATAGTTCTTTTACAAATCTGCAAAGCATCCTTCTTTTGGTGGTGGAGAGCAATATCAGCAATTAGTAAAGGAGTGGGAGGGGAGGTCTTACTCCTAGGATTTAAAGGAAAAATAATTCTAATTTTGTTCTGCATTTTCATGTGTATTTCCACAGTAGGAGGTAAAATCCCAGAGAAACCATTAATGCTTTATCCTCGCTTTGGTTTCAGAAAAGCTCTCAGAAGTGTGCGATAGACAGTTTTTTCTCTCTCTTTTGCTCATTTATTGGATACGAGGTTAATTACAATAGAAAACTGGAAACATAGCCTCAAAGTTCTTAAAATGTCATTGTAGAAAGAAAAAAAAAACTAATATTTATTCTGAAAAGAAATGCTGGGTGGTAAAATATCTGTTCTTGTGGGGTCACTAGTCTGCATATATAGGCCTTTATCTATCAAAAGTTTTGAAAAGTTCAGTTGGGTTGAACCATGCGAACATTCAGTTGTGTAGCTAATAAGGGTGGGAGCGGCCGGTCCCGGGTGTCACTCACTCTGGGGAGACACCCGGGGCCACGAAGGGGAAAACAATAAACCTTTAAAAGCTCTACATAGTGAAAAAAATACCTTGAACTGGATATTTTTTCCTCATTTTCTTTTCTACTTTCAACTGAGCAAAGTGTTTCCATACAAAAATATTCAAAGAGGTATTATACTGCTAAATACACCATTGCCGTCAACAAATAAATTAAATACTATAACTCCCATGATACGAAAAGTTTTTTTTTTTTCCTTTTTTTACTGAGCTTTCTTCTTCATTTGCTTTCCTTATTTTTTTTGGGGGGGGGGAGGGGGGAACAACACCACGGATAACCGCCCCAGGTGTCACTTATGATGGCTATGCCACTGTGAACATTTTCCCTCAAGGGCTGTCTCACAGCTGATCTTCAGCGGCCAATTAGACTTACTTTCTGTTGCCCTGCTGCCTAGGGCACCAGACCAGACATTAGTTTGGAGAAACCATTAGAAACTCTTCTATGCCGTTTTCCTCTTAGACTCTAAAAAGTACATATGCAGTTGAACTTGCTTCATACGAAATGCCAAAAATTCGCCAATTTGTACGCGTTAGCCGTACTTCGTACACAGTGAATAAGTAAAATTGTGTTTAAAAAGTAAAATAAATAGTGAAAACAAACGATTTATTTTTACTAATATACACTTTTAAATCCTACTAGTGCATTGAGGAAAAGTGAACTGACCTTTTAAAATTTAACGATTTTGGAAAAAATCCTTAATGGTTAGTTGTTTTCTAGGTACAGTAAATTTTATCATAATGCTATCAAAAATCAAAATCATTTTATCAAAATGCCTAGTGCTATTTGTATATTGTCATTTTCTGGATGCATCTCATAAAAATTCATTAAAGTACCTAAAGCTTCTTCAGCTTTGATATAAGTTATAGGTTTGTTATTAGTCGACTGAATTGTTCCAGTTGAATTTTCGGCATTATGATAACACCATCATCACTTGGTCCTTTTTCCCAGACTTCCTCCAAAATATCATCTTCTGTAAAGATCCCTGTTGTTTCAAGTTCATTGTCGACGTTGAAGAAATGATCTAGAGAAGAACAATCATTGTAGTAATCAAGATCTCTTTTTGCTGCCTTTCTGATAATGGCATACAGTCTTCATCACTGTAGTCGTAACCAGTGTTTTGTTCATCTCTACTACAGGTTTTAAACCCAGCTTTATTGCAGCAGTTTTGTATAGTAACATCTGTGACACTTTTTCATGCATCATCCAAACAATAAATGACATCTAAGCACTGTTGGTTCGATTTTGCCCAACCCGAAAAAACCCGGGTGGGTGTTTTCAAAAAAACCCAGTTGAAAAAACCCAAGCGGGTTTTTTCAAAATTGTTGCTTAAAATTATATTTTACCTAAGTAAACTAATGAAAATACTGATTTAGACCAAATATAATACATACTTTCATAATACATACACTATATGTATGGGTATAAAATTTTGAGGGTTAGCTCAAAAACAGAAACCAACTTGAAAAAACCCCATAGGTGGGTTTTTTAAAAATTCTTGTTCAAAATTGAACTCATGTAAACAAATTAAAATACTGATTTCGACCAAACATTCATACTTTCATAATACATACATTATATGTAATGTCTAAAATTCTTTGAGAATTGGATAAAAAATAAAAACCCACGTGAAAAAACCCACTGGTGGATTTTTTCAAAATTTCTTGTTTAAAATTGAACTTTACTTATGTAAATAAATAAAAATACTTTGACCAAACATAATAACATACTTTTATAATATATACCTTATATGTCATGGGTGTAAAATTTTGAAGGTTAACTCAATAATAAGAACCTACTTAAAAAATCTTACAGGCGGGTTTTTTCAAACTCAATGCTCAAAATTGAACTCCACCTTTGTAAACAGAAAAAAAAAAAAGACAAACCAAATATATTTTTATCATGGATGAAAACTCAAAAATACTGGATGGGTTTGAAATTGTTCTACATAATCAAAATAAAATCTTTCCCACAAAAAATTCTCTATTGAAAAAAGTATAGAAACAAATGCCAAAAGAAAGAAAATGTCGAATTTCACTCAAAATGATAGATATGTTTTAAGAGAAACTAATTTTAAGAAAACAATCTATGGCATCTAGCAAAATGCTGGTCAAGGAAGGATGCACAAAAATATTTTTGCCTATCAATTTTTTATATATTTGACTTTATTTTTTTTCCCGCAATGAAAATTGCTAAACATTATGCGTCCCGGGGGCGTGTAATATATATATATTTTTTGCGTTTCCACCTCCCATGTTTGAGTGTTTGACGTGCTATAGCGCGTCCGCGGCATCGATGCATGCAAGAGATTGCAGTAATTTTGAAAGTAATTAGCTTAAACTCCTTTAAACATAAAATAATTGTAATTAACTAGACTTAAAAATAACTTGTTTCTTAAACCCTTTGATGGGATTTTATTGAACACTAAAAATACAATAAACAAGGGTAAAGTAATTGACTTTTAAAAAGTTAATTTATAGTTGTAAAGGACAGAATGGAATAATTAATATTTAAAAAGGCAATATTTTATTTTTTCAAAAATTTTTTTTTATTAAAACATAAAATGTTCTTAAAAGAAATACATAATATTTATTCTTTTTCACTTTAATTAATACCATTATGTGTAGGCAACCTCTTACAAATAAAGAAAACCTCAAATTTTTGAAAAAACCCAATAAAGCCCGAAAAAACCCAATAAAACCTGAAAAAGCCCAATAAAACCCAAAAAAACCCCACTGGGTTGGGTTTTTTCTGAAAAAACCCGGGTTTTTTCCAACCCTGCATCTAAGGGATTGACTTTTGCTTCTAATTTTTCTCTATCTTTTCAATCAATTGCAAAGTTAAAAAAGTGCCTAAAATAACTTTTGAATCTTTTAACCACCCCCTGATTAAGCAGCTGTAAGACTGAAGTGGCATTTGGAGGTAGGAAGACAAGCTTTGAGCCTTCTAAATTGTTAACTGATGGATGAGCAGGACAATTGTCTAGAAGCAGGAGAATTTTTGTTTTTCTTATGTAAAGCTTGGTCTCATCCGGTCAACTCATTCTTGAATATTTCCGAAGTCATCCATGCTTTACAGTTGGCAGCATAATTTACAGGAAGGTTTTTAATCACTAATAATTTTTGTTTCTCTGTTCCTGTCATGTTAGCGAACATAAAAACACGTTTCCTCTTTTTTTCCATTTTTGCACCAGTGCATTTCTCAACTTTGAATTTGAAGTTTTTGTCCACTGTTAGTTTATAAAACACCCCAGTTTCATCTGCATTAAAAATGTTTTCTTCACTATAGCCAGATATAAGTTTAGGTCACATGTTTTCATTCCAATTCCTTGCCGTTTCATTATCTATAAACAGTGCTTCACCGGATACCTTTGCGTAAACAATATTATGATGATTTTTTAAGCAATCCCGCCAGCCGCTGTTGCACACCAAATCTGCATAACCCACACTTTTAGCGAATTTGTCTGCTTGAATTTTCAGAGTCGGTCTGTTAATTGGAAAGCCTGCTTCACGTTGAGATTTGAACCAGCATAATAAGGTTGATCTATGTCATCTTTATAACATTTCTACAACTTTTAAGAGGTCATCAGATTACTCTCAAAGAGCAGAAAGAATTGTATCCCTTTTTTCACAGGGTTGAAACCGTAGATGGGGCTAAGCTATATTTTTTACACACTGTAGAATTTTTTCTCCTCGCTGCAACTCATCAATAATATCCACTTTTTCACGAATTGATAGCGCTTTTCTTTTTCTGCATGACATCATCAATTTCTAAACAATTACAGAAGAAGCAACATTAGACTTGTAAGAAACCTATAATTACCACCAAAGATACTAGGAAATTTTTTCTTACATGAACCTGAGAAAAAAAGATCACTTTGAAACCTTATTTAAAAGTGAAATAACGTGTATTATCGATGTTCTAGAAAAGGGGCGAAAAATAGGGAGACGGGGCAATCGTTTTTATTGTGCGAACCTGCTTCAATGACACCTGCTGAAGAATCCTTTCGAAGAAGAATTATCCGAAGATAGAGGGTTTGATCCCTGAGCAGACTGACGTGTTCAAAAGCTAACAAGTGCATGAGCTTTATTCTCTACCCAGAAAGATTCAAAGTATGATTCAAAATGCTCACTTGGTGACTTACAATGACTCAAAATAACCATCAATTTCTTAAAAAATATATCATATTTTTCCGGAAAATATTTTATTCGCCATTCCGGAAAAACAATGACGTATAACTGCAAAAATGTGTCAAATGCAAATAATTCCATAGACAATATTAGAAACACATCCCTTACAGAGGGTAACATGGACGTAACTGTAGAACGACAGTTTGCGTCTTCTTGCACAAGGAACAATTTTTAGAGAAACAATGACGTAACAGCACTTAGGGGTTGAAATCAGGGTGATTAAATCCTAATCCCTGGAAAAAGAAAGTAAAGTATATATCCTACATAGTTACTCTCAATATACCATTATTTTCTGTCAGTTACATCCTTTTCAATTATACGCTTTATACAACTGCAAATCGTTTTTTTACTCTCCTGTAAAATTGAAGTTTTTGCATTTACGTCACTGTTTTTCTGGAATGGCGATATGCAATCGAGAAAATTTTTTGTGAATAGGTCAGAAAATTTGTCTATCTTAGCCGAAATTTGTATTTTAGCCTTCATAATATGCGTCAGATATTTAGTGTAATTAAATAGAAAAATAAAACTTAATGAACAAACTTAATGTTCATTTTAGCCATGTCCATGTATTAATTGTGTTCATATTAAGAAAGTTCAACTGTATAAGCTGAATAAGACTTTTGCATAGTCTGTTATAGCCGAAGTTGTAAATCATTATATTGTATAGAACTTTATTCGGGACCAAGCATCCGAGTGCGATATAAGCGATAGTACAATATCCTAGGTTGGCTGTACTATGTGTTTTTCAAAAACACTTTACTTCATTTTGGGTGCCATACCCTAACACCCCTCAAAAAGGTGTCACCCGGGAGGGGACCAGCCACTCCACCCCATAGTGACGTCACCGACACTATTATTACCTTTGAAAGTTTATTTGGCCCTCAACATCCGAATTCTTGATTACATGGAACATTGATTAACGTATTTAAAAAAAGGCAACAAAAATGTGAAAAGAGGAATGTTTTACAGAAGCAATAACTAAATAAAAATAAGTGATTGCAAAAGGATAAGTTATTAAACAAGATCTATTTTTTACTTAATTGATGCAGTATATCAATTAATACAGCATAATGCTCAGCATTTTTTATCTCAATGTAACAGCTAACTATGCAAATATAACACATTTTTTCAGTTAAATTTTTTGCAATGCAAAATAACCAGAAATTTAACAAAACATGTTAAGAATGTAGAAAGAAAAAATAACTAGTAGCGGCCTGCACAAAGTGGACTCTCTATTATCTTAAGCTCAGTGTTGACTATTTTGTTTCCTGTTAAAATCAACTAATACAAAAAGAAAGAAAAATATTTATTTCAAGAACTGAATTAAGTTGTATTTCTAAGTAAAAAAGCCAGACTCCTGTCAAAGCGGAAACACCTTTGCTTTGCACCAGGAAGTCATGGAGTCAACATTGCAGTAACTGCTTTAAGAAAAAGTAGTGGAAAGGTAGATGTTTTGTAATGAAGTAAAGTGGATCATTATTATTATGTAAGACACCAAGGGGAATACCACAAATCATCATACAAAGGAATAACGTCGTATAATCGATTTACCCTTCCGACTCAAAAAACTGGGGCCAGAGTAAAACATTGTATTAATGTAGAAAGTCCTCTAAACAATTGTTGTATGAACAATGCTACACTGTAGTTCAATTAATCCTTAACAATTATAAGTAATTTAGAATGATTTTTTAAAATGTATATTGCAGAGAAAATAACACTTCATTACGCCGCTTTGCACATCTGCAAAGCAAAGTTTGAATTGGATTTTCCCACGCTGTCTTGCCTATAATTTATTTTAAAAACTGCTTTGACCATGGGAAAATGATTGCCTTAGTAAGGTACAAGAATTGAGCATCAGTCTGCCCTGTATTTTTTCTGTATTCCTTGACCAATCCTTTTTATAACAATAATTAGTATTCTTTACTTTAAGAAACGCATAGTAAAGGGTTAAAATTTCAAAGGCATTGCTAACAAAAGGCTTTTTTTATAATTTCAATCAAACAGCAGGAGCATATTGCCGTTTTGGCTTAGTTCATTAATGAGAAACATTTTAAACTGCTTGCATTTTATCATTCAGTCAAATTCGAAGTTTTATCGGCAAATTGAGAATTTCTTTCCTGATAACATTTATCAAATCCAGACTGGGGTTTTTAAAAGCTACCATGAATATTATGAAATCATGAAATCGAGTTGGGCTTATAAATAGATTCAATTTAATTTCTAAACTAAAGTTTCTCCAATTTGATTTCATCAATTTTTTTCATCAAGCAACTTTGCTCGTTCCAACATCGAATTTTTACGCATTCTCTTTAATTTCTCAAGTCCAAACAATTGGATCTCATGCACTCTTTCTTTTATGAATATTGTTAAGTCTTCAATTTATGTAAGATCACTTTTAGAAATTTCACTGCTCTGATTTATATTAATTAAATCTAACAGTTTTTGCATTTGAAGTTTCTAAATTCAGTTATTAAAGATATTGATTATTTTCCATTTTAGTGTTTTTAAACATTTTCAATTAGTTCAATACATAACACAATAAAAGTTACGTACCTTCTTCTTAAAGAAAATCCATTAGTTTTGATTTTGCAATGCATATCATACTCTCAGCAAAGCTAGGACCACAAAATGGACCCATCAATAACTTAGCTCACTGTAATTAAATCACTTTACTCTAATTAGCTTCCATTGACCACTAAACACAAAAATAACTCCAATGGAGTTATTCCATCAATCAGGGTTCGTGATTTTTTTGATTTAAATCAGATTTTTTTTATTTAAATCGGATTTTTTTTTGATTTTTTAAAAAAGACCCTAAATATTTTGGATATTTATTATGTTACATTCATAGAAACAATATGGCATCTTAATCAATATGCAAAAACACACTTTAAGCTATTTTCACAGCAATAAATGTTTTTAAATAGTAATAAAGATAACAAATTTTAATACAAATGCATGACTCGAATGAAACTTAACCCCACCAGGAATAATAGTACACTCATAAGTACAGAGAAAATGAACACATTTAATCTGAATTATTTTGCTGTTGAAAGCTGAAAATAGTACCAATTGTGTGTACTTAAGTTTTACATTGAATGTACTTTAATCATTTTTCAATTTTATAAATAAAAAATCTCCAAATATTTTTACCCATTTTGAAAAATCCTATGCTGACACCATTACTAAAAACGGAAACTTTTTGTTTTAATCAAATATCTTTATTGAAAACTTCTATGATAAAAAAATATTTTAGAAGGGAAAAAACCTTAAGTTATTAGGGGACGTGGATGAAACTTTAATTATATATACTCTAAATTATAACAATTGTTTTAAACACTATCATTCTAAGTTACTTATTGTGTGGCATTGATTAACTATTAATTGATCTAAAATACTCTTTTTAAGGTAAAAAACACAGAATGGTTCATGATTATGCATTATGAATTGTAATTTGAATGACTGAATAAATTATGCTTTGCTGTTAAGATGCTTGAAGAATATTGTAAAATTTAAAAAATATTGTCAAATTAAAAGAATAGTAATTAATTCTAACCTTATGAAATATGTTACGCACCACACAGACAGAAGGACCTAGGAAGTTTTGCTTGAAACAGTAGTTGTAATTGCAACATATTTCATTTTTACAACAATTCCTAACATACTAAAATAAATGATTTTTTTGAAAAAATCAATTGATTTAAATCAATGATTTAAATCAACGAACCCTGCCATCAATGGAGAGTATGTAGGATTTACCTTACTCATTTAGGTAGACTAAAAACCTCACTTCACTAGGCGGCTTTTCGGATCATCAATTCTTAAAACACGCTTCTTTACAGATGGCGCCTGTGGCGGCATCAACACAAGTGTCAAATCAAAGTTATGCTGTATAAAAATATTTCATTTGAATGTAATCAATAATTAAGATAATTAAACTTCATTTTCAGTTGAAATTCATCTAAACAATCATGATTGAATGCATGAAATCCAATTGTACAAAATTGAGTGGGGCTTTTTGCTCAAAATTTAGCATTAATTATTTTACAATCAATTTTATAATTGCCAAAATCCCTTGTCCAGGCACAAAAATAAACAATAATAAAATTCTAATATGTTGAAACCTGATTGCAACAAAGTATTTACAATGATAGATCAAATTATTTACTGTTTACAAAAACTCAAGGATACTTTTCTGTTTTGTGGTGCGGTAAAAAAATCACCAAACAGTTATTACCATTGATGCTTAATTAAGTGTGCTGAATTGTACTTTGGTTTGGTAAAAAAAAAAAAAATTATCAACTATCACAAAGGGTTTCCTGAAACAGAAAAGCCATCATTTGGTTTGGTGATGGCTAATAAAACGAAGGAAACGGGGGCTCGAAAGACCAAGTACCGCGACCAGAGGTTTATTGTACTAACGGTAATGGCTAAATTCCATCAGCACCCTGAAACAAAAAAATAAAGGACAACTAAACAAACACATATTCACAAACAAAATTCCCCTGAAAATCATGTCAGAAAAACATTAAAATATAACAATACACAAAGGTGGGGAGAGAAGCAGACAAAAAAAAGAATTCTTAGTAACTAATATTGAAAGATTACAAGCAAAATAAGAAAGAGATAAAGCACTTACACTATAAAGCATTAATTACCGGCACTTTTGAATCTTGCATACCAGTAGAAATTCATTGGTATCATTGTGAGAACTAAATCAAGTTTGTAGATTGGAATATTTTTAATTATTTTTTAATGCAATGTACACATTGAACCCTTTCAGTGGTAACTTAATATTTTTCCAAATCATAAGCAGTCCACCTTGTTGCAAAGCACAGAACAAGTTTTTAGGACTTTTCTAGATGGTTGAAAAGGATACAGCAAGCAGACATGCCTCTAACCCAGATATATTTCAGAATTTTATCAAACTTTATCGAAAAGAAAAGAGAATGGAAGGGGTGCCTTCATCCTGGAAGGCTTCACCATTGTAGCATGTCCAGCGAGGGAGGGGACTAAGTGTATATATTCGATGCATATTACAGGTAAAAAACAACAAAGACGATAAATACAAACATGTATAAATGAATTGTGTTTTTCAATGTCAGAAGAGGGGGAACTGCTAATTAATTTCTTATCCCCAAAATGGCGGGCCTGTACACAGAAAAAAAAGGGGGGTTCATGTCGTCCAGTTTTTTAAACCGATTCTGTTTGAAAATATTTTGGGCAGTAATGAAAGGCCTTGGTACTACTGCCCAATGGGCAATAGTTTCAGGCCCTTTTTTCAGTATAATACCTATGAACTTTAAAATAATTATTTATGCAAAATTAAGAAATAATACACATATGAACAGTAGGAAAAGTAAATAAAAAAAACATAAATATACGGTGGAACTTCAAAAATCCAAACTAACTGGGGCTGTTAGGATTCCAGAAAGTTTGGATTTACCTTGTGACCTAGTTAAACTCGTCATTAGTTCAAAGTGATCTGAAGTGTCTTTGTTTCAACTTAATAATAAAGCATCAGGACAATACGTCATCTATGTTATAGTAATAAGCATAGCATTTTAAGTAGTATGTACAGTATAAAGAAGTACTGAACTGGAGTACAAACGCACACCAGTTCAGTGAAGTGTGTCAATTATGCTGTGTAGAAGTTAATCTCGTTATGTTTCATACCTTCTGTTGTCAGAGGCGTAGCTAGGGTTTTCAGCGCTGGGGGACAACTGAAGATTTTGCCCCCCCCCCCCCCCTGTGATTCTGGAGGGAATTTTTAAAAACTTTTATGCTTCCTAAATGATAAATAGCTCTAAAAAACAGCCCTTTTAACTTTCATTTTAATTAGCGACCATTCACTTCTAAGGGAAAAATGGAACACTAGCTTCGTAAAATTATTTGTCTGATTTCCCATGCACTCCTGTTCTACATTGGTCATTCCCGACATGGTTTGCGGTGCTCCCACGTTTTGTCGAACATATTCACACCTCTCGAGTTCAAATAATTATCTTTTTGCATTTAAAAATAAAATAAATTAACATTAATTTGGCACCCCTTCAAGCTACCCTCAGGGACAGCTGTCCCTCCTTGCCACCACGTAGCTACGCCTCTGTCTGTTGTAAGCTTTTTATTAACTGCTCATTGCGGATTAATTGGGCAGTAAAATGTTGGCAAAACGTAAACACAGTGCCTGTACATTTAATAAAACTTGAAGTGCACAAATGCCTATGAGAAAGGTCTACAAAATTGGCAGTTGAATTTGGTATCAGTAAGGCTACAATCAGAGGCCCAAAGAGTCAAATCTAGGGATACAATTTTAGAACCTAATGATAAAATTTTTAGAAGGCTTTACACAGATCAACAGAAACTCTATAACCATCAGCTGACCCACTGCTAAAACCTCAGTTCATTTGTTAACTTTTTTTTTACTTTGATGACATTGACGCTATACAAGCAGCTTTGTAGGCATTTGAATCCTTGTTAAACTACTGTAAGGAATGTATTGAAGCCGAAAGAGCTTATTTTAAATAAAAATACTTAAATAATATAATTACTATGTGCTGCTGTCACGAAATTCGGCAAATGCAAGAAGCAATAAGAATTTTACAGGAAAGAATCATTCATTAAATCGGCTTATAAAATCAGACCCTGTTGCAGTGCCGCTCCATGTTTGGGTCGGAGATGGCCGACGGTTTGAAATATCGTGAAAACACACAGGAATAATTCACCGTTCTGATTGAATTAAAATTATACAGTGCATTTCATTTTTGCATGAATTTTACTCTTAATTTCTTCTGATGAATGTAACTCCTGCAGGATTTCAATCTGGCATTTTGCATTGCCAGATTGGCCACATGTTTGGTTCAACATATTATTCATCCAAACTCCTAGAGCTTCATTGCAAGTCCCTAAGTTCTGATTTAATTACAATTTGCATTTCATTTTTATATGAATATAATTCTGTTTTGATGTATGCCACACCTAATGTACTCCAATCTGCCCTATATTACTAGTCTAAACTCCTATAAATTCACTAGGTTGGTTTGCAAATTCAGATGCAATCCATCGCCCGCCCCCCTCTCCCCAAAAGTGCGACTTTGTGCATGCACCGGCAGTGATTGGAGCTTTATTATGTATCCGGTGGACGGGTCTGTAACATCTACCAATAATTAAATGGGGGAAAATACAGATAAATGAAAAGTGCAGTTACTGACCACCATATTAAATATTTTAATGAAGTCTTTCAAAGTACCTTGAAACTATCTAAATTAACATACAAGTACAAGAATTACAATAAGGATTACTGAAAATATTTATTTTAAGGTGAATAAATACAGTACTATGCATAAGTATTATATTTTCACAAAAAGTTTCAAGAAACAATATTGCTTTCATTACTTCATAACACAATATGATGAATAAAGTGAAATAAAATACATATCAAAGGGTTGAAATGGAATGCATATAGATTTTTGGAAGGACAAATGTAGATAAAAAAAAATTAATTCCTACAAGTGGGATCTGTGAACAAACTAGCAGAAAATTACTCACCCCCCTCCTGCTTCCAAAAAAAAAAAAAAGTTTTTAATTATTTTCCTTTTGTTTGAAAGCCAACTACATGAACTGGAGGATACAGAGTGTGGAATAGGGAGTAATTTTGAAAATTGTCAGAAACCCAGAAATCCAATGTAGGGCGGAAGATTCTCACCCCTGCATTCCATAAAATCTACACATGTAACATGAAAATTCAGCTTTTCTTTAAAAAAAAGGTACGTAGACATGCACTTGCACAGAACTCCCCAACTCCAAACCCTATAGAAAAGTGCTCAGTACAGCAGAGTTTAATATGAAAACGTTCACACATCCACACAAAGAGAAAGTAGGATAACACACGCCAATAAAAATGTAACTGCAAACAATGTCATGTATATAAATT